>OX411275.1:19796018-20996018 GCA_948146005.1 Nomada fucata
GTGAAAAAAAAGCAAAAGCGATCCGATTTTATGTTCCTTCACTCGTCCTTCCTATTCCCTCTCTAAGTCTGCCTCGTTTTCGTATAATTCAACAAAATATGCACTTTCTCTTTCTAAAGTTGTTCTATTATATATAATTGACTAAAATAATCACTAAAAAAAAGGATTTATTTTTTAAAGTTTTTGTGATCCATTTTATATTACCAAACATAATATATGCATTTGGAATGCAATTAGATTGTATACTAAGATTATAAGATGTGATTAAGAAGTAACAAATGTATAATCAAGATATTAATAAAACGCCGGCGATGAAGGGTATTACACGTTTTATCTAAATTGAAAAACAAAATTACAAATTTTGCATTATAAGCAAGGAAGTACTAGTAATTTGTGTAATATTGTACATATGTGCACGCGTGCATATTTGTACGCACGTCTACACATACATTAATATCTAGTAAAGTCGAACGCAATAAATGGTAACCTTCTATCCCTTCAACAGCGCAGAATTCATAAAAAATATGAATGGCAAACTTCGCTAGTATTTCATAACCGAGTACAAATGTATATCTCGGTTATGAGTCAGTAATTACAACTTCTTAAATAAAGAGAATATATTTAACATAAGAAAGATTGGACAAAAAAAAAATGTAGAATGTTTTCTACAATTAAATAAAAATGTTTCATGACTGCACTCAAATTTCCTATTTCATTTATATATATAATACTCATTTATATATATAATAGTATATCCAAAAGAAATGTATTTTTCACACTGTACTTTAAATTAGTATAACAATTTTATACAATTTGCTACGGCACCTGCCACCTGATACATGCAGACATTCCATCCCACGCACTATAATTTGTTCTCTCAATGTTTATAAATAACTAGTGTTAAAAAATAGTAGCGCCTTAATATGCACACCATTTGTATCCTTCCATTTCCTAATTTAAACATATTATACACTACGAACCGTTGTTTCGTAATGCTATGTTTCACTGTTCACTCTCATTCTTTCTTAATTACGAACGTTTTCTTTCTCCTCCTTAAAGTAGAATACATTATAACTTCGCAAGATATAAATTAGTAATTCTGTTATATTTGTTATAATAATAGGAAGAACCGTCGCCCTTGCATCAGACTTGGTTATCAGTTGTCCTTTTTCTGCGTATTTCTCAAATATAATTTACTTAAAATTGACCTACTTATACACACCTGCAATCTGTAATTTGTTATCTAAGTCGTAGAGGAAATACCGGCTATTTTTTTTTATTTTTTTACGATATCGTTTGGTTTAATGCAGAGTAGCATTTACGATCTTCCAATACGAAGTGTAAAAGAAACATTATAATATCTATTTTGTTGGGCGATTGACAAAGCTGCAGTGACATTTCGCAAGACATAAGAAATACGATAATGTTCTCGAGTTGTTTTTTTTTTGCTTTATTTAAACTTTAAACCATTTCAATGAATTATATATAATAATTATCTTGCATTTACTTTTGTATCATAATTAATAATTAATCTTTATTTTCATTATGTATAGCGGTCTCAGCCATTATGTCCGTTTTTATGACAACCTTCTTTATTATCTTTCACTTCTTGCTCTTCGAAGTTCTAGACTATATTACATACACCCGCGCACTACTATCACTCCATTGTTTGTTTTCAATATATACGACGTTTTTTTCTTTTAAAGAAACTGCAATTTGATCTCACTTCGCGTAGCCTTTTTTTTAACGAGGGAACATATATTTAAGTCTTTTTAACAGACGATAATGTATTCGATCACGGTATCGTCAACAACGATCTTGGTTCACGCTAGTTGATACGTCTTCTACACTGGAAGCATCATCAGCTTCTTGTAAACCAGTGAAAAACGATGTTAACGCCATCGTCGCAACACCATGCCACTCGCGCTGAGCTGGCTCAGGAGTCTTTTTCCACGTCAGGAACGCGTCGCTTGAAAGTATACTGTAGTCCGACAAGTTTGTCATAATATTAAAGAGGATTCCTGTAATCAAAAAGAAACAATTTCATTTATACAATTAGCATTAATTGTATTTATTGTAAAAATAATTGCTTTGGAATTTTAATATATTACCGTGTGGGTATTGTAAATTATGCAAATGAAGCTGGATCGCATAAAGACATTGCAGTTCTAAAAGTTCATTTGCATCGACGAATCGACGAATTAATTGCTGCAAGTTGATGAAAACGTCGGTATTTAAATTCCACCTATTGTTAATTGGCTCTGAAAACAACAAAGGAAAACTAGTTATAGCACACATAGTAATTTCTAAAAGCCAATGAAAAATATGATGTAATAGCAATACATACCCATAGACGTCTCTAAAATGGCGGTCGTCAATACTCGAATGAATTCGGGCTCCTTTACCTGGTTACCTACATTTACCTATAACAAATAACGAACAACGCGCATTAATTTTTGGACGCTTCCATTAAAATATTTCCCGATGTAATGCAAATTACTTACAATTATCCAATTACAGATCAGATCGAAGCTACTTTCCTTCAGGAAGTTAATGACCTTCATGAGTTTCCTGAGTTCATCATGAATTTGTTGCAACGTAAGCTGATTACTAGCCGAGTTTTTGGCACTATTATAATCACCAGTGCAGAACTCTAAGTTCTGAAAGGAGTAATATTATTTGCTTACAATTCGTATAACTTTAGACAGTGACACTTTAAATGATAATGTCAATAACAACTTACGTAATCTTTAATAATTTTCTCAACTTCTTCTAGTTCTGTATCAATAACACTGCTGAACTGTAGTCCACTTTGGTCCCATTTTTCTGCCGCCCATTTGGGTCCTTTATCTCGGGATAGTTTCGACAATAATTCTCCAAGGAATTTGCCTACATATCCCCGGCTTCTTAAGCTATCAAATATTGGTTTCAATTCTGACAGAGGGAGTACCTCCTCTTCTATTGGATGTGCTATGAAACAAAAAAGAGAACACTATGATAATACATTTCTTATGGTAGCATCAATAAACGATTTTCTCTGAAACTCTCAGGCCTGTTGAGCAAATATTCCGGCACAGAAAATGTCTACGGTAAAATATTATCATCATATTTGATTACTGTTCAAAAGTCTTTTGTACTAATTACTTAATACAAAGTGTTTACGAAGATTATAAAAATTATGCAACTAAACATCTTATATTCATTTCACTTACCTAATATCTCCGCAAGATACAACCAAACTTTGGGTATATCGAGTAGAAGATCATCAACTAACTCCAATATTTCAATGAATCTAAAAAAAATGAATTATGATTAGTTTCGATGAAAGAAAACGTTTGTACAAAATGCTTATATTGCGATTTTAATCAGTATCCTTTTGGCTTTATAATGAACATTCAACACTTCTTTTCTGCATAAAGATTTCATCATACAGTTTTCATCATACATATATACAGTTTTAATTAATGTATCCATATAGTTGATCGTATTCAGATACTTATAATATGAAACAGTTTTAAGCCTCTGTGTGGACAATTATGAAATAACTTACCCATTTCGGAGATGTTGCATAGGCAAAATCTTCTGGCTTATTAAATGTGACAAAAGAAATGATGCACATTCTCTGTCAAGGGATGGTTTTTCAAGAACAAAATTGATCAATTCACGTATGAATTTCGATAATGCGTTGTCGAAATTCTGTTGAATAGCCAACGTTGCTTTCTGTAATACAAGTAATTTGTATGAAATAACGAAAATCTATTTGAGTTTTCAGATATAGAAATAATAATTGATATGTCCTCTCGTTGGTTGCACAAACAATGATGCATATAAATATGTAGCTGGAACAGCCGATTTATAACACTGTTTGAAAAAGACCAAAAAGAAGGTATTGCGTAATCTTGCACACTTATGACTCAAGCATCTCCTAATAAAAGCAAAGATGGATCTAAGGAGTGTGCAAGTATTGCAAAAATAAAGCGATAATACAATGGAATAATTTAAAAAAATCAAGAAACTTGTATGAATTTTTAAAAACTTACCTCGATAATAGGATTTTTTAGGTAGTCCTTCATTATCTTATTCAACGTCTTCATAAATTCTTCTTCTGTCATTGGAGGTTTGTAGCTACTAGAGGTAGATTGTGAAGTTTTTAATGATGGTGGTGGCATAGAAACACTATGACTTTGTGAACTATCTAATGACGAGGTGTCTCTACTCGACGATGAGCTGCTTAACTGATGACTACTATTGCGTGAACCCCTACCGTCTGTAGTAATCATGAAAATATAAAATTCGTTAATATTAAAATCGTATAAGGAAACTAATTACTGTATTTTCACTCTATGAGTGTCAGAATCCTTTTGGCAAACAACATTAAGTTTTACTTTTCAAAAATAAAATATTTTTCTCATCACGTTATGTTCTTTTTCAAGACAAAATTATAAAATAATTAAATTTCTTTATTAAGTGTTTCATAATGAACGTACCATAGGAAGATTTGTAGTCGCGACCATATTCCCTTGGACCAGTAGATCTTGATCTAAAATAAGTATTTAATATTAGTTGAAGTTGTAATTATTCTTCTACACATAAATATACAGTATCATCGAAAATTGATCAGAATGTTATTGAAAGTCATGTTTTACATCAGAAACTCTAGCCTAGCAAAATCTGTCATCACGTTTGGTTCATTAAATATAAGTGCTTAACGATAGAATATGAAATTTTTGCGAAAACTTACCCAGAGAGTTGTGGTGATGATATTCGTTTATCTTGATCTAAAGTCGATATATTTTGTAATAATGCATACTTATTTGAATTTATAGTTTTCGAACTACAATTCGAAGCTGTTTTCCACATGTACATATTTCTGCTTCCTAATTGTAGATCATCCATCGGAGGCTAAAGTGAAAATAATAAGTATTTAATAATCATTTCTCATATGCACTGCATATTCATAACCATTCCTATAAAAATAATAGCAATGTAATATAACTTACAGGTTTATTTTTAAGCTTTGCTGTTTCAACAGAATAAGGTTGCCTTGTTCTTACAACAGGTTGACTCCATCCACCGTCATCAGTTGGGCCAACACCACCTAGGTTAACCAAGCATTATATTATGAGTACTTGTATATTTAATATAATAATATAATAATGACGTGAAGACTGAACAAAATAATAGTTCTCAGAATACACTGTGCAATCACTCCTGTCAGAAACTCTAGTCTGGCAAAATAGTGTAAGATCATCATACTAATACATTAGAACAACATTGTATGTTTAAAGTACCAGTCTATAATTTAAATATTCCTAATATTGGTGTTTTGGTTAGTAATCGCAATATTCCAATGACCAAATACTTACGATTTCTTTTTCTATCACCAGCACGTTCATCTTTTCGAGGTGTATTCAAAGGAGTATTACTCAATTGGCTATCTAATCGCTCAGATTCTGCTTCTTTTTGGATCTGATCTATCGTTTTAGGGTTACTATCACCTCTCCTTGGAATCCACTTATTTGCTCTCAAATCTATGACATCTTGCAGCATAAAACGAATTCTAGAACTAATTTTTCCTTGACTTCGCCGGGAAACAATATCTTGCATTTTATTGAAATAGTCTTGTATCTCCTAATAAAATGATAAAAAAGTATATTATCTTTCCAATAACAAATTACTGTTCCTTGGGTAGTATATATTTTTGGACTTTCAAATATATAACTTACATCATGCTGCAATCTTGCTTCTCTTGAGTCTTTTGAGTCTTTTGATTCCTTTGATTCCTTTGATTCCTTTGATTCTCGTTCTAAATCTTTCCCAACTGTTGTTAATAACTTGCACAAACATTCCAGACTATCTTCATCGCTTTGTGTTAACAATTCCTTCATGCACCGATGCATGATTTTAGTTGTTAATATTCCTTGCTTGTACAGTTCACCAATAAACCTACGATATAAATTACAAATTATAATATGAAAATAATAAAACAAAATAGAGTTTTGAAAACAATTTATATGTATAGAAAAAGTAAAAATAGATCTAATACTTCTGAATGACGAATGTTATTAGTAGCTAATAAGTTTGGTAAAGTACTTTTTTCATATCAAATTACTCACCGTATATTTCCTACTGATTTCACACGTATTTTACGTTCGTCATCTTCGAGTCCTAGCTGTAAGTCTTTTTTCCTTTCCTGATTTTAAATATGTTTGGTTAATAATAACATATTATATATTAGACAAAATATATATATAATAAAGAAAATTTGTACTTGTGTTAATGTACTTACAGCATCGCTACACTCTTCAATCTCTTTCAGTCTACTAGCTCTTGCCACTTCATTTACAGGATTCTTTTCAAATTCTTTTTGGCAACGATTAATAATGAGCTTTTTGAAACTGAATGAGCATTCTGGTTGTTCTGAATTTTTGTCTGAACTCGAGACTTCCATCATAGCAAGTTCTTTACACATCAACGCATATGCCACAGAGAAACTTGGTTCATCGACAGCCTAAATTAATTATATAATTTGTTATATGTAACTTCTAATCGTGTTATTATCATAAATGTCGTTAGATAAATAAAGGTAATAATTACCTTTTCGAAGACTAAATTTATAACACCCAGTAATCGTTCTGGAGTATCAATAGTCAATTCTCGTACTTGATCAATTAATGTGTTAAATTTCTGAGGTGTGAGTTTATTTAATACGCTTCTAACTTTCTTGTAAAGAGCCTCAGTTTTTGCTTCTTCTTCAGTAATACCCATCCCCTTTAGTCGTGTCGGCTTCCATGCATTCTCACTTTCCCTTAATTTCACATCCTCCCTGAGAGATAACGACACATGAATAACATTTGGTTTTGTCGGCTTGGATGATTTTCCTAAATTGCTCTTAGTACGACTTGTTGGTGCCTAAAGAAAGTACAATGTTGTGATATTAAAATGAACACACTCTCAAAAATGTGGTGTCAAATGAAATCGAAATGTCAGAAGGAAAATTCTCTGTCAAAGATTTTTAGTCCACTACTTTCATTGTTTAAATGCATCATTCATTATATTCTACAAACAGTTACATAATTTAAATTTTTGGGCTTACCACTCGTGCATTTACAGTTGGTTTTATAAATCCACTGAATAGAGCATCGTGTCGGGTCAGATTTACATCTTTAAACGACCTAACATCGATGGTAGCTCTGGCCTACAAACAATCGTAATTATTCATATCATATTAAATGCATTAATAACATTAGCAACAGTAATAAGCACGCAATAATAATAATTTGTATGCAATACCTTTGAACCATCTTTCAAGACCACGTCCAAATCTGGTAGATTAGACGGTTTGATTTTACTATTGGGATCATCTTGTAGTTTCATTAAAAACTCACGGTCATAAACCTTTTTGCCACTTTTATTAAGAGGACTCCATTGATCGTCCCTATATTTATATTTTAGTGGCAACTGATTCGTGGACAGCGTTTCTGTTTGAACCAAAGGTTCACTTTCGACCGATTTCTCAATAACTGGAGTAGCCTGTGGCTTTTTTTCATTAGGTGTTCGAATCGCCGAGACCTTCGAGTTCTCTTCGTTCTTTTGTGCTACTATTGCTTGCACATCTGATTCTTCTTTAACTTTTGCGTGATCAACAACATCATTAGGAACTGATTTTGCTTGCATATTACATACATTCGATTTATTACTATCCTCTATTTTAGGGGAAGTTTCCTTTACAACTTCCTTGTTGCTTGGCAGTTTTTCTATAACAGATGCTTGTATAGGAGTACTTTCTGTAGGGGTTTCTTGTGTCACAGGAGTTGTTTGCTTTTCCGTCTTTATATGATGCGGAATAACTTCCTTCTCCTTTTTAGATTCGTAATTGTCTTTTTCCTTCATATCTTTTATAATCTCTTGACTTGATTCCTTATTATTGTCCTCTGATGTTAAAGGATCTTTACTGTCTTGTTTTATTTCTGGCTTCGCTGGAGGTACCGTGTTTACGAAAGCATCCATATCTGTACCTTCTTTTTCCGCTCCTTTTCGGTTAAGTTCACGAGGTTTGAGTTTGTTTTTACTCTTCTGCTTCTGCATGGTTTTACCTATACCAATGAAAAGAAAAAATATAATCATGTAGCTAATCTAAATATTAAAATAATCGTTTTATAATCATTCATTTTATTTATAGGCAAATATTTAGACAGTAGTATAGCCCTGACAAATAAACGTGATGCTTAAGTCGCATGGTTGTGAATCGTGAAGGGTCATATAAAAGTATTATACGCTGATATCACTACAGCGAGATACAAGCTGTGTGAAGAAAAGTGAGTATTTCGGCTACAAGCCAAGGATAATTATAGTCTCAGATCACTGTACATTTCGTACGGTGACATTTCATCCTTTTTTCTATTATTAATGTATACACAAATTTATATTGGGTAGAATTGTAGAATTTGAGCATCCACATTATCATCTATCATCTTATACTATATACTTCATAAAAAGAATTCATCTACGTCATAGTTAAGATTAAAAGATAAATGTATTCAACTTGTACCGCGAGAACTAAACGCATTCGTGAGTATACCCACGTTCCCCAAACGTCTGGCCGAATAAATAATTCGAAGGTCGATTTCAATATCATGAAAACACAAAATTGCATTATGTAAGGTATTTTGGTATTTCGTCGCAAATACCCATCATCGTAAAATTACAAGTTCACTCAGACGTGTAAGAAAATATATTTATACTGAACCAAATGTTTCTATACATGTGTACTGTGTACCTAGAAAATAAGTCATATATCATCAAAAGCAACACATTCAATTTTTTCCCCCCATTGTTCAAAATTAATAACAGCAAGAAACGATGTAATTGATTCATACTATACAACATAGAATACATGGGTAACATTAGAAAGAAAGGGTGATAAAATTGTTAACAAAATTGTGAAATGCAACCGTTGTCTAGATTAACATGTCGTTGCCACTGTTCACTTGACGTTTTCAGACGAATATATGAGTATAATGGCATATGTACCATGATCTCTGGAGGACCGACGATTACGACTTCTTGATCGGGAGCTACTGCTGTCACGGGCATTGCTATTAATTTTGCGGTCACCCATCTTCACGTTTATCGATAATCATACACGTATCGCTATTTTACACGCGTTACAACTAAAGTGTGCCTGTCCCTTCCATATCAGACAGCATATCGTATATTACGAGTCACATTCTCGTGGCACAAAAACTCTTTGTGCACAGCTCGAATTTCAACGGCCTATGTGCTGCTACTGCACTGAATCAGTATTTATTTATAAATCTGCCAAAAAGCTTGCCAAAACTGGGGTAGATGGAACCACTTTTATGCGTGCAATAATGCGTAACGATAAAGTATACATTTTAAACAGTTTTCCATTCGTATATGGAAGACCACGGGTAGAAACTAGGAGACGATGGTATAATCCTATCGGAATGCTTTGAGAACACCAAGGTGAAACGGCACGAGTAGTCAACACAATTTTGAATTCGACAAACGATGGATACGCATGAATTTTCCAGTCCGTTCTACATAGAAGAAAAGGAAAGGAAACTGTGGCAACGCTTCGGAAAATCTCTCAGAAGTTCTTCTTACACGACTTTCACACATCTATTTTAACCTGTGAACTGGTGCAAACCAACAGGCACGACACAGGATTTCTTAAATTAGTTCTGTTCGCCGGTTGCGCGCCGGAGCACGCGCACCAGTGACTTTCTTGATAACCTAACCTGACTTACGAACTGCCCTAGTCGAAATGTTTCGAAAGTCGAATTTGTACATCGCCTATACGACTAAATATTCAATGTCCTATGAATAAGAGATAGGCCTATCGTACGACTATAGAGTAGATAACAAATAAAATACGTAACTCAATTGCTGAATTCTGTATTTCTAGTTACTTACTGTTAAATACTATTTCGAAACAATGGGAACGGTAATTGCACTTGCAATTCAAATTGAAATGAAGCATTATTAATGACGACATACTTTGGACTATGGTAAGGTCGTTTTTATGCGTGGAGAAATGATAATTTAAAAATGCTACTGTTCTAAATACACAACATAAAAATTATAATCGTATTAGTAAAACAGAATAATACTTATTTGAATACTTCTAAGTGATCACATAAAACTATTCAAATACTATGTACTATTGAAACAACTTTTGGAACAGAAACAAAGTAAACCGGCGATACAGAAATTAATTTAATGTACGAAACTAGCTTGAGTACGGTTTTATTAAAACAGGTCGAGGTAACAATATGAAAAGAACGCGGAATGGTTGTCGAAAGTAAACGTAATATATTTTCCACAAGCTAAAAACCCTAATGTAAGTTTTCACAAAATGAATTTATCGGACTTGATCAAACGATATGGTCATATCAGATATAGTCCATACGATCATTTTTCTAACCAACCAGAACCTTTCACTCGATTGGTGAATGTTCAAGGTTGCTACTGACGCCGAAAGTCTTAAGATATTTTTTGCACACGCACGACGCGTGCTCTTGTGAAATGGCATTAAAAGACATTCAAGCCATGCACGCAGGTCTCCGTACATGTCTGGCCGTGACCCCATACGTTTTAATGACCGAACTGTGATACATTTTTCATTACGATGTACACGAATGGTCAATTCTATTTGGTTAAAATAATAGTATCGCGGTTCATAGAGTGTATCAAATTTCCCATAAACTGAAATACAATAAATAATAAGTCTTAAAAGGGAAGCATGCGTGGTATGTACGTATACATATGCACTTTCTATCTTAAAATAGTTCTTTCACTTTTATGAAATATATGTACAGCATAAGTTTATTCCTAAACATGACTGTAAATTCTAACAAAAATAAAATCGTAGATAAATGAGTAGATCGTGACACGCCCACGATGCTCCCCTGTAGTGGTATCTATATTTCTAGACGACCAAATGTGTTGTATCCTTTCACTGAACAGCTTAAATGGTGATGGAAAAAATACACTTTGCTTTCGTATTTAATAAAAAAAAAATAAGAACAATTATAAGTCGAGTAGCCAAAGAACGATTTAGTACTGTATAAAATGAATACAATTCTTGATCATTATGTGGTTTATATTTTTTGGACGAATATTATATAATTTCGTATTATATTAAATATAAATGTCAGAAATACGTAAATTATTTCGAAAAATAATTGTGTACCTTATTAAATAAACAAAGGTTTAGTTTAAAAAAAGATGAATAAACCCAACAAATTCGTGTGGTTTTAAGTTATCACGCATAGAAACTGATGATCAAATATGGTGTACTCTTCAGTAACCGAACACAAGATGGCTACATCGTGATATATAGCAAGCGTAAAATATTATTATCCGGTTAACCTTCTAGGGCTTTTAATCAATAAATAGAGTCTGACAAAATATTTTAATCCGTGCAAACGCAAATTCAATTATATATACTAACAAAGTAACTGGAATATAAAATTCCTAAGGATCAATTAATTTTGGATACACGTGGTTAAAGCATGGTCGACAAGATTTAGTCGAAGGTAGCCGATTTAAGCAATCATCTATATTGTAATATTATCATTTAAGTTTTAAACATATTATTTTATAGTTTTAACTCAAACATATTGAAATATTCTAAACCGAAAAGAATATAATATCACATTCTCCCTACTGAGGTTCCGGAGCAGCCATATTCGAACAATGGCGTGTCTCAATCTTTAAAGTGTATTTTACTGATTTATAAATTATTTTTCGACAATAAACCAAAAACCAAATGGCTTGGTAGAAAAATGTATAAGACATTAATAATTTTCATGCATTTACTTCACTGGTGTTTCAAATCTCGATACGATAACAAACTCTAGATTTATGAAAAGTTGTGAACACAAGATGTCGGAACCACGTTGCGAAAAGCAGATATTGCTTCTACCTATACTCGTCGAAGATAAATTCCTTTTAGAAAACAATAATTTATACATACATCTTGTATTAAGATTTGCTTGTGCCGTTGTCGTTGCATCCGCTTGATCACTTTGTCACAGTAACAATAATTTTTAAAAATGTGATAAGGCCTTGTATACCTCAAAAAGCCGGTGGATAAAACTTGGAAAGTGCTGTGTCAAATGCGTATTTTACAAATGAGAAAAAGAACGATGCGTGTAAAAGGCGCTCGTTATGATTAAATAAAGTATTATATGTACAAATTCTAAGGAATATCGTGAGATTAAAAACGGACCTTATAGGAACGGGATGCAGTAAGACGCAATATAATAAGCGTATTCGTTACGTTACGATGTATAAATGTTAAAAGTGAGAGATTTTTTAAGTAATACGAATGTAAATATATACTTATGTATAACTACGAATATACAATTGTTAAAAATATATATTTATAAAAGGAAAAGGGAAATGGGGAAAACGGAGTAAAAAAAATACGCCCGGCTAGCACAGCACGTGCTGGCTACTGGAAGCACTCCGTTGCTCGATGAGGAAAGAAGCCGGGAACCTCCCTCCAGCTACAGAATAGCTCATGTTCGTGTATCTTCGGTATGTTTCGCGCCTTTTCGTCGTATGATGATGTCACCGTTTGGCACGAAGCTCCTTTCAGAGTTCCATGCCTTGCGTTTCAATCATTGGGAAAAGGCCCGTTCACATTAAAAACCATGCATTCCAATAGATTACGTATCTATTCTTCGATTTGTTCACAAGACCACGTGTTAAATAATGAAAGTGAAGGAATTGAAGGTCTACCTTGCGCAACATGATTGGATTGAGAGAACGTATAGTTTAGTTTAATATGATTAAGAAACTAAAATTCCTACAATATGAACGGCATTGTACCTGTCCTACGTACACCGTGCTTTTACCATTCGAAACATCTGAAATGTATTTTTCTCCCAAGCCAAAATATCTCGAACATAATTATGTTACGATATTAAAGCCCTTTGGCTGCTGATCATTTAAAAGTAAAGCGTTTTCCTTGTACACCTGAGTTTTAGAATAGTTTATAGTAATGGTCCTCGCGAATTGATTTGATTCTACGAGTGTTTTTAAAGTATTTCTGGGTACAAATCAAATGGTGTTCCGAAAAAATATTCTTATGATTCTATAACTCGCGATAGTAAATTCGCGGTATAAATTAATAACATTTGGCTATTGTGAAAAAAGGTGTGTCCGAAGACAGTGATTATGTCCAGCGCACGATTATCATAAAACGCCGATAGGCACCAATAGCAGCCAAGGAGTTAAACACGTAACGACTACACAAAAAAATAATCTGTTTCACTTATCTGCACGGAAATGACTACAAACTTACCCTTCCTTCTGTTCCCCATTTCCAAAAGTGTATCCAGTGAAGCTGATTCAAAATGTTGTTCTAAGTACTTTACAATATAATTGTAATATCAATGTTGTATATACAGGAACTGCATTAAAATATTTAATCGTTCCCAAATCTGTCACTATTACGATTACAACATTTCTGTCTTTGAAAACTAACTGCTCTCCACGAAATAGTGCAATATTTAATCATGTCAGATGACAACGTTGAAAATCACACTCCGAATGATAATGCTGCTTCTATTACTCGAATGCTTGTATACTTCGCAGTGTTAAAAATGTACTGACACGAATGTGTCATACTAAACTTAACGTAAAACAATTTCTCTGCCCAAAATGTTTAATTATATATTTACTGCATAGCCTGTGCCTTTTAATGTAATGTATATTTAAACAAATCTGTAGTAAATCACAATCCAGTATATTTTTGAAAAAACCTTATGTGCACAGTACGAAGTTTATCATGTATAGTAGTAAACCACGAGGCTTATAGGTTAGAACAGAAGCCGATTCTATTGTAACACCACGGAAAAATCCAGCAACCCCCTTGATCAATTTTCGAATAAGATAACTGTACGATATTTTCTTCACAAATATTTTAAATTGTATATAAAAAGAGGGGTTCCAAGATATTGCGATCTCTTTGCACGTGCGTAACTGAGAGTAATGACTCCCTTTTATACGTTCGTGTGTACACGTGTCTATATAAAGGAATCTTCACGGGTGAGCATACTATATATTGTAATTTCTAACGATTCCAAAGCCCACATAAATACTCAACACGCAAAAAAAAAATAGATTAACTGAATTAGGAGCCCATAACTATTTATCTATACAATTATGAACAATGACGACTATTGAAGCTATCATGAAAGCAAAGTTCAAGCTATAACGATATAAGCGGCCGAAGGAAAGCTAACGAAGTCCTAACCTATAACTGCAGATTTTTTGCACCTATGAACTGCCCTTCTCCACATGAGAAATGATTGGCAGTAACGTATAAATGTGAAATATACATCAATTCAATAACAGTATTACATATCAAATATGTATACATGCCAGACAAAAATATAGGTTTTTAGTTTGAAGAAAGAACGTTAAAATAGCTAATATATTTACAAAATATGAAATGTTGAAAAGAATGTAAGAAGCAGTGCCTATGCTAGATATGTAACATTTAGCAATCTTAAAAAATTGTCTGTACTGTCAAATATATCGCTAAAAATATAATTTGAACAAACTAAATTATGAATATTTTGAATAACATAGACAATTTAACCCTCTATGATCTGAGCACATGGTAGCATAATGCCTGTTTGATCAGAAATATCTACTGTGAAGAATTGTTGTAACCACGTTGAAATGAAAAATTGACTTATTTTCAATATAGATTTACAGTGGGTATTTGCATGACATAGATAGACAGTTGTATAACGTGTTGACTACTGCATTAACAGCAGTCAACACGTAAATAAAATAAGGCTATGGAGTGTAACAAAAAAATATGGTAGCATAAAGTATTGCAAAGGCTTACCATCGGATGATTTCTGCTGTTGAACTTCAGTTCGGGCAGGCTCAGGTTCCGACCTTTCGCTAGTTGCGTCTCCATTAGCTTTCAAATGATGATCTGATTGATTGTGGGCAGGTGTAGGAGTAGTGCCTCTGGAACTAAGACTCTTTTCCCTCGTTTTCTTTTCTTTTTGTTCTTTGGCACTTAAAGGCAGCTCAGTTACGGCAACAGCAGCAGCCGTAGCAGCAGGTTGATTGTGGGTGTGAATCTGAGATTTTCTTCTAGGCGGTGAACTTGATGAATTTTTACTGGATATATTAGGGAATGGTTCTCTGGCAGGAACGGGGTTAGCACTTGGGGCAGTGGCGGGCGGTTTTGGGACATCCGGAACGTTCGTACTTGGTACAGACACAACGGGAACTGATGGCTGCGTTATAGTAGGTGTGGCACACGTACTCTTCACTTCAACTTCAGCTACAGTCCCCGCGGGTAACTGCGCAGAAATATCATCCTTGATTACGTTACGTGGTGCAGTCGACGGTGATTCCTCAATGACTACACTTTTTGTTTCGCTTCGTGGTTGAAATTCCTTCACAGGAATTTTCAATGGTTTAGACTCTGTTTTCACTGTACAAGAGTCTATTTGCGCCATACTATTAGTACTACCTAACGGTTGATTGCACAACGCGGCTACGTTAGGTACATTTTGCGTTGTTGATGGACTGGTGCTACACTGACTGTTCACGTCGTTAATAGAATTTGTTTGTGAATTCGATAAACTTTGTGTGACATTCTGAGTTGTAGATGTGTTTGGTATGCAAGTCGGTACCGTCGAGTCGGAACTGGACTCTTCGGTCGCGACTTTTACAAGAGTTTTTGCAACGCGGGCTGCAAACTCGGCTTGCACCTCAGCATCATTATTCTGTAACAATCACCAATTCTGCGTGATAGACAATGATACATACCAATCGGATAAAGATTACGCTTGACAACTAAAAACTGGCTCCAAACTCAAATCATAGGATGAGAAATAAAACTAAATGCACTAATAGAAATAGAAGAAACATTCAATACATTTTATACCTCTGTTACCCATCAGCCATGGTTCGCAAACTATAAGCAGGAATTAGAAGAAACTTTAAATAAAAACTTGAGATGGAATTGAAAGTTATTACTATTTATATAGTATTAACTTTCAATGAAATATTTTAAACAAATTACTTAGATTTTGTATATTAAAATATTACAAATTGAAACGTCTTCGAAAAGTTTGAAGTAAAGACGTTTCGAATGAGTGTGGCTTTTGGGTACAGATATGGACAATATAAACAATTGATTATAAGAGATTGTTAGCGATTACACATTGATTATTATTTATATGACGCTAAATGAAGTACCTTTAACGGCACATATATTGAATAGCTAATATTCGAAATATATTTTTTAATATGAACATCTTATAATCAGTTGTTAATGTATTAATATTCCAATAGTACTCACTTGTGGCTGAGGTGTTTCACGATTGCTAGATTCGCCACTCTGAATGGTTTCATTATCCTTGTAAATTTCGTCACTTATATTTTTGCCAGTTGACGGATCTACAATATCAGTAATAGCATTCTGTCCCCTTGGTTTTCGAGATTTTATCGTATTATTCGTCGAACTTGTTGCACCACCATTATGGCCTGAGTACACATCTTTAAATAAAAGGAAGAAACACACGATTTAAAACACACACAAGATAAACGATTAGTTACATATTAAGTGTTCACGGAGCAAGACGTTTATCTGATTAATAATAACTCACTACTACGGTACAGTCGATATTCATTATAAGCAACAAACATTATTATACAATATTTTACGAAAAAGAACTAGGACGAGCACTATACTTCCACTCCTTTACAACTTGTTACTTCAAATGACCGAGAGAAACTGATAGAGCAACTCTACTACTAAATTGCCCCTAGAACCCCCAACTTGCACTTAGGTCAGAATTTTATCAGAATCTTTACCTGGTCCTGCGACCGGGAAGCCCCTAGACGAAACAGTAAACCCAGCACAATGGGTCCTAATAAATTACACTTTCCTCGAAATTCGAGCCCTTTAAAAGTCATAAATGGGTTTGCAACAACCTTTCTTGCAAATTTTACGACCGTATTTTGTACTGTTATTTCTTACAAGTTCAGGAAGCTCTGACGAAAATTTAGGTTGTAAACGGCATATCTTTTCTCTAGGGCTTCATAAATTTTTGGTTAATAGTTTTTATATGCATGTGAAACAAAAATTTCGCTTGCACCTGTATTTTAACAACAGTTTAGAATCATTTAATATACAATGCACAGTATTCAATTTTCTCTAAAGATCGAAAATTCTTTGTTGAAGAAAGTCGAACAATAACCTTATGGAGGTCGGAAAATGGTATAATATGAATTAGTAAATCGTTTCCAAAAATTAATTGATGTATATGTGACGTATTATTATAGAAATTTATTAACAACGCTCGAACCACTGTACTGGTTTTAAAGATTTTTGTGAGTGCTAATTATGATTACGAAGTCTAATTTTGAAAATATTGCTTCTACTTTAGAATTATATTTGTTCTTCTCATTACTGAAATCCATTAAAATGTGTTTTTGCCCTTTAAAGATTAATCACTTCTAACGGAATTTATCTATTTAAACCTATTTTTATGTTAACCCTTTTACGTATAAGCGTTTATCAGAGATTCACACAGTATTTCGGAAATCTTTATTTGGCAACGTAAAAAAGCTTTTTAGTGCATATTTGTGGTTGATTACAGATTTGGTATGTATAACTAACACGAAGTCTTTTCTATCCTACCTACATAATAAAATGAATTATTTATTTTTAAAGAGAGAGGTAATCTGATAAGATTTAGCATTATTTTATAAAGTAAAATATAATGTGTTATATCGAGCAAAAATTAACTTTGAAATGTAACTCGAAGATTGTTTTAAAGTCTATACACAAAATTTATACAATTAAATAAGCGGTCCTAAAAGTTCACCGGCAGTAGTACAACACTGTGACATCACACTCATTTCACGTCTTGAAAGCATAATAATAATGAACGAAAGCATAATAGTTTTACATGTGCGTTTTCATCAGGACAGCGTTTTGGCCCCTACCCTGTTCTGCACGGTCCAATTTAATCGTACGCGTGAAAAGGTTAAAGTATTGTAAATCGTAAACTTTGATTAACTTACCGGTCTGAGAAAGAGATATACCCATTGGGGGTAATGCCTGAGCCTGTTGTGTAGGCTGCTGAAGCGTACCTTGTGGTACTACTGGGGCTCCTTGGGCACCGGCCAGCGGACCTGCAACGTGTTGTGCCCCACCAGTGACAGCACTTGCACCTGCCCTACTTAAACTTAGTGGTGTATTTGTTGGCTGGCTTGTGGGCCAAAAATCTAAAACACAAACAATGATATTAATCAACGTTACATTCAATGTTCATTCCATTGTCCCTTATTTTCATAGAACACTTACAAGGTTGTGGAGTTGGTGCTGGTGCACCGTAGCCAAACATATTTTGTGCCGTTAGAATAGCAGAATGTTGAAACGGTGGAAAATATGACTGATTTTGATGTGTTTGATGCCTCTGAGGTGGACCACCAAACTAAAATTATAAAACGTTTATTACACTTACAGTCAGTAAAACGAAATATAACAATGGTTGTGATATTAATCCCATAGAAATGTGTGATAGTATCTTTGCTAAAGAAAGTTCACCACAAAACAACTTTCTCATGAGTTGCGCTTAAATAAAGTATGTCCTAGAAAGTGTTTAACATTTATAAGTTATGATAAATATATCATATTATACAATATACAAAAATCTTTTAGTAAACATTCTTCTGTAATTCTATATGAATGAAATGGATGCAGTATGACAAATATATGTGTGTGCATACATATGTATGTATGTATGGATATATATATATATAAAATCAACAGTACTTAACTACTACCTGAAGGGGTATTTGACTGTTCATTGTGTATACGGACTGCTGATGTGGACCAGGGTGAAGATTAGGAACTTGGTACATTCCTCCAGTTTGCACTGGCAGGCCACCCGGATGATAAATTGTAGTTGGTTGACCTCCACCTCCGCCGACTCCTGACATTCCCACTACTTGTGCACCGGTACCCCCTTGACCCCCTCTGTGACTAAGGCCTCTTGGTTGTTGCGGCCTTGGACCTTGATAATAACCCTGTAAATGAAAGATGTACCAGTAAATAACATTGTAACAGCCAAACCACATATATTACATGCACATTAAAATAAACTTTATGTCCTTTTACCTTAATAATTTTCATATACGATAACAATAAATGGCCAAAGGACATGTATAATTTTTGCAAAGTTTCAACTCACTTGTGACGCTGGCCTTGTTTGTGTTGGCCCATAGACTTGTGACAGAGGTTGTGGTTGAGGTTGTAAGTGGGCCTGTTTTCCCATTTCCTGTGGTGAAGGGGTGTGCACAGGGGGTGTTGTAGTGGGGGCCGGACCTTGCGGCGGTTGTGGCTGTACCCCAGGTGTCGGGGTTTGAGGTGGCGCTTGACCTCCAGCAGGACCTCCTGGTGGTATACCTGCTCCTGATTGCCCTATGGACTGCAAACCACCAAGTGGTGGAGGCCCTCTGCCGCCAGGTACTCCTACACTACCCCCTCCCCCGCCCACCTGGCCCCCTGGTTGGGTGCCGTAATTTTGTCCAGACACATGAAAGTCTGATCCTGGAAAACCAATTAACAAATCCATTTTAAACGTCATATAATTTTGGGTCAGGGTTTAACGGAAATAATTAAGGCCTGAAAAGTTCACCTTTGCAAAGGGTAGTATAATACCACTTTTGTTCCGAAAATCGTTACGATTTGTATCTTCGTGCACGTGCGATCAAATTATATTTTTTATAATGTATTGTTGTACATTTTTAATGGTTTATTATATGTGTTACTTAGATAGTTTTGCTAACTACAAGTTTAGTCTGTACATCGGGGGTGAAAAAAAAAACCGATTTTGTTCTTATTGGATAGCTGTTAAACTCTTAATCTTACGCATACTGTACACCGACCGAGAATTAATAACTCAACAAGTATCCGTCAAGCGTTCAACGTTTTATGAGGTAAAGTTTCAAAATGACGAAATGCGTGCATTTTATATGGAACTATAGAAGCACTTGATTCGTACAATATTGAACAAGCTGTCGAGAGAATATTTATACAAAATACATATGTTGGTGGGATTAACGACGACTCATTGTATGAATATACTTATCGATTTGGCCACGGAATTTATAAACAAAGTACATTGTATTTTTACAATGTATTGTAGTTGCATTGTATTTTCACGTTATTTCCCTTATAATTGCAAATGTGGGAATGAAATAACGTTTATTAACGATTTCATATTCGAAATATGGTATAAAATATGTTGTGCATGCGGTAGGTGAAATAACGTTCGAAGACAAAAGAATTCATACTGATAACACCTACGGGGAATATATCAAGGATGCATCCGTCATTATCATCGTTTATCTTGGTTATTATACACTAATATACTTTACGATATTACAAATAGAAAAAAAATAGTCTGAAAGTGGATTTCATTGCAGATTTGGGTTTGCATATGCGCGATATTATCCTGACGTACTGCGCTCGCCATTCTGTCGTTAAATGAATTACTCGTGAAAGCGATTATGCATGGAATTGCATGACATCGCTTGACACGTCGTCGTCTAAGCGATGCAAGTGGAATCGGTTACATGTATTATCAATGTGTCTAAGGGATTGAAAATTATTATCTTCGAGAGAAGCAACAGATCTGACATGATATAATACACAGAGGGCGTATATTTATGCATGAACATAAAAGATACTTTTCACCACATGTTGGGAACTTATTCAGAGAAGATACCTTAAGGATACAGGCAAATAAAGGAACAGAAACAAAAATACATGAATACTTTGTCGCTCACCGTTGAAGATCAGCACGAAGCTGGTTAACCGTTTCACGTCACGTAAATGTTCAACTTATTCACACAAATGAAACTTTACAACGGAAGAAGAATGAAGTGACAGCAAAGCTTGAACCTAAGCAAAGAAACCGAGAAGACGGCCTCGCAAACGGCCATCTTTGCACATGTGGGCAGGGGCCGCAGCAGTGCTGCTATCTGTAGTCCTGTGAGTGCATTGATTGCTACGAAAGGGGGGCGAGGCCGAACTCCACCGCCAGGATCGCATTAAGTACCGTGAAAACACGTAAATTATATGTACATCAATCTCTCAAAGATGTTCCGGACTTTTGTTTCTGAACATTGCGCTTATTACGTCTGTATTTCAAAAAAATGAAAAATCCCTACAAATTTGTGTACAGTAATATAGTACAGATAATAGTAAAAGGAATTATATATGGTCATTCTTCATACTACATTATTTTAACCAATTTGTTAAATAATAGTACTAACGTTTCACAACTTGAAGTTCGATACAAAGGGATTTATTTTCAATGCTAATGTATTTATTTTCGAAATAAGAATTCACTGTGTTACTTTACATGTGATATTCCTATGGAATAATAAATATTTTCAATTTTATGGCGTGGAATTATTGTTACAAAATTCAAGCATCATTATTCTAATTCACTTATGCAAATCGTATCAATAACCGGATATACGTCTAGCCTGCACTGTATTGTAATTGCAATGTAGAGATACATACAATATGTACAGTGGCTCACGAAAGTATTCGAACGCTCGCTATTAAAACTGTAAACAATAAAAGTATACATGTTAGACTTAAGTTCTGAAACTAATGTTGTAACTACTATAAGGCACAAGTATCGAGAATATATATACAAAATTTGAAGTGAATCGGATAATATTTGTAGAAGTTATGAAATATTCATTGAAAAGATGCACTGAGCAGAGTCACAAAAGTATTCGAACGCCTAGACGTCAAACAATGAAACAATGTTTCTGTACGGAAACTGCAAACATTGGTAGATTCAGTTGATGTAGAAACATCGCATAGTTAGTTTCGTGCTTCGCTGTGAATAATATTAGATTTTTATAGTGATCATGAGTCCCAAAAAATCGGAAACTCAGATACGCGACAGGGAATTAATATTAAAATTGCACAAAGATGGAAAATCATATAGGCAGATTGCCGAAATAATAGGGAGATGTTTATCTACAGTGCATTATATTATTAAAAAATCAAAAACCGAAAAAACAATTATGAACAAACCCCGTACCGGTCGGCCAAAGAAACTGACTAATAGAGAAGAGAAAAGTATTATACGCGAAATACAAAAAGATCCAAATATATCGGCCCCAAAACTCGCTCAAATAGTTGCCACTTCCTTTAAAAAGGATGTTCATTCTGAATTATGTCGCAGGATTTTACGAAACAATGATTTCCATGGTAGAATTCCAAGGAAGAAGCCATTTATTAACAAGACAAATCAAGCTAAGCGTTTAAAATTCGCAAAAGAATACGTAAATAAAGATCATGCTTTCTGGGACAAAGTTATCTTTTCTGACGAAAGTAAATTTAATATATTTGGTTCGGATGGACGTCGTTATATCTGGAGAAAACCCAATTCGGAAATGAATAGTAAAAATTTACGTCCTACTGTAAAGCACGGCGGTGGTTCCGTGATGGTGTGGGGGTGTATGACTGCAAACGGCACTGGAAATCTCGTCTTTATAGATGGTATTTTAGATAAGCATAAATTTTTAAATATTTTAAAAAATAATTTAAAAGACAGTGCTACAAAATTGGGGTTATTGGGAAATTTTTATTTCCAGCAAGACAATGACCCCAAGCATACGGCCAGAATGATACAAGAATGGTTATTGTATAATACACCACATAGGTTACATACACCCCCACAAAGTCCAGACATTAACCCCATCGAACATTTGTGGGCGGAAATCGGCAAGAGATTAAAAGATTACAACATAACTTCGAAAGACGTACTAAAACAAAAAATTTTGGAAGTATGGAATTCTATCGAACCTGAAATAACTAAAAAGTTAGTGCACAGCATGCAACAACGTCTCAAAAGCGTAATTGCAGCCAAAGGAGGCCCAACTAAATATTAATATAAAATAAGGTGTATATAATTAATGCCGTTCGAATACTTTTGTGACTCTGTTCAGAGCATCTTTGCAATTAATGTTTCATAACTTCTACAAATATTATCCGATTCACTTCAAATTTTACATATATATTCTCGATACTTGTGCCTTATAGTAGTTACAACATTCGTTTCAGAACTTAAGTCTAACATGTATATTTTTATTGTTTACAGTTTTAATAGCGAGCGTTCGAATACTTTCGTGAGCCACTGTATATATCAATGGAGTGAAAGAACGTGGCCTGGAAAATACAATCCAGAATGTAATACGTCACTTCCGGTGCCAATTCTCTCACTCTAACTGCTTTACTCTGTCTCTTTTCATCTCCCCTACTTCCACTAATAAATCGCTTACAATACACACGCAATGAGTAGCAATATTCCACAGACAGATTTTGATTTTCTCTAATCAAAAAGCCATCGTGATTTAAAAGTAATTCGGGTAACATAAATGTAAAGGAAAACCAACCGTATTGAATATCAGATAATAAATCATGGAAGCAAAAGTAAGGTTAGGAACGATCACACTTCAGCCACGTGGCTGAACCAGTGCCACCAAGAATGGACGCATGCCGTAGTGATAACCGCGGAAATATGATCTTTTTCACGTTTTCAAAATAGGAAAGTAAAATGTTATTGTATGTGTATTTTCACATTAAAATGCAAGACTCGGAGTTACGAATCATATTTTACGAATGCTCATACTTATAAGCAGAATAATGTTATCAACGGATAGATTAATTCCGATAATAAAAACAGCTATGATTCATGTTGAATGTCTAAATAAATATACAATGCATTCTTAGAGCTGATATTCCTACATTAGTGATGGTAATAAACGTACTTCCACTTGTTCTTCATTTTTTATATCCCAATTTAACGATAGAATGCACAAAAATGGAATTTTGTAATAAATAAACTGAACAAATTGTCTACAATGAATTGAAAATAGTCTATATGTATTCAATTAATATATCATCGAAACCTTTCGTAGTTCAAACATTCCTGTCTATACGATAAATGAATTGAAATAGTCGAATGTACTTCAGTTGAAAAGAAGTTCCTGAAATTTCTCTAAATACTTCGGAATTGTTTGGAAAGATGAAATTTCTTAAAATGCTAATACATTAACGCCATCATGGCGAGACATATCATGCAGGAGAAAAAAATCGAACGTACCTTCGCGACTGTACAAGGTAGAAAGCATTTTATCGATTGACCTATATCGTGAATTGTCTACAATGCCGCCCAGGGGCGCTAAGGACTAACCTAAATACTAAACTATCCGATATATCGATATAATAATTAGTCGTGAATTACAGGTATTTATTAATCAACCTCCATAATTAAAAATTCGTCAGCTTTGAAGAACGAGAAACAAATGGTTAAAAAGTCAAAGAAATTGCGAAGAAAAATGTTTAGAAAAGTACATTAACAAAGGAAAATTTTGCGTTGCACCTTTAAAGTATATAATTTATATTAAGGATTCCAGCAGATTCATCTCTAAGTCTGTGATACAAACGAAATAAAAAATTACGACAAGGGCCAGAAAACCATTGTAAATAAAACATGAACTAAAAAGTTGTGTTTGACGTTACTATAAGTGGAACTATCGTGAATTTATTTTCGCAGTCATTATTTGGTACAAGTCGAGCTTGGCCGTGTATCCGCAAATAGACGCAAACGATTCGACTTCTGACAGATAGGGCACCAGGTCAAATTAACTACCTCCAGTGTGCTCGAAAATAACGGGCTTCGTATATGCACGTATTAGACACACAGCAGTTACATATGCACTAGAGCACGTGCAATGAAAGATTTAATAATCGAGATAAATAAAACCGAAAGATCCCGAGTAATAGCAAATCAATGTAAATGATATTGGATATGAATAAACGTGGATGCATCAATCGTGGGAACAATGTTTAATTGGAGTGAATAACAAAGGTTGCTGGAGGCAATAAGCAATTAAGTATGTAAAATTAAGCAAACAAAATTTAAATTCAGGAAGATGCTTCCATTGGTCACGAAAATATATGTCCATGATGGAGCGAATGAAAATGAAACTTCTAAAATCAAAAACGACGTATAAATAAATGTTTAATTTTATCGAAGAAAGCATATAGATTTTCTTTAACTTTAATAGATATAGCTTCTATCGAAATAGTATTTTTTCTTAATGTTACGTTAAAAATTATTAGCGTGTCGTTCTGAATGATAGAAGCTAGAAAAATTCTTTAAAAATCTCAAAATGATGTGTAAAATTTCATGAACAGTTTCTGAGAATTCGCAAGGTCACTGCACGACATTCAGGTCACTGATTTGGCTCATACTTTCCACATAATTAATGAATATCCTGTTTAGAAATATAGTAAATGAATAATCAAAGGACCAAACGACTGATTGAAGTTTTATATGGATTCGCATTTACAATCTGTACTACGTTTTGATTTCAGTTCATATTTTTCAATTCGAATAATTATTTTTTGTTGAGTTGTTGAGTTGCGAGTTACGTGTTTCTAATTTAGTTACTCTTCTTTAATTTAAGTTGAAAGTGCATTAATATGAAAAATTAATCATGATACACTAAAAATATGAATAGTAGATAAAAATTAAAGCTGGCAAATAAAATTACTAGCTAAACCTAAGAAATAATAACCCACCAGATATGGATCTAATAATTATAATATTAAATGTCGGGCAGTACCTTATCGTAAGTTCGTAAATCGGTCACGAATATAAAATAATTCTGCTCGATCGATAATATCGGTAAGCGACTGAATTCTTAATATAACCATTCGATCGGATAATTTATTGCGCATGAATATTTCAGATTCGTAACACGTACTCGCTTCAAGGAAATCCAATTGTTCTTATATGTAAAACAGCATAACTATCCTAACAATTACAATTCAACCAGTTTCAAGATCATACAAAGGAAACAAGATACGTTTTATTTCTAGCAGGAATTACTACAGTTACCACGAAATATATAATTCCTAAAATCGTCACTACATCCTGATTATCATCATTCTATCTTATCCCTTTTTCTTTTTTTTGGCACCCGCCCTCCATTGATTTTCCCGCAAGTACTTACTAGCGTTTGCAGTCACCACATGATACTGCGGCGGTGCCTGCTGATGCTGTGTTTGTTGCTGTTGTTGCTGTTGATGACTCAGATGGGTAATGTTGACAGTCAATTGATGATGGCTCAGCTGATGATTCAAGTGGGGACTTGGTGAGGGTGGTGGCTGATGGGCCGGATGCACGTGGTGATTGTGACCTGGCTGCGGATTTTGTGGATGAGGGGCCGAAAGATGATGGTGATGATGCGGCCCACCACAATGTGGCAAAAGACAGTGCATAGGTCCTACACCAACGGCAACACCCACTGCGCCCTCCTTCGATACGCCGTATCTCGAAACCATTCTTCCTAATGTGACTTGTTCTTCTTATCCAGTGTCAATGGCACACACTTGGCCGATAGTTTTGTGCAAAAGGAATTGATCAAAAGATGACGTTTTTGTTAATTTTTTTTGTGATTTTTTCGAACGGTGGATGCATTGAGATTCGAAGTTTCGAATTAATTGCAAATGCGATAATTGGAGAAACAAATGCTGCCTGAATATACCGATAGCCTTGTATAGCAATATGATCGGGAAAATTTTTTTCTTTTCCACGTGTTCATTCGTTCATGTTTCTTAAAATTGTGGTCGCGTGACCGTGTAAAAACACGCTCTACTAGTTACGTCGTAAAAATATATATTTCTCTTATTTCTTGAGTTTCTCTTAGATTCGTCTCCTTTTTTCCTTTCTTTCTTGTTTGCGTTGCTTTGACGAACTCGATGATCGTATTGACAAGTTTAGTGTATTGGCCGATCGGACAACGATGTAAAGTAGAATAATCTCATCGATATTTAACCGACATTGCTTTCATCCTACACAAATCTCTCAATCGGCAATGCCGCACCATGATATCATGGTCTACTTGATCGGCGATCTAACAAAGGATCTTATGAGCAGATCTTGTTGTCGTTAGAGTTGAGTACACCCTATATGGTTAAGTCGTAAACAGATTTATCTTAAAATATTGGCAGTTTCATTGGTTTTTCCCCCATTTAATTTTTGTTGAGTATTGGTTAATATTTGTTTTACTCATGCATGTCGATCAATTGCATTTTTCCTTTTTGTTAAAATGATATTACTTTTGTTCTCGTTCCTTTTAATCGATTAGTAATATATTTCAAATATCACTTTATTAACAAATTTAACGCAAAAAGCGTCGAAGAACATGTTTCTGAACGAGGATGCTTGACATCTAGACCGTAGATCAAATCTTTGAAAGATGTAAAAATTTGGAGGCGATAAGAATTTCCATTTGAACGGAATTATACTGAATGAACGAAAGTATCTTGACCAACATTTAATGACATGATCGATTGATAGTCATCGAATCTTGTTGCCTGAGGCGCGTTTTGTAGACAAAATGTCTGAACATGTGATCCACGGAAAGCATTTTCATTCGACACTCTTTTTTTTAAATAACGTAAATGGATTCACATTACGACTTCATTGTTCAAGAATAAATTCTTCATCTACGTTTAATTTTCTATGTGAAAATATCGCGTCACCATATTGTTTTGTTTCGTATCGATGCATACGATTCCCCTTGATGCACAATATTCCCGCACTCAACTGTCAAAACTATTCAACGTGGAGATGCACAAAGGTAGGAGACACGCTGAAACGGACGGACTATCGTACCTCTTCCATGCCAAAATCGATATTTAAGGCTCGACCGGCGTCTCCCTCTTCGTGCCGCCCACTCTTGCCACGGGAAACTTCCTGCTCACAGCGTACAGGTTATGTCTATCCGTGAGCTTATCACTCCAACGAAATTCACTAACACCCGAGTTTGTTTTACAGCGGAATCCACCAAATTTTCTTCTTTGCACGTTCTTTCATCCACTATTGGATCACTAGTGGAAGTCTCGACACTGATGATCGGAGGTATTCGGCCGCGTGCCGAAAAGTACCGACTCGAGTTCTATGTAGTTCCCCCGTATCGAGATTTATGAACGCGATAAAAAGCGCCGCAGGTAAAGAGGCGAATCACTATCGGCACAATGTACACACAATTGTAATAACACTACAAAAATTCGATATCACGCACGTTATTATATCGAGTAAAAATGTATTCGATATCAGGTGAAACTAAGTAAGAAATTGAAACGACGAAACCACAACGGCGTCAAGTCGTTCCGAGGTTGCGTGAGATTGTTCCTCGAACACCATGAGGTTGTCTGGCGATATATCACCCTTTTTTTGTTTTGAAGGACTTCCTTGTTCGATATTATGATCGAAATCTGATGTGTATTTAAACTATGCGTTTGCAGCTTTGTAATGTGTGAACTCGAAGAGGGGAGAGATAAATCAGCGAAGACGTGAAGACGAGCGTACCCTTTTGCAAGGGACGCGGCGTAGACTGATGCAGGCTAGTCCTTCTCGCACGACCTACGAATCGCGACCTGCGGCCCCCTACTCGTTTCGCTTTGCAACTAAGGAGCAGCAGGATCGTGCGCCGATCTCGAAAGTACCCATGGCTATTCCCTAGTACCCTGTATCAACTTTCATGGAATCCGAGTATTTTGCATATTTATGTGTGTGCAATATTTAAACGGATGCTTAAAACAAGATTAACTACAGATTATAATATTTACCGTACAAAAAAATAAAATACGACATTAGAAATATTCAACAGGACAATTAAGTTAATGTATCTTAATCATTATGCACTTTACTCTTATTGTAAAATAAAAAAGTACATTTTTTTAAATTTAGATAATATCTAAAATAATTATACGTAAAATTGTGGTACAGGTCATTTAAAAATAATGTTATACACCTAGCATACATGAGGTTCATTACTTTACAACATCTGTTTTCAATCACATGATTCAATAAAAATATAAATGTTTAATTTCCAATAATTAAAAAATGAATACCGTAAATGTTAGCTGTAGGTATTGCAATACGCCCCTGAAAAGTAGTCAAACGCCAAACCTACACCGAGTCGAAGGTACTGCCGCCTGCGCAGACCAGTGGACAGAGTGCAAAGCCCTGCGCATGCGTAATGGACGTCAGCACGGCAGACCCTTCAACTCGCATGAATGCAGTAGGCGCAGCCCCACGACACTTGAGGGTAAGGTGACGTGCAGCCTTGTGCATGCGCACATATAGCCTATTCGCATTAACTTTGGCACAGCATGTCACAGCATGTCTACAAAATCCAAACCTGTTTGCACTTGTACCCCTAAACGTTATAATAAATTGCATCGTAATAAAATTGTAACTTTTTAAAATAAATTACTTAATTCCGTAAATAGATGTATATAATATATGAACCAACCCAAAATTAAGTAACGTTCATATAATATTTATAATGTGGAATTATTTAGTTGCAAATAAATAAAACTATTGGAACAATTTTTAATACTCATGGATAGAAAATATTAAATTAGGAGCAGTATTCCTTGATTTCTCCAAATTTTTTGAAAAATTTAGCGATTACACTCTGAAGTAGACGTCAATGTATTTCTAATTGTAACGTAAGATTTGTGAGCGAAATCTTATTAAACTGTTCAGACAAGGTCTATAATAAGAACAAACATTTTTTTACTTTAAATTCGACATGTAAAGAAAGTCGAACGCATTTAAAAATAGAATAGCATGCGTGAATTAATGTTTCTTATCAATTTTAATGCATCACACGTTCCAAACAAATAATATTATGATACCGCACTGGTGTTCTTGGAATACTGCGCATCAAATTGAACATACGCAGAAGTCAAGACTCCACCACGTGCACAGTAAACGACTCCTATCAATATTACACATTCCACCCCATTCGAAATTCCCCGATTAAATATTGAATGTTTTCCATGTAATAAACTGCAGTTAAATATAACTATCATCAAAAGAGCCTTAAATCATTAAAATTGTCTCCTACTGTCAAATCGATGAACGTAACAATGCAGCTTAAAACCTTCCATTATCATCTCTAACTAAAAATTTTTGCCATACGGCAATAAAAAATGATTTAGTGAATCAAAGCACTTCTATGATCGTGGAATGTTGCATATAGTTTCAATGGTATGTACTGCACATCATAATAGTCGTAAGAAAACAGAGGAGAGGGCTGTGTATTTGTTAACGACAATCAAAACGATAATAAAGAAAACCAAGGAAGCAAGAAAAGAGCGACGAAGTCACGAAGATGTACGAACGCGTGCCATGCGTGAGCGATAATGCACGAGCGCGTGGGCATAGAAAAGAAACACGACAGGCATGCTCAGCTTCGTTCAGACGAGGAACACGATCCGCAGAATCGTGTGTATAGGTTAGGTGGGTAACCCAGTTTCGCCGGTGCACCAGGCTAGGCTGCAGCAACGTCGTTCAACGATCGATACTTATATGCACCCGGCACTGCCCATAGCCTAGATTCACTTGTCTAGGATAGGTGCAAGAAGGGGACTGCGTGACCTACATCTCAAGAGGAAGTGCAACGAAAATATGATTTAGGGAATAGAACACGAATAGGATCACAATGTCAAATAATGGTTTTATCTCTCTCCCTAGCGTGTTATGTTTGAATTGAAAGTATTTACGAGTACCATGGCTTACAATTATCATCAATCTTCAGATTGGTGGACGGTACTATTTAATCTTTATGTAGAAGCAATATGCTCGCTGACAGGTGAAGTTTAAAGTTTTGGGTGCAACTTGGTAACGTTCAATGTCAAGTTAAAAAGTAATAGTCAAGCGTTGATAATACACTTGACTATTTTCAGGAATAATAGTAAAAACTCATCGAGAAATATCGCATGAACTCAATAAGATTACTTGATAATTCGAATACGTATTAATCCTGCTAACAAAAATTTGTTTCTTAATTTCATATAACTGAACCTTCATTACAATGTCATAAAGAAATCAGTACGAAGAAATCCGATTTCCATCCAATTTTCCATTCTTCAGTGACTAGTTGAAAAAAACTTTCCTCAAAACTCCAAACGCGTACTAATCTGAAGTGGCAAAAAGCAGACGTTAAGTACTTTGACATCACGATAAAACGGCATCCATGTATCTTTTTTGACTACAGAAAGCGCAGAACTAAACAATTATATAGTAACTACGAACATAGATCACCTCTACGTTCCCTAGCGTGTCTGCAACGTTTGCACAGCAAAAACATCTGGTCGTTTAGGCTGATGAAAAAAAAGATGAGGGATGGAGGGGGGGGGGGGGCGTTGAAGACGTACGTCGTACGAGACGTGAATGGGAAGGGTAAGAAAAGAGGGAGAGGAGATTCAAACTCGTAACCTTCGGCAACCTTTGGTTGTCTCGGCCCAAACATTTCGTCCAGGCGCGGCGCAGTAGTTCAAAGTCCTCTGGTGAAAACAGCCATTGACTCATGCTACACCAAAAGGAATTCAAGGAAACTGGGCATGTAGTTTCCCAATGTGCACAATGAGCCGCTGATAATTGCACCCTATTAAGCGAAAACCGAAGGTTTCAGATCCTTCTGTGATTCATTGAAGTATATAGCTAACTATGCAAGATTAATTGTCATTCAAAGTATTCTCACGAAAGGATTGATGTGTCGTAACCAAAAAATACACATATCATACTACTTATATATACCAAGAACGCGTTCTAATAAAAATTCATTAAACATGCTAACGGAAAATCGTTTCCAAAAGGTGTTCAAGTAAAAAGGTTTCGGTATGACACCATCGGCTAAAAATGTGCGTGCCTTATAGAGATACCGTAGAATGGCTACAGAGGCGAGGAATAAGAAGAAAGTAGACACAGAAGGTGCACACCGACCATAGTAGTCGGTTTCCAGGGGTCTCTGAGCCCTCAAGCCGTTGACCTTGGAAAGGTAACATGGCGATCTTGTGGTGTGAGAGCTGTAGTACTTTGCGTTTCTACGTGGGTGTTCGGGAGGAGGTTACAAGTCTGCGAGAGGAAAAAGGTCGGTCGGCAGCGCAGGGGAAAGGAGTAACGCGAGGCAACGTATGTCTGGACGGAGACAGGGAGTCTGTCTCTCTGTGAAGGAAAGGTCGATATTTACCGGCCTCCACACTCCCTCTACATAGTCGGGCAATGACCTACCACCCCAGCACTCTTCTACCCTCTATATTGCTTTCTCTCTTATGTTAAATTTTCCTGTCGCCATCATCGCTCCCACCCCCCTCCCCCAACCCAATACACGTTCAACCTTCTCTAAGCAACGTCCCCCTCTTGTCCTACCCTTAGTATCGCTAGGTTATACGTTATTGCGTTCTAACCCTGAAACGATCCAAGTTGTATCCCTTGAGATGTCCAACTATGTAGGAAGACACCGTGGTCAAGAGCGTGGACTCGAACCTGGCACATCGAATAAGCGTGAGCACGAAACGGAAAACCCGGCGATTTGCTAATCGTTTCATGGAAATGTCGCAATACTGTGTGTGCATCGAGAAGGATAGCATTTATGAGTTTATTTTGGATGATCGCAATTGACTCGTGGCTTAATAATTGATTGGCGAAAGGCATGATTTGGCAGTGGTGTTGTGAATGTCGTGCAACTTTGTTTTTACTTTGTTCGGAAATGTCGAAAGTAAACTGAATATTCTTCACGTTAGTTTTTTTCTTCTTTGCGTTAACCAAATTCTTGGCGAGGAAGATATGAAGTAAGAAATATTTATCGAGTTGGCAGATTTATTTTTAGATTTTCTTTCAATGTCAAATGTGCATAGCGGTAGTATGGACACTTTTTGTTTATGGCAAGTGTAATATGTACAATAATAATATAACGTAGTAATGTTAAACAATTTATAAGAGGGTTTAAGTGGTTCAGAGGCGAATTATTAAGTAAACAAATACATATTAATGCATTGGCAGGGGAACTGTATATGTTATAAGTAGCGCTGTTCGAAAATCTGAGGTAAATTATACCGCGAGGTGGCACTGCCATCTGTAGACAAACAGGTGTAACGAGTATCATTACCTCAGTCGGCAAAGCAATGTGAAATTCAAGATCTTCTTTTTGTTATATAAATATTAGTAAATGCTATTCAAACGTAACAATGTTACATGTAAAAAAACGTTGAACAACCTTTGAAAAAATATTGCAAATATTGAGTTCAATGTTCCAATTCAACCAATTACATATCCTTCTACATATACTAGGACTTTATGTAGGGTTATGAAAACCCCCTTTTTTTTTTTACTTTTAATTATACAAAATTACACATGGTACCACATCCATAAATACCATCTTTCTTAAATTGAATTTTCTATAACATCCTGGTTCCAAATTCAAGCAAAAGTTCTCATTAAGATCTCAATGCATTCTTTATTAATGGCTTCGAAAGGAAAATGCAAACGAACACACGTTGCACGGTAATAAGATGAGACATATTGTTGCGACACATGTGAGTATTTCGAACAATTGCGTATGTGCAGTAAAATGCAAAGGTCCAAATCTAAAGCTAAAATCCAAATCAGAATCTTTCAGCATAAATATACTCCGGGGCACAGTTACGTACACTAAACTTTAGCGGAAATAAGAATTTTACTAACTGCTCTGATAACATTTCTTTTTTTATCAATTAACTAATATCTTCTATCGCAAGAAATATTGTACAACAAATACAAGTAGCAAAAGTTTAAAATCTAATAATCTTAGAGAATACTATTTCAATATAAAAAAAATACTGGACCGTTTGGATCAATTAGAAAAATTATAATAGACATTATGCAAAGCATCCTATAAATGCATGCATATGCGTGATAATTATTTGCTTGCAACGATAAGAAGAGCAATGGATATGATAGCGACATCGAGAGGAAAGTAGTAGTATCGTGACTCAAAGTTGAATACCATTCTTAGCATTATCTACAAGCTTTCTCGCAGGTTTAGGTCAAGCTGTTCGTACTGGTCGATTTTCCCTATTCTTTCGCCTTCAAATATTCGTATCAAAACGGATAACGCCTAGCATTGTTAACGGGTATATTTTTCATATTACTTCCTCCGCCTTGGAGATTTCCAGAGAAGACATTTTTCTTACAATTGTACTGCAGAAAAATATTGTCGAATTGTTTACACAGTTCCCGAGAAAAATATAATCTGACGTATACCCAAATTTAAAAGTGACTATCTTATCCCGTGCACAACAGCGAACATATTGACGCCAGCGTTACAACAATAAGTGAAACTACTTTGGTTACGCCGTTATGAAACGATCAGCAATTTTACGTATGTGTAGTACGTAACGAAATGCAACATATGCTTTGAGAATTTCAAAACTGGAGAATTGGGAAGAACTCGATTGTCAAAACCTGCGGCAAATAAGATTACGTATTATTTATATTAACAATATGTTGAATTATAGTTCAGGAGAGATACGAGTGTAAATGATTGATTCATTGAACTAGCTTCCTGATACTTCTAGTAGTTATTGGGTGACTGCAAAAGTTCTAGCGGTTTTTACTTTTCGTAAAATGGCTTTATTTTTTAGAGAATTATACTAAAAACAAATTTCTGGGCGTTCAATAAACAATAGACAATAAATAAAAATACCAACAACGGAAATCTAAGAGAAGAGGAACCTAGATTCTATAGGTGGCCAATTGAAAATTAGGAAACTGTATGCTTGGTTGTACTTTACATTAAGTTCCATTAGTTTTAGTATTGATACGATTATAACACCAAAGATTTAATAGCTACATAAACAACGTACGAAATATCTATTCGCGATTTTGAAGAGAAAGTCTCCTTACTGGACGTAATGACCCCAGCTTAATTGAATGTAACAGGGAACCGAAGAAATAAGTGATAAATTTAAAATAATTATCAGGTATTTTGATATATGAGGAATGAGCGAAATCTGAGTTCGAAAAAAAAAATTAAATAGCAAGGATAGTAAAATATTTTGCCATTGTAGTTTTATCTATATAAATAAGTGCATATATGTTTTTAACTAATCATCTGCGTCATAAATTACATCGATATGCGTTTAACAGAATAATCCACTATATCCATTGTCATTAAATATATGAAGATGTAACCGAAGCAAACAATATGCAGCTCCATAAACCAAATGAAAGATTGAAGATACTTTTAACTTACTGTTTCGAGTTAATAAAGGCGAACAATTTAAAAAAATGATTTAATAATAAAAATAATAAAACCGTTTTTTTTGCGGCAACATGTGATTCATATAAATAAACAAATACAAAGAAAATCACTAGTAATTTGTAAAGCATGCTGCAAAAGAATAAATCCTACTCCCAATATGAAAAGAAATGTCCACAACTATGAATATAATACTTTGACAAATAAATTACTATTATTATATATGTTAGATTTTATTTTATATTTTCAATCAACCGAGTAAAAGGCGACTGTAAAGCTCTAAGGTTCTGGGGTAAGTGCCATGGGGTTCATCACAGTCCTCTTACCAGAAGGCATTGCCTTCCCCACTCCGTGGCCAGATCCTAGAGGAACAGAGTTCCTATTTATTAACAATACGGCGTCGGGCCGCTTGTCCATTCTGACCATTCTCTCTCCTTTTTTAAACAGTACACCCTTCGACACTCGATAACTGAAAGACCCAATGTAGTCAACAGCCATCGCCTGCCAACGGGATGTTTGGACCCATTCATACAATCTCCAGACCTGCCATAAATTAGTCAATCCTAGGACACCCGATGGCTGAGTGGCAACGAGCCACTAGCCATCGTCTGCCGCCCAGATTGCACATCCTCACCGTACGCCCCTAAACTAAGACCCTAATATAAATTGTACCCTGAATGAATAGTATTCCGCCAACCGGCCAAATTCCTTTTCCCTTAAAAATACGCTGACGCTAACACGGCCAAACTGACCTGCTTCGCGCTCTCGAGAAGCATCCACACAAGAGGCGTAACAAAACCTCCACATAACAAAAACATTTCCCAGCAGTGTTCACATCGGAATTGTAACGTCCTCTATTCTGCGTCCGCAATTTGTATACCTTTCAAACACTTGCGAGGGATACTAAATCCGATCCACGGCGTCCTTGACACCCGCGATAAAGATCTCCCTCGAACTTATAGTGATACTCTATTTTGTATACGCCACAATTGCCGCTTTTCATACGTTATTACCGACCACTACCATGTTTCCAACCTCCCACAGGAATCTCCTTTCAACATCCAATCGTACGAAAAGGGAGAATAATAATTTCAACACCACAAATACTATGCACAAAATAAAACTTTATATGCAAACAATTAGTGATACATGAAATACAAACATCATAAAAGTGTAAAACGCACACATTTGCAACCGCTAACACGGTTCGTCCGAACATTCATCCAAAACGGATTCCTCCCCATCGCCACACCATTCACCTTTCCACGGACGCAGCCGGTCTTTAGGTGCGACTTGAGGCTTACCGCTCTTACCCACGACTTCGAAACGATCATTCGGTAAAATTTGGGTAATACTAAATGGACCGACATACTTATTTTCTAACTTCCCCCTACGTGAATCACCAGGGCGTAAAAAAACCGTATCGCCTGCTTTATAGGCGATATTATCCGCGCGAGTCTTATTAAATCTAGCCGCCTGTAACTCAGCGTTTTTCGATAAACGCGCCGACGCAATTTCTCTGTCACGATGGACGTCAATTTTGTCTTGAGTATCAGGTAACTCATCTTCTGCGAGCACTGCATTGCCTACACTACGTTCCAACCCGAATAATAACCGCGTCGGAGAAAACCCCGTTGACTTCTGAACAGTCGTATTCAGTGATAATTGAATTTTTGCCAGCCTGTTCGGCCATTCTGGAAACCTGACCACTTCGGCAGTCAAAAGATTAATAAGAGTACCGACGTAACGTTCCACTTGACCATTAGCCCGAGGAGCACCTGTAGCGATCAGGTGTAACTGTACCCCATGCCGTCGGAGAAATAAACCCAACGGTTTATACGTAAAATTCGTACCCCGGTCAAGAATTAACAAGCGCGGCGTACCAAATAATGTCAAACGTTCTTTGAAAACCTGTAACGTTTCTGATCCGCTCAATGATCTAAGCGGAACGAGCTGAACATATTTTGTAAATGCGTCGACAATTAGCATAACATACTTGTACCCATCCTTCGACTCGGCGAAGGGTCCCACGCAGTCACAATGTACTGTGTCAAACGGGACCGACCTTTTCTCAATAGGGTGTAATAAACCCTGCTTCGGACCCGAGACTCGCTTGGAAACCGTACAAGTAATGCAGTGCTCCAGGTATTTCTTTACGAAGTTCCGCACCCTCGGAAACCAATATTTTTGCAATATTTTGTCCAGGGTTTTCTCAAACCCCACATGGCAATTCTCATCGTGATACAGGCGCAACAACCCAATCCGGCTACCTTTCGGCACGTAGTTCCGTAAAACTGCTCGACCGTTATCCCTAAACAGCTTTCTGCACAGAATGCCTTGATTAATGGCAAAATCGCTAATCACTGGCTCATTCGCTGTAACCCTTCGCATCATCTCCCGGGTCTCCGGATCGTTCCTCTGGGCAACCTCCAACCAAGACCCCGCGCAAACAACGTTCACGCTATAGTCTCGCCTTGGATTGCGACTTAAATAATCCACATGCTCTATAGATTTACCTTTTCGATATTCGAGGTCAAAGGTGAAATCTTGCAGAAACACCCACCACCTAGCGACTCGGGGTAATAGATCCCGTTTGGTACTAGTCGCCTTAATAGCATTACAATCGGTGATAATTTTAAAACGAACACCCAGAAGATACACACGAAAATGCTTCAGCGAATTTACGATTGCCAGTGTCTCCAATTCATACGAGTGGTACTTTGATTCGTCGGCAGTAGTACGACGACTAAAATAAGCAATAACCCTTAGGTCCGACCCTATCCTTTGAAAAAGAATGGCCCCGTACCCTAAACTACTCGCGTCGGTATGGAGTTCGGTCTCTCGCTCCGGGTCGAAAATAACCAACAGGGGTTCTGCAGTTAATTTATCAATAACGTAGGTACGCGCCTCCTCCTGTTCCTTTCCCCAAATCCATGGAACACCAGACCTCGTCAGTTTCGTTATACAGGCTGTATGAGTTGCAAATTCGGGTATAAATTTCCTGAAATAGCCCGCTAGTCCCATAAACTGCCTAACTTGACGAACGTTCGTGGGGACCGGTGATTCACGCAGTGCTCTGACCTTCTCCCTACCTGGCCGAATGCCCTCGACAGACACTTCTCTACCCAAATATTCAACCGTCTCCTGGAAGAATTTACACTTCGAGAGATTTAGGGAAAACCCGGCAGCCGACAAAGCTGCCAATACTTGGCTTAAGTATTGCACCCCTTCCTCAATCGTGCGCGACGGAATCAGAATATCATCTAGGTACACAAGCGCAACCGTGTACCGCAAATTTCCCAGAGCAGCATTTATAGCTCGTTGAAAAACTGCCGGCGCGTTTGACAAGCCAAAAGGCATCCGCAGGTATTCATAATGGCCATCCGGGGTTACGAACGCAGTCTTATTAACCGAGCCCTCCGCAATCGGTATCTGATGGAATCCCGAGGCCATATCCAACGTCGTAAAGTACCGCCCCCTGCCCAATCGATCTAGCTGATCATCAATTAGCGGCAAAGGGTAGCGATCCTTCACCGTGACCCGATTCAATGCCCGGTAATCGACACAGAGCCTATCCGATCCGTTCTTTTTCTTGACGAGAATGACCGGACTAGCAAAAGGTGAGACAGATTCTCGTATAATATTACAATCCATTAAATTTCTAATTATCTTTCTTACCTTCTCACGTTCAACAAGAGACAATCGGTAAGGACGGTAGTTTACCACCTTGTCATCCTTAACAAGGATGCACATTTCCCCTGTGGTTACCTGCCGAAGGCTGCCGTCGGAGGAAACCAAATCCCCGTATTGCTGCAAAACTTTCTCCGCCGCTTCGCGAGCCTCATCCGAACCGGCCACAATGGCGCAGCACTCGTTTTCAGGCTTTAACTGGCTCCCGTCGGTCGTCTCCGGAATGCGCTCCAGCCTCGTGCCATTGACATCAGCCACCATACGTAAATCGGAATGTGCTAGGACGTTCCTTCCGATGATCACGTCGTGCGACAAGTCGCAATCACGCACCACAAAAACGTCTAACTCCAACGACACGTTCTCAGCCTGCATTACTACCGTCGCACGCCCGACCGTCGTCAGGGACACCTTTCCTATTCCCCGAACTACTATGGCAATTGGTGTTAGTGTGCAGCCCACCTTGGCAGCCACAGATTCCCTTATTAGCGAGCAATCTGCGCCACTATCCATCAAACTGTACACCAAAATATCACCCAACACTACGGGAGTCAACTTGTCGTCCGACACCTGACTCACGTTCACCTCCCTCTTCGGTCGGCCTTGTCGGCCGTTCTGCGCCCGCTGCTTGGCCCAGCAACGAGATTCTTCGTGTCCTTTTTTTGAGCAAAAGGTACACACAAGCACCTTCCTCGACGCATCCTCGCTCGTACTTGATTTCGGTTTCTTCGGACAGTCATGTTGGGAGTGTCCGATCCCGTCACAGCTATAACAACGCTTTCTGTTAGACTGATGATTTGATGCTCGACCCTTGCCGTCGATCTGCTTTGCCGGCTTCATAAACTGCGTAATCCCCACTAGCAATTCAGTGGTCGATCCGTAACGTCCGTTCACCAACGCCTGACGTACATTCTGATCGGTTATGGCTCCAATAACCAATTCTACCAGTTCCGCCGGCTTGAATCCCACGCGCGTCTGCTCCAAGTACAGAAGCTTTGTACGCGCGTACTCCACATACGTAGGAGCCGCATCACTGTCAAATGTTACTGCACGCAGCATACGCTCATGTAGTCTTTTCTCCGTGACAAAAACTGCGCACAAGTCCTGACGGAATCTATCCCACGTACGTGGATTTCCTTTCCACTCCTTGTACCACTTTTTCGCCGACCCGACCAACGCGTGAGTGGCCAAGCACAAACGTTGCTGAGGAGTACCGTGCTTGGTTATCTCCTCAACCACCTCACACCACACACTCGCATCGTCACCAAGGTCCGATCCGTCGAATTCCGGCACGACCTCCATTGACACGCTTGTCGGTACAGCACCGCTAGTCGCGACGGGCAGAGAGTTCGTCATCAACCTCTGCACCACCTCTCGAACAATGTCCTCGATAACGGGTACCACAGGCACGGACTCCATCGCGTGTATAGCAAGCAAAAATGCAAACAGTTAACACAAACGAAAAGAAGAAACAAACACACTGTAGGCAAATGACTTCTATCCCACTTCTGATGTTAGATTTTATTTTATATTTTCAATCAACCGAGTAAAAGGCGACTGTAAAGCTCTAAGGTTCTGGGGTAAGTGCCATGGGGTTCATCACAGTCCTCTTACCAGAAGGCATTGCCTTCCCCACTCCGTGGCCAGATCCTAGAGGAACAGAGTTCCTATTTATTAACAATACGGCGTCGGGCCGCTTGTCCATTCTGACCATTCTCTCTCCTTTTTTAAACAGTACACCCTTCGACACTCGATAACTGAAAGACCCAATGTAGTCAACAGCCATCGCCTGCCAACGGGATGTTTGGACCCATTCATACAATCTCCAGACCTGCCATAAATTAGTCAATCCTAGGACACCCGATGGCTGAGTGGCAACGAGCCACTAGCCATCGTCTGCCGCCCAGATTGCACATCCTCACCGTACGCCCCTAAACTAAGACCCTAATATAAATTGTACCCTGAATGAATAGTATTCCGCCAACCGGCCAAATTCCTTTTCCCTTAAAAATACGCTGACGCTAACATATATGATATCAACTTTTGTAATTTGTACATTTAATAAATAGTAGTTCTATGAATATATTTAGAGTAAAGTTAAGAGACTAACTAAAATAAATAAATGATGAAAAAACGAAATTGTTTATCAGTGAATATGTACACGTGTACATATATCTCTGTATATCAGCATAAAAATTATTCAACCATGCGTAAAAGTGCACTTTCTACCAGGAACTGTTCAGACTCTGGTTTACCAAGCAATACGACGTGCACGTGTTAAATGTCACAACGCTAAAGCGCCATAAACTTACTATGAATAAATTATATAACATGTAATAAGTCTTCAGTGTCGAGAATGTTATTTTATTGACAGTTCAAACCAATAAATAATACAGTCTGAACAAAGCGCGCAGGAATAATTGAAAAATAATTAATTGTTGCATACACATATCGAAATTAAAATATCACATACAGTTTTAACTTAAAAAAAACACACACACACAAGAGTATTAAAAAATTTTGGTATAATACACAAACAAATATGAAGATTGTATGGAACAATAACTTTCTATTGTTGTAAAATATTAATATTTCGTAGTCTAGTATTCTCTAATTTGTTTGGTGGATCCAACTGTAGCAACATAATCATTATTCGGTAATCTAAAGGACTATAGAATTTCTTTGAGCTTTGCAGCTTATAATTCCAAAGACAAAAAAATAACAAAAGTTGTATATGATTCCGCATTACTCAATAGAATTAACGTCCACTAAATGGTTGTTTAAAAGTGTTAAATCCTGAGTTGCACCATTCTAAGTACAAAATACGTAAATTAGCATTGGGATATAAAAACGGTAGACGAAGACATACGTTCTTACTCAAGGATGTACTCGAGGTATATTGTATTCTTAGTAGTCACCCGGAAGGTACTTTCTTCGGAAACTTTGATCTAATAATATCTCTACGTCGGTGAACACTTCCTACATCAATAATAATTTTTTTTAACAAAATATTTCCAATGTCGGGCTTGGCTCCTGTTTATTAATGTCCATCAAAAACTAATTGCAATATTGTAAAAGATGAAAAATTGTTCTCTTTCCAAGGAAAATTATCGTGACGAGTACTGACTATATACAATTGAATATTAACGACAAAGGTGTAAACGTGAACTTTTGTCACGTATTTGGTCTCAACGGTTCCAGAAAGAGAACGGCAATTAAGTGTAACGTAACCGTAAAAGTATGGCCGTTGAAGACGCGAAGAGATCGGTAAGAAGCAAGCAAAGTACGGTTAGTTTCTCCCCGGATGTCTGATGGCCTCTTTCTCGTACAAGCGGCCTTGCCAGGAATGCACATTTTCAGCCGGTTCGCCGTTTACTTTGGCTTCGATTCGAATCGATGCACAGACGCCTACCACCTTTCACCCATCGTCTCCAAATCACGTGATCGTACTTGTTATCATTCAACATGGTCATAATCTGTGTGCTATCGTTATACTCATCTCAATAATAGTTGAATCCTATTCTTAACTTTCTTTCGAATAATTTTGTTAGTCGGATATTTGTATTTTTATCGCCGTTATGCGAAAACGATAAATTCAATTGTAAATAAAATTAAGAAAGAAAGTGTAATTATTATCATTCTGTATTATTAACAATCGAAGAATACTGTACTGGATCATTCATGGAAATATTCCAAATGTTGTATTTAGTTTGTATAAGAGAGAAGATTAATTTTTATTACTCAGTGAAACAAAATATTATTAATTGGTAGATAAATGAAGAACAATCAAAGAATCATGATAAAGATGATCAAGATAAAACTGATTTAAAAGTCAGCAAAATGAAGATTTATAATTGTATTACGATGTGATTTACATTAATTCGTACTTATCTAAAGTATCACCAGCGAATTAGAAATAGAAAGTATATCCGCGGTGGTGTTTCGACACAAGTAAATTGGTAGATTGCATATATCGAAGAAACAGAAAATATAGTTTCTAGTGGTCGTGAAAATAAACGAACGCCTACGATCGCATTATTACGGATTTCGCAGAAATGAACATTTATCGCTGAATAATAAAAAATTAATTGTTTTAAAGTAGTACTCAAATTTACGTTATACGCGTATAGAAGTTTAATTACATGACATACAAATGGGCCATAAGATGAGCCACTGACCTGAAATCGAAGTAAAACCCAATTCAAAGTTGCACTTCCAGGTTGAATTGCGGAATCAGTTAGATTACGTTGCAAAATTTATGTGCCGGAGCAGGAAAAGTTTCAATGTTTGTAACTATTGTAGTTACAAATACTACCTGAGCAAATTAAAGTAAAGAATGAAAGTTTCGAAGTGTTACAGTTTAATACTTGAAACCGATACATACTAATTAAGCTAATAATAATTAAAAAGTTTTATTTGACCAAAAATTGTAACGAATTATGGAATTGAAATGGATAGTTTGGTATATCATAAAGATGTATCTTAACAGATGTTTTTCAATGAAATTGAAATGCGTAACTGAAGAATGGGAAATATGGGAACCCAATATTAAACCATATGTACGGCAATTAATTATCGACGCTTTTCTGCGCCGTGCTTGATTTTATTGATCGCCCTATGCATTATGCAATTACATCCGTGATGGCCTTTACAATGAATAGACATTACTCAACAAGACGAGACAGAAGACCTTGAAACCCCAACAGATGTTTAACTTAACAGTGACCATTTTTTTGTTTTCATAGCACGCTGCATTGTAATAAAATGTAATTGAGAATTACGTTCGCAACAGCTATTGTTTGCCAAAAGTATAACGAAAAACTACGGGTGGCAATGTTTAAAATAAACAATATTTGAATCGAAACAAGGATATACGGGATACTCTATATCAAAAATATTTCTGTAGATTAAGCGCTTTTAATTATGCATATTACATATACATAAATAATAAAAATATTAGCGTATTGTATAATATTTGTGTTTGTTAGCTGATGTAGTATAAACAAATAATTGTAACACACATAGTGATTTCACGACAAAGTACTGTCGAAATTTAACACGTGTTTGCATGTAGAGACATTGAACATCGCTGCAGTGATACCTCGTACTGACCGTTTGAAAAATATCGGTCGATTTCAAGAATCACACTCTCGTGATACACGTGACACATTAACTGGGAGAACAATACCTGGCAAATGATTACTGACTCACACGACATCTTCCGAAATTCATCGCAAGCATCACATCACTTGATACTCGTTTAGATTTATTAAATATAACAAAATTATAATTTTCACATGTGAATACTAGCACACAGAGAAAAAAATAGCAGAATTACACACGTCCTTGGGTTCATATAAATTTATGAATTGATAATTAATAGATTGTTATACAAACGAAATTAACGAAGTCTATTACTATCCCCGAAGAGAGCATTAGTCTACGTTCAATGTACGAGCAATGTAAAAACATCTGATCATTCAACAGACTGCCGCGAACATAGCGTGACATTCAACTTACCTAGCACCGTAGACATTCTCGGCTCGTGTGCTGTGCTAACGTCTGGCCCAAATTTTCTTACGAACGTTTTGCTAGTGATGGTAAGAAACGGTGAGGATTGAATGCATGTTGGCGGCGTGATTGCCACTGGCGATCCTATCCACTCTCGTTCTCAAACATACGAAGTTAACACACGAGGGCTTTTCGTTGAAAATTATATACGCCCTGTATGGCGTGTATACTTTAAAGAACAATGATTACTATCTGAATGAATAGACACTCCTCGTGCTTCGCAAACGAAAAGACCGCTCGTCGAAATTATATAACCTCCGCGGTAGCAAAGACGATATGATACTGGCAAGATGATGTTTTCGAACAAGCTAGTAACCACGGGGCTCGACAATACCACTGCTGCTACTGTTACTATCGTATTAACTCACTCTCGTACGGTAAATCACTTTTAAAAAGACCGTTTCAGTTGTCAAGTATCAACCGATATTTCCTAGCATTCTTTACTCATACACGGTGGCCACATTGTTTGAGAATTATAATAATAAATGTTCTATTGCCTACATTTGAACACTTTAGCACACGTTCTACCAACCATATGCTGCTTGGAATGATAATTTCATGGTGTAATACACAAGTGTAACACAATTTGTTTAGTGACGAAAATTAGTACCGTGCACGATGTAGAAATCGTAAAATGTTTTGCATAAAGGTTTTACAATAATTTCATCTGATAAAACGTCCCACGAGAAGAAGACCTATGAGTTTCTTGCCGTGGTATTTCGTACCATAGGATTACGATGGCAGCCTTGAAAATACCACCCCGTAACAGAAAAAATAATATGATGATTGTCTTAATGATATTATACACTATTTTTATTGGGTGTATATGAACTTGTATACAGTCGTAGCGAAATTATACCCCAGCAATTTTCACTATAAGCCAAATGAGAAAGAAAAAAAGAGAATAAGAAACGTGTGTACCGTGTGGCTTGATTGCCACATGTACACAGACTACGCGCGACATACAGCCGAACTCAATGTTCGGATGTTTTCGTAAGTCTTCGGCAAGTTAGCTGTATCGCCTATTCTCTTCCTCTCTTTCTTTCGCGGATTCTTTCTGTTTTCTCTTAGACTACGTCTTCGCATATCCTTTCACACGGTCCATATATCTATTATTATTAACACTTAATTCACCTATTAAGTGTAACATATTTCTTTCGAAGAAAAAAAGACTATTTCCTGAGATTGAACAGATTGCTTCCCACCCTATCCCTTTCATTTGTTTTTATTTAAACATGCATCGGGCATGTTTCTCTGGCGTTTTCACGAATGTACAAATTGCGCACTACCGAAATAAAATTTATATCGATAATCGAATAAAGGGTCGCAAAGAAAACAGAATTGAGGAGAACTGACTAACGCAAAAATGAAGTAATTACATTGACGTGAATTAACAACAACGTTAAGTATCTGCAATAAGGTTATCCTGAGACCGATTTGATCTGTGTTATGGAAGTTTAAAAATCGCATATCGAAAGGAAAAGCAATTTTCTTTTATGGAAATATGATATTATTCCAACTGTTATTTAGGACTGCAAAATAACGTATTACATTTTTTGAAGAAGCTTTCATTCTCCAAATGCTGATGTTTATTATATGAAACGTATAAATTTATTGTATTATTACATAATGCCGTTTGCTGGAAGAAAAAAAGAAAAATCGGAAGCTACGTTTCGATATATCCTCCAGTAGTAGAAGTCGCATATAATTGCGGTCTCCTTTTCATAGCATTCATAATTTCACGAAGTTATTTCTCTGGCATATTTAGCTGGGAACTGTATATGAATGAATTGAATAATTTGACATTTAAATCTATCAAACATAAACAGGTTGTAAAATATTAAAGATGTAATGGTATTAAAAAACTAAATAAATAAATAAACTCGCGTTGAAATTAAGAAACATATGGTTTCCATCACATGAAGTAATTTTAACAAAAGACAATTAAACATTAATTCTCAAATATTAATGGACAAACAAGTACGTCAAAAAAATAAATATAACTTTACAAATAGAAATTGTTTAAAAATAAACGAAATAATCCATATAAGAATCTGCATATACATACAGCAATAATGTTTAACTTTCGCAAATACAATTAAAGAAGTTGAACTAGGCTACCAATTAGCTAATGCATGTATAATGCCCTCCCTTTGTTCAATCTGATACATATTGATTTCTAAAAACATTCTTCAATTGAGAAATAATAATAATGAGAGAAGAGACAACCAATGAAGCTGAATTAATGTAAAATAGAAACTACACGCAACAAAAAAGATATTTCGAAAGAATCTCCCTTGTGGACAGCCACATGGACCGCATGGTCATCCTAACCTCAAAACATAACCTCCATGGACCATTTTGATACACAGTTCGCGCTCAATGCTCAACATTCGTTAAAAATCAAATGTATGCGACACACGTCCCAAAATGTACAACTAATATGAACGGAGATAGGGCAAAATTAGGAATAATATGAAAAATTAGTACTCACCAGCATTCGGTACGAAACGCGGTGTGTTCGCCGTAACTACGGTATTATAAGTTTGGGATGGATGAACACTTGGTTGATTGACTATAAGTTGTGGTTGATGTGGCGGGTTGTGATGTGGTTGTGAATGATGCTGATGATGTTGGGATAGGTGGTGATGTTTCCCTTTCGTCGGCATGCTCATCGCAGGCGTAGGCCTCCTTTCTTTAAACTCTCCACTACCTTCAAAGCTTGTTGCCTTATGTGGCTCGCTGTGGTCCTCATAGGTACGTTATTTTCACACGCGTGTAGTTAAGCGTAATGTTTGTCGATAGACTTCGTGTTTCAGGCAAATTTTGTTAGAAAATTCAACGTACACAAAATGATGGTTAGCGTTCGGTCACCCGTACAGAACTGATGGCACGTTACACGCGCGCGCACTTCAACCACGGTCTATTCATGTACAACAATTCGTCTTCACTTTTTTTAAACTTTTTTTCTTTTTTTTTTTTTAATTAGAATAGCACAGTTCTTGCCAGTGTCCCACCGAAAAATTATATACTCTTTCTATACACCGGCTTTGTCCGTCGGTTCATTCGACCAAAAGTGTTTACGCCCTTATCACTTTTTTTTCCAAGATTCGCGCACGGTTGCAGTATTCAACTGCGCACGGTCACTTATTCCTTCCTGCGATGCTGATAGATTATTATAGTCAGTAATTGTATCTGCGTCGTTCTACCTGCCTAAAATGTCGCGTAAATTGTCTGACAAACGGTAGATGACTTGTTTTCTTGTAAGAAAAAAGAAACGACGCGCACCATATATTGAGCACAACCACAGCACGCCTTTCTTTCCATTTCCTCCTATCTAACGTCCTTTATGGTAATAGAAACATCTTATGACTCGTTGCACATTTGATGAAAGGGCGACATAATAGAGATTAGAAAATTGTTGACAAGTAATATTTATCAAACTATTTAATTATAAATCACAATTCCATGCGTATTAATTAATTCGTTCAAAAGGAACTATTTTTTCGAAACGACACAAATGGATTTGTGGTAACATAGCGAAACAAAATTCTACGACAACCAATCAAATATTTGGCATAGACTATGTAATTAGTATAAAGTTGCTCAGGCATCTGTTTGATTGGTTGTAACTAATTAGTACTTAATATGTGGAAATAATCAAAAATTTGATTTTAATAAATAACCAAAATTTCTATGAGATGAATGTTAGTCCCTCCACTTTTCTACATTCGATATTGTATATTCTTTGTAAATGAAAGTGATATGATACAAATATTGCTTATATTATAATATTAAAAGCTTAAAAGAAGTAATGTTTAATGATATATCAAAAAATAGTGACATAATGTACTAATCGAGTATGTTATACAGCAAAATATTGTCTTACAGAATATATATATGTTCGTTCTAAGCATATGTTATATAAATAAATAATTCGTATTGAAAAATTACTCTTGCATCTTTGGGTACACATGTACGTTTTTTTGAATGGTATTGTATCTACTGTTTATAAATTTAATGGCATTAGTATATTCTTCCTAGTTGTCATGAAATTAACATATAACAGTTATATCTTTTTTATGAAAATTGTTACCATACTTCGAACTGTGAAGGCTAAAAAGTAATTAAATTAAATAATTACATTGATAACAATAATTGTTAGATTGTTGCGACACATTTATATATATTAATATTGGTACAGATATGTGTGCAGTAAGCATGTAATATAAAATGCAAAATGGAAAACAAATTAAAAGTTTTTCAGATGTCTATCGAATCAATTTATAATAATACTATGAACCTAATTTTAATAGCAATCATTTTGTACACATATTTGCACTAACTTTAATCTATTCTATTTCTGCTTTTCCCTATAGATTTTCTAACCACTTTGGTACTTGAATCTACTATTAGAAATGGGTTCTCGTGGTAAACTAGAAACTGAAAAGTTAAGGAAAAATTTAGAGGCACAATTGGATAGGCTTGTGCAGCAATTAGAGGATATAGAAGAAGATAGGTATTTTAGAAAACCATTTCTTTCCTAATTTTATATACAATTTTACAATATTGTTATAACTTGTAGAGTAGTCATACATTTTCTTATTGTTATAATTACTGAATAGAGATACGTTGGATGCAGCTGGTTACGAGGAAGCTATGCAACTCACAAAAGAAGATTTACAAGACTTTAATGGAAGCTTACAGAGAATGATATCTGGCGATACAACATTAGTTGATCAATTGGGTGCAATACAACTGGTATGTTATTTCTGTCAGAATTTAAAAAGGAACTTTTATAAAACAATACAGGTATAATATATATATGGAAATAGGCTACTCAAGCAGCTATCAGTGAAGCATTTAAAACTCCTGCAGTCATCAGAATGTTTGGAAAACGAGAGACATCCCAGCTTCGAGAACGTTTAACACAAATTAATTATGATGCAAAGCTTGGAAAACTATCTAAGCAGGCTAGTGATCATCAACGCGGAGAGGTATTAAATGCACTGAGGCAGCTTGGAGAAAAACTAGAACCACAAGAATTACAATTATTGGAGAAATTAATGTTTAGTAATATTGATACAACAAGTTATGTACAAGTGACAGAAAATGCAGAGAAAGGTAGAATGGCAATGGCAGTAGTAGGTGATGAAGTTAGAACTCAAAATATTTAAATATTAAGAACTTTTTATAAAAGTAATATGAATGGTAATGAATACATTGCACGGATAGTAAATCATTTGAGCATAACTTGTTACCTATAGAAGTAATATTTAGATAATAAGTTTTAAAGCTTCATGAAACTTATCTCTTGTTAATGTAATTCTCTTTATTCTATTGTAATCAAGAAAGACTGAGAATGATACTAATAGTTTTGGTTGTAACTTTAATTTTATGAGTGGAAGTTAAAATGTAATTATAAGTAACTGTATTGCACGTTATTTTACAGTTTATGTATTTTGTGCGCTATGATTTATATTTGCATTTATTTTTAGCTATGTCGTAGTGTTACGATATAAAGTATATAAAATATGTGTGTTTTATTTCAATGTTACACTTCACATAAATTATTTACGAGGTTAAGAAAACATATACATACATTTACATATACATATAATATTTCAGATCATATCACTATTGTCAATATGTATACATACGTTTTACAAACATATTGTGAACAATATATTAAATACATATATATATATATAATATTACAACCGTATTACATATTTTATTGATATAAAGGTTTAATAATGTTGTGATTGATTGAATGAGTTTTCTATCAACCTTAATCTGTAGAAAACATCAGTTAGTTTGACGTGAAGAATGTGATGTATTGGGAAGAAATTACATCTAATTATAATTAAAAGATGTCAAGTTTGAAAACAAATTTACGTATATAATGAACGCCAATCATTTTTTACATTACTCATCTTATATCAAAAGTAGGACTAATATTTTCGAACTTACTAATAAGGGCACGCGCAATTGTTTGTATACATATTGCATATGCATCCATTTACGAAGGAAGCTTACAAAAGGGCATGTCAAGTTAGTGACAAGAATATATTAATGTGCTTCTACAAAGTATCTTCCTTTTTTTTACAAACACAGCGATTTTAACTTCTTCTTCATAAACTTTTTAATATTACCACACATATTGCACCCGATATTAATTTAACGTTTACGTCGACAAACCCTTTTGTGTTCACGTTGCCAGTGAACTTGTTGACAATCTGTACTACAATACGCAGTATTCCAACAGCAATGATATATTGCTTCAGCCTCACAATTATAACACTGTAATTAAAATATGGTATAGAATATTATGAGGAAAAAATAAAATCTACAAGCAAATGTACAACAGAGAACTTAAACAATCCTCACCCACTGCTTCTTCTTTATTTCTGATATTATTTGTTGATGTCTATCTGTTAGCTGCCGTAATTCTGTAGCGTGTTCAGCTTGTAATTTTTCTAACTCTTTACATTTTTCGAGTTCCAATTCACGGCGCAGCTTTTCTAACGCTGTAGTAGTAGGTTGTTCTGAAGTTCTGCGTTCTCTCTTTATCTACAAGAAATATAAAACATTATAAATTTCAAGTTAAACACGAGTAACATGCATTAAATGTTATATATTTTGTACCTTTGCAGGTAAAGTTTCTGCCTGTATTTGGTCCGTCTGTACGAAGACACACTTCGTCCTTGGTTCTTGCGAACTAGATGTAACCATGTCTTCTTGAGATCCTTCCTTTTTCAAGCCCTGAGGGCAGGTACTGGATATCTCTCTTGCAGGTTCATCTTCTGCCACTGGCAAACAGGGTACTTGTCTTTCTTCGCTTTTGGCATTCCTCAGCGAAGAATGTTCATTATCTTCAGCTGCGTCCTGGGTCGGCGGTACATCACTGTGACCGTCCGAACTGAGACGTTCAACTTTAACTCTTAAATCCTTAAACAATTGTTTCGTAGGATTAGGATTGTCCGTTGGATTTGTTGAACCAGTTGATTCTATATTTCGAATTTTGCTCGGTTTGGGACCCTCACTATCGTCGCCGATGTCCAAATCGCCCATGTTCTTGCCCAACTTTTGCAGCAAATTCTGATGGTGCCTGAGTTCTTCAAATGCTCTGTTCCAAGCAGTGGATCTTTTTATCTATGGAAGGTAAATTGTGCACGCTTTAAGAACAGTTGATTTTCTTCTGATTGCACAATGAAACGGAGCGGTGAGAAATTAGTTGTACACTTTAGGCCACAGTATGTGCATACCTTCATTTCTTTCCATTTTCCTTTTTCCGAAGGCTATGCAAGAATTCGTTGTTAAGATAATAATATACCTAAGTGCAACAACAATTTCTAAATTGCTTTCTCTCAACAGTTCTCTTCTATTGTGTCAGTGATACGATACATTGTAAATGGCGTGTAACCTAAACCGAGAATTTCACAGTGTTCGCGTGACAATTGCGCGTGGAACGCCGGAAAACTTTTGCGACTTTTCTTTACCTGTAAACTCTGTAGACTGGATGTAATGGGCCGAATGAACAGTTTCTCGATGTTGGCACGCATGTGATGACCTCCGAAAAAACGAACGTCATAAATGTTGCCATTAACTTGCATCACCTTAGCTGGCCAGTACGGGTACCCCTTTTGCTTGGCATAAACTAACTGGTGCGGTGGATTGCACGGTATGCAAAACCACATTTTTTCTGATTTTTCGTTTGATATCCTGTAGCAATCAGCACAACGACGAATTTCTTGAAGATCGTAGCAGCAATCTTGATACATTGTGTATCCCATTTCTCCGATTATGCTGTGAGCTACATACATCTTCAGATTAATATCATTATATCAACAATTAGATAAGCTTCGAAATGATTTACATTTTCTTTTCTACGTACACACCTCCATGGTATACAATAATATTGTGCAGAATATTATGCGCATCTGCTTGAAACTCGGCAAGATTGTTATACTCGTTTTTCTTAATTTTAGAATCCATTATTGCTAGATCCATGTGATGTTTTACGAGAACACCTGGTCGCCATGCGTCTTCTCCCTCGCTGATCCAAGTTGGACCAGAGTATCTGTTAGCTGGTGCGATAACAGGATCATTGTTGAAAACAATTGTACGATTTGTAATTTCTGGTGGTAATTTAGCTTTCAAGTGACCACACGTGAAACTCAGAATGTGGTTCAGACCACTTTTATCTGCATATGTGTCCTTATTTGTACTCTGTAACAATTATAACAACTTCATTGATATTTAGAACTTTAAGATTACTTTTAATTTCATGTACTTACTTCACAGAAACTACATATTTTTAATTTACTCGGCTCGTAACATTCAGGGTGATACACCCTATGACACTGCTGGCAGCATTCCATTATTCCTGCTTTATGACATTTACAACAGTACCAATCATGGTTATCATTTTGTATAATATCTGATGGGAATCTGTAACTTTCCTGTTCGATACCATTTTTCATTGGCACCTTTTTCAAATAAACGAGTCCATCATCTACTGCTTTGTTCAATTCTTCTTGGGCTTCTTGTTCTGTAATTCCATAAACTCGAGCTAAGTGCCGTACCATACGGTCGTTACTTGGTAAGCTCCTTTGATGTACAGTTATTTTTATAGCATCCCAAATTCGTTGCGTCATGTACGGATCAGTTTTTCGACGGATGGACATGATGTTAAATGAGCACTGGAATAAAATATAAAGTACATATTACATTCTGTACAAACTTTTATTCACATGATATATTGTTTTGAATAAACAAAAGTTTTTGTAGAAAGGTATCCAGAGGATAGTCAGGAATGATTTATAATATGAATACATATTACTTTACGAATGCAATAACTGTACCACCATTTAATATTCTATATAGATAATCAGTAAATATACCCTCATGTTAGAATACTTGTCATATCTAATATAACGGTTTTTCAGTTACCCTCATATTTAACAGGCTGTATTAGAATAGTTGTATCTAACATATTTCTCTGTAGTATTTTTTTGAACTGTACAAGGGGTAGAGGTCAATCAGTTGTATGCTTAAAACAAATTTCCATTGTTGAAGTATTACTGACATAACGCAAGCAAAGACAAAATCAAGTGCTTACGATGTATTCCATAACACTCAATGTGTGTGCTTACATGTTACTGTTATCTAGTGTTATAACAATTGTGATTTTGTTGAAAAAGCAATTTCAACAATGGAAGACTACACCATTATACATTTTGTCAGTATCTGATGCGTTATTTTCTATACTTACATCAGGTATATTATTCATAAGTGGTGCAAAACAGATTACTGATACAAATCATAATAATCTCAATAATAACTACCCTAGAATTGTTAGTACGTTAAAGGAATATACTGATAATGCCATTATAAAGGAAGATGGGGTTAATGTAATTCTAAAGTGCGATATCATGAATGCAATAGTAAAATATGGAATGTTATTTCTTCCATTCACAAATTCATTCATATCTTTATTGATGTTCTCTATACAATGTAATTTAAATGTGTTTAAGCATAAAAATCGGTGTCTTCAACTTCTATGTTCAGAAGGAAAGATGTATGAAGATCGAACTAATACCAAAAAATTTAACATTGAAGGACAACTTGATTCAACACTGGATTCAAGATTAGTAAAATCGAAAAAGTTATCAGTATTTAAACAAAATTTATATAAGATATTACATGTTTTTAAATGTAATAAAATAGAAGAAAGTAAAAAAATGACTGCTTTGTTTGTAGCAAGCCAATGGGTGATACCTGCATTTGTTACAGGACTTTTATATCTCCCTAATTATGATAACAATTATTTAAAGGATCTAAAAAATACAAAATATATTTTAGAAGATAATGTTTTTGTTGGCGAGTGTTGTGGCAACATTAAGCCCATAAAATTTGTACACAGCACAAATTCAATACTGAATGCAACTTCCCAATACAATGATTACATTAACAACGAAGATCTAACACAAGAATTGACATTAAATAGTACAGAAATAAATGAAATAATATCTAAAGTACAAAATATTGTTTATTCAACAATTAATGATCAACTCATTGTACCAATCAACGTGACTATCTCTAATACTTCTAAACCATTGGGCACAAAGGAATACTTTGAACTTGATACATATACAAAGCTTCTGGATCAAAATGAAAGTATTATATCTAATGTAATGGAAAATGTATCGTTAGTAATGCATGACAACTCTGGGGGAATCAGTATTGCCAATAACACTCATATACAAAGTGCTGCTCAATTCAATAATTACATCAATGGATATATAGAAGAACCATTACTACCTACCAATTCAACAATGAATTCTGCAAATCAAAAAAATCAAGATATCGATACGAATGCAAATGTTACTAAAGATCTTGGTAATACGAACGATTTTATGAATGTAGCTATGAAACATACTACAATGAATGACCAAATATATGCAGAAATACTTAAACGTATTCATAATATATCTACACATCATACATTGCAAAATTACAATAAACATAATAATAAGTATAATAGAAAGAGGCCAAAAGAATTCAAGTTACAAGCAGATTACCAATATAATTCTACTTCAGATATACAAAATGGACCATTGAATATGGAAATTGTTATTTGCAAATACGATAATACATCAAAGATAATACACATTTGTATAACAGATAAATGTTTTGTACCTGTTCAGTTTATAAGGCTACATTTACTTGCATTTGCATTTTTAATATATTTCTTGCCTACTTTATTGGCTTCAACTTTACATCAACATGGTACATTAAATTGTCAGATAATATTAGAACAGTTAAAAGCAAACAATAAAGTCCAATCAAATAATACCATTTCTGACTCAAAAAATGAGATTAACGATATATATTGTACCATTTCTGTGGATTCTGATGAACCTGGTACCTCCAAACAAGACGCTAAACATTCAAATGAAAGTATTCAACAGTCAAGTGACTTTTCGAAGCGACAGCAAGTAGAAACACAACAAGATGATTCTAACGAATGTTGGAACAAATACTATAAAAATAATAGTTGTTTAGATATTTCGATCAAGCAAAAAGAAATACAACTGAATATAATGAGCCAGATGAAAAATATGTTAAAGCTTTTCGATAACATTAAAATATCTTTATTATCTGGAATATTGTTATGGACGCCTTTATTTTTAGAATTCTTGGTCAAAGTATTTACATTGTTACATGTACCGGAATGGCTATTAAGTGCAACATACTTAGCTGCAATTTCATGCACCATGTTACGGAACATTTTCAATCTTAAGATGATAAAACTTGAAGAAATAAATACTTCCATTGCAAAAACTAATAGTATATATCCCATTACATAAATGTTAATTAAATCTTATATTCATTTTAGATAATATACTTCGATATAAACAATCCGTTGCTATATGAAAAAATCCCTGTAATACGTATTATTAGTATGTATTACATATAAATGGCGTTACAAGTAGAATGTACATTGTTCTTATCGTACTTTATATAATGTTGAATTAAACATTTATTTCATCAGGTTTCATTGTTACAATATATTATAGTGTTAAAAATGCATCATTGTACATCTACAATACTTTCGTCGATTGTTGTTTCGCAGTTAGAACTACATACGTAATTTTATAACATTCTAATTTGCTTACCAAAGCTGATACACTAGTCTGTCGTTCATGTATTGTTACTTTTCTAGTCGTACCTAAATATTTCACCTCTGAATCACAATTAACGAGGAAAGCATGTACTTCAGTCTCTCATTAAAACGTGATCGCGGCGAAAGCACAATTTTTGCCGACGCCCGAAAGCAATAATAAGACAATAATTAACGTTAGAGACGCGCAACTACATTGCACATAACGCGCACGTCATAAGTTCAACCTAACCCAAAAATTGCGCGCGCATGGTACAATTCATAATTGAATATTAGTAAATTGTATGTAATGGAGCATTAAAAACCAACAAATAACTATTTAGTTTCTAAATTCTGGTGCTTCAGAATATAACATTGTCGTACTTTATTATACAAAATGTGATAAAACATTTTTTTGTTTTCACGCATCATGTATGTTTTATTTTTGTATTAAACCCAGATAGCCAAACCTGCTCCTACAGATCTTTGCATGCGCCTTGTTGCAGGTTGTGGTATCAGAATTCCCATAGATTTGATACATTGCCTGTTAAACACAGAAACTGCCACAGAAAGGCGGGTGCAATATAACAAAACATGTTACAGTAGATTAGCGCGACAAATCTAGTACATCCTGCAACCGATAAATAGTATTTAAAATCTAACTTTTTCCGAAATAGGAGTTTTTAGGAATAAGGAAAACTATATAAACGTGATAGGAACGCAGTCGATTTTTTCCTTTTTAAGACTTAATTCATTTTATTTATATTATATTTACATGTTATTTGTTAAATGTTAAAATACAATAATTTATTTGTTATGTATAAATATACATATATATACATATGGTCAGTTGGGCACACGGTTGTGCCCAGCCTGTTGAGAATTATAAATATTATAATATTATTTATGCATAAGTGAGCCTCCGTGTTGGCGCACTACCTATGCGCACGAGTGCACTGAACTGCCCGCCTCTACAGAAGAAAGTTAGACTCTCGGATTTTTTGACGCCATTACTGTGGCAAATCGAGAGTTCTTTCTCGCGTTCCTTAGACGTCAATTTTTCTTTTATTATCGTAAGGGAAATCTTTCATAAGACACCCCGGTCTTACAGGGGTAGACTGGGGTAGTGTCGGATTCCAACGGACTAAAACCCTCGCGGTGAGCGTCCACAGAGATGTGGATGGGCACGGGGAAGTCAATCTGCATTTTCATCAATAACCTACAACAAAATTGAGAAAATGGTGAATATTGTATTTCAGTTAATTACCCAACAAGTTTATAGCAGTAAAGTAAAAAAGCCACGAAGCTACTTGTACAGACGTAAGTACATATGTTTTAATATTTTGATTATATATTTAATACAAAACTAATCTCGTTCTCTATCCATGAATTAGGAACCACTTGTTCAAGACGGACACGGGGGCCATGTGTTCTACTTCGCACCGTCTCTTTAGCAGTGGGAAGAGCCACTTTCAGGCAATCCCCATTTTCTTTTTTTGATAGCGTTTGAAAGCGCCTATTTTGTAGTTGGTCCTCTGAAAATTAAATGTAAACAGAACCTATATAGTATGAATACAGAATGCCATATAAGGTAATAGTATCACAATTATATGAATAGTGATTCTTACCCTGTATAGCACCGGCAGCTCTTGATTGGGCTAAACACATTTTGCCTTCTAGGCCCAAACATGAAAAAGATGTCACAATACTGTCATCAAATAGCTCTTTCAACAATAGTGTGAGCATTTCTTTAAGCGTGGTCCCATCCAAAAATATCAAATAGTTTATTTAAACAAAGTAAGTACTGATTGACAAACATTTATTACATAAAGAGGAATAAAATATGAGTTCTGTTTCACTTACAACTTCCCTATAGCCATCTTCATTAACATCTTCAAATTCCTTTACCGTAGGGTTTTTGGAAATCAAAGTATCTATTATAACATTAATGTTATAATATTTATAATTCTAACAGTCTGGGCACAACCGTGTGTCCAACTTGACCATATGTATGTATATGTATACATAACAAATAAATTATTTTATTTTAACATTTAACAAATATCATGTAAATATAATATAAATAAAATGAATCAAATCTTAAAAACGAAAAAATCGACTGCGTTCCTATCACGTATATATAGTTTTCCTTATTCCTAAACACCTATTTCGGAAAAAGTTAGATTTTAAATACAATTTGTCGGTTGCAGGATCTGCTAGATTTGTCGCGCTAATCTGCTCTAGCATGTTTTGTTATATTGCACCCGCCTTTCTGCTGCAGTTTCTGTGTTTAACAGGCAATGTATCAAATCTATGGGAATTCCGATACCACAACCTGCAAACAGGCGCATGCAAAGATCTGTAGGAGCAGGTTTGGCTACTGGGTGTATATAGATTGACTTTGAATACTACTTCTCGTCAGCAGGCGTGCTAGGTTTCTGCCGCTAATCTGTTATACCAGGTTTTGTTGCCTAACTGCCGACAGCCTGCTGCGTGTAACAGATAACGCAACGGACTGTCGCTAGTCTACTTACAAAGCCTGGCAACAGGCATACGCATTGGCCTGTTGTAACACGTTTGGCTGATTGGGCAATTGTAAGTTAAAAGAATACCATTCCTTTTGCGTGAAACACTTACGGCTGCGTCACACTTGCTTCTGCAATCTGGCAACAAAACAAAAATGGCAAAAGGAAATACTATGTCCATTGGAATGACGTATCTATCAAAGTTATTGGAAATTAGCTCAGATTTCAGAATTTAATGAATTTAACTTCTTAAATCACTTAATTTTAAATCACTTTTATTAGCTATAACAATACTTTTAATATTTAAAGCTATTTCTATAGCTGAAAATTGCTCATGAAGTTGTAAACCATTATTTATTTCAAAAAGCGCACATCTAGATTTCCTCGTTTCTTCTACTACGGGGTGGTCCACCTAACTTCATCACCTGGAAAATCCCGTTTGTTTTTGATAATAAAAAATGTTTCACACAAGAGTTGAATAGCTTCGAGGGGAACACAATTAGGCGTGACCATCTTTTTGATAGTTGGGCGCACGGTGGACAAATGAAGGGCACATTTTTTTCTTACGGGGAATAATATATTTTATTCACTTGGCCATTTTAAAGATGAATGCAGGCAGATGGTCTGCTTTCAAAGTCGCTAAAGATCAAATAAATACAACTTTTATTTGCAACATTTTTTAATATTATCAATAACAAACGAGACATTCCAAGCGATGAAGTTAGGTGGACCACCCTGTATAATAGATTGACAAAGTTAATCAAAGTACATGAAAAAATCTTATCGTTTCAATGATACATCCTGATTCTCCTACTTCTTTCTCTAGAGGAAGGCTACTTGTTATATCAAGTAATAACGAGGCTTTTCTTGATATTATAAAAGAACAACTATACACACATGATCGTATAAGAAAATGTCTACTGTATGGGGTGATCCAATGCATTTGCATAAAAATATATTCACCGCATTGGTCGTTATGAACGAATAAAATTTTTACGTAATTCATCATAGCGGTGGGAAAGAACATCGTAACAAGACGGAGAAAGTTTTAATATATTTCTATCTGCATCTTAAATAAAAATTAGATGTTTGGACAATTAACCGGTACGACGTACAAAAAATTTAATAAATATCGAAATAAATAATCGATAAATGCTATATAATATTTAGGCCCTTCGCAGTAAATAAAGAGCATTAACTTAGAACTTCTACGAATTGGCGAACCAAATTTCATTATAACTTTCTTGTGTTTATCTGTCTATACAAATCTGTGCATTTGTAATACCATTTAAAGGAAACCAACGTAAAAGCCCGAAAACAAAAATTGTCTAATTTCAAGTTACCATTTAGTCTGCCGGGAAACGTAAAATTTCGGTGATTATCTAGATCGCAATTAAAGTAGAACTTAATTTTATATGTTAATGTTAAATATATATACACATATCAAGGAACGTGTAGATAGAAAGCTACAATTTCTATTCGAGGAAATATACAGGAAATTTGAATAACACAGATGTAAAGTATTATTAAGGGGGTTAACAATTAAAAGAGGCCGAATAAATGTAACAGCTATCGTAACATAGTATTCAGAAGGTTCTCGAAATTGTTACAAATAAATACTTATCACTAGAATCGAAGTACATTATTATAATATTGTAGTGTGTCCCGGTAATTATGGTAAAAGGGGAAAGAGAGTAATTTCTCATGATTACAAAATATTTTATTGATAAGTTATTCAAAATGGCATTGTTAAATAAGGTATTGCAGAATAGTAATTTTAATTATGAGGCTGAGGGCTTTAAAATAATTAAAGGAGGCCTAAAAATAATTGTACCACCCTCGAAATCTCTGATCTGAACGTTAGCAATGATAATAAACGTGGAGTTGTCTACGTTACAGTTGCAACGACAAACTCGAATAGAAAATAAAATAAATAATTAACTTATAAATGCATTTTATTTCTTTTTTTCATTACAAAATCCCCCTTTTCCGGTTTGCAACGCAATTATTGGGACACTCTTTATATAGGAATCTCGAGGAAAATGAAATTATCAATATAACGTCAGTGAAAACTCAATTTCGCTATTTTCTCCAAGTTTTCGAGAAGAAAATTGCGGTTCATGCTGATTGTATATAAGTATTTCTGATCGATCGTTTAAAGTGTATGAATTTTCTGAGTGCAGAAGGAGAAATGGTAGAGGAGGAAGAAGAGAATATGTATTTGTAGATTGATACAAGCGAGAAGACAGTCTATCGACGAAGTTACTAATATAAGTTTCTTCGAGTCTTAGAGTAAAGTTCGTCGTGCGCGATTCGCGAACACAGTGTTTCGAAAGCAGTTGGTCAAACTTTAGTATTACATAACACGAAGTAATGAATAATCCGAAGAACAAGAAAAGTAATATAAACATTAATTAATAGAGAGACGTTTCTTTTACAACTTCTTCAGTTGTAAGGAAATGTTTAATGATATCGAAAGATTGAGTAATTCGGTTCTAAATTTCTCACAGTTATATTTATTCCTTAAATTGATCTTTACCATTCATCTATATTACTATAGCTGTTAGGATAGTTAGGTATAAGTTAAGTATAAGCTAGAGAAGATAGGAAAAAGCCAAAAGGAAAAGTCGGATGGATGGATGTGTGTGGAGTGTGGACGGGTAGAAGTTATAAGTGTAAACCAAGTCCCTTCTTTTGGCCGTGAGGCTAAGAAACAATTAAACTATATACATATACTATAACATTTAGTAATTGTGTTGAGTTTCGTTCATTCAATTTGTTGGAGATTTTATATAACTTCTAAATTTTTGTTGACCGAGAATTGAGGACTCCTTAATGAAAAGAGTGTACTGTTGTTATGTGTGACAAAGTTCAAAATTATCTCAGGGATTGTAGTCGTGTCACCTGTCCTTGAAACACAATTACTTAAACTCCCTTGAAGACATCAATATCACAGTAAATATCTAGCAAACGTAACACATAAAAATATCTATTTCCCTACACTTTATTGTACAGGAAAGAAGACATTATTTCTGGTTCACGTTTAGATAACTTTTCCCATTCTTCAAAAGATCGTGGACAACAATATTTTGCAAAATTCGACCAACTTTTCTCAAGTGCAACAAAAAAGTTAGATACAGCTCTGCAAAAGGAGGCACTTCTCACTTCTTGAATTGGATAATATTTTCAAAACGAAAGACGAGTATTTAATACTCGTAACAACAAATTGGCAGCCAAAAATTGAAATTCATCGAATGGACAGGAAAAAAAAATTAGAAAAGTGGACGAAACAAACGAATTGTTAATGTCAGTTGTATTTAACGTTCGTCCAATTTTCAGTTCAATCTTTTTTTTGTTGCAAATGAGCGTATTTTCGAAACACCCGAAGAGTTCAAGTTTAAACCGAAAACCTCGATTCTAACGAGTGCAACGGATAGTTAAACCTTATTCCGGTTTGCACACGTCGTGGCAGTGGTCGCTCAGAACTTGATCGCTAAGGCAGTTGAGCGTTATTCAAAGAAATTAAAAGAAAAGAGAGCAGGAATCCTTTGGAAAGAACATCATCTTCGGGTAGCACACTCGTTCGCAAGAGTTTCGCCCTCATTCATTTCCCTAGCTTATTATATATTAATTGTAAGTATAGATAAAATAAAACCAATATTATTTCACACAATAGCATTCACTATCTTTCTTTTTTCCGATCGTTTTCATAATTCCCGATTATTCTTGCAGCTATAATTAACAAACTAATGAACACGCTGCCTTTCAATAGGAAGTCTGTATATTATTTCAGTGATTCGCGTGTTTGCTTGCGTGTATCCCACGAAATTAACGAATTATCAAATTTCGCTGGATAGAGATTTTTATTGTTAATATACGGTGTGTTTATTCTAAGTAGCTTGCATGATATTTTCTGTGTTGAACATTTCTGGTAACGTGACAAACGAAGATTGAAAAAATTTCATTAAATAGAAATCCATATTCTTTTTCATTCGTATGCAAATATTTTACATAATTTATCATTTTTTTTATTTAATTCTGCCATTTTATCATCGTATTACACAGTGAGCCACAATTGAACCGTCCATTTGCCAAACAGATTAACTTCACAAAAGAAGAAGTAAAGAAACTAAATTATATATTCAAGCATATATTGCAGAGTGTATTATTACCGATGTAACTTGTATGTTACGACTAGTATTTTCTAATTCAATTTAACGTAAAGAGTTAATCACATTGCTTTCTGAGGTAAATTATTAATTAATCAGCTGCCATGCAAAGTTTTGTTACATAATGGCATTGATCGTAAGAATCTAGAAGTTGATTTTAAATATAAAAAGTTGAGCACCAATCAAGTGCTTTGGTAGTCAAAGTTTGAAAAAATTCAAGGTGTAGAATTAGTAACTCTGGCCTGTGAACGACTCAATTATTAATTCGTATATGTTGTAGAGAAATTTACCATTTATATTGATTGAATTTATCGTACTGTTATCATTTGTAATATTATAAAAAAGCAGACATATCTCAATTGAAAAAAAATTAAAAACTATTCATGCCAGTTTCATTTCTAATGAATTAAACACGTCGCAAAATTTTGTTGTTGCTTCATGTTACTCTATTTAGTGTAGATAAATTTTTCAAAATTCGTGTAACTTTTACAATACACACTCTATCGGAAGGTGTTACAAGCGAAACTTACAAACCTTGAGGGTAAATGGCACTTATCAAGCGAAAAGATTTACGTCGACTTATGCGCTGAGTTGCTAAGGTATTACGTATAATATAATAAATTGTCAATATCCTAACTTAAGTGGGACGATAATGTAACGCTACGTTTTAGTTACCTAATAACGCTTTTTTTTGAGTTTCCATTAATCCTTTTCGATTGTTTTTAATTTCTTATTGCACAAAGCAGACATAATTTATAGGGAAAGGTGCCCCGTTATGCCTGGACGACTAGAAATAATTTTAGAAACTAGAATAATTTGAAACACTAATTAATCGTATATCTATAGGTATCTCTCTTGATAGTATGAATTTTTCATGGCAGAAATTACTATTGTTAACATGTTTTTTCGATATTACGACAAAATATTTTTGGCAGTTCGACCAATATGAATAAAAGTTTATTTTACAAATTTGTCCAGTTTTGTTTATAAAAATTTGAAAATTACTATTTTTTTATAACATGTTAAGGTTTCGGTATTAAATTCTTTTAAAAAAATTATCGTAGCAGATTATTTTCCACTCATTTTTGCAATTCATTAAAGATATTTATATAAAGTACTTTACTCTTGCTTCGTCGAGATATAATATATGTATAATGTATAATCAATATTCAATGGCTTTTATTATCAATTATAGAACATGTACTGTAATTGTACTGTCTCCACAATACTGTCAAAAATAGCATTACATATTCCTATCTGTCAGAGTACTCGGTTTTAGCACACAAGTTGACTAAATGTTTTTATTTTTGCTCGTTTCACCGATTTCATTGTACCCCCTCAAAGTGTGTAACGAAATTTTTCTTCTCCCTGTATATAAACCTTCAATGGAAATAGTGCTTCCTTTATCGATAATATATGAATAGGTTGAATCTTTTCCTTTTAGTTTTTCCTGCAGTTTTTTTAAGTTCTAAATAGTATTCTGTGTTAAGTGTGTTAACGATAAGTTTTATCGTTTGTTTGTTAAAAGAATCAATTGCAATCAGCAAATTTTTAAACATAATTCTATTTGGTGGCAGAAAAGAGACGAATTTAAATAAAAATACAGGCTTAGAATCTATTTTTCTTAACTCTATTCGGTATCCCTTTTGATATTCGCATAATCAAAACAAATCTCAATTAAATGCACATCTCTGTTCCCTTTATAAAACTACGTTTATACTTAACTATGTAGATCACATTCGAGAAACTTTTAGTCTTTCGAGACTAACGTATTCGTTAAATAATATTTACAGAAAACACAAGTTTAAGTCTAACATCTCAGTAAAAATAAAGGAGAAGAAAAATTAATTAACGAATGAATTGAATCGATGTCATTTTGTCATCAATTACAATTTGTACAATGTATAATAAATTAAATTCCCTATATCATATGTTTCAATTATTAAGTATCATTGTGTGATCGTTCAAAAGTTTGGGTGTTCATGGGAACGTTACTTTGAGTAACAGTTCCTTTATTTTATTCCCGTCTTCTTCTTGGGTGTTCAAAAGAATATCGTAGTTGTTTGCATTGCTCTGATATTTTTTTGAAAGAAACAGATTAAGATGAAGTAGTGGACTATTTATCTGGTTTGGCAGCATGTAGCGTACTAATAACGCCTGTATACGCAGCTTTCAATGTACGGTACCGAAAGTTTTTCATTCATATCTCGGAAGCTAATAAATACCCGCAGGTCAAATTTGATATTTGGTCTCCACCCTCCGCCCTCCATCATCCACTCTCCACCACCCCTCCAAAATGTTGATCGGTCGCTGATGCTTTTCGGAACTACAGCCGAGTGTATCAATCAATCATACTTTGCTATTACGAACTGGCACTAATTAAGAAGGATCGTGCACATTACTAACAAATGACACCAGACACAAACTTATAATACTGTGCGGGCGAAAGTAAGTTTACAAGGCAAACAGTACGAAGAGACGGCAGAACTTGACAGAGAGAAAATATAGAATATCGCTATTGTACGGAGTGAAGTGGACACCTCAGAATATGTGTCTTATCGACATGATATAAAATATTTATTATGGAAGTTTTCATGTAATACAAATATCAATTAAAGAATATTGCTCTTTTTATGCCCACCACTTTTGTGCCCTTCAGACAAGGCGTTACCTTTACACCCAAACTTTTGAGAACGATAGCGTATGTATCAGATAAACGACATACACATTTGAAAACGTTAAACTAAACGATTAAACTAGAAGGATCCAGGAAAAAGGCAAGGCACTTGGAGACTTGCTTCCCACCATGTGATATTCCGATAAGGAGCAAGCCCCTGCGCCATGTCCTCTTACTCGTTCTCACACGAACCAACAATTTATAGAGCCGCTACGAACTTTCACTTCTCGGTCATTATAAGTTCAACGCGTGTTCTCAAACGTCATGTCCTCTATCTTCGTTCGTTTCTTCATTACTTTTTTACTATTTTCTTTTCTTTCTTTTTACTTAAACGAAACAACAGTTCTTGGGCACTTTGCGACACTTCTTAGAAGCATGTCCATCGTGCTCTTCCATTCAACTCCTTTTTTTCTCTCTCAGGCTTTTATTGTGGTCCTAGTCACGTGCTTCTTCAGCCAATCTTAACAACAATTGTAAATACCTTTCTCATTGAAGAAACAAAGAAAATCTCGCCTGGGACTCGTAATAGTACATTCATTATTCTATCTACAGATCTTAACCGTCCGTTTTATTTAAACACTTTCCGTCCCAGTTGTTTATATATATATATATGTATATATTCTATTACTCATTTATGCCTAAAAGTAACTTTCTTTTCGATCCGTCGAATGTGCAACACGATGGAACATTTACACGCTATGCTTGGAAATATTACTTCGTTCACTCGACAAATGATTGTTAATGGTGAGATAATTCCCGACCCTCTCATCCTGTGCATTCCAGTTCTCATCTAGCTCGAACATTTGTCTTTTGTCTGTGGCGCTAGAATTATCGCGGTAGTTAATGTTTGATGAAAGTTCGGGTTACCACGCTTCTGTGTATCTCACGTCGAACTCTTGTAACGCAGGCAGACATTTCTTCAGCGATTCGAACGTCTGAACCGACAGTTTGGTGCTGTTCAAGTTCAGCTTCCTTAAGCTCGTCAGGGCTGCAAGACAGAATTTGTTAATGAGCACTTGAATATAGAATATGGAATACAGATTATTGGTATACAGGGGGGCTCTACTATAACACGGTGCAAAAATAGCGACAAACCTCATATAACACGGTTTGTATAGCTTGAGTTAATGAACACAAACAACCCTTGTACAGCACGAACCGTTCCATCACACCGCTTCGGTTGAAATTACGCTAGATTCGAAGACAGGGATGAAGATATAAAAAGTGATAAGAACTTTCATCTCATTAAGAGGAAACAAAAGTTAGGCCAATAGTAGTACTTTTAGAAGACAGTGGTAATGAAAATCAATGCACTGTTCGATTACAAACAAGTCCTTGTTGTTGCTGGAAATTCGATTTTTCATTTCGTATTTTCTATTAGACTGTTGCATTGTGGTTTAGTTTTATAGTAAATTTATTTTCCCCTTTGTTTATGTATATTATTGAACGACGTCTCCGCTTATGCATGACTGTATGCCTCACAAAGCGGTTTCAATATAATGCGGGACGAATTAACCGTGTTATAGAGGGGTCGCATGTGGTAAATAAGAAATAAGAATTAAATCATATTTACACACAGTTTATTTATAAAATTTTGGTCATTCCTGAGAACCCATTAGCTGTTAACTGAGTCCCTAATGAAATAAATAATACCGAACTTATTCCTCGTTATTCCTAATATACCATACTTACAGGCCAAGGTGGAGATTCCTTTATCGGAGACAGGTGTTTCACAAAGATTCAGAACCTGCAACTTCTGTAGGTGTTCACTGATCATTTGCAAACCAGCGTCACCGAATTGTGTCGCCCATAGATTCAGGTGCCTCAAAGATGGTAATTTGATGAGCTGCTCGGCACAGGCTGAAGTCACTGATGTGAAGGCCAAGCTGAGATATTCCAAACTGCCGAGTGCCCTTCCACCAAGAAGCAGAGCAACATCCGCGTCCGTCGCACGGGCTGGTAATGTTAATTTCCTTGGGCCACCTTTCCGAAGCTGTTTCGAACATATGAACCCCTCAGCCTTTTAATAACGCGTATTGCAAAGGTGATCAAGTGCGATTAAGTAAAAGGGCACGCGAAAGACAGAGAGGTACAATGGGTAAGAAAGTTGGGGAAGAGAAAAGGGGAAGCAGCAAGACGAAGAGAAATGTTGGAATAGAAGATATCATGGATAAAAGTTGAAGATCGAATTAATAAGTCTTTAGTTAGATTAAGTTTTACATTACATAGGATTAAGTTAAGACAGATGTATGGATGAATGGTTGGAAGGGAACGTGGCTATAGAAAATACAAAAAGCTAAGGCTATAAAATCGTGTGAACTTTCTGTTTCAAGTCTAAGGTTACGTAAGATTGAGTTTAGGATGGAAGTGAGGATGAATGAGCGAGAGAAAAAAATGTATAATGCAATTTTGTGGCCGATAGGCAAAAAAGTACGGAGAAAGAAATAAAAAGACAAAACTGCCTTTTGTAAACACTTTCTAAGGACTTCGAGAGAGAAGAAATTTCGTTAAAGATACCGGTGAAAAAGGACGCACACTGGGCACTTAACTAGATTGTCATTGCAACTCATTTCATTAACATGTTAACGTACATTCTTGCAACATACTATTTACAGTAAATACAAGCAAATTACGTGATTGAAAAACTAATATTTTAATGAAATATTATATGCATTATAATATTAATACTTGACTTGAATTCGCTGGCCACGTAAAGGCTGGATAGATTATACATTTGGCATATACACAGGGAACCCACAAAATTAAAAAAAAATATACCAAATTTCTCCGTGCAAATAAAAATCGTAACAATACGGCCTAACATTTCTGGCCTTATGTGTAGTAAAGTATGCGTTATGAACTCGTGTACAGGGTGTATAAAAAGTAATGGATGTGGCATGTGAGGGTGATGGATCTACACCAGGGATGGGTTCCCCGAAACGTCGAAACCTCGAAACCTCGAAACCCCTCGGAACTCGAGAAAGTTTCGAGTTTCGAGAAGCCGAAACTTTGCACTTTTATCGTGATTCGAAGCTATCGAAACTCGAATAAGTAAAAGTATGAAATTAATGAATAAAGAATTGTTCGTAGCGTGCACCGAGAATTCGAGAATTCGGTTTTTGTTTCTTAGAATATAAATAGATTGGCGATCGATTGTGAAAGATTTATTATCGACCTCAAAACACATAAGAAATCCAAAACTGTTCTCCCTTTTTCTTTTATCTAAATTTGACTTCAAATAGAAAACACGAATTTTGTTACGACATGACGAGTACGTGTATATTCGGCATAAATACCGAAAGTATTAGGATAATATAATATAATTTCATATAATATCAATTAATGAAAGGTCCTTCGAACCAAATGGGTAGAATCACACTTGAAATCCGTGTTCATCACTTTTTATACACCCTGAACCATAATATACTCACCAGTTGCTGTAAATTCCTTTGCCTTTGGCAAAGAGCAGCGTAGCGTTCCTTCCCCGCAGTGGTCGACTCTAACGCACTGACTATTTGCAATTTAGCTTCTTTGCTCGGCAGCAAATGCCATTCTAGCATGAAGCAAAGAGCTTCTTGTGCAGCCTCGCAGCCTCTCACTGCCAAAAGTATACAATCGTCCCGCACCTGCTTCATCAACCAGCTGATAAACCTTTTTCTTCGGCAGCAACACGCCAGCAAGGTTGTTAACTGATTAAAAAAGATAACCGTAGAATAATCGTATTATCCAGATTTTATGATCACTTATAGATATCACAATTACAACATTTTAATCAGTATCGATTACGATAACCGTTCGATAATAATGAATAATTAGGAATTATCACGAGCTGCGTATTGTAACGTAACTATATTATACATATATGATAATTATAAAGTGTTCTCGAAAAAGTAAGTGTTGAGGAGAATATCAAATGCATCCTTTATAATCATGCGCCACAAGAAAGGTATTTAGTAAATTGTATATAGATGCGAGGAAGCACGAAGATAAATTTTTCAAGATTGCAGGCATGCCGTTTAAATCATTGGACAATTTTTGGAACACACTGAAATCATCAATAAGTAGGACATAATACGGATATTAAGCGTCCCGTTTTTGATGAATAATGATGACTTTCATGTAAGTTGTCTGCGAAACGAAAATAAAATAATTGATAGGGCAAAGTATCTAATACCAAGTAATTCAAGTTTTTATACATGGTGTTAACGAGAGAAGGGTCCAAAACCTTGCAGGATTGTAGTTGTAGATTATTAAAACAATAAACATAAATTCGTTAACATTGCAACAATGGTGAAACCGGAAGAACATTTTCCTCCTTACCGTGTGTACCAAAACTTTTGAGCGATAATGCACGTTGACTAATATTTATGGATCACACTGTGTGAAATTGCAAAACGTCGGTCGCGGTTACTTGTAAAAGGAAAACGAGTAACGTACCATTTCGCCGAACAGTTCTCCCTGATCGGGACAATCAGGACTGGACGGTGCAGCAATATGGATCCATCCGGGTCGAGGTTCTCTGACCGGAAGTAGAACACGATGAACAGCGCATCTGGTGTCTTTCGCTAAGCGGTTTATCACGCACAGTAATATCGATTGTTGAACCTCTTTCAGGGCGAAAGCCTCCTCTGGGAATGGCACCGGTTGCAATAAAGCACCAAATCCAGGCCTCCAATCGGCATATTCTGATCTAAAAAGACAAGAATGAAAGAACAAAATCAAACCCGACCTCTACTACGTATAACCCATTGAACTTTGTTATTTCTCTGCGGTGTTTTATTGTAAGGATGATTCAGCTAAATCGACCATCGTTTGTTATACGCAAAATTGACAGTTGAAAGGAAACTTATGTGACACCAAGGAGACCATAAAACACGATCATTATTTTTATTATTTATCTGGATATGGGAGATCGCTTGAATTTTTCAAGTGCAGCATGCTATTTTTAACCTTGTAGTTCCAAAGAATATTGAAGGCTAGGTGAATAGCTATAAGTGTACACGAATACTTTATGCGTGAATTAATATTGTACAAGTGATAAATAACATTTGATATAACGTAAAAGAAGGATATGCATTTTAATGGAATTTAATATTGCAAGAATGTTTGTTATGTGTATATCGCCATATCGATCACTGGATGGATGGCTGACAGGTGTGAGCGAGTATGCGGTGGCCGTTTCTTATTATTATTGATTTAAACAAGGGTTGCGTGGTGATTTTTTAGAGAAGCGCTGTTATTGCGAATTTTCCGATGAACGTTGAATAAATAAACATATTTCCGTGTAAGCCATCTTACAATATACATATTGTAACATACTTATTCTGTTGGATATATTTTATCATAATAAATTTTGTTACAGTTTAATATAGTTACCCACAGACACACACTGGTCTGAATAGAACAACAAATCTGTAAAATGTAATTTTTATGTCGAATCGGAACGCAAATTTATTGTACTAATTACGTGATTATGTTATCTAGTGTTCATTGAACTGTTATGGTATAATAAAAATGCTAACAAATGTAAATGAATAATCAAAATTTGTATTATATTATTATACTTATGCGCCCCAAAACACTGAGAGGGCCGATTTAGTTTAATCTAATATTACGTTAATGTGTTGCAAAGAAAAGCAGCAAATAACAACATTCTTCAATGACTTTTACAGAGGCGAATAGATAGAACGAGCGGATGAAAAATAATACCGACGTTCCTTATAATAACGAATACTTTCAAGCCACTTACGCGATATTTAGCACCAACAAATAGCAATCTAAAGGAGGTAAAGTCGGCGATTTATCCTTCTCTGGTAAAGAACGATTGGCCACCTCGAATCTGCAAATTAATGAAAAACGAACAAATTAACTTTGGTTTTTTTCAATTCTGTTCGCGTCACACTCTTGACACACGAGAATTGTTTTCAGCCGATTCTATTTCATTTAGAAGCAGTTTTTAGGAGCAGACGTATATTTGTTATGTCATAATACGCGCAGGAAGCCATCAATTTCACATTTTTAATACATCTGCGGAACATTGACAAGGAAAATAAACACGTCAACTTAGTTGCAACATGGCATAAATAAATACAAAGAACGTCAAACTGGAAGTAAAAAAATTGAACGCGAAATTATGTTTTTATTGTAATAGAATATTATAAAAGTACAATCTAATTCAATGTGAGAATTGTACATTATAGCTAGTCAAATGATTGTACATTTAAAACAGAAGATCAAATTCGTTTATCTTGACAAAGGGATTGATAATGTTTGTTTTATATGTACAAGTGCCAACAAAAATTGAATTCTAACGCGATTAAAAAAACATTCACGCCAAGCTGTTAACTAAGATCATATTTTGTGTTAAAGAGTTTAGTTTCTATACTTTGAAACAATGTACTACTTATTCCTGTACCTTCTTGTTTTTAATACGCTTTAATGAAGCGTGAATAAAATATAAAGTAAGTCACGCAGTTTCTCCTCCCCTTTATTAAACTTATGCGTATTATACATACATGTTAAGTACAAAATCGTACTTAACATCGTAATATGTAGAAAATCTAAAGGTAAAAAAATATTAATAATTCTTACTTCTCTTCTACAGAGATGTAGTTTCTTTTTAGAGCAATTGATTACACTGTTCGACAAATTTCAACTTTTTTTTGATTTTGTGACCTTAATAGTAACCCGAATAGTTATTCAGTTGCGCTTGGTGCCAAAAGATTCATTGAAGTTTCACGAATAAAATGATATAATTAGTAATAAATTATAAACTTTTGAATGCGTTTAAATAATGATCAATGTGAAACGGACAACGAAAATACACCTATTTTGGGTGATATGTTTCAATTTATTTCAAAAACTAAGGGTCCGGGGGGAAATATTACTGTCCCACGCGACAGAGCAGACCTTCCTGCTAAGGAAAGCACCAATGGAAGTTATAAAATCATTTTTGCAGAAGTATCAGAAGTACTTCGCGTCCAGTGATTCTGGTACGCCGAGCGATAAGCGGGGAGCCGCCATCATAGAGCACCACTGACGCCGCCACGTGTTTTGCCAAACTGTTTCGCTTTGATATTCAAAATAAAAATCATTTTGCAACTTCCGTTGATGCTTTTCTTTGCAGAAAGGTCTGCTCTATTTCGTGGCATAGGTAGATTTTCTCCTGGGTCCTTAGTTTTTGAAATAAATTGAAACATATCACCCAAAATAGGTGTATTTTCGGTGCCCGTTTCAGTTTGATCATTATTTAAACACATTTAAAAGTTTATAATTTAATTACTAATTATATCATTTTATTCGTGAAACTTAGCAGAATTATTTGGCACCAAGCGCAACTGCATAACTATTACCGTAAAAGTACAAAACACTTCCAAAGTTGAAAGTTTGCTATTTTTTCCAAGATTGACCTTTTAAAAAATGGTACGTGCTGGAGAAAAACGGATCGCAGATTCGTATTCAGCGTATTGAAGTCTACAGGAAACGCCTATCGAAGGTTACAAAATCAGACCCGTGTAGACCATTAAATGGTCGATTATACAAATCAAATACATGTTAGAAAAACGGATCTTGCAGCAATTTATTCTTCTGATGTATTGATAATTGAATACAGTTAAATTTGCAAATAAAATGGCAATATTGATTCGGTAAGTTTAGGAAAGGAAAATGCATGACGAACAAGTTTTTAATCAACAAGGATTATTTTCGTTTTCCTTTTAGAAAATTCTTTTAGTTCACATACAGTAACCACCTTTCTACTTACATCTGTATTCGTGCTCCGGATTTATCTCTTTTATTGTATCCAAAGAGCTCTACTCGTTGAAATAAATAAATAAATAAAATATAAGATTGTGAATTAGAATTTTCGTTCCTATCATTCTTTTAATAATAAAATCATGAGCTATTTGACAATTATTTATTCTATCTCAATACAGCGTAAACATATGTTCCTTGCTTCAATTTCATTAATGCTTGCCTATTTCGTAACGTATGTAACGTTGTTTTCCATTTTAAATAATTCACTTCGAATCATTTTTATTCCAGAAAAATTACCCTACACCATGTTCAATTAGAAGAAAGTAATAAAATCCATAAACGGAGGAACAGGACTCACCGATGAAAAATCGCAGCAACGCAGACGGACACCAAGTTCGGAAGCACCCTTGGATGAGGACAATCGCTACCTGGACCATGAACGGAAGCAACGTAATTCCTGATCGCTTGTTCCCCGTCCGTTGCATATAAAGCAGCTATAAACACTTGCAGAAGTTTTCTCATATCCGGAGATTTGCCAAAATCCACGGTGTGCTTTAAGCACCTCGTAATCGCCGGACTTACGGCTGTGACTAAGGAAGATTGCGGATGCTGCTGTGCCAGTTTCACCAGGACTTTCGCCAAACAGGACGGAAGTGCTACTTTATCTAAAAGTGGAGACACTACGGAGAGAACAGCTTCTGCCCAATGTTTGCGATCGTCCTGATATCGAGATATTTCCTCGACCGATTTGTCAGCATTTTTTTGGAATGAATCCTCGAGCACCGAGTCCTCGAGCAGTTTAGCAACGGCTTCCAACGGTGCTGCGCTCACCCTTTCGTCTTGAAGCGACGTCCAGAGGGCGAAATCCACCACTGATTTTAATTCCTTGATGATCACCTCCTCCCGGGTGTTTAAGGATACCAAGTGTTGGTATTTGAAAATACTTCTCTGGAAATTGGTAAGTTTAAGTAACGTTGCATCCCGGGGGTATGATCTTATTCTGATGTGTGTATATGTAACGATTATATATGCAGTGGATTCCAGTGGGAATTTGGGACACATTGGGACCGGACTAACCCATTTCTATACGTCCATTATTCTTGTGCATGAACTATGCTCCATGTTCTTGACGACACATCGCGAGGCCACCCCATTCATTGGACACTTTTACGTCAATTCACGCTTTGCGAACGAAATTTATGCAAAATATTTTAAGTAACCAAGCTTCGAACTTATTGACCATTTTGGTTGCAAATGCAAGGGTTAATAATAATTAACCCAATTGACCGGAATCCACTGTATATATTATGTCGTTAGTTTTTGAAAATGTGAACCAATTCTTTATACGAAACTTATTTGACTTGACGGGGTAAATTGAATAAAATATTTGGTTTTGTTTTCTAATTGTTATTTACATGTATTTTACTAGCAGGAGTGTTTTGTTCATTTGGAAGTATACTGGATGCGTCGAGCAATTGGGGCGGGTTGTATCGCGAATTTGGTAAAAGAAAAAGAGAGAATGGGAGAAAACTGTTGAGGGAAAAATTGAACGTTATGATAATCTCTGTTCCCCTACGACTCTATTTCTTTAACGAAGGCAGCGATGCATTCCAAGAAATGCAAATGCACCTCTTTTTGTAATAGAATTGCATATTTTTCCATAGTCGTCTCAACTCTACGGAACATTCTACGTAAAAGATTAGTAAGGTACAATATTTCCTGAGATATCTCACATTCTTTATCATTATCAACCCCTAATTTAACCCCTCAATCTTTATATCTTTTTCGAAAATTTGTAGAGTGTAGAAAAGGAAATAATCCTGTTCTCTTAATATATTTGCTCATTTATTACGTAGTTTCAACAGCAACAAAAATAAACGATTAACGATTGAAGAATAATTGTGGTTCTACTCTACTATAAATCGCAATTTCCTTCACAGATATCAAATACAATTGGAAAATTTGTTGACACGTTATGCAAATTCCAGTTTTAATGGATACGTGACGAAGAAGAAATTCAACGAGGAAAAATAAAATGAACACCGTTGTGATTTTACCTTCCATAGTATCGAATGATACCATTGGTCCCTCGTGTAAGCATTATTTGCTTGGAGAAGAAGCGAACTGTCGGGCAGAACTATGCTGAGGCAGTTCTTGTAAGTAGGATCCCATCTAGCAACAGCGTACTTTCTTATGTCAGACATGTTGCTGTAAGGTATTGGTTGGCGAAAAAATCCCGTTGGCTGAAACAAATTATTTATATCGATACATTCTTTTTCACCCCTGAATGTTTTAGGAACCTAACAGTTACATTGTTACATTTTTGCAATTGTATACTTAAGGTGATGATATTCGGTTTGATAAGATCTATCTAGATAACAAAATAACTAATATGCCGTTCCATTAAAAAAAAAAATGTGTTGTTGCCTCAGGAAAAGATGGATTACAATTAATTCGCTCCACTGTACCAGATAAGTTAAAAAGAAAGATGACGTTCACTATTATTATGACGCCCTCTATAAGTTTTCAAGAAATAACCCAATAAATTCGAGAGGAACGTTTCAACGCTTTTAGTGAATAATCTTCCGAAGTTCCTCCATTGATTTCAATTATTATTTCATTGCGGTTGAACCACCTGGCCCCATAACTCCATTATTATTACTAACTATTTATGACTTATATTTTCTGTCACTGTGAAGAATATTTTTTGCTCGAATAATTGATACGCCACGCAACATTTTATACAATTATTGGCGCATAAAGATGATGACTTCTTACTTTTCTGCGTCCTCGCGAGTTCTACGAATGCAAATGCAGTAGAATTGCAATTAGCCGGATCGTGATTATCCGCGGTTTTCATTATCCGTGGCATCAAATTTACTATTTTCGAATTACGTATCTACACGCCTCAAAGTTGTTTACAAAAAAATAGATGGTAATGCTTTGAGCAAATCCTTTCAATGCGTGGGAAGCAGTTGCTTTTAGTCGTTCTATTGAGATATCAATTTTATCAGCCTGCCTGTCCTGCGATTAAATCGCTTAATCAGGATCCCATTGTAATTGTATTTCCTAGAATGTCTTCTTTTTCAGCATGGCCACATAAACTGCAGCACCGGTTTTGTTACTGAATATTAATTGTCAACTAACAATAAGGCATAAACAGCAAAATTTTTCAAATGGATGAATAAAATTACGTCATATCCTGTCCGATTTGTCAGGCGTCTTTCACAACTTCGGCGTCCACTTTTTAATGGACAAAAAAATTAAGCAAGGATGTAGCAAGACTAGGATAAAGATTGCAGTCGAACTTCGATTAACTACATTGTGATTATAGTGTAGTCTAATTTGTTTGAGAATGTTATGGTAACAAATAATACCAAATAATAAATTAGTTTAATACGAAAATTACGATACAAAATAATTAATTCATCTTTTAATTATCTTCGCGATATAAGCATTTTTCATTCTTGAAAACATGCGCCCCCTTACGTGATAAATTTCCGCACAATGTTTATACAATATATTTTTCTTTATCTCAGCTTCCTAATTAGCTTTTTTAAGAGAACCAGTGAATATTAATTTATTAATCGGACACCCTGGACGCAATAAGTGTTCAAAAGTACGCGCATGTGTATCACGATTTATATCATCTTCATTTCAAACCGTATTATAATTCGTACGTTTCAAAACAATATTTTACCATCGATTTTACCATTTTTATCTTCTCTTTCCCCTTTTTTATTTATCAACCACCCAACTGTACGCAACCCTTCTCAGCGAAAGGATTAATTAACGAAAAGAAACTAATTTCGACCTCTTCGTACTATCAATTCGTACAACTTCTTTAAAATTACGTTACCCAAAGAGTACCTGTCGTTTTTATTCCCCGATGCTTTTATCCTAACAACAATTACTCATCGAATATTGTACATCGGTTTGCAGCTTTCGTATTTCTCTTCCCAAGCTGCGACGAATTGTCTCGCGTTTCGGTAATAGAGAAAGTTCAATCTAAAAACAGCGGAGCATCGAGTTAACGGAAACGAGGATCCCTGAATGCAATTATGACTTGGCAAGTTCTATCGTGATTCCAGAGCAGTCTAGAAATACTTTTACTGTCTATGACAAAAGTCGTGCTGCCCAGAAGGCAGTCCGGAAATGATTTTCGCGCTCCGTAAACAATGGACTTTGAATAAACGAGGCTGCTCCACGTTCTGGACGAGCCTCTGTTTTCGACGGGGATCGTTTCGAAGCTCGACTAATTAAAGAAGCGCAAAGTATTTTTCGAAACGTTGAGTCGATCGACGGAGGGCGTCCAATCGATTCGTCGTAAAATACATTTGGCAAAAATAGCGTTGACAGGTTCGTAACGAACGGGGCAAACCTCTTGGAGGAGCTAATAGATAAAGCTATCATTATGTATGTACCATTTCTATAAAAGTGTGACCGATAAAAAGTAAATACTTCAAGGTAGCCAACATTTGACATTCTAATTTGTCAGCAAAAAATCACGAGCTTGTTGGCGTGAAATTGCAAAAGGTGCTCGCATGCTGTCCTCTGTATACATATGTATACACATACGTATACGAGGCATATGGGCGCGAAAAAACAGACAAAAGAGAGGTGCACGTGCGTGCGAGTGTACATACGTGTGTTTCATTTACGTCAAAGCCGACCCTGAATGCGCCTCGCGACCGCTTCAGATTACGCTTGCATCGTGAAAAAGGCCACTCGATTCGTTTATTTCTTTTTTTTTCTTCTTCTTTTCCTTTTCTTTCTGATCACCCGTCACTAGCGGGCATTTACAACGAGACATCGACATGTGCGTTAAAATTCACCAAATCGATCTAACTGCTCGCACGATTCGACAGGGGGAGGAACTGTTCGAGTGGCGAAAAAAAGGATTGCCGTTTTGTGTTGCGGTGAGACAATTCGAAAATAATTGTACACTTGAAAATGAGATCCGGGATGTATTTGCGATTTACATAAATATGTATTTCATTACCATTGATATATTATGTTATTTAAAAGTGTCTGAAATTGATTTAATATTGCGTAGACATATTATTTAAATCTGACTAAAAATGTATTTAAAATAAAATGACGATTCGAAAGTAATTGTGAACCTGCAATTATGTGATCTACAGTGTATCGAATAAAGTCAATTGAAATAAATATTATTATATATATGAAGTCTGGTTGGACTTGAACGGGAACATTTGAAAATACAACAGTACAGAAACGGTAAAATCGCTGGTGTATTCTGAATTGAATATATGTATAAATAATAGTATATTTATTTACGATTTTCATTTCACAATGAATCAACCCCCCCCCCCCCCCCCAATGACATTCGCCGGTTGGATATTTAGTGTACGTACAGCATTCTGGTAGCTTTTGTGATCCACTTTCAAGGCTTTTTCGAATTTTTTTGCGTTTTGCTAGGAACAGAAAACCTTTTATCTAAAAGCTATGGAATGTCATGTGAAGAAAAACGCGAGTCTCCGATGTATTCACCAAAACTGGTGAGGCTCTCTGAAATATTTTTAACGGAGGTCGGTGTTGCTGAGAAAGCCAACCTGCAAATAATTTTTGCGTTTCACAGGTAGCAATCTTTAGGTAAACGATAAAAAGTTATTCTTAAGAACTTCGAATTGTTAATTAATCTCTGGTTTCAACGTGTAACCGATTAATTAGTCTAAACTTTGTTTAATGAAAATTAGATTTACTCGTTCGCGAACAGTTATCAGACAACTGAATAAATAGCATCCATTTCTTGACTAAAGCAAAGGTGGCTCCAATGTCTTCTGTCGACGTGTATGTAATCAATTATGCAAATTTTAAGATCTCCTAGAATTGTTGCATTAATTACAGATGCATATAGCTGGTCGAATTAATCAGACGATCTAGTACAATGCACTTCTAATTTGAGGTCTAGTAATCGTATTGTGAAAGCAATAACAGATGCTAAATGTATATACGTTTCATTGTTATTTTGGTAATTGCAATACCTTTTTTCACCAGTAATATGTATTTTAGTGAAATCACATTTGTAAACTACCTAGATATTTATTTTAGTGATATTTATGTCTATTAGTGATATTACAGTGACTGGCAGGTTCGTTTATATATTTTTGAATTCATATTTGTACTCTGTTAATTTAGCGCATTAGTTACTTCTTTTGTTGTGTCGCATTTATTGAAAACCTCTTGGACCTGTCTCATGTAATGAACGCGATTATGTTCTGCAAAATGTAAATATATTTTCGGCCTGTGTGAATGAATATGAGGGTGATTGTATTTAATTTTGGTCATATTTGCATATTTTGGGGGACGCATACTTTTATAACGTTCTCAAATTTAATGTTACAATGTTTTTCAATGCTCACAGCATTAGTTATAGCCTACAGTTCAGGTGTACCTTCTGATTACGACGTGGATGTATTTTCACTCCCAAACATTACCTGCGTACGTTTTTAAAGACCCAATAGAGTTCCATTTCTTACAACCGATAACAAAAAATCTTTCAGATCAATATAATAACTATATACTTGTGCCATTGTATATGAGGGTGGCTTTAAACTATAGGGGTTCGAAAATTTTTCTTCCAATTTACTTACTCTCACCTCTCTAAAGTGTTACAGTTCATCAGAAGATAATATCTAGAGCACGTAGATCAATAAGAGTGCGACGAAACGTGGCCCAAATCCACGAAATTTAAATGAGAAATATTACTACAACGTGTGCATCAAAATTTTCTATCTATCCAATAGATGATTGTTTTCTTGTATATTCTATCTATCTATATTTGAATAAAATATATTGAATTTTTAAAAGGATTTCATTCGCTTCCTCCATTTAGAAACTACATCTGATATGATTGATTATGTGATTTATTCGTAATAGTATATTCCATACAGCTCTGTACGATTTATAGATAGTAATTCAAAGTAAAAAAGAAATAAAAGGAACGTGAAAGAATTTAGCGTTTGGATAATAAGTGTGTAATAAGTCTTTTCAGAATACTAACAATAAAACACAAATGTAGTTTAAACTACAGATACTAACATACAATACAGAATAATCAAATATATTATTATTGTACAAAATATCTCGTTGTTAATTAATAAAATCATGTTCGCACTCTATCATTAGTAATTGCAGTTCCATTGTATCGATTTCTTTAAATACACGAAAGCACAATTATTGAAATAACTACACATAATTAATTCTGATAAAATTACACAAAATAATGTGAATTCATTACATTATGTAACTCTCAGGTCTCAGTTGCGCAGAATTTATAGCTGCACAAATGGTAAGAAGGAGAAACTCAGAGACGTAATCAATTATATAACGAAATTAATTAAATACCCCCACGTTACAAATTTATGATTCATTCGCAGTCGATAAATAAACTTCCGCAGATAAATTATTCAATGGGCACGAAAATCCGAAGGAAGTATACTTTAATACAAGGTGAATCGATAAAATCTCTAATAATATTTCATATCCTAATTTTAGAAAAAGATATACATGCTTCTGTGTGAAATACAGTGACACCGCGGCTCGTTCACGTATTTTTAAATGTTGGGATTAAAGACTTCATCTTTGTCTTTTGCTAATTTATTATACTATGTATATGTACAGTTGTTTCTTCTGCCATGTTTGCATCTATTTATTGGAGGCCTTTCATCAAATACTTATCCCACGGAGAAAACATGAATATAGATTTGTGAAAAAAGAAATAACAGAGCGTTGAGTTTACAACAAGAGTAAAACCTTAAGAATATTTTTCCCGTTAGCATGGGGCAAAATTTGCATCGGCAGTGTACACTTATAATGCATACATGTGTATGTAAATATGTGCGTAAACTGCACCGGCAATTGAAACGAAAAGAAAAAACAGCAGAGCACAAGAAACTGCATTGCTTCCAGTGTGTTTTTTTTAAATAAGCATATTGATTTAAATTAATCTTCGTACCACGGTAAAAGAATAAACAAGCTCAAACTATTTTTACACTCACTAATAGTCGTGATATACTGTCTCCAAACAATTGGAAACTTATTCGGAGAAACATCTGTCGCTTCCATACATTTCAATTGAATCGAATCATTATTTTATTATAGATAGATATTAACAAGTGGCTGCACCTGCATTTGATCTGTTTGCCTCTTTCTCCATAAAAAGTTATATTAAAGTAAAATATTTTGATGGTTGTAATTTATTATATCCTATTTAAGTACCGATCAGCGGTGAATTGAAATTAAATAGATATCAAAATTACTAGTTAAATATATTTGCTTATTATAGCTGATGTTAAAATGTGTAAAAATGAGTAGTGACATACACAATTCATTTCATGTATTATATAGGGTTATCCAAATTGAGTGTCACATCCTTGAATTAAAATAAAACACAAATTATTTCAGGTGTTTCATGTATTCCTTGTTTCTTCATTTTAATATCAAGTTGATTTTGAAATTACTTATTATGGAAGACAATATCCTTCAAGTGCTCATCACGGATTTTTCACGAACCCAATTTTGCTTTGTTTGTTAATCCTCGTTAGATTATTAACACAAAGTTTAATTGAAGAAAATTAATTGATGTCATAAAGTGGACTCTATGTTAAAATAAGGAAACATGAAAAGCTTCAAATAATTTGTGTTTTATTTCAATGGAAAGATGTGACCCTCAATTTGGATAACACTAATTACATACATACACGTGATGGATACACGTGAATATATTGACATGAAACTTTGGTCCTAAGTCTTTGCACCTAAAGATTGTGAATTAATAATCCCGTTTTCAATTTATATTAGCGGTGATTAGTAATTAATAAGTCTGATAATTTCACGGAAATTATAATAGTGTTGCTGGGTTCCGTTAGGAATGACTATTGTAATAGTCTACTCATTTAAATGTTTCAATTATTTCTAATAAGCCTCCAATGATTTATAAATGTACTTTGCGATTACGAACTAATTACGCACGTATTAGTTAATCGATTAGTTGTCGGTACCATCACCAACCACAAAAATAAACAATACAATACAATATACCAAACATACCTACCACGCCAGACATGCAGTTCTCATATTTTTAAATCTTAAGAATAATGGTTTCGTCTTTGTACTTTGTCAATTTAAATCTTAAATTCTTAGAGTGGTCTCTTGGATTTGTTGGGAATGATAAGTTCACAAATATTTAATTATTGTTATTTCCATTGTGTAAAGAAATTCGTTAAAAAATTGTTCACTATTATATATATGTTAAAATATGACATTCTGTGTACTGTTATTAAATGGATGAGTAACTGTGCCCATAGGAAAAAGAGAACAAACGAAATTGTTGTTATCTCGGCTATCACGCGATTTCGAGATTCAAGAGTGCTGGGAGTAATATATTACTTTTGCTACGACTAGGATCCATTTATCTAAGACGTTTTACACATGTCCCAGGTAGCAAAAGTGCAATTATATTTCTCAATGGATAAATAAGTACACTCCGTGTGACCATACTTGTAACTTGCTATATCCATTAACCTTCGACCATCGAATAAGTACCAGGCGCAAAAATTTCACTCTCCAACTATAACACAATTACGTGTATGCCAAATTATCCTTATCCGCTCATACTATTACTAAATACAAATGTACCAATAAGCAGCCCACTATTTGTTTCCCAGTATCGTTATCCTCGCACCGCCAAACATCGCTTCTATTGAATTTTCCTCGGTTCATTGTTAAACTAAACATACAATTGTCTCTTCTATAGAACATTCAAACGCATCTTCTCTTCAAAGAAAAATTGTCAAAAGACGCTGCATTCTAATTTCCACAAAACCTTTTAAATTGCCCGGCCTTATATTTTGCTCCTACAATTTGCGGCCTACAATGCTCCTAATTCAACGTCCAAGGGCTGCAATTAATCTAAACTTACGTACAATTGAACACTCCCACAAAAGTTCGCCCAATCAACCACTCCACCGTAACATAAAACTTACCGTTTTAGACGAGATACAGGTGTCGTTCAAATAAAGATGATGCGTCTCCCATCTCCTCAAGTATTTACTAGACAAAATCTTCCTGACGAGGCTCTTCGTGTGATTCAAATAGCACACCTGAATATCCCCGTCTTCGATCGGTTTGAATCTAGGCCCGACAGGTCCGGGACTAGTACCGGCACCAGAGATCCCACTGGTCGGCGACGATCCAGCGCTCTGTCTCTCCAAATTAGGACAGGATCTCGCAGCAGGCAGACAAAAGGAATTCTCCAAACTCTCCGGCTTCAACGTATCAGTCCTAGTGCTCTTTTCAACATTGAAAGTGTTGTCAGCATCTCCTGGTGTGGTTTCAACGCTCGATTTGTGATTGCTATCGGACGACAGTTGGGGGGAGCTCGTGCTGGTCATTTCCTGTCGCATAGATCCGCCATGTACGCAGAGAAAATTGTAATAAGGAACCGTCGACGTTGACAAACCGGCGGTGGATGGGCCAGCCGGACTCAACGGTAACGAGCAACCCTCCTCTGTTTCTGTCTCCGTCTCCTGGTTCGATAAATTCTCCTTCTCTGACTCGCTGAACGCGGTTTGCAACGAGGAGATATCATTCTCGGATACGGCAGTCACCCTGGAGTTTCTTAAACAGTCCCCCTCGGGCTCCGCAAAGTCGATCAACACCGAGGGCGACGATTTCGTCAGCAACGTAGCCATGTCCTCCGTTTTATACTCGTTCTCGTCATCTACGCGTTCCCTGGCCGAGCCAGGTGACACCGTTTCGATCGAATCGCCGAGCGGAGACGATGCACGCTGACTGGCGTCTTTGTTGCCAACCGAGCCCGACGAATCGTTCGGACGCAGGCGAAGGAGTAAATTTCTGCATCGTTTGTTGCTGTAGGTTCGCTTTTTCGGGGATGAGGAAGACAACACGTGGCCAGTCTGGTCGTTGTCCTCGAGCAATTTCTTGTCATCGTCTGACTCATTTACACCGTTCACCACTGAAAATGGCGCTGTCAATGAATCCGGTCCCGGGGATAAAGACTCCGGGTCTAGATAGTCCGCTTTGATGTCCGGAAACGTGCTGTCGGTGCTGCTGGTGTCCGATATCGATGGTTCCTGGTCTATGTATCTGATAGACGAGGCTGAACCCTCGCTGGTGGCCTCGGAGTCTCGTCTGTCGCACTTGTTCGCGTTCGGGGACGATTTGTTCGCTGGCATGATCATACTCATCGGGGCGGTCGTCTTCGTCTTACTGGAAGACAGAGATGATACGAGCACGCGTGACGCGCGTGTGAACGGCGTTTGGAAACAGAACATGTCGATTGTGCCCCACGTTCGCACGTAAAAACCGTTTCCTCCCTGTCTTTCTCAATGGCAGTGCTTCCTCCGCTTGAAATTCTGCGTGTGATGCCCGGCTCGTGCCAGTGCTTGTCACCCGAATGACCCAGTTCCTGACCCCTGTCGTTTCCAGTTTTGACGTAGAGAACGATCGACACTGGCGACGAAATTCGTCACGGTGACAAACGACGTTCACTTGCGACGTCACAGCCGCGGGGGGACAGCCCAGCGACGAATCCGTTCCGTTCCGCGTTCGATGTCCTAATTTTCCCACGAAGCGCATCAATTAAGCTCCGGTGGATCTCGAGCCGACCTAGAAACGGTCGTTCACCGCCTCCCCATTCAGACAAAGCGATTCAATGAGCACAGGAAAGACACACGGCATAATCACAGTAACGTCGTACCGACGTATCCTCGCGGCATTAGGACGTAACGTGTCCCCGTTTAAGCTCATCGCTCGGCAGCTTTGAACATCGCGAACGAAGGATCGCCTCGAATCCGGCGGTTTCTTTCACTGGCTCCGGGTGTCCACGGCACATTCTTGCAAAGGAAACGACGCGCCACTATTCCTTCCTTCCTTTCCAGCCCCTATCCTTTATAAATTTTCGGCACGACGCGACGCGATGGTCAGTCGTCCGATCGAAGCTGCCCGAAGCTCACCGCACGCTACCACTCACGTGTGCACCAGCACGACTGTCCGTCTGTAAAGTAGAAAAGGAAAGAACGAAAAATGAAATAAATCGCGGATCGTTCGCGCGAAAGACGTTTCTGTATCGGCGTGTGCCGCGTGCGCCAGAAGTTTCTCTGTCCGCGTCACGAAACACGAAACGACACACCGCGCAACGTCGACGGATTCTTGTTCTGGCAGCCGAGTGGAGGATTTGGCCGACGATGACGATGACGATGACGACGAGTCGATGAACGACGAATGAAAAGCACGAGGGATAGAGAAGGAAACAAAGGAGGATAGAGAGGAGACAGTAAGAGAAAGAGGGAGGCGTGTTTCCGACGTGACGCTTAAATGTCTGACACGATTGTGAATAAGCACAGGTGGGGACGCACTGGGGTTAAGAAAAGGAGAGGGCGTCGCGGCGCTTGGCGTCTCGCGGCCGATCAATGACTAGTCGCGAGTTCGCTTCGAATTATGTATCGCGTTCCTACTACGCGCTTCTCTCTCTCTCTATCTCCCTCCCCCCCCTCTCTCTCTCTCTCTCTCTCCCTCCCTCTGCATATCTCTTTTCCCCTTTTTCCCTGTGCTCTCCCATAATTGTCACGTTTCTGTACTCCATCCCTGTTTCTTTTTTGATCACCCCATTTTTGTTTTTTTGTTTTTCTCTCACTAATATTGCTTCGTATTATTTCTTGCATCAGCAAGGAAAGAGGGGAAATCGAAATTTTCTGAACAGCGTCTAGGATAAATATATCGGTAACTTCTAAATTATTCAAAGGTTTTTCTGAAAATAATTCTACGGCGAATTTCAGTGCTTTTTCCTCCCTCCGTTTTCGTCATCGGTACGCTGGATTTCTATTTTTATGCGATTCTGTTGGAACAAAGTTAACGGACCGATCGGAGTAAATTGTACGCGACGTTGACGGTTATAGTGTTATAATCAATCGATGGCGTTTTTTTCTCGGTTTTGAAGAAAGGCAGATTCTTTTCTTTGTATCGAATTTTTCTTTTACTGGGTGTTTTTAAACTGCGCAGGTTCTGGACAATCTGTGTACCATTTTTAGAACGAATTTAGAACGAATATTTGAAATTGGACTGAGATCATGAACGATTAAAATTGAATGTACGTGATTCTTGGCTATAATGGTGTTGTTAAGCTGTTTGTTAATCTTATTTAAAAATTAATGAACTAATTGATTGAATCGTAGATCGCAATGTTTCGTAGGTTGGATAAAGAAAAATAACATCAATCTAGCCAGTTTCGATTGGAAAGCTTCAAGAGCTTTTCTTATCAGCAAATTTCCGTCCATAAAATCATAAATTTGTGTTACTGGAATGGATTTATAATAAAAATACCTTTTGAAGAGGTTAAATGTCCTTTGGAATGCTCTGACATTTTTTTTACATAATTCATTCATCGTGTGATGAATTAAAATCCTCATCTTTATATGCCAGTTTACATCTTTTGTGAGCCTTGTAGTCAGTACATTAATCAAAGAAACATTAGCAAGACAATAATTACAATTGACCACCTATTATGCCTATTCGAATCGCGGGAGTATAAATGTATAATCTGAATCCTACTACACCTCTGACCTCACAGTACTGTACATAAAAAGAATTGACGTTCACATTTACTGGATAAAAATGTATGATATATATCTAATACACTGGAAGCCAAAAATTTGAAACCATTTTCGCATATTATTATTTACACGATTCCTTACGTTAACGATTATGAAGTTATACAATAATTATAAAAATAATTATTAAATTATTATTAATAAATTGATCTCCCCTAAATTAGCTGTAATAGTTTATATCCAAATATGTTGGTATGTAATATGTTGAATTCCAGTAACAAATGATACCTTTGGAATGAAATTAGACAAGGTTATTGAATGCACGAATTCTAAAATTCATTTAGGTAAATTAGATTTTTCAAAATTATATGCGTGCATCCAACAGCTACTCAAATTATTCGAAGATGTGCCTCTGAAAAAAATTTAGCCCCTACTTCCTTAATTGCCCAAAAATTGAATACCAAATTAATAAATTTTGTTTCCATATGTTCTATCTTCAAACTGTTCAATTTTCAACCCACAAGTATTAATCAATCATAAAATTTCTGTATAACCTGAGCCAAAATGTGAAGGGGTATCGAATTAATAATACGTATAGGATATTTCAAGGGAATAGCCATGTACCATATAAAACCTACAGTAATTAATCGTTTAATAAAAGTAACTATTCGAGAAAAACCTGATACGATCCAATGGGAAACTATCTACGTGCTAACTGCAACAAAATGTTACAATAATTTATAATAATTTACTATAATAAAAGAGAAGAAAGAAGAAAGAACTGTTTAAGAAATAATTCTGGTATACAGTATTAGCATCATCAAATCATTATTCCGTAGATTATCCAATGATAAATAGCGGAGCACACTTTTCCTTCTGATATCAAGGCCAATTTTAAAGAAATCTTGTCGTTTTCAGCGAACTTTATCCTATGACATAATTCGATATATCATCCCGGATAACATACATTAGATTTTTGCTCACTTGAACTTAAACAACCAATAAGATACATTATATTCACCATGTCGCGAGCTTCTGTCTCGAAAATTGATTTCGTCTGTCGTATCCGCGTAAAAAGCTCTTTAAGTTGATTGATTATTTGAAATTAATATACCGAAATAGGAATCGGAAAAGTTAAAAAAGAGAAACTCAAATAGAGTATGCTATTATTAGGTTGTCGGGCCGTTCGACGGTTCACCACGCGTATCACCGAAAAAGTCGCGTTTTGTGATGCAAGGAATGAAACTTTTTGAGCGAAAATTCTAGGAACAAAGGACACGGAATCGCCTTCTGAATTTATTCGACCCCCTATTGTAATTAAGGTTTTTCACCGTATTCCAAAATAGAAGTGATTGATTTCCATCATTGTATTTAATCTTTTCTCGTAACAATTATTTCTCTTCTCTTTTCCCTATATCTGGAAGATTTTAGGTAATAAGGTTTGAAAGGTAACATTAGTAAAAGAGTCCTGGTTTCTTAGCAGTGTTCAAATCGAAATATCCTCAACATTAATAATTTTCCGACATGCATAAGTTTAATACTTCCTTCAAGAGAATACAAATCAAATATTACAAAATATAATTCTGTTAGTAAAGGACAACATTAACACCCGCAGGTACTATACACGTCCACCTACAATAAAATTAATAATATCCGTTCCCGTTGCAGAATAATATTATACCAAGGTATCAAAGTGTGTAATTTCATTTGCTGCATCCAATGAAATTTTGTAAACACATGACGCACAACTGCGCAAAAAAATGTTTATTCATATGCAAATCTACCTTTCGGTTATGTATTTAGCAAAAGAAAATCTATTCAATTGCGTTTGCCAGAAATAGACCTCTTGACACCAGCTACACTATCTCTTTTTCACCATATGGTATTTAATTTGGAACGCGTAATCTGCCATTCAATCTCTGTTCTCTGATTAGATGCCAAAGGTCCGTCTTCTAACAATATTGGACCGGTAATCACCAACTAGCCGACCGACTAATAAGTTTTTGGATAAATATAGATTGTACGAGATATTAACATAACGGTTTTTCCTTCGTTGCTATTTTTTTGTCTCTAATAATAATATATTTTAATAATAATAATAATATAAAATAAATAAATATATTTTCTCTGATATAATCATTTATGTAACATTGACTTTTTACTGACGCGAGATACAGCCACTTATAACACGCTCACTATTATTCTACTTTTCATAACTGCAAAGAGGTGTAGAATGTGCAGTGTTAGGATGACACTAATGGAAACAGTGTTCCGTGATTCTCGTATCAGCCTTTGCAACGCGACTTGTGATATAAATATGATACGTCAATGAATCGTGTATTTCGAATGTATTATCAGTAAATTCGTGAATCAGTAATATTGGATTTTTACCACGTTTGTTCGATAAGCAATTGATATGCATAGATTGCCTGCGGTGGGTATTATTGGTTCATCCTATAAGTAATGCGGCTTATTTAGAGTTGATTGTGAGCTTAGAACAAAGGGACCTGTCACGCTTATCGCTTATCTATTTGGTTTGTATACTATACTGTAAATAGGAACCTTCAGACAATGGTATATCAAAAGTTCACGAATGTAGAACGAATATTGCAGTTATTACAAATCGCTTAAAATGAACGCGACGAACATGTTCGGCATGCTCTGTTGTAAAGTATGATTTTAATCGGGGAAAAAATGCAACCGTAGCGGTGAAAAATACATTCGAAGTGTGTGAACACATTACTGGAGTAAGACAGTGTCCAAAATGAATTAAGTTATTTCAAGCTAGAAATTACTGAAGCGTTTAAATCAAGACGTTTTACAGGCTGCTGTTACACAAAACCCAAAAGAAATTGTTGAAAAATCAAACCAAAAGTTGAATTCGACTGATTCTTAATTGTTCATTTTACAATTGATAATTGTTTATTTTCACCTAACATACGATACCGAAAAGAACTGTCTTATGGGATGGCTTATGGGATGACTCAATACTATTACACTATTTAACTTGTTACATTTACGTATTACGAACATACGAACAGTAATGCATGCAGACAAATGCCATATTACAGATAAATATTCATATGGCGAATAAGAAATACGAACAATTATTTCAGTAGTTTTATACATTTTTATATTTCTTTTAGCTATATCCTATCCCTAATTAGATATTCACTGAACAAATGTTTTGCTATATCGTTTCAATCGAATTCCATCCACCTGAACAATTTCTACCTACAGTTTCTTCTGAGAAAATTGTTTCAACAATTCCTCTCCGAAGAATTCGATTATGTCAGGCAAACTCAACACGATCGACTTTTATGGAAGCATCGAATAGAGGAGCTCCACGTGCAACCGTGAGAAAGAAAAAAGGAGGACAAACAAAAAGAAATATGTAAAACCGCGAATCCAATACCAAAACAGCGAAACCTGTTTCAACCGTAATTTACTTTGTCTATTAGCAGTTCGATTTTTCTTGTTTCGCGTCGTTGCAAACACTTTTTCCTCGATGGCCACGCACGTTACGTTTACCTGTGCTCGTGATCAAGGTGAAGGTGATGAGGGTGGAGCGTTTGCATCTACTTCCATTACGTAGAACGGGCAACGTGTATTTGGAGACACGAACCATCTTTGACGCAACATGGATATAAAAATACATAATATGACAGTCAGCAGCATCGCACGATAGAAATACATACACTGGGGATTTTGGGGTAACGATGCCACAGATTCGAGTAATTTTGCAAAGCACGTGTTCGCGACGTGTCACCAAAAGTATATCTGATCGTTTAACCCATAAGGTAAGGTGACCAAACTTCCAGTATTTAAGTGGTGTGTCCTGCATTGAAAACTGTCGCAGAAAGTATCCTGTATCGGACATGCAACATTTTGTAACACTTTCGCTGTGGCACAGAGTTAAAATATTTTTTCAGTATATTTCAAATAGCGAAGATTCATTTAAAAACATTCACTCTGCATACCAAATGTGTGCAACGCGTATAATTATTTATTTAATATTACTTCGTATTTTCATTAATCGCGTTAATTATAATAAATTTAGTTACGCTGCAGCGAGTACTATTTCTTTGAATTTGGGGGTACCAGTTTCACATTCAATGGAAAGGTTGGTCGGAACTAATATTAGTTAACCATGAATTTACGGAGCGTTTGCAAAAGGATTTCATTCTTAAATAATTTTTTCTCTTTCGGTTTACTCAAAGTGGAGCTGCCTCCCCTTCATTGCTGCAAACACTTCAATTATTAATTTTTCTATTTTTCTATTGTACCTAGATCTTTCATATATCTTATATACATATACATATATGTATTAAATTGCGTGTGGTATTCTATTACGTTTCTTTCTATTACCTATAGTTTCGAATAAATAAAGTGTACCCATAAATAGCGATCCGCTAAGAAAAACTTGGCACCACCAGGCACTTCAAGCTATACAGAAATTGGATGACCAATTAATAATTTGAATTAATAATTAAGTTGGAAATGTAATCAATATTAATTTCGAATCAATGAATCGTTAGCAAGTCATTCAAGATTTGTCAAAGTATTTTCAAACAGTGAATTTATTTTCGAACTCTATGAATTTAAAACGATATAAATACAGGTGATTACACAAATAATCAGTCAATGGATCCACGTGTTAATGTCTCTGAATGTTTTCGTTCCGATTTTATTTAATCATTGTTATCTATTCAAGTTAATACATCAAAACTAAAACAGTGAAAATCAAATTTTCAGAAACACGAAATAAATTCGCGAAGAATAATGCACTTTAAACCTTGCCTTTGTAGCTGCAACCCCGATATTTCCTTCCCGGTAAGTAATAACTTAATAAGAAACTATCCTTGTCTGGGGCATTTAAAAGAATATTAAAAACTGATATGAACGAACATAATGTTACAAAACGAGATAATAATGTACCTAATGTAATGTACCTAATGTAGTGTACCTAAATTATAGTAAATAATTATTCAGCGAGTGATACATTTTCTAGAGTCCGATATTTTGCTTTGCGTACCTACTGTAAAATGAACATATTATTATAATCGATTTATAATAGAAAAAAAAGGCTCAAGGCAACGTAAATTTGCGTCACACGTGAATATGTCTAGCAAACATAACTTACTATGAATGCATGAGAATGACTGAAGGTTAATGTCAATTATGAAACACTTTTGAAAGTATGTAACTCGTTAAGTATACTAAACAGGACATAACATCAAAACTAACTCACGAACAAAGTACAAAATATTTTAGGTAAAATCAGAACCGATAAAATAGCTCATCAGTTTGGGTTGACAAATTTAAAATATTGTTTCAGATTCAAACCAACCTGTCCAAAGTTAATTAAAGGAAACATATTAAAGTGAACCGCACAAAATATTGTCACACCAATCGCGTTCTAATCGTACAAAGTTTAAATCGCTTGCAAATTGTGCAATGTTGATTGAATTTTGCAACTGGAAAAATAATGAAAAATAATTTTAAAAAATGTCTAGCGAATGTTCCAACCCGTTCGTTACCATTTTCATTTAAATTATATTAATTTTTAATATGTATTCATATTTATCCCGTGTCTACTAAATATTCAAAGATTAATAAATAAAAGTTTTCACGGTTATTACACTTTATCTTTGTTTCAAAAATCTTCCCAACTAATTTATTATGAATATTGTCATTCCTCAATATAGTATAATATTAAAACACATTGTACTATGTGTATTAAAATAATAAAATTGAATAATTATATTTAAAAAATGCAGCCTTAAAAGGTTTCACGACTAAAATTAAAAACAATCTCAAATTCCTACGAACGCTTAACACCGATGCAAATATAATGCGCCATAAAAATTATAAGGGGTATGGAAGTGTGCTCTTGCAAAATTTCTATGAAATCGTCTAAACAATTCATAGCTCGATAGGTTCATAGATATCGTTTCACTGGATGTACAAGTGTATACTGACATTAGTTTAGTCAATGTGCTCGTAAAATAATAATTTGCGAAAGCAAGAGAAAGTGATAAATGGCCGTTGGCACTATCATTTTCTCCCAGAGAATGACGTACATACTCCGGTAAGTTGTAGATTAATATTATTTACTTGCGTTTACTGGAGATAAAAATATTCCCTAGTCCTCTCATTACGATTGTTTCAGCCACCGTACAAGAAATTGATGAATTAATAATATTATAATTTTTAATTTCTATCCTATTCCCTCTATCTAGTGATTTGTAAAACGCGTTCAAAATGAAACAAACTTTCATATTACTTATACATAATTTGAAATAATATTTGGATTTACGTGATTTACGAATTATTCTTCGGTCGTAATAAAATTGCTAAAAACGGAATAAATGTCGTTTATTCTATTTTCGTCTACCTCTATAATTATTTCTATGTTTCGTGATTTCCTTCTCTTTTTATTATCCGAACTTATTTATGTTTCAGTTAATCGAACTTTGACGTCATAAACATATTCAAAAAGCGTTTAAAGAATATTTACATTTTTCCCACATTTTTAATTATCCTATATGGTGCTTAAAACATTCATGAAACATTCAACAGATAAACGAGAACGAGAAGTTTTTAAAAGTCTAATGAATGAATATTTAGTCCTGCAAAATGGCTAACTTTGTCTATAGTAAGATTTATATTAAAAATTGTTGTGTATAATGTATTAATTTCAGATTGTCCACGCAAAACGGTAATAGAATGACGAACAATGAAACACAAAAACATTTACTTGGAAACGATGCAAAATCAATATTTCTACAAAATATCTCATTTAATTTAACAAGGTTTATTCAATATAAATAATAGCATTAAGGTATATGTTTAAAGGCTATAGCCGGATAAGGGGGTCAAATGTGCCCCTAAACCAAATTCAACTTGTGAGGTGCCATTCGATAGCTTATCAGGAAAAACCAATTTGTGCCAAGTTTCAACCCTGTAACTCAACTGGGAGGGTAGTTACAAAGGGAAAAAAAAAAATCTAGTTTTTACTCAATACCTCCCATTTTAACGAACTAAAAATTTTGAAAACAATCAGAAACACTTCTACTATGCAGGCACATATTATAAAAGTTTTGCAGATTTTTAAATTGAAAACCCGAGCTGCAAAAAATAGAAAATGCTGAAAAATACCGATTTTTTATCGAAGGAATCGTGGTACTATAATTATACTTTTTTCTAGGTGCATATTATTGATACTACTACTCTCAATTTTTTTCAGATTTTTAAATTCAGTGCGCCGCAGTCAAAAAAATTAAAAACCGATTTTTTCTATTTTTTTTGCGCGCGTCACAGTAACTTATACGGAGAACTGCCGCCTAATCTTTGTCCAATAAGTATTGTATGCAATGTTCAATGCTTTTACATACAGCAAACGAACATAAAAATTGAGGAAACTAGATAAACCGAACCAACTGAAATTACATCAATAGACTGTGGCCTGAAGTATTTCATACATTATCAACGACCGCGGTGGTCCTGCGGTTAAGTGTCCGATTGCTAAACCGCTGCAGACTTTTTCGTAAGTTCGAGCCTCCTTCGGGTTCATTTTATTTAACATTAATTATTTTTCTAATTTATAACTATATGACAATGATCAATACTTGCTTGCAAATATTTTAATTTAATATACATAAATATGAACTTAAAGCTTTTGTGCCACCGTTTCTCTTGCCACATATCTTGCCAATTAGAGTACTGTTTAATATTTATAATATTAATGTAATATATGAAGTGCATTTTCAGATGTCTTGATTGAACAGTCGTAGATGGAGTGCAGGAAAACTCTTGTGACGTTTCACTACTATTTCGCCACTCCTTTAGACCACACAATTATTTCTTTCTTACTAATAATTATTGTTGCCAATGCCATACTTTATTATTTATCGCATGCTTAGAACCTGTTAAAAATTGTAAGACCCACAGAAGTACTTAACAAGTAACAAGTAGCACCAATAAAATTGGTTTTTCTTTATAAGCTATCGAATGGCACCTCACAAGTTGAATTTGATTTGGGGGCACATTTGACCTCCTTATCCGGCTATAGCCTTTAGACTAGCATATCCCCATGAAATTTCACCTGAATTCGTAGTAAATATTTAAAATACATAATGCTTTGTGAATGATCATTTATCTCAACTGTATGTGGAATTTCTATTTTCGATTATTGATTATTGGCATGTCATTAATAAATTGATTATTAGTTAGAACTGATCAGATCCAGTATTATTCCGTGTATTTCTTCGAGGGGACACGCCATATCAACGAGCATCCAATACACATTCGCCATTGACGTCGACAATCGTATAAAATGAATAATATTAAAAGGAAAAGGTGGAAGAACGGTCACAGAATTACTCAGAAATTTGACGCCCCTCTTACACCCGAATTTTGTATGCACTTTTCCGTAATTTTCGTTTCACTGCTTTCGTAGAGTTCTGTTTCTCGTACAACAGTAAGAAAAATCACAAAATTAATCTTTCCAATCATTCCAATTAATATTTCATGTTTTATTCATGGAGATTAAAATATTATCAGTAATTAGACTTTTGCTATTATATATTCGTTAAGATATAAAATATAAAGTGAATTATAAGTTCACTTAAAAAAACATAAATAAAGAGATATAAGTTCATTCATACATAGTTTTCTTGTACCATACAATTTTTTAATACATGAAAATGTACCATTTAGTGATAATATAATAAATAATATTATCTCGAACTTATTCTACAATTTAAAGTTGTGACGTGCGAAAATTGGTTTCCATTAAAATCATGGTTGATATATTATACATATAAATAGTTGCACCTTATTTTCCGCACCAATAATGTATGCCTTGTGAACACCCATTTAGTAAATGATAATTGATCATCACTCCATAAGTTACCACTCCCACTAAATCGTATCCTATTAACCGTCCTCGTCGTTCCTTGACGTATACGAATCCTTGACGAAGAGAACCACACTCGGTCGTACCGCGACAACGACTGTAACACCATACCCGATAACAACAGCGCTCAAGTTCCCTTTCAATAAACGTAAGATATCGTATCCAAGGTTACACATGACTCTACTCCCCTCTGCTTCCAGTATATCATGAGAACAAACACGGCGAATTCAAATTTCACGTAAGCTCAATTATATTACACCGTTTTCGTTAGATGCTTGCACAGTTAATTAATAAATGTGCACGTATGTTTGATGTAATATAGAAATATAATCGAGAATATTTATTGAAAATGTGAGCGTGCTGGTTGCAATAAAGAATACTTTTCATTTGCTTCCGTTTATATAGGTATATACAATTTATAAAGTAATAATGATTCCAAGCATTTTCGATATTGAATAATACATTATATGCGGTATAAGGAGAATATGTAAAAATATTATCTGACGTTATACGTCGTATCACAACTGTTCTTATATCACGAAGAACAGAATATTTAAATAGCGGGCCTTTGCACGAAACACTTAGTTAAACACTCGCATCTATTATGAGTGGTATCATGCCTATCTGTCTTCATTGAGTTCCTTCATTCGTGGTCACCTTCAATTTTTTCTAGCGGCCATCCACATTTCTATTTCCTCTACACTGTAATTAAATTGTTGAAATAAAAATTTACGTATAAGCCTCATATTTCTGACCGGGCAGGCAGCAGAGTTTAAGTCAAATTTTGGTCAAAACAGAACTTATCCTATATGTAGGCTAATATATTCTGCATTACTGTCCTTTGCTTATGGTTCTAAGTGTATAAGTCAATTTCACTTCTTCCCTGCACTTTTATCTGAGAATACAGAATCTAACATCTGAGCTTATATATGTATTAGGTAGCGCCTTACACATTACAAGTGCTTCTCTGCAAAGCTAATAATTCTGACTTATACTACTTCTTTCCGAGCACCAGATACATGTATCCATACCAGTTATACAATATACAGTGTCCAATTTTAATCTTCGCGGACAATTATTTCGAAAAATACGAATGATATGAGAAAATGTTTTAGGTAGAAGTTGTATGGTTTCGGGGGGGGGGGGGGGGGGGGGGCACATTAGGCTATCATTTATTTGACCATGTGATGGCCCTGGGCCTGCAAAGGTCAATTGTAAATTTTGTAATTGGAACCCATGTTTTTTACTACGTATGATTATTGTTGGCGTCGAAACGATTCCGAAATGCTACTTACATCTACTTTTTTGCTTAACTGATGCTCAAGATATCAACGTTCAAAGCTGACGGGCCGACGGCATTAGCGTTATATTGATGGAAGTAGAGAACTCGTTTCGAAGGCGAATTAACTTATGCATCGATATAAACGGTCGATGTCAGCAATGATAATATGCATTCAAAATTATGCGATCCAACTTAGAAATTCTAAATTGACATTTGTAGAATCTTCCAAAGTGATCACAAATACAAATAAATAATAGCATAATATGCCCCCCACGAAACCACACAACTTCCTGCTCCAAAATAGTTTCATATGATTCGCATGTTTAGATATTTTATATATGTATACATATATCTGAAGCTATGCTAAATATTATCAAAGGTATAATCGTAGAATAGCATTAACGGGTAATTAACTCGGTAATATTACATTGTATATTGTGGAACTTACGTGCGCGGTACATCGGTCAAATTTCTTACTCCAGTTTCCGTTACAAGGACATCATCTTCGATCCTAACACCGCCCCAACCGCGGAATGTTTTCAATTTTTCAGCAACGATAAATTTCGATTGGTTTGGATTTTGTAACGCTGCGTCTAATAACTATTAAGTAGTAATCATTTAATTAATTCCTTTGGGTAACTGTTATACTTGCTTCAAGAATAATTAATATTACTTAATATTCGCGGGAATATGTACATATTTCTATTTGATTAATACAGATCCACCAACAATAATACATTTGAATTCATCAACAATTCCAGTTTTACTACTTACACAGTCAATAAAGTAGCAACCTGGTTCAATAGTTAAAACCATACCAGCTTGTAAAATACGACCAGTTCTCAATTTCCTTAGACCTGGAGCCAAAGAACGTTCAGGATGCCCTGGAAGATATCCACCAACATCATGTACATCCAATCCCATAAGGTGACCAAGCCCATGAGGTTGGAACACTTCGTTTAATCCTGCTTTTATCATATCGCTAACGTCTCCTACTAACAGACCACCAGTTTTCAATGAAGCCAGCATGGTCTTGTTTGCTAAAAGATGCATGTCAGTCCAAGCAACGTTTGGTTTCATGGCATTCATTACTGCATCACGAGCAGCAAGAACTGTATTGTATATGAATTTTTGGTCCTCTGTAAATTTTCCATTGGCAGGGAAAGTACATGTAATGTCAGCTGCGTATCCACAGTAGTTTCCTCCCATATCAAAAAGGCTTGCAAGAGAAATTAGAATGATCACTTTGAATGGTAATTAATTATAATGTACTCTGTTAGTCCTTCGTTAGGTCTCTTAAACCTCCCACATTTAGTTTTGTAAAGCAGAATGAAACTCCAATTAACTTACCACATGTCACCATCGTTTACAACTTTATTGTTGGGGCTACCAGCATGTCCATAATGCAATATAGATGCGTTATGTCCAGATCCGCAAATGCAGGTGTAAGATACGTGTCTACAGCCCCCCTTGGAATATACATAATGCATAAAGGCAGCCTCAGCTTGAAATTCTGCAACTCCTGGTTTTACCATATGCATAACAGCTTTATGAGCATCTGAGCTTATTTTAACGACATATTCCAACACCTCAATTTCTTGTGGAGATTTTATGACCCGACTACAAAGCAAATATATATGCATATATGTATTATAATAAATTTGCAATTCTATTTAAACCAATTGCATAAAATAATCTTTTTAATTTAAGTTATTAACATGCTTTTATAAGAAATTAATCATTTTCCATCTGCAGAAACTTTTATTTTATACAATACAGAGCATATTTAATTAAATTCCTTTTACAATTTCTTCCAAAAAATGAAGAATTTCTTACTTCATTTTGCTCCTTGCTTATACATTATAAGGCATTCTCTGCAGATTGTAAGTTCTCTAACAAGTAGAATGATAATTTATCAGACTGCTTCCAAAGCTCCTGTATCATTATGTAATCTAATGTCACAATTTTAAAACCTAACTTCCTAAAGTGCCTTTTTCTCATAATTTGAGGGCCTATTAAGTGGCGTGTATTTCTACAATAATACTCTGGCAAATAAATAAAAACTGCAGTATTCACATTTTTCTCTTGATTTAAATTCAAATGAAATACTGACGTTGATATCATATCCGGATGTATAAGAATATCAAGTACATAGAAATTTATAACTGGTAATCGATTAAGAATCACATTTTTACTTAATTTTTGCTCTCCTCCAACTAACAAGGCCAAAGGTTGATATATCATATTAACTGCTCTTCTAATTCGTGCATCGACAAACAATGGCTTCTCTATGCGTCCCAACGGAAAATACAGGGATTGATAATCTTTGCTCTCTAAGCACATGGTAGCATCCAATAGTCTCAATTTATTTTTTATACGATTAAAGAAAACAGAATGATTTCTCAAATGAATTTTGTGCAATAGTTGTGAGATAAATATTTTATCAAAAAATTCCGTAGGATATTTCTCTAAATAAGTGCAAGAAAGAAGAATATCCAGAGCATCGTCTAATTTCAGATCATGAAATTTTGTTGACAACACGTCATTGAAAATATTCCAAAACTCTGTGCTGTTTGATGGACATACATATAAAAACCCAAATGGTGTAAGAATGGATGGCAATAAAGAGGTCGTTATATTTGCTGCATGTTTCATGAAATAATCTGCGCATTCTGTCAAGATAGGCACATTTCGGATCTGCAAACTTTTGCAATAATTCATTACGGTGGCTATCAATTTTGAATTGTCGATTTGCGATGCTTTAGATGTCAAGTAATTTTGCAGAGTACTTTCAATGCGATCATCAATGTAATCTTTAGCATGCAAACTATGTATAAGACGTATTAAATCATTTTCTCTGGACGTATCCATGCTTATACTTGCCCACTTACTAACACTGGTTAAACATTTCATTGCAGAAACACTATCGTGAAAACAATCTAGTATTTCTGCAATTTGTGTGCCTGTTAGCTTTAACCAACAGTCAGGTAGCTTTCTTTCAAGTATAAGTTTCACCATATTTTTACTCTGTTTAAAATATTTTAACGTCTTGAATAATCCTACTAATGTATGAGCATTAATCTCCTGTTCTCTAAGCAAAATACCAGCCCAAAGGGTATCTATTGATTTACGGTATTTGGAATCCTTGTAAGACGATAAAATCTTTATTAAATTTATTAATTGTGCAGGTGAAAACTCCCCGTCTGTTGCTCGACTTAAAGCTTCGTCGGACATCAGATCTCTATATATATTTCTACACGGACTAACTTTATCTTTTTTTAAAGCAATAAGCCCTTGAAGTACCATCTCAGAATCATTACTATTAATAATCAATTTAATCAGTTGTTTCATTATAATGTCTTTAGCTGTGTTATCGACCTCTATTGATCTATTTCTTTGCGTTTTATTAAACTTCTGTTTAGACCAATTGTTTTCCAAATCGATAACCTTTTTCAAACCCTCTAATGCTACCCTACAATTAATTTCGTGGGAGATCTTGTTCTCCAATACTGAATATTCACCGCCAGATGTATGAAACAATTGTAATTCCTGCAATGTTTCTTGTATATTCAAATTTTTAAAACAGTCAAGGTCAGAACAAAATAGTATCGCAGTTCCTTCATCGGTTTCAATGTCCATTCTTCGCTCTAACGATTTATTCTTCACTTTAGGATTGCCATTGGTTTTAGTATTATTTTTATCTTGGAACGTAAGTGGTTCACTCTTCTTGGATCCTTTGGGAAACTTATTACATTTATCAACGACAGAAATGTTCTTAAGATCTTTGCTATTGCATATTGCTTCAATGTCTTTGACTTTTCTAACAATTAAAGGCACTTCTTGTATTTCTAATCCCTGTTCTACAAATATACTAGTCTGCATTAAGTTTTGCTGTCCATAATATTTTCCAGAATTGGATTCGTACCATCGTTTAATTAGATTAGAAAAGATAACAGATGGTTGCGTATGAACACGCATTAAAAATTTTGCACATGTATGACCAGGTAGTAGCATCTGCATAAAGCATAGAAGCATTTAATGAGTTCTTTAATCTAAAAACAAATCCTTTTTATTTTATTTAATGTAGCTTCTTTATTTACCATATAAAAAATATCACACAGCAACCGATATCTTTTATGAGATATAATGAAATCTTTTCATTTGTATCGAAACTGAAACTGTTTCCACTGATACTTCCAATTTAGTAATTCGGGAAATATTAGGTTATCATTAAAAAGTTTTATATAAAAGACTCGTGACATTCGTAAAGACAATAACTAGAACGCCGTATATCGATATAACAAATCGACAATTGCCCTATCGATGCCCGATGTTACATTTATGCTCTGTAAATGTTATACAAATATTTATCAATTACGTTTCAAGAGAGAAACTTTTTATTTATGTAAAGAATATAAGCTATCATAGCGTTCATTAATTCGCGAAATATAATTATTTATTTAAACAGGGTGATTAACTTAAAACAGACCATGTAAATATCTCGCTTATTTTTAATAATAGAAAAAAATTGTTTTATTATACTTTCCGAGACCATATATACCTTTTTAAATGCGACTATACATTTCTATCATTATCATGTACAGGTAATCCTTCTATAACATCCCTAACAGCCACCTGCGTGCAGATTGGCAACAGAACTGACAGAATCTGTCTACAAATCGATTGCCATCTGTGTCAGCATTTGACTGGTATCTGTAACAAATAGCAGATTGGCGGCAGAAACCGGGCAGATCAACTACAAAATCTGTACGGTTTTTGCCTCCGAATCTACTCTAGCGGATTTTGTTACATTTTTGCCGCCAATCTGCTACAATAGCTGCATTTAACAGATCCTACTTCAAATTTGTAGCTATTCTGTTTGCAAAACCTGCAAAGAGGAATTCAACATTGCAGAGGTTTTGCTGACTGGGATGGTATCCAACAACACTGTTTCGCTCTAACACGATCAGCAATTTGCGGAAACCCTCGTACAATCCGGTTACTTACAACGCAGTTTCATATATGTATGTACTAATTAAATTTTTTTTTAATTTTTTAAGTTATAGGAGGAAGATAAAAACAAAGAAGACTATCGAATCTCTGCGCTAATCCACCACTCATTTGCCTGCGTTTCGTGGCGTCCACGGAGGCGTGTCATTTAACACGGCATTTTCTAGGAACCTATCTACCGTGTTACAGGGGGATTACCTGTATATATGCATAACAGCTGAATGGAGGCCATTCTAATGACTGATGATTTTATTCCTAGTCAACCAAACCTGCAACAGCAGATTCTGTCCAGATTCTCTTAGCAGATTTTGTAAACAGAATGGCTACGGATGTCTATATACATTCTGTCAGTTCTGCTGCTAATCTACACATAGATAGCTGATAGGGTTACAACATGACCTTCACATTGAGTACGAAAAATTCATCAACTAGTTAAGAGAATAAGTGTTAAGAGAACTTTGTGGATTACAATAACATTCGCCTCTTCGAATAAAACAATCTTTTCCTCTCCGATTTATATCTATCAGTAAACATAAGCGAGATGTTTAGATTGTCTGTTTTAAGCGAAACACCCTGATATTTCACATTATTCTTACAATTAGCATAGATATTACTAAATTTACTATCAGTGTAAAATTTACAATTCTTTACTTCTTCATTCGTTGCAAATAATTATAAAAGCTATACTATGTATTTTGTTATAGTTTAAACTCGTATATGCGTAATTTGTTATTAAATAAAATTGTTATCTGAATTGCCAAGACTTGATGTCTCATGAAATAATTATGAAAATAATATACAGTTTCCTAATAAATATTACAATAGTACCTTTACATACATTTTAATCATAGCATTCTTATTGTACTTACCACTCACATATTTCTGGATATAACACTTTATTGTCCACATCGAACCTTTAAAACAATACAAAAAAAAAAAATTAAAATCTCGTTATAAAATAAAAGAATATTGGAAACCAATACTCACTGTTTAATTCCATCAAAACTTGCCTCTTTTGTTTGCAAACCACTATCACTGTTTCGACCATTCTAAAAGTCAAAGAAAATTAAATTACATCACACTAACTATTTCTTGGTGGTAAATTGAAAGGTAAAAAACCAAACAATTATTTCTTCTAGAGACAAATTTACCAATGTAAGAAGGAGAGTTGCTTGCTTTGACTTTAAAACTTTAGCTATCTCATCTGTATAACGAGTTTCATCTATTGCGTAGTGCTTTTTAAAATCCTCCAACGAATGCAATTTTCCCTCCCAAATTGCATATTCTGCTGGTAATCTTGGCACAAATAGAATGGAGGCTCCTGTTGCTAAATCAAGGGCACCATAACATCCTGGCTCCTCAACACCAAAACACCATTGGAAAAATGACTCCTAATGAAAAACAAATTATGCAAAGAAAATTAGTGTTTGACTAGAGTCAAACTACCAAACAATTTATTTACCTGTCTGAACGGCCAGGCTATGTCTGTGTCATTGAAGGGGACTTCAACTCCTCCTTCAAGAACAATAAAAGTACCTGTTGTTAGAACTTTTGTATTTGCTTTAATATGGGCAACTAATCTTTTGCGATTGTTTTGAAAAAGAGACATAGGCACCTTCAAGGTGTGATTACCCCTTTGGAAACAGGATTCTACTCCATTCCTAAAACAAAATCGTTTATATTTATTGAATGATAAGGAACTGCAAAATAAATAGAGGGGAGAAAAGCAACACAAAAAAACTAAACAAAATGTTCAATTATTTACGTTAATATATTTTTGCATAGGTATATGAAAGATTAAAAAAATATTTAATTAATATTCCGAACTATATTATAGTTTCTGACAGAAGCCGTAAAATGAAATGTAATAATACAGTAGCGTAACTCTATAATAAAATATCTTGGTGTTTAAAATTATTAACTTATTAAAAATTAACTTATTATTTCCGAGATTATTATTATCGCTATTAGAAGATAATATAATTATGTAAGATATAAGGAAGGTAAGTAAAATTTTATGAGCTTCTCAGATTTTGGCAGTTTTCCTGAAATAAATACAAAATATTCTATGCATCTCAACTATCAAAAACAATACTAAACAATAATATTACATAAGTTCAAAGTATCATAATCAAGATACGTACTCTATTAATGGACAAAAATATAATAGTAAGAAAATCCAACAATTCATAAGGTCGAACAGAATAATTTATTACTAAATTTATTCAAAGTATTTACAACGTTTTTGTATATTTAAAATAATTATACATAATTTTAATCCAAAAACAGGCATCAGTAAATATATACATATGGAGGGCTCAGAAGCCAATGAGTTTAAGTCCAACTTTCCCTAAACATACGCTTAATACTTCAAAAACCTCTTTATTGTTGAAACTTGCAGTTGATAAATCAATTAAGTCACTATTTTCATACATTAACAGTAGGTGATGGTACTAATATTGTCATTTGTTTCCAAGTAATTTGTAAAAACCTTATTTATCTTGGTTTGAATGGTAATAGACTTACACTGATTTGCTTTTGAACTCACCATATGTACATGCATATGGGCCCCCCAATTGACGTGAAGCATAAGTCCAAAATCATATTTTTTTTTATGTAAATAAGAAATAAGAGTTAATTTCTGATTGTATATAAAGTGATTGTATAAAGTATTACACAAAAGTTCATCTTTTGCAATACCTACATATTAACAAGAAGGACTTCATTCAATTATCAAATAAGGAGTTCTCAGAAATCAGGAGTATGTTTGTCTGTCTACAGACGTATATCCAAATTATACTTTTTATCAGATAACAAGGCTTTGACCATTTCCCCTAACAGCCATCTGCCTGCATATTGACACCAGATTGCTAACAAAACAGACAGATTCTGTCTAAAGATCTATAGCCATTTGCGTCCACATTTGGCTTGGGTTCTGAACAAAACCTGCTAACAGAATCTGGGCAGAAGCTGCTATTGCAGGTTTGGCTGACAGGGTCATTTAATATTTTGCTAATGTTTAATACACGTGTACTATAACAAACATTCTCTTTTTTACATAATTGAGAAGTACAATGAAATTTAATTCGTGTTAACGATCGACCTAATAAGTATCTACATAATGTACTAAACTTTCGAAATATTTAAACAATGCTTATGCTGTTATCACATAAAACATCGATAAGAAGTTCCTATCTGATAAATTCAAGTACTTATAAAATATTTTCATGTAACGTACCAAACTATTGCTTATTACTGTGATTAAATTAAATACATTAAAAAAAAAATTGTTGATAAATTTCCAATAATGACCTTCGATATAATCAGTTATTTGTCTTACGCCGCGACAATAATAACAGACCCTTTGTATAACCTCAAAAGTTGTTGAAACATGATAGCGGCTGCTTTAAAAGAACTTTCCATTACATATACAAATATATATGCAAAATGAATAGGCTGTCATTATAATATAATTATGGAAACCATAAAAAAGTACCTCATCACACATATGTTATTGTTTTGTATCACAATAAATTCAAGATGGAATAAACATTGAAGGAAAAGAGGTTGTTGTTGTTTTCATTACCGTACATGTATATTTAGCAACAATTGTTTCCATTTTAAAAAAGACGACATAGCGCAACAGCCAAAAGATTGTCTATACATACAAATGTGTAGTTCCAGCCATACTGCTTTCCGCCACTTGTCGATTTGTTGATAGTTGGGAAGAATTTCTTGCGACACTAATTTAATAATGTTTTTCGTGACACAATTTAGTGACTTACGGTACGATATTCAAATACGAAAATTTCTTTGAAATGTACGTAGACGACCACTTTTTATGCGAGTACACGTCTTACAAACTACATACTGAATACTTTATCTGTGTCGATATAGCAACCTCACGTGGCACGTGACCAATTCGAATAGACTGATAACATTTTCAATGTCCCATGTTTAGAAGAAACATTTAGACTGAATGCATTTCAAGCGGTTTTTCATTGCATTAGATATATAAATCTAGTATTTTGTGATCAATTAACAAAATGTTTGACCTACCATCGAATGGCAGTAAACAAATAATTTGAGGTTTTTTAAGTTTCACCTGGAAATCGAATGCTTCGTTATCGTACATGATTTATATATAATATATTTATATATTATATGACCAACGATTGAAATGACTAAACGTTGCCGGGCTTAAAAGAATGTATGCCTAGTTATTTCATTTTTTTACTGCATTTAGCAGATATACATGTATATGTACTACTTTAACAGGAAAATATATGTATTTGCGAGCATATTCGTAGCATTAAAGGTTTTCAGCTTTTATTTACAAAAAGTAAGTTAATGCATTATATGCAAAATTAAGCAATTCAGTGATAATCACTGTGGTTAATCGGCATTTATAATAAGAAATACTGAAAAATTACCTTTTCGTGTTCAAACTTTATCTAGAATTCTTTCAATATTTTCAATACGTATTTCTTATTATCTAGACCTGGCGGTTCGTATATACAAATATACACATATTCTTTTTTTTTACTTTTCTGTTTACCGTAAGGTAACCTATTTACTCCGATTTCCTAATAAATGATTCTACTACAATACAAATATATAGCACTGTAGATAGCTGAATCACATGACTGATTGCTTTCATTAACCACGTTTTTCTGTCTACACAAGGTCGATCATCATCGTAACACCTGTTTTGTTTATTAACTGTTTGCGCACATTTCTTGCCTCTAATTGCTTGAAAAACAACCATGGTTGCAGCCATTGCAATGAATCGGCACAGTACGATATTCTGTTATTCGTTACTTGCCATTTATTTTCAATCTTGTAGGTGAAAATGAACGTCGTAGCTGGTAGCTGATAACACGACACGTATATTTATATGCAACACTTACGACAGACGGAATAATTTTAACTACATATAACTATTTATAATCGTATACGTTGTTTACATATACCAATTTCCGCTATCGTCTATTTCTACGAGGCGAGGCGAACGTTACAAATCTGCCATACGCACATCAAGAGACAGCTATTACACTAATTCCCTTACTATCGTATGGATAAAACTGAAGGTTTCACGAACATTTTTATAACATCAATGAATGCAATAATATCAGGAATCAAAGAGCGAGGGATTTTTCTTTTTTCAAGCTTCTAATTTTATGTTTCGATGTCACGATGACAGTACTTTAGTTGCGTAATATTATCTATAAACAGAATCGATAGAATAAGTATAAATCATCGGTAAATAAGCTGATTCGTACAACGCATAGCACATTATTGAGATAATACCTGGTATTAATGTTATTATTATACAGTTTGTCCCATTTTAATCTATAAATGCTAATTACTCGTAAACTACCTGCTGTACGAAAAACTGGTTCAGAAAGAAATCGAATGATTATGAACGGGACGTAATTTAGTATAATTAGTTTTCCTGTAGATTAACGAATATTGTAACATGTATACATGTATTATCTGTAAGAAAACCCGAGGCTTTGGAGCACCTCGCATATTCATCTGGCAAATGTCGCCACGAGGCTGATAGGCGAGGGGCCCGTAAACATTTGGGGGTCGTAAAACAGACCCTTGAAGGCACTGCGCCGTGGGACCGGGAGCGCGCCTTCTTGACGAGCAAGAATGCAACGTCGAGGCACTCTTTGGAAAACGATCGACTACAGCGGACTGATTGTTCCCATACCATTGTATTAGTATAGAAATAGATATTCCTATAACCGTAGACGAATTTAGCGATTTCCTTTAATATCTGTGTCTTACATATCAGAAGTGGAAAAATGCTTAGAAATCAAAAATCAGTATCTATATTAAATATGATATCAGAAGATGAAAAATTCCTAGACGACTAGTCAGAGAAATATCCCTATCTTGGATAAGGTACCAGGCTCGGGTTCAGTTTTTCTCATTTTAACGATACGACTGTAACTTTTAAGCGCTATTACATACCATAATACCGTGCTTGTAGTATCCCCGTACATAAAATATATATCCCCCATATGCCAAGGTCAATGGATAGCTTTTCATAGCCCATATAATTTCTCTGATATGCTTTTATTGCACTAGAAGGTCGAAGAAAATCCACGGAGTTATTAATATTCGGCATAAATTGAAAAATCGATAAACTGCATGTACATGAGTTCAATATGATTAGTCAAGTGATAAGTAGGCCGATATTATAATTTATATGGTCGTTATTAATATTTCTATAGTTACACAAAAAGAAACATATCTCGAATCAAGGAAAAATATATATAATGAGAGACTGAGGTGAAATTTTTTACTTCTTCGTTCTTTATTAAGTTTCGTCGGCTGTAATATCCGACCATCACAACGAGGTATATAGCTTCCTTAATTTACACTGCAACGGTAAATATAAAGACAAATTTCTCATTGTTTACACAGTCATACTTACGCAGGCACAATCGATAATACACACATGCACATTATTCCCGCTCAAGAAAAATGTAACAACTCTTCATTCATTCGTTCGCAATAATCACATGTTCACCAGACTGCGATATCACCCAACATTTACAGTCAACATTTGTACAACACGTAGGCACAACACAATGCGTGACTTACATCACGTCTGATTGGCGTCACGTAGAGTGCTATTCTACAAAATCGATTATAACGCTGGATCCATCTCATCAGTTCCAATAACGAAAAATGAATCACACAGAACCGTTATATCAGACACGTGAGACACGCACACAGATATACCATATATCTATATATACAATAAATTTACACGCGCGTACAACATTTGTTACGTCGCTAACAAATTGATAGTGATAAATAACTATATTTATTTATATATATGCGGAGCGAATGTAAGCCTACAGTGTAATCTGAGGGACCAATATAAAACGATCGCAAACTAAGCCACCAATTATGATACCCACGGTTATGTGTTGCCCATGATTGGAATTTCTCACATAGTTTTGTCTTTCATCAATTATTACCATTACCAGTAACACATTTTATTTTTAAACTAAAAAAGAACGTTACACATTTGATATAGTTCGGTCATAAACTAAGCTCGAATCTGATTTTCCTTTCCCCAAAAAGGCTTCAAATAACATACTATTCCAAACCCTGAAAAAATATATTTTCTATCATCTAATAATTTTTATATACGGTCACGGTGTATTGGTTCCTCTGACTATGCAACGATCGTGTAACAGGACCACGCGGTACACGTATTTGCTTTTACGACAAGCCGGTTCTCTGTAGCTCTTCAACTAATTGTAAGTCTGCTAAAAATACTTTCGAACGGACAAAATGATGGCAATCCATGTGCGTGCGATTATGGAACTTAATTTGAAAGCACGTATTTACATAGACCTCTACCAACGAACGTCACACATTTGTTGCCCTAATTTATAACCAGCTTGCACGCAGCGCACGGCAAAATACGAACAAAATTAATTGAGATCACTGTCCTTCGAGTTGCAATACTTCCGCGAGCAAAAGGCGTTTCTACATTGTAATAATTCGTTGGCTGTTCCTCAAACGATTTACTTATATTAATTAACTCTGCTAATAGTAACTGGACCATAACAGCCCGAACAAATCGAGCAAAATTATTCGACTAATATATCCTATAGGATACTTTTCGTTCATACGCGTGCTCTTCCCCACATTTCACGCTATTGAAAAAGCTATAGTCTTGTATACATATATATCATACTGTTGTAGTATATATACATATACTATAATATATACATATAATATAACAGAGGTAACAGATGAATTTAAATAAGCATGGAATTAATGACATTGAATGATATTCTCAATTCACGTTAGATCGCATTTGTTTTGAATGTTCCCATCAGTTTCGATTAAATATTTACTTCGTATTGATCGCACCTTTTTACATGACATTTCACAACTATGTAAAAGTTTTAGAAAACGATCAAAACAAACAGAAAAAACAAAACAACTGAAAATTTGCCTGCAAGAAAGAACAATGTATTATAATTACAAAGACTTTCCTTCTCGTAATTTCATGTTCTGTTACCCTGGACGCGAGCGGCATTCAGGAACTCTTCTTGCTTTCTTATTTATACGAAGAGCGGGGTGCTCTTTCAGTTTAAAAAAAGCGATAAACGTTGTTGTCATGTAAATCAAGTATGGGAGCTTTGAAACGCGGCGGCCATGTTTTCCACGTAAGCCTTGTGGGTCGTCGATACACTGTCGAACTTAGCCGAAGTCGCACGAAGCCACGCGCGTGAAACTGCTCCGAATAACAACATACCATATTTACAAACACGGCCATATAAGGCGAGTTCCTAGCTAATAATGTTTACCCCGTTATACATACTATCTTTCGACGCGAACTACACATGCTTCTTTCTGTTTTTTCTCTCGTCCGGCGAACCTTGTCGTTTTTACAACACTTTTCCAACGTACGTAAACACGGATACATATATCCACGGTAAATCGAGGAACGAAAAAGACCGTTAAAACAAGGAACTCCAAAACCTTGTGCACCCCATTGGTCGTACACAGAGAATACATTCATCTTATATCCCCACGCCGAAGCAAAGTCGGCCACACGATAATTCAATTTCACAGTTCTAATGGCTCATAAACAGGTGGTAACTGTTCCTCTTCGGAATCATAGAAGTATGGTTTCCTTCGATACAATTTCGCGGTCTGTTCCTCCTCCTCCTCCTCTTCCTCCTCCTCCTCCTCTGAATTATCCAATCCATCGAGATTCGCTTGTAGTCTCTTCACAGCCTCCTTTATCAAGCCACCTTCTCTGAGTAACTCTTGTAAAAGCTCGTACGGGTCATCGTCCCTTGTCGTGGATCTTTTATGATGATGATGGTGATGATGATGACTTATTGTTAGATGATGACGATGATCGTGGGTACCAGTGCTATTTGTGCTGCACATCTCGCAGCTATTCGGATCTGCCCACGATCTCGATGGTATTTGATAGGGCGACGGACGATTTTTTTGACTGACACTCGACTTGGCCTTTAAACTGGATAACCGTAGGTTTTCCTTGATCTGGGACACGAGGAGATCCACATCGCGGGAGAGGAAGTCCTGTGTCGTGTCAGGCACCACTTCAATCAAGTATGTTGTTTCCTCGGCGCTCGGCATGGCGTACGTACATATGCTTTCCCCTGTCGCCGGTTATGAAAACAAAAGGACAATGGCACGAACGTCTTGTTTACACCTCCACGTCTTGCGATATGGGCGAGCAGCAATGGGCACAATAAAACTGCCTTCTCGACCAACGTGTTATTGTCCTCTCTCTTTCTATCCCTTTCTCTCCCTCTCTTTTTTCCCTTCCGTAAGTACAGTAAAGGAGAAATACTCACACATAAATATATAGGGAGTGTGGAACGTTCTTCAAACTACACGCGCACCTCGCAATGTTCTTTCGTGTCGGTTTATATATTTTTCTTGTGTCTTGTTTTGAGAGAGAAACAACTAAACACTGATGTTCTTCAGTTAATACACAATCGAACAGGTAAACTAAATGCGATCAACCTGCACGTTCAGTTTCCCCGGCTCGGAGTGGCACGTTGATGTTTACGAACATATTTAGACACGTCGTGTAAACATACATATATGGCCTAAACTATCAACCGCGTCTCGTAATCGTATGAAACGCCTGATTCATTGGGTAAATACGCACCATCTCTACCCTCTTCCCCCTCTCCACTAGTCTTCCCTTTCCTCGAATTTCATACGAATCATCAAACTTTGCTCGTACTTTACTTCGAAGAATTGAATGACTACATTCTCATAGGGACACGTATTCATACACAGGCGCGGCACACGTTTATATATACACAAGCGCGTGTAATTCGTGACGTGCACGAAATTCTCTGCTTTGCCACTTTTCTTCACTTGATCACGGTTACTTGTCTCGCACTTTCCCTGTTGCTCTCTATAACTCTCACTCTCTCTTTTGATGGTAATACGTTTTGTGCACACGTTGCACAACAATACACGCTTGGACGTAAGTTTGCTCCGGCACCACAGCACGTATGTGACGATATAATATAGAAATCCCCTGACGCTTCAAGTACTTTGAACAATTGGCGTATATACACTCTTACAGTGATAAACGTTGAACGTTTGTCGCTCGACTGACTTCTACACGCACAGGAATTAAAAGGTACGGCACGTTCATACGCCCAAAGCGAGCGACCGACGGCTCATCCGCTAGCCACGAACCTTCCACTCTCTTATTATTGTTTTGGTTCTGCCGCGCATGCGTACTTTCCTCCGCGTTCGTGTAAACAAACCGTTAACTCGTGAGTTCTAGCAAATCGATATTACCTTTGCCCACTTCCTTGTTCCACGACCCGTTGCCCCTCTTGGAAAAACCGGGAACAAGCAATTTAAGGTGAAATGATTTTGTTTCGTAAGTCTTTTGCAAACGAGGTTATCGGATTCACGATTGGCATGAATTTCGGGCTGAGCAGGTCGTCGTGCGCCTGCCGGCTTCTATGCGTGTGTTCTACACTCCTGCACCATGAAACGTTTGGCTAGGACGAAATAACAAGTATGTGTACGAGGATCGCAGGCGAGAGAGAGAGAGAGAGAGGGGCTGCAATGTACGGATCAAGGTTACACTTGAGCCTGTGTTGTTAATCTACGTCATCTGCCAAGTTTACCGTGCGCGCGCAAACGCTCGTGTTCCCAATTTCCACTTGCAATGTAGTGTTTACGAGAACATTTAACTGCAGCCAAAGGCTCGTTCATTTAGGTTGAATCCGCAGGACAATGTTATCTATATGTAGTGCAAAGTATTTTAATCGGTCAAGAATTACGAAATCTTAAGAAACGTTGCATCAAATGCATCGGCATCGCTGCAAGTTTCGTTACATGCACGTTATTGCTCAAACGTGTAGCACTCTATCAGGTCTTACATTAAATGTATTGTATTTGTTACTGGCAAAGTAAAGCTATTATTTTTCTTTTTTGATTTCGTTATATACCAACAAGATATTGATGATTTGTGTGGATACATGGCGGAACAGAGTCACATAACATTTAGTAAACATAGAATATAAACTAAGTAAGTCGGTCGTAAATAAATTAACCTCACTTGTCTACAATTATTGATGAGCGTGTGAAACTTTTGTTATAATGAAAGACGCATATTTCACATAAATGTTAATATACTATTCTACATTTTCAAAAAGTTAAAAATCAGTTTAATTATGGTGTAAAAATATTAACATTACGTTATATTCATTCTTTTATATTATTAGTTGACGGAAAAGTTCAATTCCTGGTACAACAATAGGTGAACATGTTATTGCAAAAATAACTACGCAGTGGGCCTACTTTTTGTTATTTAACATACAGAGATAGGCGAAAAAAATGTTACAATTTGTTATGGTAACCAGTGTATTCCTTAAAACCCTGGCCCACGATGTTTAAATTATATTTGCATTCAATTGCATATATCTATATCTATATATTTTTTTATCATGCAGCAACTTTTGTTTCTTTTCCTTTTTCACAAAATTCTAATATCGTGTAGATGGCGCTACTAAGAGGACTTATTAGAAATCAGCTGTTCTCGAACAAAATATTCTTGCCCTCGTGTGCTATCAGCCGACGGTCTTTTTGATTAATTGTTTCCAGTAAAAATTGGTCACACGACAAATTTCAAATCTAGAAACAAGCGAAGCATAAACCAGCACGGTCTATCGTATTAACTATGTTCGGTCGTGTGCTTGTGTCAAATTTTCGTAATATTTCGGTAGGTACAAAACACGATTCTTCACACAAGTGCACGTTTACCTACGTGCATACCGGTTACTAAATAACCTGGATATTTCGCGACATATGATTTCCTAATTAATATGCTGAAGGCAACACATGAATTAGTCGTTCCTCACGTTCGAAGAAATTTGCAATGTCCTATTTCCATATTTCCTCTATGAAATGTTAATACAGAAACAAATACTCACCCCATTCAAGAATGCGAAAGATGAATAAAATAAAAGTTTTACAGCTACTATCAAGAGTTTGGAATGGACCCAACAGAGTGTTGGCTGGCAAACAAGCTGAACAAAAAATGACATCAATTTTAAGAAACAAATTTCCTAAAGCTAGACTTATTGAAGTAAACGATGTATCAGGTATTTCATTATTGATTCAAACAAATTCATTAAGATTGAATAATAAGTTTAGAAGTACTTATCATATTTAATAACACATTTTAGACATACTCTATTTTTTCTCTGTACTTGATGGTAGTTTTTGACAAATATATAGATAATTTTTTTGTATTATTATAGGCGGATGTGGGGCAATGTTTGAAATAAATGTCATTGCTCCTGAATTTAATGGACTTAACACTATCAAGCAACACAGATTGATTAACGAGGTAAGAAGCAATAAACAAAAAATAATGGAATATTGTACAGCATATTTTAATTCTTGTAATTTTATCTATAGGCACTTAAAGAAGAGATCAAAGATATGCATGGAGTACGAATATATACAAGTGTTCCTGAACCCTAGATAATTCTTAATATTTTTTACAGATTATTTATTATATCTATAGATATATAATTAAATTGTACAAAGATTTATAAATTTTGCATATACATATTCATATACACAGATTCAATGAGTATTTATTTATGTTTATATACATATGCAAATTAAATATCAATTTACTGATCTTTAATAATGTGTATTATGTATATGTCTAATGCAAATATTGTACAATAAAAAGAACGTGCGCAAATATAAACCATGTGTTGAAATGTTTTCTATCTTTTTCTGCTGCAAATTGTTTTTTTATTTCTTCACAACTCTGGCGTAATTTTTATAATTTTCTTTACTACTTTTGGAAATAGTTTGTAAAAAATACACTACAGCAGTTAGAATATTTTAACATTCATTTGCTTTTGAAATCATTTCTATTTATATCCTTGGCAAATAAATTTAATATTTATTAAAATGATAGGATCTCAATATTTTATTTTTATGTTAGTTCTGCCGGTCGTTTACTTCCCGGTTTTGAATTAAACAAAAATTATCGCCCATTATTTGTTATCTATGTAAAATGTTTTTGACCTCTGTAACAAAATTTGCAAAGCGACCTCATATGGATTAATTTTGCAGTTAGGAGTTCATTTTGAAACATACTAAAGTACAATACTACTGTATATCCGAAATGTGTAATATGTTCAGAAACATGACAATGTATTTAGTAGCCCTATTAAAGCAATAAATACGTTATGATTTTTTCCCGCTACGACCTTTGATCTCACTATTTAAATCGTAGACGCTGCCGATAAATGTATTATTTTTATTCGAAGAAATGCATCATTGGTGATAAGAACTGGTCCGATTGTTAGTCCGAAGTAACCATTGAATGTGTAATCACCAAACATGAATTATTTAATGGGAGACACAGAACATCTTATTACAAATGACATCGTTTTGTGCACAGCACCAAATCCTACAGCAATTCGAAATGATCAAACTACTCGATCAGGTACGCTATGTTTATATTGTTTAACAGCTGCAGTTCATTCCTCTTTGTATGTGATATTATAACAAGACATTAAACTAAACCTAATCATTCGTCATTGTTTCTAATTCCTTTACATTTCCCATATTAACTACAGATGATGCTGGGTTACAAATTGTTTCTTTCTAAAACAATTGCTATAGGAGATTGTAAACATAACTTGTGACATAACATTATTATGTATATCAGCAATTTTTAAATTGTTGACATCCTGGTGGTAGTTCTTGGTTTAACGCAAAAATTTGAATGGAGACTGAAAACTCACAATAACATTTCTATTGCCAGATTTATTTCTACTTTATAATATACGTGCTTGGTTTAGGTGCAATTTGCACTACAACTTAACTTATCATAATATTACTTTAACTTTCGGCCATCTGTAGTTATCGCTTCCCTATACCAGAAAAAGTCTTTCAAGTAGATTAATAGTATTAGGAGTTATAATATACAGGGCCTGCAGGTAATCTTTCAAACTAAACTTTGATTTGTTATTTATTTAAGTTCATTATGAAAAATATAACGAGTATAGAGTGCAGTTCCAAGTAATCATTTGTTACAGGCAACTGATAGCATTTCTCATTCATATAAGTGCAATAAATTTCATCAAATCCTTCTCTCCAGTCACAATAGGTAAAAATATAAAGTTACTGGTTAGGGGTCTGGCGAAATACATATTGTATGAAAGGGATCGTTGAACTCATAACATTTAAGAATCGCTGATATGTACTATAGTATAATTATATACAATTTTTTGAAATAGAGTACTGAAGTAGAATGCACAGTTTGCAATATAGTTCCATATTTCTTACAGGAACCAACGTCCTAAGCACAATTTTTTTAATTGTGAATGCAACTTTAGGAGCTGGCCTTTTAAATTTTCCACAAGCATTTGACAAGGCTGGTGGGTTGGTCACTTCTATTAGTACGCAGCTATTATTACTAGTTGTTATTACAGCAACATTGGTAATATTAGCAAAATGTAGCGATGTTACAAATACTTCATCTATGCAAGACATGTTCGCAAACTTTTATGGACAGAAATCGCTATTCTTCTGTGCTTTTTGTATTATTATATATAGTTTTGGATGTTGTTTAACATTTATAATTATTGTTGGTGATCAATTTGACAGAGTTTTAGCAACATATTATGGACTCGATTATTGCCACACATGGTAACTGTTGGTAAACTGTAATGTGGTAAATATTTTCTGCATTTATTGAACGTATTTATTATTTTAACGTTTTAGGTATTTATCCAGATCATTTGTCACTGCTGTAGCGTGTAGCATATTTATATTACCCTTATGTTTTTTTAAAAGACTGGATGTTTTAAGTTATGCTAGCTCGATTGGTTGTATAACTGTTCTGTACGTAATATGCTTAATCGTTTATGAAAATATGACAAAAGTCAATGCTCCTGTTAATCCCATGAAAATATGGCCTGATAACGAATTTGAAGTGCTTCAAATAATTCCAATAATTTGTTTTGCATATCAGGTATTATATTTTCAGTAACATTCAAATGTTACACATTGTGTGTTGAGAATTAGTAATTCTTTGCGTATAAATGATTATAATGCTTTTAAGGACATTACATTTACAGAGCCACATGACTGTGATACCGATGTATGCCTGCATGAAGGAGCGAAATCTTGGAAAATTTACATTTTGCGCAATAGTAAGCATGACCATTTGTTTTTCTGCTTACACAGTGGTCGGTATTTTTGGATACGCAACATTCGGTGCAGGAAAGGTACCTAGTGATATACTTCAAGGGTATACAGATAAAAGTATAATTCTTACTTTAGCCATAATATTTATAGCAATTAAAAATTTTACCATGTATCCGATTGTTTTGTATTGCGGTCGTGATGCTATTTTAAGTGTATTAGGAATGAGCATTGATGTGTCTGTTAAGGTCAGAGTTTTTATTTCATTGCTGTGGTACGTATTGACCTTAATAATCGCGGTGTTAGTGCCAGATATTTCTCCGGTAATTAATTTACTAGGTGCTCTGTCGGCAGCTTTTATCTTTATTATCCCAGGTATTTGCCTCTTTCAAAGTACTCTTTTAAAAGATTCGGAGCTACACTTAAACAAGGATCGGTTGTTAATTTTTTTTGCGGTTTTGATTAGTGCACTTGGCGCGTTTATATCTGGTGTTGTACTTGTTGAAGTTATAGAAGACTTAAATGTGGCACGAAAGTCACCTTCTTTGGTAACAGGTTTTAGGCAACTAAGAGAAAACTTGTGCACTTAATAGTTGTTTCACTCGATAGAAACGTTGGAGCAAAAAACGAAACGAAACCTTTTGAATAAGAGTTTCCTCGAAACTCGAAATAATTAATATAAAATTACTTTTACTGAATTACTTACACTTTTACTTAATTAATATTACTTAATTTTTACTTAATTAAAACAAAGAGACTTGCTCAATATAAAACGAGATTAAAAAAGTCGTACGTTTAAGATATTTCAATGTACGTTAATATTTTAGTTCCATTGTGATGAAGAATCCAAAAGACTGATGCACGTGCAAATCTCATATTATATTTGTTGTGATTTGGCAGAGAATTTTATACAACAAAAATTTATCATACTTTATTTTTGTACTGCATTTGTATGTATACCTTGAGAGAATAGTTTCCAATAAATAAAATTTTGCATAAAATTTCATACAATTTCTTTACTCTTCTTCAATATCTACTGTAGTCTTTACAAGAAATTTATTTTTTAGAATTACTCTCACAGTAAACCATAGTTCGCGATTGTTTACAATTTTCAGCCCAATCGAATCAATGGACTATTTGGACGATGAATCGTTGTTGCTGAAATCGTGAAATACGTTCCCTGAGAGGTCTACCACTTTTTCGATTATTGCTTTACAAAAGAAGCATGATCTATTGTTCAACAAATGTCGATCAATACAAATACGACACGTTTGGTGATTACAAGGTTTAAAAATTACTGCTATAGGTTGTGCATAGCATATTGTACAAGTATCATTGTTATCGCTTGAAGCTTTAGAGTTTGGTACAATAGCACGACATGCATCCAAGTATTGAATCATATCTTTCACTTCTGATATTTCGGCCTCCGTTACATCTTGCGGATCTGCAATAAATATTGTACCATCATAAATATGTGTTGTAACTAATTTGCATCTGCGGGATTTATACTTACAGTTTAAAAAGGAAAACTGTTTTACTTTCTTCTCTTGATTATCTTTAACTTTCGTTTCTCCTACAATGAAATACAGCGTGCTCATTTGGAAACTCGGTTCCATTACTAAAGTTTGAGTAATCTTTGGTACTTCTGACGTGGATTTAGCTAATAAAATTCATTTATTTCTTGCATTAATTTCCAACATCTTATCTACTTCTATTACCGTTGCGATTCAAAACGAATTATTTACATTTAAAATTGATTACATCTTCCTTAAGTAATGCCAACAAGATACCAGTAACTGCTGCCAGAATTGGAAAATGATCTATCGATTCCAAATCGGGGATATCCAGTAATACAAGGTGTTGAAAGCAGCTGGTCTGGGAGCTCATTCTGTTCAATACTTGGCAAAGTAACTATAAAAATAATGGATAAAAATGATATATTAAATGTTAAATAAATATAAAAGCGGTAATAGTATAGAAGTATGTACTTGACATAATCTAAATAATAAATTATCACTGAATGACTGCGGTGGGCTGTTGAAGATGTTTGGAACTACCGTGATGATCATCTCCAATACTCTCAATAACGAAATTGTTAAATCGAAACAAGTGGCACAAATTTTGAGCTGCCTAGATTCAATGTAAACCCTCTCGGGTCTCGATGAAATATTATGAATTTCTTGCATCATTCCAATGAACTCGGAAAATGTCCAGTTCAACAAATTTAGCAAAGAATTCAAGAATGTCGTCATGTTTTGCGGATTTTCTAACAACACATCCCTTACGTGGCCTTGATATACAACAGACGGGCGTGGCTCTAAAGAATGGGGATCAGTAAGCTTACTGATCGTCCAATTTTTGAAGCATTTACTGAAAACAAAAATTACGTACTTGTGGGTTGAGATATTGATTCTTCTTGAAATGGTTTTGGTCCGATCCTTTTTGAAAGATGAGGGCTCCTTTCATACCGAAAGGCAAAACCGTTACCTTGCCAAAATTTCAGTAGAATCCAATTCGACTCGGCCCACGTTCGGTTTTCGTATGATTTGATTAAATTTGCAACTAGCTTTACTCTACTCTTTTCTGGAACATTTTCCAAAGCTTCCAGAGTAATTGGATTGAACACGAATCCAGCCAATGTTAAAAGCAACGTACTCTTAGAATTTATGTTCACTATTCGGGGATCCATGAAATGCTCGCAAAAGAATTCGGCTATGCTTAAAAACATATCCTGATAATCTGGAATATTTTCGATATGCACCGTTGGATGCATATGATTTCGTAAACCGATACACAAATCTGCTAATGCTTCCAAATAAAAATCTGGCACAAAACTGAACATATTTCCTTCTGAGCTAGCATTTTTCAACGTTAATATTACCACTTTAAGTAACCACGCCAATTGTAACTGTTTTTCGTCTGAATAAACAGCGGCACGAATCCACGCCATGTGTCTCGCTTGCTCGGTTAATTTTGTATTAAACACATTTATCGCTCTGAGCAATTCGTTTTTAATCGAGTCTAACTCAACATCATTTTTCTTCTCAACCAGTTCTATACGTGTCTTCATGTCTTGAACAGCAGATATATATTCTGACATACTGTTCCTAAGGACAGCTACTTTTGCCAACGGCCTTTTGGCCACTATGTGATAAAATAGAATAATACTGTCAAGCAGATCGAGTAAAGATGCAGTTGCATCTACAGTGTTCAGAGGCAACGGTGTTGTGTCTAAGATCATAGAAGTTCCTTGCCCTAATGCATTTATGTTTATCATTCGAATAAGTGTCATTCCAGTAAACGTATTCGATGATTCTTGAGCTTGGTCCATTCTGGCGATAGCGTCGTGTTCAGTTCCTAATATCTCTACCAGCTCACCCCTATACGTTTTATGTAAGTGAGAAATAACGCCACCCAGTCTCTCAGTTCTGGAGTAATCAATGGAACCATCGTAAAACATCCTGCTCGTTTCAGTTTGTAAAAAAATTGTGTATAAGATAAATTAATTAGAGATTAGTGAACGTAAAATAAATATTTGACGTATTATTTACAATTTTGAATTACAACGCTAATAAAATGGACTATTAGATTAATTTACCTGCAAGGCACATAAATAGGAGATGTTCCTACTTCGATATCCCATAAAATTTTGAATGCGGCCAACAGTCGATAAATACAACACAATGTAATCGGTGCTGAATTCTGAAGTTATGATTATTATCTGTAGAAATACTCCCGAAAGCCATACTGATAAGTAAAATAATTAAATTATTAGAAATTTAGAAGTCTTTTACTCACACTATTTGCTATTGGTACAAAGTGCTTAAATTTCCTTAAGAATATAGTTCTTGAAGTCGGTCTTCTCTCGTTACCGTCTGAATTATCAAGAAGTGTTACTACCAATTGTATTTGTAACATTTCTAGTTCTGAAAAAGGTAATTTATTGATGGGCAAAACAAGAAAAGTTGTATCGCGCGACGTATTTAATTTTGATCGTACCGGATATAGCATTTTTAATTTTCTCACACGCATCCAAGTAACTTATTTTGTTAGCCTCCACTGTTAAATCAACTGGAGTTGTTTCCCACCATACGTTATTAACAATATCAGCTAATCCCCTTTTATCCGGTGGTTTAACATTCAAGAAATTTGGTAGCCTTACTTGATCAAAAAGCAAATGTTGTAATAAATATTGACGAGTCGATACGTGTTGACAAATTTTCGTTAAAAACAATAATCTTTTACACTGATTAGAGTATTCCAATAAATAAGACACATGTCTAAATGTGGATAGTAAAAATAGGATAATATTCTCTAAACACGTCTTAATTTCGTACTCTTCAAGAAATGTCCAAAATAAATCTAAACATGTTACTAATATAGAAGAAGAATCCATATCTGAATTGGACAGTTTTTCCATAAATGGAATAACAACATGTTCCGTAACATATGGTATATGAATTAAGGGTCCAATGTATTTTGAAACAGAGCCTGAGAGACACATTAGAAAGGCTTGCATGCTCATTTTCTCACCAGGCAGCACAGCCTGTTTATCCATTTCTGTCATTTTGTCTATCTGTTCTACTATTTTCGAAAACCACGTTAATAAAGGTATAGCTCGTGCTATTTCTTGATTCGGAGGTAGTTGTAATGGTTTGTACCCTTCTATGGGATAACGTATTGGTGTGGCACCAAAATTTGCTGTTAAGCCTTCAGCCAATGCAAGACTTACTGCGGGAAAATATGCAAACCCAGGACCCATTGTTATATTGTCAAATGCTTGTCCTAAGTGTGTGCCGTTTCTATAGAAATCAATGGTTCCATTATCCATGTCTATAGCGCATCCAATAATGTCTCCAGCAAGCCACGACTCTCCATATTTGTGTGTAGTTATGTTCCACTTTCTAACACGATTTCCATCATAAGCATACGAATTAAGGGTATCGCCTGATAAACAAAGAATTTAAATGATGTCCTTTCAGGAGCAATAATGTATAGTTAAAATTTGATATTTTCTTTTAAGGCCCAGGAAAACTAGACATATGTGTGATACATTAATAATAAAAATAATATGATACTGACGTACCAACACCAGATTCATAATTGAATTTGCATTTAGCCGTGCACCAACCAATTTGCATAAAGCCTTTCGAGGCAAGTTGTACTTCATACATCCACTTGCCCTTGAACACTGCTGTGTTTCCTTTCATCGTACTAAAATCACTTCTAGCGTTAATACTAAGTCTAGTAGGCGAAATTGAGAAAAGCCCTAGACGTGATGTTATATCAAATTTAACAACACTAGGTCCGAGACGACCAAGTCTATTGTCTTCTGCAACTTCTTTAGGAGCATTTTTCAAAAGGCTACTTTCCATATATTTATTTACCAAGTCTATGCATTCGATGACTCTGAAATACAAATATGTATATAAATTAGAGTGTTTACCATTGACACGAAGCATGAGCAGATCAAAAAAAGTACCTGAATGTGCTAGAATTTTCTGTACTAGATTTGCCGCTAGATTCTAAGAATAAATCTGGCCCAAAAATATCTTTCACTATTTCGTTAATCCCCATGTTTTAAAACCTTCACCGTTAAACAGAACTGAGAACATTTGAAAAAACCTGTATTTCCAAACTGACAAAAGTCAACTGGTGCATGGAAATTTCTTGACAGATTTCAATTAAAGTTGAATCATTTCCTTTAGGTAATTAATTTCCGACGCGTTTATTTCCAAAGTATTGAACGCGATAATCAGCATTGCATGTTTCAATGACCTTATCGATTTGCCAATGTGTAAGCAATGTAACAGGATGTGACAATCATCGACAACTAACCGCATCTTTCGTAGGAAACCAAGGTGCATACATGATTTTGAGAACAAGCGGACAATTGATTTCGGTAGATAAAGAGTTACCAACGCAAGTGTATGCTTGCTGAGAGATTTGTCCAAAACTTCGTGAAAAGTATCGTCGTTGTTAAATATGTGTATGCATAGAATGCAACAGCATTCTTAATGTCTGTTGCGGAACATGTACAATCAGCTGATCTGTCAGTTGTAGTTATATGTACCGGGTGATTCTCTTGGCAATGCGCTCAAAGGTAGTCAACATGTACCACCGCGTAAACATTGCAGCAAAAACCTTGGGCCCGCTACAGTGCTATCGATGAAGCGGAGACGGCTGTGTGTGTATATATATGTGTGTGTGCGTGTGGGAACTGCATATTATAAACAAATGCTATTATCTCGCCTTCTAGTGGGCTAATTGTAATAAACAACCTCTTAAATTGAAGCTCACGGTTTAAGGAACAATCTGTTCCACCGTTAGAATGTCCTCCGTTTATAGTTACCGAGGAATTCTCAAACGAGTGTTTAAATTTTTTATAAAAAATAAACGCTCTATAGGGCATTTGTAAATGGTTTATTGTCGTGTAGCAGCATCCTTTAGCTTCATTTTACGCGCTCGATCATTAATCTAGAATCTAGAGCCTAGAGGCTGCAGATGTTGGGATGATGGGAACGACCCGGAGTGTATTTTCATAGATTTTTTAATTGTTTTTAACTTTGAAACCACAAATGCCATATCCTCGACACTGTTGGAGAAGGTAGGTATGGTTCGTAGCATTAATTTGAGACCCACCTGGATAAAAAATACCCCCTGCAAGCTGAGAAAAACGCAATTGTTTAAATTAACGATGTAATCCAGAAACTTGGTTTTGAAGAAAATTGCAGATACCCCGTTAAATAATTACAATCCAAAATAATTAACACAAAATATTTTAAAGAATTAATTAATATATAAAATATATAACTACGTTCCAAGTAAAATATTCATCGTTGGCGTCTCAATGCTTGAAATTAAAAATTACAGGGTTTATAGGGAAATGGATGCCTAGAAAGCGTTTAATTTTCATCTATGTATAACGCTTGGCAAATGCGTCGGGTGCTTAAAATGAAGGTAAAGATGCTGTTACGCGCCTACGCAGGATCGAAAAGCCGCAAACGCCAGATGGCGCCACACGTTTGATTACCAACTGGCTGGGGGCACTAGAGCCCCTTTATCACTTCCTTGACGCGCAAAACGTTATCCATAAAATTTTTAATATTTTTTATCTCGGCTCCGGAAGTTTATTTTTTAATAAATGGGGTGTCAAATGAAAGGGAAGCGAATAAGCCACGCGAGCATAAATATCCCGTTACTGTATCTATATCCAGTTGGTCACCATAATAATTTTACTTTTTTAATTGGTTATAACAAATAAACGTCACATGCAATAATGTTCGCGCTTATTCGAGATGGTAGCTTATACTTCTAGCTCTAATTTATGTTGTTTGATCATTGACATAGCCCGCCGACAAGTCGAAGAAATCATATTTGTTTATAATTTCTCTAAACAAATTCAAATATCTCGCTGGGCCAATTTTAATCAACGACCTCTTAAATGAAAGCTCTCGGTCCGAGGAACAACTTGTTTTCCTTTTCGAATGGCTCTCGTGTATAGTTGCGGTGAAATCCACAAACGAACTTTTAAATTGTTTGTAACAAGTGAACCGCTCAAGTAATGTTCCTAACACCTATTACAGATTTTAGCTTGGCGGGCGATACAAATCGTCGCTGTATCGAGCTTGTAATTGCCTATCAAACGCCTATGAAACGAGGGCTGTTGACTAAATACATACTTTGTCAAGTGGCCGCCGTTTATGACTAGATGGCGCTAAAATCAGCATCGAATTTCTAAGTCGGTATGACTTAGAACTGTCATACCTGCAGTCACGATTAGTCCATCAGATGAGTTTTCTATTTATATATTTCGTCTGCGTGAGACGCAATGCAGTCCTTATGAAGGATATCTCTATTCTATATATTATATATACATATAATATGTATACTCGCCTGTGGTCAGATCTCTCTTATCCTGGCTGCGCTAGAATTTCGACCTAGTGTAGCGTACCGAGGACAGATGGCAGCATGAGTGACATGTCTTGTATAGACAGTTGCTAAGCAACAAAAGTGACGCGGCGTGGTGGCCAACAGGCGATGCACGATGGTGACGGCGACGGCGACGGTGACGGCGGTAGCGACGCCGGTCCCCCGAACTTGAATTAATATACGAGAGTCCAAGAATATCTTCAGTGTGTCTCGGGATAGCCAGAAACCAATCGGCGTTACTACAGTAACCCGCGTTGTAGCTATGTTCACTCGTGGCATCGCAATTCGTCCCGTCGACGTATAAACGGTCCGCCGCTCGCACACGCTCGTACGCATTGCCATTTCTTCTCGGTTTTGCTTTTTTTTTATTTGTTCTTGCTCTTGTTAGATAGGCCGGGGCCGTATGCACGACTGGCATGTGCGGCCGCTGATAGCGCATCTAGTGCAGATCGTAGAAAAATAACGCTGTCCGGTAAACCGGTTCCACCGCAGCCAAGCGGTGACCTCCTCGTATACGAGAATGCTTTAAACTGTGACAAGTACTTTGTGCTCACGTTTCATAGAAACTGTTGACTGGTGGTGCGTGCGTGAAGTCGAAACAACAAATCGGGAGGATTTTCACAAGAAACCGAGACGCTGCTGCGAGTGTAATATGGACGAAGAAGAAATCGACGGCGTGAAGTCGCCCATCAAAAGGCTTGGCTCCACGCGGAAGCTGCTCGTCTTCAATAGTAAGTTGTAGCTATTACTTGTCATCTCTCTCTCTCTCCCTTCGCACACATGTGTATGCATATATGCATCTCTTACGTCGCGTTCACACTCACACGCCGTTTCATCTTTCTTCTTCTCTTTCTACACGCAGAGAAAGTCAACTTTTTTATAACTAGCATATCCTCTGTCGAGCGCACGCAAATCGTTTCCCGCGATACAAAGAGTTTAAAGTTGCCAATTATTAGCACTGTTTAGCACGTCCACCCATCAAAGCTGAAAAAACGTTCTAATATACTTTTATCTCAGGCGCTCGCATTTTTCGTATATGTATATGTACATTCGAAATTCTATCAAGTTATACGTTCGATTTAAAAGATTCAAATTTATTCACGGATAGCTACACACGAAGGGCTATTCGTTTCGATTCAACGAACACGTTCCAATGCCTATTGGGATGCGTGCATCTGCTCGACTGACAATGAGGGAAAAGTATACATAATTTACTTTGTTCATCTGTCGATAAAACAGTGAAAATTGGTGTTTGATTTTTTCATTCTTACATTTTCTCGCGTGAAAATGCATTTTCCCGCACGCCCGCCGGTTAAGGTCATGTCAAAAAAACTTAACGACTATGCATATTTATTACATACATATATGGCCAGCAAATGTCAGAAAATTTCGTTATATGTCAACGGCTCTAAAGTCTCCGAAAAATGACGCTACGTGTCAGTGCTTTTATGTACCTTTATTTGTGCACATTGCATGTCCTTCATTTTGCATTTGTGATGTTCAGTTTTAAAAACTGATCTTATTCGTGTCAAACATAACTTGCTTTCATACATCATAACGTCTTACGTTACAAAGGTATTTAAAATGCTTACAATTCAATTTGCATCCTATATTTGTATTATGAAATCGTGTGTCGCAAAGATAGTGATTTTATTTTTGACTTTTCGTATAACGTAAAGAATTTTGTTCTTTTACATTATTCGCACTAAATTGCATTTAAGCTATGATAAGCGGGAACAACGCTCCCTGATACATGTGTAACAGCTCCTCAAATTTCGGGAATAGAGAATCTGAATGCGTGTTGCCGCGGCATTGCGAATAGCCATTATCAAGCTGAACATTGTATCTGGCGGATAATTGAGTGTGGAGGCTATTACACCCTCTCTGGAATGCTGGTACATTCGAAGGTTGCGCTAGACATTTCTACTTACTGGTACTACACTGAGTTACGTTTGGATAGGTGTTTGGCTACACGCTTCGAACATTTTTGTTGTAAATTGCAATACAAACCAGTATTGAATTTATTTTTAAACACAAAACATTTATATAGTATTTCTTTTATGTGGCATTGCATTGTTGAATAATTTGTGTTATAAAAGTACAAATTCTATCTACATCATTTCTAATCATGAATGTTTGAAATAATTCAAAGTGAACGGTCGCGTAACACCTATCGCCATTCAATGGAAACAAATGAGGTGCTTGCACGTTCTACAGTGAAATGTTGGCGCGTCGCGCTTGAAATTGCCTCGTCTGCATATTAAAGTCGTGGGAAGCAACAGGGTTAGGTTTCACGGTATTTTATATATTCTTGCAAAAACTCTCACATATTCGATGCCGTTCAACATGTTCATTATCCGTTATCCCATGAAGATGTATCCTTTGTTCGTGCAATTTAACAATTTAATAACGCGCTTTATACAACGTTATTCTAGCAGGAACAAACGAAAATACGTTAACCTCAAATTATTCTTAGTTATAAGTACAATATTATGAACACATTTCTACAAAGCAAATATATATATTTATATATAATCGTGCATATGTATGTGCAACTACTCTACTCCTTTTTCATAAGTTAGAAAATATATTAATCGCTTTCTGTATATGTATCACAAAAACCTATTGTGAATTCATACGACCCTTTCGATCGGAAGTTCTCAGAAAAACCTACATCGGATGCCCATCCCTGTTTCCGTTTACAAACTTCCAAGGTTGTTTTTACTTTATTTTAACACGAGTTGTACCCCATACCCATCCGCTTTGCTCCTACTCTCTCTTTCCTTTGAATACATAATACACAGACGCTACGCACACGTAGCATGCAGGCATTTCAGATGGATGCATACATGAGCCTTCATGTATGGAACATATTCTTTCGACCAGTGTGAGGCGCATGCGCCTATCCTGTTGTTCACCGCGACTCCTTCCATCAAGCCGCGTGTAGCTGCGCCTGGACAACTGTTTTCCTATGTGCATTCTGATCTTTGTGTTCTTAGTTGCAACATTGTCAATTTAGTATCGATTTTTAGCGATGCACCACTGTGGTGATCTTATCGCATCAACAGTTGCGTTGTTTGAGAGAATTGATTGTAGATCCTGTCCACCGGATGTTACTGTCTCTACGGTTTATGCAAACCATACGTATGAAATAAAGTTTACTAAAATTTACATTGTCTAGGATATCGGTATTGTGTACTTATAACAGGAATAACGGAAGTGGTCACTGCTGACAAACCTACTTTCCGACTTGGCTCAGCAATTTCTTTACGGAAATATCATTGGGATTAGTATAATATGTTTTATTGTATGTATTACAAGCTTAGTTGTTTTATTTTATTTCATTTATGTAACCTTTCATATCGAGTCAATGATAAACAAAAGTTAAAAATTGTTTAAGTTGAATGTATTTTTTTAATGCTGTAATGAGTAATTATTGAATGTTCTCGTTTAAGCAAATAAATTATTCCACGGCAGTGTAGCTTCTGCGAAAAACATTAACGAAAGACCTTGTTTCGAAAGTAAAATTGCGATTTTTATCGTTATTTTTAAGATAAATTCGCGAAAGAAACCTGAATAAAAAACAAGGAGCAAGAAGGAAACAATATTTCCTAACCTAGTAAAAAGTATATCTTCTCTTATAGAGAAACTATTTTGTCGCTCAAACAATTAAAAAGATATATATTTCTTACGAAAATTGACATTACACCAATAAATATGATAAAACATTCTTTTAATTGTATATAACGGTTGCTTCAAGTAACATGAGGGATATTTTTGATTCGATTTTCCCGATCTATAAATACCAAACGAACTTTCGTTCAGTTTCCTAACGGCTGCGCTGCGTGGAATACAGCGTACTGTGTATACATACTACGCACACAGTCACACGGGACAGCTTAATGTCCTTTTCTCTTTTTAGTGCACATGTGTACCAGGTCATTCATTTTAGTTCAGCTCATTAGCGGCGAAGTTTCTGTCGCATAGAAAACGAAGAAGTGACGTATGTGTATATACTCTCCTTTTGTTCATATCATTGTTAGATTAATTAGCTGGTGGTGTGCGCACATTTTGATCCAGCTTCAGAACGTTAATAATCGGGACGAACCGTTAATTGAGATAAATCGCTTGAAAATAGGAACGAATAATTCGTCCGTTAGCGTCGATAAAATGGGAGACACCCCATGGGTGTGTGCACATTCCGAAAAAATAATTATGACAAAGAATGTGCCGCACCAGTAGATCGTAAGCTTGCAGGGGAAAATGTCATGAGTTGTTGAGGAACACCAGTAGAGTTCGCAAACGAGGTAGCGAACTGAATAAAATTCCGAGGTGGTGACTATTGACATTTACAGTGACAGGTGAAGAAAACGTATCTACATATGTATACATGAATATAATAGTGGCGTACAAAAATATTGGGCCACAAATTCTCTTCTTTTTTGTCCTTCACACGAAATTGCACAGAACTTCTTAATACACAAGGACGATATGGCGATACATATGTATGTATCATCCACAATGAACATGTGTAGAAGTATCGAGCCAAGAACGTGCCACAATGTGCATATAAATAATTTCCAATACACCTACATAAAACACATTTTCTAGTATTTGCGAATTTTATAGTTCCGCATCTACGTGATGTTGATTGAATAAGGCGGTAAATGCATATAATCTAATATAAAATATAGTACAATTATCATACGTAATAATAATTTAATATTGATATGAATATAATATAATATAATAACACGTGCGCAATTTCGTGCTCAACCAGATTCAACTTTGGATACCACTGTACATATATACAGACATGCATATGCTCCAATTTGAATTGATACGACATTTTGGTTTCGCAGATAATTTGTTGAAAAGAACTGCACGTGAAATGGAAAGTTAGATCGTTTCAGATATTGCAGTAATGGAATTGTTTGTGGAATAGAACTCAAAGTGCTACAGTTGTATCAATATTCGCCTCATTTATATTTTCAATGTTCTTTTCGTGGGTGCGAAAGAAAGCCATAGAGCGTTGAAAGCTGTAGGTACGTCTCGAACAATTGGTATATTTTGATACAAATACGGGAATGCATTTGTAGACAGGTGCACATTAAGAAAATCTGCTGCAATATTGAGTTTGCCCACTTATCTGGACGAAGGTCGAAATCCCGAACGATCTGTGACTTTAAAATAGCGGTACTACGTAATGATCACATGAATAGAGATTCAATTTTAGAATTGTACATACTGAATGAACTACGTCTACTATATAGCTATATGTATAGCTGATTCTGGGATGTTCCGTGTTAAAATCATCGTTTAGGGAAAGTCTCCCAATGACGATAATTATTATTGCAGTGTGACAATTATACAAGCCATATACTTAGATTGTTAATTAATTGGAATTTAATTAAGCGTGACAAGTTTCAAATACTTAAAATTTCAGGTAGCTTTGAAACTGATCGTATTACGTGTTCCTGATTGCATGTACATACTCTGAAATTCGAATTGAAAGCTTTGGTTGAGACTTATTCACCATAAGGTTGGCGGCATCAATGAAATGGCACAGTATTGTATTGAACTACTTGTCTGGGTCAGGCAATTGCGAAAATGATAAGTTCGCAGTGTATTTTTCGTAAGTGATGGATTATTACGTTTCGGATTTAGTGCGTTTGATACCTTAAGGATGAATATAATTTATTACGTGCAGCGTTTGAAAGTTTAACATTGCGATAAAACTTATTCTGCAATCAATCAGGAGCAATTAAAAAAAACTAATAGAAGCAGTTTATGAAAATTATTAAAATTACATAATCTTCATGGGAACGGGACATGTAAAATTATGTAATTAGAAGTGCAATTTCGTTTTCCTATTCTTTTACGACTTTAATAAAGATAGAATGCATTCCAAATAGGGGATATACAAGATAGCACAAAATTAAGGGCAGGAGTTTGTTTCAGATACTGCTACATACATGGTATGTACAATCGATTTATATGACTGAACTTGCAGAATATAAAATCCAATTATGTATCATGATTCTGGGACCAAGTAACAGATGACTCTGAGCGTACTAGATTATACATTTCTTCAATGCTTTAAAATTGGAAAGAGTGTTAGATAGAAACTAAATTGTATACGTGCACTTATAGTACAGGTTACAAGAACTAACAGTGCTAGCGACCTGATGTTAAAACTAAGACGATAGAACGATGATCCTTAAGTACCATCGCAGTGACCGATAAAAAGCGATTTGTTCAACACTGCCAAGACTTATACTGTAGGTACATATATTCGTATTGTATAGGTATATTCTCCAGACCAAAACGATCCACTTTCATTCCAAGTGCGATTCCTCGTTATCAGTTCAGCTGAACCTTGTACACCTTATAGAAATTTTGCACGTTTTTTTCTGCTAAATTATATTTTTATGCTTTCCTTTAAATAAATATTATATTCATTTCTCGAAACCGTTTTCTTTAATTAATCGCAAAATGCTACTAAACACCAATTTTTCATTGGTATGGAATAATTATAAGAATTTATCAAAAAACATGGTAGCTTTATAAACTCGAACTCGCTTGAGAAATGTGTCGGTAGGTTAACTTAACGAGCCCCAGTCGTTTGTGAAACGGTGGTGGTGTGAAAGTGGCCGCTACAGAGACTAAATTTGTTGACTAAACTGAAAGTACGATTAGACGGAACGAAGCCACGTATGGTACATCCTGCGTGTGTGTCGCGTTAAATAACGAGTGCCAAGTGGTGAGCGAAAAATGTGAAATATTTCCACGTGTCGAGACGACGTGGAGACAGAATGCTAGGACGGGCAGGGAGTAAACGTACACACGGTGGACACGTGCACTCCGTTTGATCGGAGTCACAGTCACGGTCACGCTTCGAGGGTGGACAAGTCTATATAGAACACGGCAATGGGAGGCCGGTGTAGAGTATGTATAACTGAGCGAAGAGGGACGAGGATAGAAACAAAAGCGGTGGCGCGAGTAGCACTCATTGATTCCCCTAGCAATGCCGCGGTCATCTCTTGCACCGTTTCACCTTTGTGTATTTCTACTGTTTCATGTCTTTCTGTAACGTCTCTTTCTCGCTTAAATTTCTCATTAAACCCTCTCCCCCTTGGCCAATGAATGTACCTATCTCTTTTATATTTAGATTTTCTTTCTCTCTCTCCCTCTCTCCGTTTCCCTCTCACCAGCATTGTTGGAGGATATACTTTCTGCTCGCTACAACGGTATTTACGCGATTTAGTTGATTTCGAAACAGTGCATTGGGAGTGTGGAATTTCTCTGGTGATTGGTTTTCTGTCGACACGTCCTCTTTTTCGTGTGCAAGTGAAATGCCTTGAACGTACATATATAGAAGTTATCCAGTGATTCGACTTAACCCCTTTGGTTCTTGTTTTTTCCCCTTCCCAGTTAATTTGTTGTTATTTTGTACTTGTTCTCTACTGGTTTCGCATCGATCGCGGGAGTCACTTTGGGAACGTAGCATAGAATTAACGCGTTTACTACTATGAGAGTTGCCGTTTGGAAGGCGTTCTAATGCTCTCCAATTGGGGAAAGCAAGACGCGCCAAGAAATAAAATAACTGCAACTGGTGTACGTACTTCACTTTGCGCGCGGTCAATCTTGTACGAGAAGTGGTCTCTTTCGTGTTGCCCTCTATAATAACCCCCTCCTGCTTAATCTTTCGATGGATACTTAGGTGCCTTCAATATTCACAATCATGATACAGATAACCTATTTATTAATGGATGATTCATTGTTACACTTGAGCATACCTGACGTTCGCTTTTTTGCGACTCCCAATAAGACAGATAGTCGAATACGAGACAGAACTGTGGGTATATCTTAAGATCGACTTCACACCGAACAGCCGTGTTCATTGAGATGTGCGTTACACAGTGAACATTTTATCGCGCGCGAAAACACGATAATCCACTGTGTCAACAATTAAGCGCATGTAAGCTTAGTGTACTGTCGAGTGTCGCGCAATAACTCAATCAAAATACATATGTACATATAACGTGTATCGCCGAAAAAATTATCAGTTCTGCCTAACAGAAGACTCTTTTATGCCTCAAAATAAATATAACCATATTATATGTATATACATATATGAACTCAGTTAAATTACAAAGTTTACATAGTGTAAAAATGTTGTAATCCGGATTTCGGATAACGAGCAAGACCAGACATATGGTTGATCGAAGATAGTCGAATCCGATGGCGGGCAGTTTTCGTTCCGTCGTAATCTCCAAAGATCTCAAATTTCGCGTCGCGAAGAAAAAATCCTGAAATTTCGATTTCCATCGAGTGTCGTATATTGGTGGCGGGGCAGTGGCAGATCGGTGCGTGGTCGGCCTAGACCATCGTCCAAGTATACGCGAGGAGGAATCCTCTGTTCGTTCCGGTGGATGCAGGGGGTAGCAAGTCGGTAAAATAAGTGGAAAGGAGAGAGGGAAAAGGCATGAGGAGCTGGTGTGCGTGTGCATAGCGTTACGGTGGTGCGGTGTCTGATGCAGTTCTCTGTTGGTAACGCGAGAAAGAGAGGGACAAGGAAGGAAGAAGGGATGAGTGTGGAGGTTAGAGCGAATACGAGACGAGAACACCGGTACAGAACCGTGCGACGCGCGACGCAGGGAGTAAATCGAGGAGGGAGTGTAAGGTAGACAAGGATAGTTAGAGGATTGAAGGGGGGAGAGCGGTGTTCTAGAGAGAGAGAACGGTAGAGTGAGAAAGAAAATCCGGTTGCCTGGCGACGAGCCATCTAGTTCGATCCCAGCCAGCCGACCAGCCACCCTCTGGGCGCAGGAGCAACGAGTGAAGGCGACTAACGCTTTGCCTTCGTTTCCTTTTTCTTGTCATTCTTAACTTTCCCGAACCGAGCCGAGCCGTGCCGCGCCTTTGTTTCTCTAACCTGTGCGTGCTGGGTCAGTCTTCTCAGTCATCCCCTTCAGTGGGGTTCCAACCGCGTGAATATCAGAGAGTAACGAGAGTCGGTTCGTTGTTTTGCGTACGGACGAATAGATAGATGGTGTGGTGATTGGCTTCAGTTAGTCCGGGAAGAGAGAAGTGCATGCGTTTCAAGGCCGGTGCAGATGGGCGGTCGGTTGGTCGATTAAGTGGCGTTGCGTGCAGCGCGTGTGGTGTGCCGGATGGTGGTGAGGATCTCTTTGAACGCGCAGTGTTTCGTTTTGTTCGACACATACGAGGATGCAAGCGGCGATCTTTAAGGGAACCGGGGTTATAACAGTGTGAACCGCACTGAAAGGGAAGGATACAGCAAATGAAAGGATAAAGGGTGATCCGTTGATAATAGACAGAGAGAACGAACGAGCTAGAAAGAGGCGGTAGAAACACAGTGTATACACGTTGAAGCAGCGTAAACGGGTATCGTTTGTGCGTGGCCGCCTCTACGTTTTTGAGGAAAGTGGTGGGGAGAGGTCGAGTAACGAGAACCATTTGAGATGAATCGACCGTCGAGGATGGGCGAATAAGAGGTTAAACATAAATCCATAAGGTGGAAGATGGAGTCGAATCCTCGCGATTTCCACTCTGCAATGGAGATCGGCCAAGTTCGCGGTGTCATTCGCCGGAACGCAACAAACAAATAAAACGGAGAAATTTTCGCTTGTGATGCAAGAAGAGTGCACTTTCCTCAACTGATGCAATATTACTGGAATTAAAATCGATGCTGATAATTCGAATCGTGAGTCGGATCGATTTTTCGATTAACAAAGAAAAGCTAGACAACAGTTCCAATAGCGGTGCAACGAAGCACCGTGGGTGACACTTCCTAAAAAGAAGTTTGAGAATTTCGCCAGAGAATAAGTAATCGTAGGAGTTTCGTTTCTACGTGCCTGTACAAACCGAACAAAGTAACAGTTCCAGACTATCGCAATCGATTCCCAACGTGTTTCATCAAATTAATTGATAATCAACGAGGAACTCAATTTTTGCGGTAATTGGTGCACTCTAGGGATATTTTAAGGAGGCCCAGAGCGAGATGGTGGCCCATTGAAAGAGCTTGCCAACTATAACGGATCTCGTGTCCTTTTTCACCCTGTTTCCTCGTCTTTCTTTTTTCACCGCTGTGTTCTCTGCTCCTCCGTCACCCCATTTCTCTTCCTCCTTTTTCTCTCGCTCGTTCGCACGTTATAGCCGATCAACGCGATTCGAACCTACGCATAGGCCAGCAACATGTTCCAGTGCATTATTCAGCAGAAGAATGGATGGATCCATCCTTATAATTCCGACACTAAGGACGTTTTCCCAGGTATGGTTCATTAGATGCAAATTTTCTCCTTTTTCTTGCATTAGATGCAATTCGAGACATTAAAATCATTAGACGTTACAATAGGATCCCCTAATACCAATCTCCAAATAATAATTTGAAATGAATGCACATCCTTTTCTTAAATCCCCTATGATATAGAATATGTAAAAATAATCGTTAATTAAATTCTTTATGACCCGATCGTTGTTTATCCGGTAATAATACATTCATTGTATAAGCGCTTCACGTCACTTATATCGTCTCCATATGTTGCTTTTCCCGTCTTTCGATCATCATACATTTTGTTGACAAAATTGTTGCGCGCATTATACCGTGCAATTACATTTATGTGTTCCATCCATCGTATTATTGTAGTATGCATATTCGCACAATGTGTGCCTTATGCAATATTGGAAATTCTAGGTAGGCCAGGATATTTAATGCCACCGGTGTAGTGTTGCGAACATTCGTTTAAATGTATAGAATTTCTCTCGTCGTATTCCTTGGAACGCAAGAAAAACGGTGTAATGTTGAGCAGCAATGAATGATCTTGGAGGTCGCTGGTACTGCATCGTCAAATAAAATGTTTATACTGCAATGGAATTTATATAACCTTAAATACAAATGCATAAAATCTTCTTTTGCTTTCGTATTAACTTACTTCTCCAAGTTATTGAAACTGGAAACAGATAGTAACTGGAAAGAAAAATTAATGAAAATGTGAAAATTACGTTTTTTGATGTATTATTTTACACAGGATTTCAAGTAAGGCAAGTTATATACGTGGCAGTACTGAAAGCTCCAGGCAGTTGAGTGTTTAATAAATATATTTCGTGATTAGGTGATTGTTAAATATATATTTTGGATAATAATTAGTTTTCTTCCCTGAGAGATTGAGCGACCTTTAGGTAGATAATATTCTTAATCGTAATACTGCTAATATCAATGGTGAAACGTAGTGACAACCATTTACGTAATCTTTTATAAGATGATGGTATAATTGGAATTTAAAAATTATTCGCTCTGAACGAATAATTTAGCCTTACAGTGCAGTAGCCTTAATCAGTAGTTATTACCAAATAAGTGATTACTGGCTCCATAAACACTTATTAATCCATACATGATTTTTAGTATTCTATTACGTGGGGGGAGGGAATATACAACATTAATAAATAACAATATAATGGCAGAAATTCTATTATTACCTTCAGAAATTCTAGTCATTATTTTGTAAGTAATATACATGTTCAGGTATTTATTAAACAAATGTATTGTCTATTTGAAAAATCGGGTTAAATTACATGCCGATTTTTGCACAAACTGTAATCATTAAACAGTTCACGTAATAAAGACGAATATAAAATTGCATTTCCAAGTACCGATTGACTAAAAATACTTGTTAAAGTTTCCTAATTCAAAGATCACTTTTCCGTCGCAATTGAAATTGGCATTCGAGTTAATTACTGATATCAGCCGTCCTCTTTCTAGTGGAACACATTCCAAAATTATACGTAGGGCGCCGTTTGACTGCGGTAATCGCATTTTACCGTGGCTAATTACGAAACGTCCTTTCCTTTCTGGTTTTGTCTCTTCTGTCTTTTCCAACTGATTAACGGAACATCAAGAGCGACGTATTCTCACCGTCCTTATGCTCCCGTCAATTCTCTTGCTTACTCTTTTGTTCTCGCTTTTTGTCTTGGGTTGAACGTTCTTCAAATCGCATTCTTGATTCTCGACTTGGTAGCGGTGTAATTTTTTGCATCGATAGAATAACTCTAGATTGAGTACTTGATTCCGTATTCTTCACCGCTTATCTGTACTCTTACATGTTAATTGGAAAATACCTGTACCATGGATTTACTGTTCGAACGGGGTGGAGGGGAGAGATCGTGGTATTATAGATACACGGTGCACGTGAAACAGGTCGTATAATTTGCATTGAGCGACGATTGTTTCGTTCATTTCCGCAAATGCTCGAATTGCTCGAAGACCGAGTGGATTAACGCTAATTTCTGAAATATTTCCAATTTTAATACGAAATTACACGATCGACGTATAACTTTTCGTAAATAAGGCAGATTGTTTGGATAACTTTATTTGTCATCACAAAATACAAACATTTTATATTTCTCTACATTGTATTTTTCTTCACTGTAATAGTTATACGCGTTTAATAGTACGTTTTGCACTATTTGTTAGTACTAATTTCATTAGTATTCATTACACAATATCTGATTCTTAATAAATTTATGGTGGGCTCTGTTTAGATTTTATTTTAGACTGATATAAAAATTTTTCGAAGCATGAATTGTTCTCGTAAGATTAAATTCACAAATCTAAATTGTAAATGACTTTGATTATCCCGTGTATGCTTCCAAAAACTTACATATGCGTCGCTCCGATTTTGCATCGCCTAAAAAACTTCATAAAAGTAGGTATAAGGCTTATCGTATCGATCGGTTAATCAAGAGTGAACACTGAATCAGTATGAGCGTAGTGAACGAAGATAACTTAAAATAAGATCCGTCGAATAACAGTCAATTGAATTCGCGGACAAAGATCATTATCAAATATTTATAATTTACCTTGAAAATCTCGAAGAAAAATAAACCTCAGTCTAACATAATTTATTGTACACGTTCAAATTGATTTCTCGTTCCAAATTACAATTAAAAGGCATTCTACATGCGTTAAGTAACAATTAAATCGCTCGGTTATTAACATTGCATAATAGAATATATGAAAAGCATGAAATAAATTATATTAAATGTTCGTGTATTTCACCAATAGTAACACAACATCTTATACATCTTGTAGATGGGATTATTTATCCTAGTTAGAAAGATATTCTCGTTAAAATTCGAAATTTTAATGAAGCCGCAGATAATGTTAAGAAGGGGACCACGGCGCTGCTATCTTAAAGCACCTCCCTTGCATTATGGTTTAACTGGACCGGTCAATATCTACGATGATAATTCCATTCTCGAATCGCTGTTTTAACAGTCTGAAAGAAAATGCGGCTTATCTTTCTTTCACGCTATACATATTTCGATATCAGCCCGATTTCAATGAATTTTTTTTTAACTTGTTTTAGAACTCCACAAATATTCCATATACATGTATGTATGTATTTCGAATTAATAACGCATAACATATGTAAATGGGAATTCTACACAGTAGTATTAATGCATACAATTATATATCGATTTTGAATTTAATTACACCCGGCTTTTTGTGCAATGAAAATTCTGTAACAATTGGGCTGTTTCTAGATATTAAAACGGAGGAATCAATTTTGTTCTTTGCAACAGTTTCTTTTTCAAATACATTATAATTATTTGTTGTTATCTCTTTGATATTTCTTTTCACACGTTTAATAATATTCACGCTAGTGAAAATATAAGTAATAAATTTTAATCGTTTAATGGTCGTTTTATGGGAGTAACGCTTCCGTGAACGATACGGTTGTGCCTAAACGAAATTACATACGAGTTGCGTATCCCTTCGGTGAACGAATTCGTCCCTGCCATATGGCGTATGAACTCTAGCAACTAGTTTCCGGTCGAGGCGGTTGTAAAGGTCCTCGTGCAGCACGGCAGAGTAAATCGAGGGTTCTGTATGGCTTCCTCGTTAGTCATAAAATAAAGTCTTTCATGATGAAAAGATTATATACGTTTGAACGGCTTAGGATAATCTATTCTGGGATTTTCCTTTGATTTTTACTTTTTAAGAGTATAGGAAATGTTTTTAGAATGTAAATTTTGGTCCTGAGATATTGTTTACTGTGGATGTATGTGTTTGTTTTTAATGGTGAATTATGATTTTGGAAATTGCGAGTACCGTATATTAGAAAATGTTAATTTAAAATTGTGAGAACAAAATTTTCTTCCGAAACATTATCAATTTCTTCGTTTCTTGTTTTATCTGATAAGTTCTAGCACTGCTATATTTAAAAATCGATATCTGTGTGCTTAAAAATCTTACATTGTAATGGGCCAAATTTCAATTAATTCTTGTTCAGTAGAGCTAACATTTGATTTCCCGTTTGATCGTGGCATAATGTGTATCCACTGAAAAGCGCATATAAAACCGTATGCTTGAGGTTAGGACGATATTTTCGATATTTCAAAGAATCTTAGTAAAACATAATTTATGTATTCAAACTCTCAAACGCTGGACGCTACGAATAAAACGAACACAAACAATAAACACAATTAAAAAATGAAGATAAATTCATAACAAGCTTCTGCTTTGTCAACCTACGAAAACAACTGATTGACGAGAGAAATAAATAAAAAATACTCTCCTTTCCACTATCCAGATATAAAACTCTTTGATCATCAAAATCTCGACGTTGAAAATTTTGTTTTCGATTCGAAATACATACATACAATTTGGAAAAAGCATTAGTTCCCCGACGAACTACAGAAGAGTACAAGCATAGACATCGTTAATTAAAATAAATCATTATCAATAGTATTTCAATTCTGACGACACTATGAAATATTTCGATTATTCGACCATTGAAAGGTCATCGCACTATTCTTTTGGCCTGTTATTACAGCATAGGGCTCTAACTAGTCATGTACATGTATGCACGAGCATACAGATGCACGTGTACACATATAAACACACACATGCGTGCAGCAGTCGGTGTACATCAGAATTGAGATAACGTAAAGCTAAATGAACCGACGCAATAGCCATTTGACGCTTCCCTTCAATTCGCGCAGGAAGGAAGTTGATAGAGAAACGTTGCGCTGCATATCAATTTGTACGCGGCGACTCGTACGTACAACTTCTTCACCCTCTATCTTTTCTCTAATGTGGTCTCAATTGCACCTTTTTTTCCTGTTATTTTTTTCCTTTTTTCCTTCTACATCCACATGTGGTGTAATACTATTTTCGTTGATGGCTATTCGTAGGAGAGTTAAGTAATAAGTGCAGTACCGGTCTAATCATTGGTCTTAAAATGGATGATTAATATATTCTATATATAATATAAAGGTTAAATAATTGCTAATGATCAGTGGTGAATTGTTTGAAACATTTCGAGTGAGACCTCGTTTAGCATAAAATGCTATTTACAGCAATATGACCACGTTGAAAGGCGGCATTTTCTATCTAAAACATGATTGATTTGCAACATAAATACGTGCAACTATTAATATGATACGGTTTATATTTAGAAGTAAATAATTTGTAACCCATGTGAGGATTCCAACTGTTGCTTCAGGCTAAAAAATGTTTTAATTGCCTTTAATTGGGTTGTTAGGAAAAACTTTGTTTTATTTGCATAACTTCATGCTCATGTTTCTCGGGATGAACTCGTTGAAAATTTTTACTGCACATGCAATGTCCTTGAACTAGAATTCTTCCGGTATTCACAGAGTTAGTACATATACATATATGCACGTTTGATGGAAAAACTTTGGTTTAGGAGGTAAGGGTAAGGGTGTGTCTACTCACATTGCCATCAATTTGGCAATGCAGCCGAATTTCCGCCAGGGTGTCCAAACGTGAGCTGCCAGGTGTGTGTTGTGACCAGCTCGGTGGCCCCTTTGGCAGTCCACGTTTATGACGCGTGCAATTGACTGCTGAGGTCGTGGGTAACCTGAAGGCGTGTAGGTTCTGCATTAAAGATATAAAACGATATCCTCAAAAACAGTCTTATTACTTGCGCGTCATAAACGTGCTAGCCATCCGCACGTGGAAGGTTCGGTGTTTATGACTCTATCGAGTAAGCAGTCGAACAATGCTAGCTGCTTCGTTCGCGAAGCAGCAGTGTCATTAACTGGTCCTCGATAATCCCTTGACCGGGGGCTGGGGCCCTTTAAAATAGTATACAGTGCAGTCTAGTTAAACAATTTATTAAATGATATAACAGTTCCACCATATAATAATTCTATAACAGTTAGTTTCATTTCAATGTTAGGTACCAGTTACTTTTCAATTAATGTTATCGATTTTTCAAATTAGCTCTTTTCCAACTCTTGCTAAATATAAATATAGTCATTCGACGCTGGGCAATTGCGGTCTACCGAACATGACACAAGTTACCCATACAAATTTATCATCAATTAATACTTATGCTCACTCGTGGCAATAGTTGATATGTTCAGGGTAACTCTTCTTTTACAGTTATTTTGTAAAATTGCTTTAAAAACCGTGTAAAAGTGTAAAAGTGTAGAGATGCGCCTCAGTGTCCGTAAAACGTGAATATATTATACTTTCTGCTAACCCCCGCATAGTGGAAGGGTTAAAATTGTTACATAATCTTTAGAAGATCAAAAAGTTTCTAATTATTATTTTAAAAACTCCATACTATGTGGCGACTGATCGCGGTTGATATGATATTAAACCACTAATTGAAGAAAACCTAGCGATTCCTAAGACCATACGTATCCAAAAATTTATATTGAAGTGTTTTGTCTTTGTTCCCATTTCATTTATCTCCCGAAAATAATCGACCTATCTTTAAAAGCAGAAGAAGTTTAGGAAAAATGTAGAAAACGGGATTCTTGAAGCAACGGCAGAATAAATGAAATTACCCGTTTCCCTTTTGTCCTTTACTTTTCATCCGGTAGCGTGGTCCGCTGAAAAGAAAAATTTAGTTCAATAAAGCTGTCACCGCTTGACGCATGACGTGTTTGTTCGTGTGACGGTATTGCGAACGATAACGTAGTAATTGGCAACTAGCTTGTTAATTGTCGCGGTGCACCCCTTCTCTCAAATCTGCCCGAACTGATCACGTATGTATGTACATATATGTATACGTACTTTGTTGCCGTCCTTGCCATTGTTCAACGTCATCTCTATCTACGAAATGAAACTTGGGCTGCGGGCAAAATTGATTTCCTTGAAATATATACGTAGTTGGCAGAGAAGCATTAATACAAGGACCGTGTTAAAATATATACAGGGCGTCTGATTTCGGATGGTCCCTTCGAATACCTCCAATATTTTTGATTTGCATTGATAGAGACGTCGTCGAGGGCGTACGATTGATATTACAGAGACTTTAGTTGCTATTTTGGAAGATTCCAGTATGCCTACGATATTTTGAACATCGATTGTCAGAAGATCCATTTTGTATTATGAATAGTTATAATTCTCCTAATTGAATGGTTTTTGGGTTAGGTTTGGGTTAGGTTTATGAGTTGACTATGAGTTGACGAATAAGAAATAAATGGTACCATTAAAAAAAAAATAAAGTTGACCTACCCATATGCTCTACACCTCCACACATAAAAAACTATTGACATCAAATTATATCCTCCTTGAAACCATTTAATTTTTGTTTGAAATGTTTTCTGCATCGTAAATAATTTCGAAGATATTCGAGGGGACCGTTTAAAATGGGGCATACTGCATGTAATTTTATTTCGGCTTCACCGACTAACGAAAGGACTTGCTTCTACACCATCATTTAGTTATTTCATAGTGTATATATGAGTAAGTACCTACTTTTCAGTGACATCAATTATATATTCCACACCAATTATCTTTCCTACCCATATTGTGTTAAAATGTGTCAAATATTAGATATCGGATCAATTTAGAATTTAGCAAATAATAAAAGGACGCGTATTAGTTTTCTTCCTTGCAAAATCAAATCTTTGTTCTTGTTTTATGTTCAAAATGCATTTTTCGATGACCTGGATTTTTTGATAAGTTTAGACTAACCGCGATTCTATCCTCGGTCTGGTTATCAAACAACTGACCAATGTTCACTGTTACACTTCGCATAAAATGTGATTCGACTAGCAATGTAATGCCCGGGTACAAATATGATTCTGAAATTAGGAGCGGTTCATTGATCCCTGATAAACATGGATACGTATAGAATGTATTTAAAATTAATGTCAGATAATATTACCATTTCACGTCACGATTTAACATGCTTTAATGAATTATGTTTCGATTGTGCTATAAGAACATTTTACAGATACAGAGGAATTTATTAGAAACGTATTTATAGACGTATGTGTAAATTATGTATAATTATGCTATCTTTAGTGGAGCGTGCTAATGACACGGATAGATTACTTATTTTTATTTTATAAGCTAAGACGCGCTGCAGATCCCGAGCAATGCTAATTTCCGGTCATTATGATGTTCCAGGAATATTATTTACAAATCGAGCATTGTTTAACCCGCGTTTAGTCCTGAGCCAATTTTAATTTATATTTAAGTTCAATTATGACCGTTTGAATTATTTGAAATAGTTCGTCCTGTTATTAATCTAGTACAGAATTCTCTTTTTCCTCCGCAGTTCACATATTTACAAATGTATATTATCAATGAATTCATCGTATTATCTGATATACACTAACTACCGAATTACCATTTATTTCAATGCATTGTTCTTCCGTTTCTCACAGAGAAAGTAGCAGCATAACAGATTTCCGCCATAAAAAAGAAAAGCACAAACATTTTAGGCAACCACGGAAAAATCAACAACGACAAGCATGCAAGTTTTGTTTGCATAAATTAGCCCTGAACCGTCGCATTATTCAATAGCAGTTCTAGATCACCGTGTATCGTTGGCTTAATGGCGTTCGCGCAAGTGTAAACGCACACGAGCGAGCAAAGTTAAGACGGATGTGTGTACATGCACGACATATAAACGACGGTAATATACATAGTAGGCGTACGGGAGGAAGGCGCGTGCGTGTAGGCCATGCTGGTAATTGTGGTTAATTTAACGACAGTCAAAGCAACGACTGCCTGTCCTTACTGGTCAGTTCACGCGGCCAAGTCCCTGCCGACTGGTCGACCAATGTGCAATACTCCCGTGGTCACCGAAACCGCACGCTGCCGTTACCTGCTATCGATATTCGCCTTTAAGTCTACCGTCTCGTTACGCCAAGGATCGTGATCGCGTCGCCAATTTCCTTTCCTTCATTGAACTCGCGAAATCGCATGGTTTTCGACAGTAATGTATATACTCAGTGATTTTGTAACATCGTGCAACGGTTTCAATCAGCTTAGTAACGCCAACTTGACGGTCGGGAACGAACTCGACCAGTTTCGTCTCGTTTACAATTTCCCTTCGTGAATTTCACCGACGTCTAGTGTGTGCGCCGTTTGTGTTTGCCCCCTTTTCTCGTTGGAAAAGACTCGACATTGACCTGGCCGAATAGAGGCCCAGCATCGGCCCAATGGTCGAGGCACGTGCATTATCCTTCTCGTACGATCTCTGACGATCTTTCGTGATCCGTGGACGGGAGAACGGAATACGTTATTGTGTGGTATTGTACCGCGATGGAATACTGCCGTGGAACTCGCATGTGAACTCCCTTGAAGTCTTCAGTACTAGGCGCGCGTATACATTCGATAATCAAAGCAAGGCTGTTTTACGTTTTCAGTTAGACCGTGTGATTGTTTGGTGTGTACAAGTGGTTCATCGATACGTATTATGTATTGTGAAGTTTCACGGGATCTGAATGATGCTTTACCTTCGCGTTAGATACGGAAACCGTGACATTTACAAGGAAACCGTGTTTTCCAATATTACCATTCGGACACCGTGAACGGATCGAGAGTGTTCATATTGGCTTTATATGTCTCGTCTACACTAACAGGCATTGTCTGCGGATATGTATCCCTCGAGGTCGGGACAAGTTTGTACGCACTGTTCTCTAGTTCTCCATTCCAACGCAAAACGTATTTTAACCCGTGCACACTTCGGGTTCATTTACTGCAGATATGTGTCTTGTGGGAAATTGTTAATTTGAACGAGCCTTTAGTTTTCAAGCGTTCCGTTTCGAGGCTCGCGTTGCGTTCTCGAAAGGAATACATACATATGTATGTATGTTGTACATTAGTCGAGCGTTCGGGTGCCTGGAATGGAACGGTAAACAACGTGCGGTGGGAGAATTGAATTTTGATCTACCAGCTGTTCTGAACTTTCCACGTCTGTTGCATAAAAGACTTCTGAGTCATCGGGAGATACATTTACGTTTCGAACGGGCAACATCGTATTCTCGCGATAGATGGGTAAAACAGCGATTTTCAACCGGTGTACCAACAGTGGTCCACAGGTGTATTCGAGATTTCTTAATACAGCTAATCCCGTATAAAGCACGATCGCGAGGCTCTCAGAGATGCCGTTCTGTGCGAATTCGTGTTACACGTGACGCGAAACTAATTCAAGTAACAGGTTTAGGTTCGAAAATTAACGAAAACTAATGTTCTTTCGGTATACTAATTTATTATCCAATGAGATATACAGGCTGTCTGAGGTTTTCCTGGACAAAAATCTAAAAAATGTTTTATGAAAGTCGACCGATAAGTGTTTGTCACTTTGTAACGCAAATTGAAAACTCGCTTAATATTCCTAATCAATCAAATGAGTGAACATTACTCTCAAAGCTGGTTAGGACGCGGGGGAACAGCTGTTGGCCACATAGATCACGTGATCTTACGCCGTTAGATTTTTATTTGCGGGGGACACTGAAAGAAAAAGTTTATGCAACTGCATTAGCTATACCTGACACCCTGGTGCAACGACTTAAACATGCAGTTATAGGCATTGTAATCGTCAAGAAATTCGCCGGGTAATAAACAGCATGCTACATCGGTGTCAGAGTTGAACTTTAAGTTTCTAAAAACAAAGCGAGTTTTCAATTTACGCTTTATTACAATAACTTTGTAATAAATCCTTACTGGTTGACTTTCATCGTTTGTACAGAAAAATCGCAGACATCCTGTATAATAACATAATGTTTTAACACATGGGCTCCATTGATTGATTGATTCATGTAGTTATCTTATGCTTATTATTTAGTAAGATTAATGTTCCTGGGAGTTTCAATAGCATCTGCGGTATTACAAATAAGCTTTACAAATTAGGACAAAGTATATTATTAGTGATAAAGTAATTGTATTATAAATATACCCCTTTTTAAATTCACCGTACTGTTTCTACATAGAAAATTTGACGAAATAATATACAATTTTGTTTATATTGCTATTATTATTAATAGATATATGCATGTATGTATATATTTAATAATAATAATTCGCAATTTATATTTGAGCTAAGAACTTGATTGAAAAATAATTACCTACATGCATAATGGCGGGACAGAAATATTATAATATTTTTATTAAATATAAATTACTAAGTATTATTAAAGTATTACTTACGCCCTTGCATAAGTACGTACTTGTTGGAAATCGGGGGCATACATTTGGCTGTATCTTAAAGAGAAAAACGTGTAATTTGTTCAGAGAATTCGCATGAAACAATTGGCACAGAAAAGAATGCGCTGGTAGTTCGCTTTAAAAACAGCACCATTCTGTGTTTTACTGTACTGTAGCAGTTGTTGAACGAATTCTGGTTACACGATTGGAACAATCAATCAAGATTAGAGCACGGGCAATCGATATTCTACGTAAAATTTGTTTCGATAATCTTTAATCACTTAGGGAACATAACATAATACTTTACATATTTTAGAGACATGATATCTAAAAGTTTGCTTCTTTTTGCAGAAAACCTGGTTTTGAGCCACTTTCACAGTGACTGATAACAAGCCACTGTCCATAACACTTACGTAGTTTAGATTCAATCAACACTTTGCATACCATCTTATCGTAATCGCTCCGAAGTATAAGTTTTTACACTTTCCATTGTGTTTTTCTTTCATGAAAATGATGTTTTAATATAGAATATCGCAATTCTTTGTAACGGGAATTACAGGAATAAAAAATATTCGCCGACCAGACTGATTTAACATCCTTTTAATGTTTTTAAATCTCTGGATTCATATACATGTACTTGTCATAATTCATTGTGGCAACTAAGTCTACCGACGCACATTACTCTCATGCACTGTTATAAATGGTAGATACACAAAAATGCAACTAATACTAATTTCACATTAGAACCTCGAAGCCCGTTCAAATGATGGTTCTTAGATTTCTTTAAAATTATTAAATATTCAGTCACTTTAATTTTCGTGATCCGTCTAACGTATACCAAAATATGAATACCAAAATATCGTAATGACTTGCTAAATAATTATAGAGTTTAGTAGATCGATATAACCCAACACGCTATAAATACAAGACATTTATACCAATACAAACAAATATTTTACTATTCTTTATATCGTATTAAACAGGGTGATCAAGCTTATACTCTAATATCTTCACGATGGAACCGCGATTCGAGGTAGCTAAAGAAAACTTTACATCGTAAATCGATCTCCTTCATAACACTTGTTAGCATTTTATATTCCACTCTCGCCACAAACATCAAAACAAGAGGATCTCGCTCTAATTGATATACGTATACACACTTCCATTAAAAACGGGATCTGAAACAAATTTAGAACCGCCTACAATAACGATAGAGCGCCTCAGATTCGGTCCAACCGTAACCTATATATTTCGCGTATCGTTTCATCACCGTTGTTCGTCGCAAAAAAAATCGTGGCTCTCGTGTTCGTTGCATGTATAATACTTTCACGTTCGAAACAGGACATCAAACGAGTTTAGGATGACCCAGATCGATGAGTGGATATGGTAGATCCATGGGGCCCGATCCGAGCCGATTCGAAACATGGTCAGAAGTACGTCTCAATTTAAGGGCAATTGTGCCTAACAGTCTGACGCTCTCAATCGACCGTGGGCGTTTGCTTGGTTGACGAACGAACGAACCCACGACCGAACTATTTCATTCTATCTCCTAGTGTCAGACATACGACTTCCTTTTCCGGTCCTGTCTCGCGATGGATTATTAAAACTGCACCGCTTAATCGTTATTTCTAGTGAAACGACGCAAGGCGACGCGACGCGACGCCACGATCGATATACGTTAGAATTTGGATTAATTGGCTAAATCAGGAGACAAACAGGCTGAATAAATACCACTGTACAAGACATACGAAATTTTTGAACGTATCGTGATTAAGCAATTTTCTTGTCCAATTGATTCAATTATTAATATTATTTACTGTTTACTGAATACGAAAGGAAAATGTACAGCTGCGTAGTGGATTCAATTTTCTGGAATACAATAGTTCTAGAATGATTTATTCTCGCCGTCCCCTATACGGTACTTCAAAGGGTACATTATCTCTTGCACTACCAAGTTGAAGATTATTTATGACCACCATATCATATGTTGTACATATATATATATATATGGGGCTGATTAAAATGTTGAAAAAATTAATTATTGTTGTACATATTGAGTTTGGGCATGTTTGAACGCCGCAATTTCTTTAGTGAGTTATGCTTGCGCTGGTAATGGAACGTATTATGAACTCGTTTGTGTTCCAATGAAGCAGCTTCAAAAAAAGGAAAAATGGACTATTTGTAGTCTGTGTAAAAGATATACACGTGGAAAACATGGTAAATAAAACAAATAACCCACATTCAATACATCATCGGGGAAGAACAATTTCTAACAAAAACACTGAAACAGAAATGGTTTGTGAACAATACGACAAAAGTATTGTTTGTAGAATTATTTTTTTGTGGTGGGAGACAAAGTGCTCCATCGTTGGTAGTTCGTGTTTGCCCAAATATGTTCGTAGTGCAAAGATTAATATGAAAGAAAAAAGCACTATTTTTGTCTCAATTTCTCGTACAAGGATTTAGACCTGTGGAGCAAAATATTGAAAGCAACTTGCATCAGTGGATTATCACGTTAAAATTAACAATTGAATGTTAATATTAATGAAAGTATTAATATTGTATTGTAATGCAATAATATGTTATGGCATTCCTTTTACTCGTAAATAAATAGAAGAAGTCGTTCTAATTTATTAGTCCAGAATACAATACTTGAATGATGCTAAAATTTATAATGTTGTACAGCACTCTGTTCTCCGTAAATCTAAACATAGTTCGACTTCACTCTAAACTTAATTAAAAGATATTTGCTGCAAGCATGTGTGACACGCTCTCTTGGCTCAAATTATTTGGATACGGATCAGTTCCAGAAAAGGAAAGTTGTGCGCGTAATACGTAAATTTAAAAGCGATTCAATAATAAATACTTCCGCTACTGTACATATATTATTTGTCAGTTCGATTCCGATTAATCGGGGATCTGTTGCACCACGGGACACGATGACGTACAGTGTATTCCATTCAACAATTAGTGTATTCCAAAGCAACGATTCTACGAGAAATCATCATCAGTCAAGTATCGTGGAAAATTGATTGTCGTCGCGTCAGCAAGGACAGTAATTATGGTTTCTTCGTATAAATTAAAGCAAAAACATGATCGTGGTAAATTCCGTTGTGAGACAACGGGTAGTGTTGCTACGAGTTAAAGATCTTTGATGCAGGGCCTTTTATGGAAGAAAGAATTTATTATCTTTATAGATTGATGCTGAGTTTAGCTTTCGCTTTATTTGCTCGCTTTATTAGTTAAATAAGTGGAGAAAATGTTTCAGTTTAACTCTAAGACATAGGATCTTTCAGACAAAATCACGATATAAAATTATAAAACGATGGGATATAAACTTAATTTAAAAGATGCTTATACATTTAATTGCTAGGTGAAATATAAATTGTCCCACAATGCTTCACAGAGGGTTAAACTGAAATATGTTGAATACTGTTTCAGGGTGAATTTTTATTTCAAATTTAATAGTATTACGACACTGACTTTAATAGAGCATTACGTTACACTAAACGATTATGTTTAGTTATTGAACTAAGAATATGGTAAATGTTGATTGCTGACGAAAATTTGTATGGATAATTGTACACCTATACCTCGCTTTACGGCCAAGATACGTTCCGGAAAAGTTGGCCGTAAAGCGAAAAGCCGTATAACGAATCAATTATTTTGATACAGACCCATACAAATTCAATTGGATCTGTTCCAATTTTTTATGAAATAATATAGCTTTTAATTCATAAAGCATTTTATTCTTCTCATTCCCTATAGAAATTCACGAAATAAACGAAGCATTGTGGGCCGTAAAGTGAAAAAGTGTGATAATTAAAAAAGGCTTTTATAGCGGAATGCCGTGTAAATTGCGGGCGTATAGCGAGGTATAGCTGTATTGGAATTGTATTAAGATCTTATTCGTGATTTGTCGCATTGAATATAAATTTGTTGAGTTTGTTTATTTAGTTAGCTGAGGAGATTATTTAAACTTTTTATTAGGTAGCTAATGACACATTGTTTGGATGTATTTCTACGAAAAATGACTATTAAACCTCGTTCGTATTATATTATTATTATATGGTAATGATTTTATTGGATTCAATGGAATATTTTATTTCTTCTGTTGAATAAAAAATGTTTCCAAGGCTAGATCGAATCAAACTTGAATTTTGTTGATATGATTCTTTTTACATCGTGGTAAATTTTGTTGTTCCATGGATTGATTGATCTCTTAGAAATTGAATCATTTGAACTTTATTTGTATGGCGTTTGCAGTGAATCCAATCCAATGTTTATATTATTCATTTATATGCTCACTTTAGAGAATTCGATTGATTATTTAAGTTGTTGTATCCAAATTGATTTGATTGGTTCGCCAATCATTCATTGCATTCATTCGGTGTAGACGTGTCCACGGTCATTTTAGAAACTAGGCCGGTTTATGGCTGTTTCCTTCAATGAAAATACAGAACATTGATAATGGGAACTATTTTACGCTTCAACTGGTTTCATCCACATATCTAATCGCATTTTTCTTCGACGTAAATCAACAAATCCGCCTTTTTCCTCGTTTTATTTCTTTGATGGAATCGTACGCGGTAGTATATATACGAGTACCTGAAGAAAAGAAATATTTGGACAGAATATTGCCTCTTATTGTGTGTATTTAGCAAGCGGTGGCCTTATTTCCTTATCAGAATTTACATATGCTAAGGAACACAATTACCAAACGACAGAAAAAGCTTTCTTTTTAAACGGTTTAACGCGTTACTAGTGTTTATGTAGTAGTAACCTAAACAAATTTTCGTCGCGAATGCGCAAAATAAGTATTTTTTGACCATGAAACTTAAATTGTAGAACGGATATGCTTGAAATGTTTATCGCGTACTTATTGCTTAGAATAGATATTAATAGAAAGGAATACTTTAACATTTATCAACATTTCAGTTTTATAGGCAAACAACTTTTCTATACAACAAAGTAATTTTAATAAATACTCTTTTAATAAATAAATACTTGTCAAAATACACTTATTTTATTAGGTGTACCAATTCATTTTTTGTTATTACTTTCAAAGTTTACTATCATCACATTCTAAAATAAACGATTCCCAGCAGTAATTGTTACTATTTTTGCAGACTTGTATCTATTTTTACTATAGTTTTGTATTTTAAGCTCAATAAAAATATTGATTTTTATTAGCTATAAAAACATCAGGCCCTCTTCTCATGATGCCGATACTTCTGAAATATGTATTTGCCGGATAAAACGCGCAGTGCACCGATAATCGTGTAATTCGTAACGGCGTTCCTCAAATTTTTTGCCACGTGACCGAATATATTTGTTCGCAATGGTACTGTGACTAAAATGTTTATAACATAAAACTTGTAAAAAGCACGTAAACTGAGAAGTCACGGCATGCTATTAAAATAATATTAAATTAATAAAATTACGCATATTTGACCAAAACTTTTACATGTGAAAAGTAACATTCAGTATACTTATACTGACAATGAACGCGGTTCACGCGAACTTTGATTTATAAAAAATATTTTTCACGCTTTTGTTTTTGTTTACATAAATTGCGAACAAAATGGTTCAGTAGAATAGTAATGGCTCTGTTATTGTTATTTCCGTTTAATTGGCCCTGACCGACACGAAATTTAACGCTGTACACCGCATATGTATTGGTTCGCGGTCCACATGTTGAAAAACGCTGATTTAAAACACTCTAGATAAATTGAAATAGAGTGTCTTTTAATAATTTTACCACACGCAGGCTAGGACTGTCTAGCATTGATTTACTGTGCTACTGTCATAGATCACTTTATTGTGAACAGAAATCTAGCAGAAAAGCTTAGAAATAAAGATTCAAGAATTAAAAAAAAGATCTGTTACTATAATCAATGAGTTACTTTAAAGCGTTTTGTTATTAAACAAGAATATCTTGTGGATTACCTACTGATATCCGTAAGAAATTTTCATAAGCCGTTTGGAAATATATCCACTGGTTATAAAACGTCATGTTGTCCTTTACTTTTGTCAATGCAACACGTCTTGTGCAACAAATCTGTTAGAAATATCGGTATAATAATAAGAGGAGCCTGGCGATTTTACTGCAAATAAAAATCAGTTCAGCTGAAATTTCGAACATTTCAGAAAGGAGCATAAACAAAATATTTTAGAAAATACCAGCAATGACTACGTTAGCGCAAAAGTATCTGCCGCCTTTACGCAATAAGAACAGCTGTTCTTAGTACTTTCGTTTATTGTCTGTGCATCTATGCATCTGTTTGTTTACTTATTATCCAATTAGTATTAAATCTGTCGTTATTGTACAGAACGTAGGGAAATTCCTGTATAATGTAATTTGTTCAAAAAACTCAAGCCATTATTGTGGTAGACAAACCAGCAGGTACATTTTGCACCTGGCCAATACCTGCACAAATATGTACATCATTCCTTCTACTAGCGTGTTCTTAACAAACCATAAAAGTGTTGAAGTAACAGTGGACTACTTAATCGGCACAGTTAATACAATAACAACCCCTTCGTGGTGTATTCCATTTCGACACTGTAATCTTACAAACGACCTATTAAGGCCATCCACGGTGTTAATGTAAAAATAATCCTTTGCGTGGCCACCGCGCTATGAAAACGGAAAGTTGATCGCGGTCTTTGAGAACTTCACGCATAACACGAATCGATATCTCTTGTAGGCAATCAGGCCCGATAATATTTGCAAAGCATAAACTTGCAACACGTCGACTTAGTCGTTCGACAGAGTGTCAGAGAAAGACACCAGGGACTCATGGTTGCATTCTATTAACGGAGTCCTTTCTCAGGCTATAACGGGAGCGCACAGGAGCTAGAATTTTTATGCCACTGCGCTTTCAATTTTCTCGCACGCGATGTGATACGGACCTTTGTACGCTTTGATGATCATGAAACTGTACTTCGAAACATTTATACTTCGTTCGTGGATACAGCTGACCCGACCATAACATGTGCATAGTTTGTTTCCTAAAAAAAGAAATGGTTCGCGTTTGGAAATCGTGTCGTAGATATCGAAGACAAGTAACTAAAGTGGAAGTTCGTTGCTGAAATTTGGGAAAAATACAGTTTTCCATTTATTTGTTTGTAGATCCTTTCATTAATAAGAATAGAATTATTAGGTTGTTACAAATGAAATGACCGAATTTATAATGAAACTTTTCAACTTTTATAGTTACGTGGGAAATAATATTTACATATTGGTGAAAGTATTTTTTCACCTATCATATGAATGTCATATTGACACTACGAGTTTCGTAAAATAGGAGTATTTATATCGTTTATAAAAAAAGAAACTTATGCATGGCACTGTAAACATATTTTTACTTTATTCGATGCAGTTTAATGGAATTTAAAAGGATAACATATTAATTTTTTATCCAGTTACTGCTGCAAATAATATAATTATTTTTCACATCAAATCCACACTGAAGCCATTTTCTTTTTATTTCCTTCTCCTTTCATTTATGGCTTGTGTGGTCAAGAATACACCTTAGTTCATCTTTATATATTAACGTATTTGAAGCAATCACAGATTCGAAAATACATTTAATGTACAGGATTATAATATTTTTATCATATTTGGAGCACAAATAAAACCACAAACTTCACCAATTTTTTAGCTGACACAGAATATTGATTGATCTTGAAATCTTCTTTCGGTTTTTTAATGGTAAAAGATGTTTCTAAATGTAGGTTGTCGTTTCTATATGCAGTAAATTGCAAGATAGGTAGCCAATTAAGTTCTAACTAGAACTAGAAAAATTAAAATCGTGTTTCGAAAATTCCCTATTTCTATTTTTATCAATTCCATTATGGTGGAGATTTTTATTTTAAAATAGGATATGGCTTTCAACATAATACACAGTTAATTGATGTTCTGCTATAAACAGAAATCTGATTCCCGTGCATTTTACCTAGTCATTTAACAACAAATATATTCCAGTTTTTATACCCTATGTATTTATATAAAGTGGGCCACGTAAAATATAGCGATGTACAGTTCTGAAAATATGAGTGATGTTATATTATCTAATATTAGAAAATACAAGCAAACTCAATCTTAGATATTGGCAACGCATATTTACCTTACTCGAATTAATTCATATTACTTATTGTTTATTAAAATATATAGAAAAGTATGTGATAATTTTAGGCTCACTTAATCAAAATATCACTTTAAAGTCGTGATCTTAAAGTTAATGAGCAATTAGAATATACATATACACTAAAGATATATACATATTTATGTAACAGTAGATTTTAATCTCCATGTTACTTGTTCACTCAGATGCTTATCAAATTAATGAAATATGTGAAATACATGAAGCTTAATTACGTACAATTCTGTCATGAAATTCTTAACTACAATTATTTAAACTAATATTAGCAAAAATCAATTGTTACCGTTCAACTGAAGTTTCCAACATTCTAGAAAAAAACTAGAGGACAATTTCTCTTATCGTAATCCTTCGATAATAATACATAATAAACAGAGAAACAAAGAAACCGTGCGTTGTTTATATACATAATTGTACTATTCCTCGTGGGGAATGGATTAAATGTTGTTGTCAAAAACGACAATTAATCAATCTATCTCGAATGAAATTATTTTCGTTACCTGGATCAATATCGACGCGCCAGTAGTAACCTTTGCACGCTGGAACTCTCAAAAAGAAAAAGAAATGTCTTTAATGCACACAAATAGTACAGTTTTTATTTATATCGACGAGCCATACGTATAAACACCTGAATTATCTAAAATGCAACTTGTACATATTCTCAAATATATTTTTACATAGCCACAATTTTTGAATAGCATAAATAATTAAAATAATGATACGTTTATTGTAAAGAACATTTCTATAAATATATGGTAAACCATTAGGTCAAACCATCGCGAAAGGGTTAAGCACTGTTTTCTTCCGCGTTCATTCGTACAAGCACCTACTTACATACATTGCCCGACAATATTTCTTTTCTCACAACTTATCATAGCATTACGTAACAATTGTGTTCACATCGATCCGTTCACGACACGCATTTATCTGATTTCACCGCAACTTATAGACACCCGAAGAGATAATTTGTTCGCAACAAGACCCGCCTTAGCCGCGATTAGATACACACCCATAATCCCTCGAGCTTGCTTTCTTTCTCTATGCCACACTCGTCCTCTCACTCCGTAAAACTCGTCACACATAACGTATTGCAAAAAGTTCTCGATTTAATATCAAATGAAATTTAGATACGAGTTCACCATTCGATGTCGAGGAATGGCAAATGATCCTGGCGAACGATTCAGACGCGACCAGTGTGTTCCAGCAACAAAAATGTTCCCGTCGATGATTCGTGAAAACACGCGGCCAGGTCCGACGCAGTAAAGTACCATATTGAGTTTTCTGTGCAAGTGACAGTGCGATTTTTACACGCGAGAACAGAGAGGCCGAAACAGTGAGATCTTTACGCATCAGGAGGCAGTAATCACCAACGGGAGTGGAGAGAGATAATAGGGGTCAGAGTGGTGGACAAAGTTGAGAAAAGGATAACGGGAGAAAAAATGTTCAAGCTCGCTGGAAGACAAGAATGGGAGGCTTTGACGAAAGGTAAATGGCTCGGCCGTTTACGAACCTTTTTTAAATAATTATTTCACACGTGCCCTTGATCGACCCTTTGAAACAGTATTTTTATTGCGTGTCTTCAAAATTCATTGGAACTGATAAACACGCGTGATAATTAGCGCGTTTATCTTAATATGATTTTGAAGATGCACGAGTTATTTATTTGGCACCGGAAAACGTTCTGGCAGATTTACAAATAATCGACTATATACTCTACTCTAATCTAATACTATAAATGACCGCACAGTTTTAATCGTTCATACTTTATCCGTAATTTAATTGATTGAATTTTTTGCAATGCAGTTTAATGCCGAACAGTTACTTTCCACGAGTCACGTTCGTGTTGAGTACATGTTCATCGTGTGTAATGTATGGTCTTTAATTTTTTAACGCAATTTTCACCAAGTGTGTCGCTCGTTATTTAAAGGCAAAGGGTACAATCAATCAATCAATTACTTACATTTAAATGGATAAAATTCAAACGACCAATAAGTACTGTCGCTTTTTCAAGCGAACCGCAATATGCATACTGAAGATACAATATATGTATAACTTGCTTATGGTAATTAACAAGTACGTGCTGTAATTACAGAAATAACAATATTTATGGCATCACCGAAAAATTGATGTATAATGCACCACTTTTATGACAATGCTATGAATAAGTGAGCGGTACTTGAGTTGTTTTTAGCATAATATAAATACACTGCATTTGTGATTAGGGAATATGCGAATAAGTAAGATATAGGATGTTTAATGTGAATCAAGAGTGACATTACTTATATGATAAGCTAATATAATTTTTTGTAGCAAACAATTTTGTTTACTTACACGTTTCACGAATATATAAATACATTAGCGGTCAAAAGCTTGAAATTTGATTTTAAATTTAAAAAAAAACTGCAAGAATTTTGTTTTCCATTGCCAAATATTTTTCTGTCATAGATTCAGACACACCTTGACGCTGCACACTGAGATTCGTTAGTGTGCCCGGCCTTTTTACCACAATTTTAGATTCGAATTTGAGAATAGATAAAAAAAGAAATTTGATGTAATTCGGTAAAGTCGATTTTTTTTTAGAAGACAAATACTTATATGAAGAAGTTTCATTTTATAATTTTGACTTACTTCTGCACGGTGAAACACCATCTTTCCTGTTGTATCACGATTTCAGGAACACCTTGTATACAATTAATGGCATATACCGAACCATTATGTTTATTTACGTTCGCAAATTTGAAAAATGACTAAATTAATCATATTTAATTATAATATTATAATATATATATAATATTTTTCATCACATTTTGATTTGAATTTACTCGAAGCAAACGTTCTGAACAAATATCACTCGAAGAATTTCACCTATAGATCAAATAGTTTCTTATGTATTCAAAAAATTTTTTATATAAAGGCAAAGCAATAAAATAGGGTGCTGCACTGAGTTGTGGGGTAAACACTAATCAAAATCACGTATATAAAGCAAGTGGTAAATGATGGTAATTCTGCGTAGATCATCGGTGACCTACAATAAGATAAATCTTTACGCATGTGCGTCGCACATGGTAATTGTGTGCCATCTAAGATGAACAGGTTCACTCGACGCCTGTTGCTAGTCAAAATACCAGGCTGATCTTACAATCCTTCGTGCCCAATCGATTTGAATTGAAGGGTGATTAGAAAATCTTTCAAGCACACCTACATCAGAGTTGCAAAAAATCACGTCAGGTGAAATGTTAACTCCCAAAGACAATCGTCAAAATTCGATAAGGAGAAGCAAATGCCAAATACGCTTATTTATTTTGGAATAAATTTATCGCAACCAACCCCAACTGTGTGTTAATATATTGTTGATTGGTGACGAGTATACTTGCGTTTGCACAATTTATGCAAATATTAAAATGTACAGTTATGGCAGTTGTTATTATAGTGTAGCTGATATTTTCGGCAGTGTTTAATGTCGATATTCATTATTTTTCTGTTGTTTCGGCATTTTATTGGCAATTTTGGCGATTCGCGGTCTCAAGGAATCACATTTTCTCTATAAAGAAGCGGCTAATCGAGAGCTGGCCCGATTAAGTGAATGTTGTAGGGATTAAACAATACCCATAATCGAGCGCCTAACTTCCAAGGATTGCATTTGAGTTTATGGCGGATTAACGCATTAAAATTTTAAGTGCTAATTTTAGATCGAACACGATGATTCAAAATTAGTGTTGCAGATGTTGATCTTAATTAATTTTCCTTCGATACAATCACAAATTTTGTGGCGCTACGGTTGAGTCAGCCACTAGTGGTGGATAGACGGATAGAGAAGGATGTCGTGCAACAAAGTGCGTTTGTTTACCTTGCTAGGGGCGTAGGCAGGTCGATTCATCCGTTTCAACCCTTGGCCGGCAGGGTTCAAAATCTCCTGGCCACTTGGGGAATGAATCACACAACGGAAGTATACGGAAAATCGATACCGCCTACGCTTGAATCGGGGAGAAAAAGTCAAACAAGTTCATACGAGAAGATCCAAGATCAAGCGAGAATTACTTTGTATAGTTTTTTGTTCTTCTTGAAACTTGTTTTCCTGAAAAATATACTGGACACCATATGCTTGATGCACATGGTAGGGTTCCCTGGTTTAAAAGATCCGTTCACAAGAATCTATCAGGTTTCATTCGACATACTGAATGCATTTACAAATGCTTTCAATTAAGTTTTTTTCGTACGTGCACTACCTGGTCAAAAAGTTTCAAATCACCAAGTATTTCAAGTTTCAGTTTAATAGTTTATTAGCAAAAGAGTACATACATGTCAGGGTTATTAGTCTTTTCAAGAAGCACTTACAATATTATATCGACCCTTATACAAGAACATTTTTGCTTCGTTTAACATGTACGATTGAAACGATTGTATACGAGGGAAGAAATTCATTACTTTAGAACTGTTGCGTGAGAAAAACAAGATATTGGGGTATTAAACACACATTTTCAGATGTATTATATATAGATAATATATCTATGTCTCTTATTTGTAGAATATTTGAAAAATTGAAATGAGGGGGAAAAGATGAGAATTGAATTAAACTAAAATTGTGTATTAAATTGTGCGTTTCGTTGCATTCCATGTTTGACCCTTTTCTGCAAATAGAGGGTAGCTTTTTTTAAATTAAATTACATAATCGTAGTAGATTGAATAAAAATATACACTATGAAATTTATAATAATTAAATTAATATATGTCCTCCGATTCTTAAATTCCAATTCTCGAAATTCATTGCAAACAATTAACCAAACTATTTCACAAACGTCGCAAACTAAAAAATGTCTTTTACATTCTTTACAAGTCGTTTATTTTGTCTTTCTAGTTTCACTTTTTTGGACATAATCCGGACAATTTCATGTGTTCTACGTATGTCACAGGCTGCTCTGTGTATCTTTAAAAAAAAGCAAGCACGTTTTTCATATCTTTACAGCCATGTGTCTTCTCTCCTTTTTTTCTTTTAATTCCATTCCCCTTCTGACTGCCGTCGCTTTTTCTCCAGAAAACTTCGCCGAGAATCGTACAATCCATGAGAAAAAAATGCAAGTACAAGTGATTCATTCTCTCCCCTCGATGAATCGTTCATTACAACGTCCTTCATTCATCCATGATTCGGTGAAAATTATCCGGAGAAAGCACACAGTTTCGATGTTCGAGCTTCATACATTACTCGAACATTAGTTAGGTAGGCCACTGGTACAGACCAAAACAGGTTTGCGTTTTTTGCTATGAAAAACACACCTAAGACAAATAATAGATCTTAGAAAGCCTTACATTATTTGAAACATTTTGAAATTTGAGTGTGCGCTGAGCAGCGCTGTGAGAAGAACTTTCTTTGTTGCTACGCAAGAAGCTCAGTTATGGGATATATGAATTAGTCATCACTGTTATAATAATAGCATAATTTTTTATTTCACTTTCCGGTTCATATTTATTCGCCGTACTTGATTAAACAAACATGCTGGAGTAACTAAATATATCATGGTAATAATTACAATGGGAATGTCAATTATTTAAAAGCTGGTATTCGTGCTTTGTACATGACACGCCTCCACGTATAAGCATTGAATTTTCATCTTTGACGCTCTTGTTCCTTACTCAAGTCCATTCGAGTTCAAACGATTTATGAATAGAACGGAACACCTTTCTTTTTTATCGATAAGAAGTAGGGAGCGCTTATTATTACAAACGAATAATTAAAAATACAAAATTCAGAAAGATGGCAAATATATATGCAATAAATTAACTTCTTATTAATTAATTAACTCTTGTATTAATATTAAAACATAATTAATCTTTATATTGCCCACAAACATGTAAAATTTGGCTACATATTTCTTAATTTCGTGCAGGGGTTAGTACTTAGCTAGAATCTACTTTCGAATGAGTTGTGTGCAATGAAATTTAACTTTCAACCAGATCTTCCATTTTCTTATTATACAATGCTTTTATCACGTGACGATATCATTGAAGTTATTCAACATATAAAGTATCAAATACGATTTTGCGTTTTTCAGTTTCATTTAATTTATTTCCAAACATAATAGACCTATCTTCGAAACACAAAAAGGTTGCCAAAATGAATGCAATGCTTGGTTGGTTCGCAAATGCAATGGTTCGCAAAGCAACTGAATAATAATCGTTGAAATTATCCGTTTCTCTCTTGCATTTTCTCTTTCATCCACGTTAATACAATTAACACGTTGAATGCCGTGGGGTACCGGCACTCAATTTGCCAGTGGAACCGTGGGGATTATATAAAGAAACTAATTCATCGTAGAACACATGAAAAGAGTTTTATTTGCAATTACGAGCATGTGTATTGTAATATACAGTAATATGCATCGCATAACCAAAAACTCATTCCGACGCCGTGGGCTAGTTATGTAAAAGTTCGACATTCACCGTGTTAACGTTACACATATTATCGATTTGCCTATATTTGTCCCCGCACGTTCAATAAGATCGACAACATGAAAAACATCGCCAAAAATATTAACGAGGTATTGATCGTCCGACGGTTCCAGGCCCCCCTTAAAGCAATACTTATTTTTACCAACCATGCCTTCCAAAAATATGAATGCCTCCAAAGTGGACGGCAGGTGTGGGAGAAATAAAAAGCAAGGCACGATCGAATCCAGACCTTTTGGTTGGTCCTTCGCCAACAAATGCGGCCGTAATACGAAACGTGGTTGCGGTCAACCGACGACGACAAAGGCGACGACTGGCTTGTGTCGATCGATCGATTAACGAGAAACGAAAGTGCCTACTGAAAGTCTTTATCTCTGGCGTGTTTCTCTTTTTCAGACATACGGCTGCAGCTGAACGAACAGCTGAGATGCCTCGACGTACGGATGGAGGCCCAAGTCGCCATCGTGGCGGAACTGCAGGATTTTTTTCGAAGAAGAGCCGAGCTGGAGCTCGATTACAGCAAGTCTCTGGACAAGTTGGCCAGGAGCATACAGCTCAGGCACAAGGAGCAAAAGCAAAAGTACATGTTCTATTCATTCTTTACTTTTTCTCTTCCCCTTCGACCTCAAATCTTCCGCCATCGAGCTGAAACATGTACTTCTCTTTGGATGTGGAAGCTTTTAATTCATTACGAAGAATATTTTGGTATAATAATATATTCAGCAGATTTTACAAACGTTTGTTTTCATTTTATACTTTACGTTTTCCTCGTGTTAGGCCCCTTTCTTTTCAGATTGTTGGAGTATGATCGTTTTCCAAAATGTTTCATCAGAAACGAAGCTGTTATGCTTAAAACCTTGATCAGTCGATAAATCATAAATCCTTTAGCGTGTAAACACGTGTTGTTCGCAATAGAATATTAATTACTGAAAGCAGAGCACATTGATTAATGACAATTAATTCCCAGGCGAGAACAGTGGCCCCTATTCTCAAGCTACGCTTGCTGGCAACAACTTGTCAACGAGACCAAATCCCTGAGCAGAGATCATGCAGCTCTCTCAGAAGTGTACAGCACACACCTTGTCGGGCGTCTCAATCAGGTGATGGAAGACGTTCAACGGATCTACAAGCGTGTGAGTATCAGCCAATTTCTCCCAGTTCCTCTTCAAATGCAACAAGAATAAGACCCAACTTGCACTTTACTTTTGAAACATTTTATCTTTCTTTCTTCGATGATGCAACGATAACAGTGGGGTGTAACTATGTTGAAATTATGGTACCTCGCATGTATGACCACTATGCTTCCCAGACCCAAACTGAACCATGGTGACGAAAGGCTATAGCCGGGTAAGGGGGTAAAATGTGCCCCTAAACCAAATTCGACTGGTTATCTGTCTTTGGATAGCTTATCAAGAAAAACCAATTTGTGCCCAGTTTCAACCCTGGGCAGGGTAACTGGGAGGGTAGTTACAGCGAAAAAACAAAAAAAAAAAAAAAAACAAAAAAATAAAAAATGTTGAAAACAATCAGAGACATTTCTATTACGAAGGTGCATATTATAAAAGTCCTGCAGATTTTTAAATTGAAAGCCTGAGCTGCAAAAAGTAAGAGACGTCAAAAAATGCTGGAAAATTACGATTTTGTATTGAATGAGTCGGCTAACTACGATTATACCTTTTTTCTGGGTACATATTATTGATACTACAACTCTCAATTTTGTTCAGATATTTTAATCAGGTGGGCCGCAGTTAAATTAATTAAGAACCGCAAACAAAATTTTAGCGTTAGAACAGACATCGAATCCAAATTTTTAAATCAAGTAGATCTTCTATTTTACGTTCGTTTTCTGTGAATATCTGACAATGATATCGAATCGAATCACTGTAGTTCGTTTACGATGTACACGAATCGTTAATTAACAAGGTATACAAATTTCAGCTACAGAATGCATCACGATTTTTATCTCAAAATGTTCGGGCTATAGAATGCACAGAGCAAATATGAAATTTTCGAGCAAGTACAAACATCGGCAAACCACGAGACCCTCAGGATTTCCAGCTATTCCTACCTGTAATATAACCAACGCGTTACATCGGTTTCAGTGCCGTGAGATAGGCTATGAGACGCACGAGGAGATTCTTCGAGTGCTAGACGAGCTCCATACCACGATGAAAACGTACCAGGCATACCAAACGGGCTCACGGCAAGCGGAAACGAAGCTTCGTGTCGCGGAACAACAACGTAGCAAACTCGAGGTGGCAAATGCCCCGCCTGAGAAGCTTGCGCGTAGCAAGAAGTACAAGCTAATGGAAAAGGAAGTGAACAAGGTAGGTTGTGACGAGAAATCAAGGCCGGGTCACGGTCCTCGCCTACTGGTGGCTTGTTCGCGTTTCTCTTGACACCTCTCGAGCCACCTTTAACCCTGACGATGTCTGCCGAGTACTTCAAGACGCGCGGCGATTATCGATTTTCCGCTACGAAGTTCTTTTTTTGTATGGGGGATTCGCGAACCGAGGTCGAGAACTGTCTTCCCTTTGATGAATAAAGCTTTCGTTTCATTCATCTCGCGGCGAAATTTCACATCGTCCCTATCTATTTAAGAGGGACCGCTCACCTAGAGCACTCTATATGTAGTTCAAGCATTGTTAGGTTGAAGATTAACACGGTGCTAGAAGCGTTATGGCGCGTCTATAATTTGTTCCGAGTGGCCCATTCATTCGTTCCACGTTGCTTCGAATTACACGTCGGCGAAGGTTCCCCTGAACATTTGTGAACGAAAATAATAGATCTATGTATATCTCTTCCTTCCACCATTACGTGTTTGCAAGGGGGAAGCTTTTTCCCACCGTGCATTAGCAGTGGAGCGAAACGAATCAATTGAACACTCTCAACATATATATAGACGCTTCCGTAGTCGTTCAATCGCGTAATACAAAATGAAAATTGATGTATTGTTATTGTTATTAATATTCTTATTTCACAACGCACTTGGAATAAAAGAAAAAGGAAAATTGATATACTGGTGATAAAACTGATAGAGTTTTAGAACAAAAGTACATATTTACTGAAGTAGGCAGTGTTAGGCATCAATCAATTAAAATATTTAATTTAAATGATTAAAAAATTTAATCGTTGGTTTATTTAAGCCTGATCGATTTAATCGTCGGTTTATTTAAGCCTGATCGATTTAATCGTCGGTTTATTTCATCCTGATCGATTTAATCGATGGATCGTTAGTTGCTGATTGGCGATTATAAGTAATAATAAAAGTACACGCGTTACAACTGTCTTTACCAAATGTTTTCTGCTCACTAGTGTTTAGAATTGAACTGGCAGAATTGACAATGAAACAAAACGATTTTTTCGATGTTTTAGAAAATTTTAATAGTTGATCGTAAATGCAATTGATGGTGAAATATCTGATGGTCAAATAATTTAATCGTCTAAATTACGATTAGTCATTAATTCTGATTGACAATAAAATATTTTTATTGTCATTGTTAATCGTTAATTGCGCTAAAGTTTGCCTAACACTAATAATAATTAGAAACATTCTGTTAATATCAGGCCATTTCAATAGTTTCTACGTATTCTTCCGCGATTCTGCAAAAAAAATCCTCAAAAAGTACACAACAGGATCCGAGGTCAAAAATGAATGGTATTCGTATCTGTAAAGAAACAAAGAATTAATGGAATACTATATTCACAATCTAATAGCATTTGTTGGGGCGAGTTCGACGATGTTGCAACGATAGGCCATTTCGTTTTATAAAAATGATGAACTGTGATAACATTGATAACATTTTCATTTAACTGGCGCGTGTTCTTTCTCCTGTTCAGAGGAAGGTGAAGTACCAAGAGGCAAAACTGAAGGCACTGAAGGCGAGAAACGAATATATTTTATGTCTCGAGGCATCGAATACGACAATACACAAGTACTTCGTGGACGACCTTTCGGATTTAATTGACGTAAGTTATTAAAATAATAAATCATTTACAATTTATCATTTTCAAATACAGCTGATTCAGGTGTAACTTGGAATTCGAGTAGAACGTAATACCGAATGTCGTATAAGGTGTTTTTATATTTAAGTAAGAACAGTGGAATACCTCTCGAGGGAGTGAAGTAATAAAAAAATGTTATTAGAAAAGTTGTTTGCTACGATGGAGAATATTTTGCGACATAAATAGTTTTTATACAGGTGGAGTAGTGAGGAAGATCTGAAGGTCAAGTTAATTTTTTCCAAATGTAATCCTACATTCTTTTATTCATAATATGATAGTGTTCGTTGAAACGAATTCAACTATCTGCTATCATCATATCATATCCATCCAGATCACGACAATTCTCTAGCTAAACACAGAATGTGCTTCACAAATCATAAATAGAAACGTGATTAAGTTTGAAAGTTGTAATAAAAAATGTAATCCGAATGTGCAGTAATTTCGATCAGCAACCAAAATGTTTTCTTCAAGTTATTGTACGCTTCCTCTCTATATAAACAGTTAAATTTTTGTTAAAATAAGTTTTGCTAAGTCGATCGTAGGATTTTAACGTAAATACGATATCGCTTCACTCGAATCCCAGGAATTTTTCTTTTTAACCCTTCTATGTATTACTGCACGCCGCTATAGTTGCTCTGCTCTATTTCATTCCTTTCTATATCATGTTTTAAGGCTGCTAAATAGATACTTCACTAACACACTGCTCTGAAGAATCGTAAATGGTCGCTGGTGTGAACGGTCACAAAGTGAAAGGAAGGGAATAAGTGTTGTATAAGCTTGATGGATCGATACGTTATTTGTACGATACTGTAAAAAAGATTTGCAAGTTTAAAACAGTTGTTCAGAAGTTGTACAAAAATGTACAGAAATAGGGAGCTGGTATTAACCTCCGTGCATTGTTGAAATAATTGCTACACACAGTTCAAGCTAAGATGTCAATTTTCAATTGTCGCGTAATCGAAAATCAACTACAATATTTATACCGATTTAATCCCCATTTATAATAAATTATATACTATAATTATAATAATTCTTTTACATTATGGTTTTGTACTTCTCCTGTTATGCCTAAAAATTGTAGATATTATTAAGTAATAAAGAGCGTTTTATTTTATCTTAGGAAATTAAAATCGATTATTTCTAAACAAAATACATTTGTTTAAGTGTGGAAGATAAGGGGCAATATTACTAGTAATTTTAACTCACATTGAATGATCTCTCACTCTGCTTATCGTGATCATACCTAGCTATTTGATGTAGAATCTAGAGTATTAAGTAATACGTATTTGGCACGCGATTGTACGAACTAATTACAGCAGATTAAACTCGACTTAAAGGAACACTAAACGGGCTTCTTGATACCGTACACATGACTCTATGGTGGGTGATTGAATTGGTTTATTCAACTGAACGTGCTAATCGGGTTTGCTCGGTGTTACTTTGCCACACTATCCATGAGAAGGATTGTTCAAACACCTGGTCAACTTCAGAAAAATTGTTCTCCAGTCGTTAAGAGCGTATGCGTTCAAAATGACACTTTTACTATTTGATTGTATCATGTGCATACATATAAATGCTTCATTTCACTTCTTATTTTGAAAATAGAAAAGATTGTGCGTAGCATTTACATTGTTGTTTCGAACAGATCGTCCAAACGTTTCAACCTGCCCTATAAAGTAAAATTTACTTCGCTTTTGAATAGTACGTTAATCCGGATTTTCTCTTTTTCGAATGTGAATTTCCCGCGTCAATCATTTGATAAAATAATACAGACTATTTGTAGTAACACTTATCAAAACTTTTACTCTCAATTATTTTAATATTATTATGTATTTTAGAATTCCATTTCTTTACGAGGTGTGGTTGCTTTTTGCGTCCCAATCATTTGAGAAAATAACAGATTATTTGTAGTAACACCTATGGAAACTTTTACTTGGAATCATTTGAGAGCCCAATATTTATTTTAGAAATTCATCTTTCTTTTTCAGTGTATGGACTTTGGCTTTCACAATTGTATTGCCAGGGCGTTGCTGATGCATTGTAGCGCAGAAGAAGGCAGACAGCGATCTCTGCAATCCGGTGCTGAACAATTAGCTACTTGTGTCGGTGCTTTAGACTCGAGGGCGGACAAACAGAGGTTTCTGGAATCTCATCATTCCGCTTTCATGATCCCCAAAAAGTTCGAATTCCAAGGACAACGAGGTGACGAGGTATATAAAACAGAACGTTTGCTGTTGCTTCAATAATATTTAGAAACATCCTAGGGATTGTTTGATCCATGCGCCAACGTCGATTGAATAACAATGTGAAAACAGGATACATATTTATTCGTTCACAGAGAGAAACAAACAAAAAACATCTTGTAACAAAAATATTAAATAGTGAAAAAAATCAATATAGACATACCTTATAAATAGTACAAGATCGGTCGCAGACGACCATAATGAAGCGAGTCACTGAACCTTTTTTATTTTATTAGCGCGTATAGAAATTTTGTTCATGTTATACTGTAGTCTATTGACTGCGCAATATGACTGAAGAAGAAAAGAAAAAGTTCAACTAAAAAATATCTCATCATGAAAAACAGACGGTGCCAATAAACTTACTGTGCGTAAGGGCATCATAAACCACCAATTTGTAGAAATAATATTTAAAAATACACGCCTGCGCTTAAATAAAAAGTAAAAATAGTAAAACCTCCAAAATTTGCAAAGAAAATACAAGTACCTACTGCATAAACCATACAATTTTTAATATTTTGCAAAATATCTTTTAATATTACTTATTTATATTCACTTTTATATTGTTATTTGAACGTATACGTATGTATGAATATTTAATTGTTTTTCATGAAGACACCTGAACCAGAACTGCAAAAGATGTTGCACGCCGAGATGGAGCAACGACTGACACAACTGCAACAGAGACTAACATCTCTGAGGACCGAGTCTGAAGAAGTTTGGAAAACTTTGGAAACCGCCGAAGCTAGTTTGTTGGAGATGTTAACCGCAAAAGACTACGACTGTTCTAGGTACTTCGGAGAAAACGCTGTTCCCACTTCTAGACCACCGGAAACGGTGCAAATCAAGCTTAGGGCCGACAGACAGGAAACTGAAGAATTCTACCTCACAGTACGTTTCATTAATTAATCTTTTTAATTATCCTTCGTACAGCCCAGCATAAACAGAAACAGCATAGCGCAATTCTTCTTGCAATGAGATTATTTAATACCACAAAGTGTTCCCCTTTGTGCTGAATGGATTCTTCTCAGAAATAATATCGACTTCTTTCGTAATACTTCATCACTTCGCGTTCATTCAAAAGAAATGTGTGCCTCGTTGTAGATTTTGAAAATATCCGATCGTTATTTTCACAGAAATTCAGGGAATACCTGCTCGGAACCTCAAGAATAGCTAGGTTAGACGCGAAACAAGAACATATTCGACAAAGTTTGTTGGATGGATCGACAGCTAGTCCAAATCCATCGATATCGACAACGAAACAGAAACAGGCACGAAGAAAACGAATTGGAAGATTGCAGATGAATGGACAGCCAAAATTATTCGGTGGCTCATTGGAGGAATATTTGGAAAGCACAAATCAAGAGATACCATTGATTATGAAGAGCTGTATCAGAGTAATTAATCTGTACGGTCTTCATCATCAAGGTATTTTCAGGGTATCAGGATCTCAGGTGGAAATTAATAATTTCCGTGAGTGGTTCGAAAGGGGTGAGGACCCTTTGGCCGACGTCACAGACGCATCCGACATAAACAGTGTTGCTGGTGTTTTGAAATTATATTTGAGAGAGCTAAGGGAACCACTGTTCCCTATCATTTATTTTGAACACCTGATGGAACTGGCACAGCTAGAGTCGAAGCAGGAGTTCGTTAACAAGATGAAGGAACTGATTTCGAGCCTTCCAAGACCAGTCGTCATAGTAATGCGATACCTGTTCGCCTTCCTTAATCAGTAAGTACATAACATAGAAAGATCATTACAGGAAAAATGGAAGTGGGTACCCGATTCTTCACACAAGGGTTAATGGAAATTATTTCAATTAAGTGTCATTTAATAAAAAAGGGACGCAAGAAGGAAAATATTTCTTTGAAAAAATTAACTATGAAAAATAAACAGTTGAATCAAAAGAATGTATAATTTCTAATAGCTGAATAACAATCATGTAATATTCCAATTATACCATTTATAATTCTAATAAAATCATTTCCACTTCTACCACCGAAACTTCTTCCGATTGTTAGTAAATTGTAGAATAAAATATAATTAATATTTATACGTAACTCGTAAATAAATCCCCCCGTTTGCTTTATATTAACAGCCTCTCAGAATTTTCGGACGAGAACATGATGGACCCATACAATTTGGCCATTTGTTTCGGACCTACCCTGGTACCTGTTCCAGAGGACAAAGACCAAGTACAATACCAAAACCAAGTGAACGAACTTATCAAAAATATCATCACGTTTTGCGAAGAAATTTTTCCAGAAGACATCGGTGGTACACAATATGAAAAATACATCAGTAGAGAACCGGATGATGTGTAAATATACTCATAAGTTTCTCAACACCCCTTGGAAAAATTTACAGGCATTCCTAGTATCACACGGTTGTCAGATATTATTCGAAAGACAGGTTTAATGCAAATTAGATGCTGTTAGATTTGAGTTTATTAAAATTTGTATTTATAATGGATCGAGCACACATATTAATCTTCTTCTTTTTTATAAAATAATATCCTCATCTTCAGAGATTTCTTCTGCAGCTTGTCGAGTTCTGCATTCACCGTTTTTTGTTTTAAATCTCCTTCCACTTTCTTCACTGTCCACATTGGATGAAATGCAGATTTCAGTCTTTTGAAATTCAAAACAATCTTGCGGCCAATGTCTGCCTTTTACTCCGAATGGAGTCTCCACCTGCACATTGAAAGTGTACATTTTAAATATACTTTTAATCCTGTTACATGAGCGTCGTGTTATACGCGGAATTCCTGTTTTATCAAACGTTCGTTAATTATACTTGCTTCTTGATAAAAAAAGATTAATTGGATAACCGTTGATTTTCAAATGCAGAGACGTGGGAGACTCGCCAACGGAGCAGGTACAAGAAGACATGGACTCCGAGGTGTATCCATCCGAGGATGGTAAGTGAAGACAAAGGAACAGTTGATTAGTTGTTCGGATTCCAACAGAGCGCGATCTACGTACGTTTTGTGTATTCCCAGAATCGGAAAACCTCGAAGCCACAGCGCAATTCGATTTCAATGCAAGGTCCGAAAGAGAGTTAAGCTTCAAAAAGGGAGATACCTTGACTCTATACACACAAGTCAGTAATGACTGGTGGCGTGGTGCCCTGGCCGGTAGAGAGGGGCTTATTCCCGATAAATATATTATGATCAAGATAAAGTAAGTGCGACTAAATCACACGCAGTGCTGAATTATTTCCTCCGTGAATGCATACTGTTGAACCTACTGGCTGAATTTAACACAGTTTAAAGGCAATGAAATCTCAATCGTTTATGAAATGTTTTCTTTTTTATAGTAGAAGAGAATACTTATTTGGGCTTCCTCTGTTAGAAATGCTTCTCTAGTTCATTTAGTCTAGCCGAACGAATCCTTATTATTTCTACGTCCTGCTCCTTTCGTTAATTCAGGGGTCACGTACATCTGGATAAACTGAAAACATAAATTGATGTCTAAAAGCATAAACTTGGTATAATGTAGTTACAAATTTCCGCATTCAGGCTTCTTAAATTGAAGTTATATTAGAACTATTATAACAAAAATACCACGTATATCGAACTTTTTGCGCGTATTTAAAACCTTTTCTTAAGACAGTTTTCAAAAACTACTAACTCAATTTCCTAAATTCTGTATCGTATTTATTTAGCCACCGGGATATTTTTCATACTTGTTTTAGATTTTTTCCTACGTAAAAAGAAAAAGAAAACGAAAACGCCTTTCCGGACAAAATCTCAATTCAACATCTTCCTTTCGTGAAAACCTAATATTTTAAAAATCGATTATGGCAACAAATACTCTTACTCCTATCTAATAAAATCCTAGCTCCGACATCTCGCCTTAGAAAAATAAAATTTGAGCAGCTTTATTTATTAATTACACACTTCTTAATAACCAAGATTGCTTTTATCACAAAAAAAAAGAATTGCCAAGGTAGATGCATTTCCCAAACTCTAGATGTATGTAACCCCGTAACTAGAATGTCCTAAGAAAAATCCTCCGCAGCTAACAATGCTAACCAACTCAGTAACGACTGTCAAAGTAATCATGAACTGTAATACTAACATGCTATCAAACGCATTCTACTACTAACGGCAAGTACCGGTCAAAGGAACAAGTCAAAGTTCGCATGTATAAGTGAACATTGCAGAGGGGATGTTCTAACACTTTACTTACTGCTTTAGACTTATGAGACCTGCGTAGCTATCTACTGTTCCATTTCTTTGAAACAAGAAGAAGAACTAGGTTGGGCAAAAAGTTCGTTCAGGTTTTGGCAATAGATGTCTTCCCGCACTATGAACACAAAAGTGTGTGGTTGTTATATAACACAATAATCAATTCCAATGTGCATTATGACCAGCTGAACAAATTGTGGACATCCATCAAAGAAAAACGTCCAGAATCGTTGAATCGTAATGGGATTGTCTTTCATTATAATAATGCCAAACCACACATCTCTTTAAACACGATAAAAGTTACAAGATCGAGGCTGCGATGGTTTACCACATCCTCGTTATTCAACGGATCCGGCCCCAACAGATTACTATCAGTTTCGTTCGTTGCGAAATTCTCTCAATAGAAAGAGTTTCGATTCCAAGGGGGCTAATCAACCAGCACTTGCATCACTTTGGTCTGGGAAACGACTGAGAATTTTTTAAATTACAAATCATGAAACTGCCCGAAAGATGAGAGAAGATTATAAATCAAAATCAGCGACACATTATTGAATACAAATATTTTCATGTATGAAAAGAATTGCCTTTTGTTTACGCGTTACAATCTGCACGAATTTATTGGCCAACTTAAGAGTATAACTTCTTTGCAGATCTATAAGTTCTATAGTCCAAGGAATTGCCTGCCTGTGACGCGGCTAATACTTTTGTATTTTCCATACAAGTCTATTTCATAATAACACTTCTCTATCCGTCTGCCCAGGGACGAAGAACGCGAGAAGGAACTCCTGAAGTCGTCTAGCGAAGAGTCAATGCGAAGAAGGACTTCCAGCTCTGCCGATAGTGCTCCTTCTAGTAATAATTCACCGCTGATGGGGCCATCTGGGAATCCTGTTACTTGGTCCTCTAGCACAACATCCGATGTGCAGTCAACCACGAATTTAATTGGAACAGACAGTAGCAGTAACAGCGGCGTTATCCCAACGGTCGTGACAAATATCCCTTGCATCTCGTCAGCACAACCGATCATCAGTCGAGAGGTACTGGAAACTACCGTTTAGTATGAACACCTTGTACGATTTTTCGTATTCTTTTTTTTTTTTATTTCTCTTCATACATTCGTCTGCTTGTTGTATATTCTCTGCGACGCACTCGGAAGATTTAACCTTCCAAGCACAAATGCATGGCTATTGTGCTGAAATGTTGTTATCCCCCACAAGTGCAATAGCAGTGAAAGTTTGGAATGCACATTCCCGTTTTAAAACGCAGACATTTTGCTTGTGTACCACCACGTTTAATGGAGAACAGCATTGCTTTATATTTCATGGGGCCATAATCTATCAAGAGCCACTGGGGGCTTTCGTTTACTGAAATCGATGCAAGGTATTAATAAGTGAACAGGTTTGTTTGGATAATGCAAACTTTATAACACGGTCAACCAGTATTGTTATATAGTTTCCTTTCCTTTCTGGGGGTTTTTTACGATTAATCCTGTTGGGCTAGAATCTGTGATTCAATGATTTTATTCTCACCAAATAGTAAGATCGTGAAGCGGGAGACGTGAATCTATGGCTATGTTAAGTTAATTTACTTCGAGATGGTAATATCTCGTTTAGTTGTAATCATTTGTACGATGTTATTTTGTAAATAAAATAGAAATATACGTGTTTGTTGCTGCATGTGCCTTGGTCTCTTTGTCTTGTGTCGCCTGTGTCCTTTTGTGCCATGCGCCACTTTTTTTTTGTTGTCCTTTTTATACTGATTAAGACTTTCGATGTTAATAGTTGGGATGGTTTTTCCAGATATACGTTTAGTCAGCCTTTAGTTGACAAGAAAAGTTTCACGTACATAGGTAGTGGGCGAAACGGACTAAAAACTGTTCGATAAAACTGCTGCCAGTGTCGTGTGGTTCTGTCGTTTGTGTTTTTCGTTTCGTTGAAGGAGTGCCTCTGTTTAACAGTTCAATTGGTTTGTGAATCCTAGCATTCTGTAAAACAATTTCAGTCTATAGATGAAACCAAAACAGGAATGCTACTCGCAGAGTCTACTTATCCAGCGGAGTTGTTCTTTTGGCTTAGGTGAGTAAAAATGCATCTCACCCTCCCCAGACCAGTTAATATTAACTTCGTCGTTGGCATCTGTAGAGAGATAGGTATCAGTGAAAGGCTGTTGTCACGTTTAAATGTTTTGCCTGCTTGCATTTATCCTCCTCATTGACAGTTTTACGAGCAGTTTTTAATTCTACTTTGGTACGACCATCATTCTTCTGCACCTGTGTTTATACATTTTCTTGTTTCCATATTACAGCATGCAAATATATGTTCCATTGCCTATATTACATATATATCTTTCTACTCTTGTACACGTTTAGAACCGTGCAGATTATTTTAGACAAACTAACTGTCTATACTGTCCTACAGTACACTTCATTTCCCTATCCTTTATATAACATGTCACTTATATTTGTGAATGAACAATTTTCTGTGTTAACTGATAGCTACTATGCGACATATAATTACTTAATTATTTTACTATATCCAAACATGGTTTGTTAATAAATGACTAGCTTTTTATTATACACCACTTTACGTATTATCAGTACAAAATTTATTAAAACCATCAACATTAAACTGCCATCTGTAAATAGTACTTCGGAGTTCTACTACCTGTTGTAGTAGACAAATAAAAATAACAATCTGTGACAAAATTCCAGGGCACTACATACGCGATAACAACACAGAAAATAATTTGCATTTAATTGCAACAGGCACAGGGTCGGTGACTTGGAGAACGTCACTAGTTTCCCATTCACTACGTAACAAAACATTTCACCATAAAAAGCTTCACCTAAGCATCTGTACGTCACTTAACAATCATCTCATGCTATTAAACTGTATTTCAGGATTGTGCATCCCGAGTGGCAAAGGTGTCGACACCTGAAAAAGATAAACACTCCTTCTCGACGGACCATCATGCGGACACCACGTCGGCCATCATCGGTACCAATACTGGAAATGAAAACATCTCAGACTTCAACGAGTTATCCGTGCAACAGCAGCAACGTAACGAAGAAACCGGCGAGGAAGCGGAACAACGAATCTCCTTGATAAGCTTGGACGGTGGTTCTAAACGTGGAACAGGTAGAAAACAACACTGGAAATCTCAAAGTATGGCCGACACCGTTGGACAAACGGCAAATTCCCTTCAAATCGGTAACAGCGGTTCGCAAGAAGGAGACTTACAGGACCAGCCGACATTTTCAGCTAATCGAGAATTATGGCAGAGACGCGCGACTTCGCAGACGCAATTAACCCCATCCGCACCGGCGAATCAAAAGGGTTTCCGCAGTTCCCAGGAGTTCCGCGAAATGCGGCAAAAGCATACGCCGGATCTCGTCATGGATCTACCATTGTCAGCGCAGGATGCGAGCAAAAAGTCCGCATCGTCTAGTAGTCTGAGCAGTTCCGATGAGGAAACACCGACACAACCGTCACGGACTGAGGCAGCCACGTCGCCCACGGGGGGACCAGAGTCTCCCGACATGAGCACCGCCGCTGAACGATTCGCTAAACAGAATCAGTGCACTCTGAAGAAAAACACAAAGGCGAATCCTGACGCTTCCAAGCTGAAACACGTTGATGGTGAATTGGAGGTCGAACAAGAGCCCGAGGAAATTGTCCGTTCGGCCAGCTCGAATCAAATTTCAGACACGATGCCGTTAAGATCGCCGTTACCGCCCCGCTCGACACCTAAGATAGTCGCCAAGTTCGCGGACATGCATCTGACGGGCGGTAGCCAAGTATCGTCGTTCAAGCCGCAGGTAAAGGTGAAGCCGACGATTCTCAGGAAACCGGTGTTGCCGTTCCCGCACCCGCACATGAGTCCAGAGCTCGCGAGGAAAATTGAAAAGCAGGCGCAGAGCGCTGAACAAACCAATTAGTTGCTGCCCAGGGTAGAATGAATGTCAAAAGAGATAAAGATTTGTGCGTGCGTGTGTTTTTTAGCAGCGAGGATACAATTTATTTTCAGCGATCCATATGAGTGTTTGAATAAAGACGGGATTTCCTGTGTGCGTTTGACGAACTCGTCCAGACGTGTGCGTTCTTCTACTGGCAGCTAGATGCAGCGTAGCTGAGATACTCTGTAAGCGTCAGACACGTGCACTTGAATGAAGTTTACTTCCATTGTTTAGCCAGCAATGTACCGTCATAATAAATTATTGCGTCGTAACATGGATAAGTTCGATTATATCCAATATATGTTTATACTTGCAACCGAACGTATTTATGTTACGCTCCAATACGTTGTCTCGATGGTGTTTGAAACTGAGCAGACATTTTCGTTCATTGACTTGCATTGCGTTTACGTTTAGATTGCTGCTGGAAGCAGTAGGTCGTCAGACGCGTGCATCTGGCGCGGACGCAACATGTGAAAACCGTTTATTTACGCATATTCGCGTGAGTCCAACGCGTCCAAGGAAATCCCGTTTGAAAGATTTCCAGACGTGTAGATTTGCCACTGACTTTCCATTGACCAGTTCACTCCGCCCAATCGCCAAGAACATGAAGTATGTTATTGCCACTGTATCCAAAAAGAAAGGAAAGGAACAGGACAGCATCGTTCCTTGATAATGAAACTGATACTCGGACGTATTTCGGTCGCATATTACAAGTATGCTCTAGCATATGCATACATATGTAGAAGGTTCGATGCTGTCCTCGGGCCGTGTTTATTTTTTCTACGACTGTTTTCCATTTTCGCATAATTTTTTTTACCAAATGACCCGCGAAACGATGTTTCTAGTCATCGAGCGACGATTGAAGGACGATGCGAGAAATGTGTGAGCTAGAAGATACATCGAAAAAACGTAATTAAAAAAAAAGAAACAAAAAAACTACAATTTCGTGATTAGCACGTAGTCTTGTGTTAAGCGACGGGGAGAGAAGGGGAGAGCGCGCGCGTGTGTGTGTATATGTGTGGAAGAATGAAAGAAATATTGAGTGGGTGGAAAAGTAAATGATTTTCTACGTTAGACGATATGTAATTTATTGCAAGGAATATTTCTTCTCAAAGTGTATCAGTATAATGTTTGCAACAAACGTGTTCGATGTTCCTTTAAAAACACGCGCGAGCGAGTATGAGTTTTTTTTTAACCAATAAAAATATAGCCTTTTCAGGTGTTTGTTTCTTAAGAAGAATGAGTGAGATGTTTTTGGGACTCCAATCCCAGTTAATTATTATTATTATGATTATCATTTCCACTATTACTGCTACTACTACTATTATTACTATTATGATTTTTATTTTGAGACATTATTAACATGTCACGGACGTCTTTAATAAGAATTATACGACAATGATGTTCGATATATTCGAGAATAATAAGTGTACAATATGCACGAGTATTTAGCAATTCAACGTCAGTTTTAGATATCTATTAATAAATCTGCTACAGGGAAAAAAAAGTTCAACGAAATAGGGAAAAGAAAAAGATCGATGTCAACACACCTCCGACGTATTACATAATGCCCTTATTCCCTGCAACAATTAAAGAAAAATTATATTGTACTCGTTTATCGTATAATATGCGTACAGTAAATCCGATACTACGTGCAAGCGTTCTACGAATATTATACTTGGAACGAACAATATTTCGTTACACGCGACGATAAAAGTGATCGTTGCCCGCGAAGTAACGATCGGTGCGAATTCATTTAGGAGTTTGCAAACGTAAATACTCTTTATAGTTACTGATCTGAATACTAGTACGAAATATTATCACATTATACCCACCGCAATAACAAAATACCAAAGCCAAATGAATTATTACTTCTCTTTCAGATTGTATCGTAATATTTCTTGAACGAACACAACACCAGTTCTTGGTTTTCTTACGATGTGTTCGATTTTATGTAATAATTCAGGGTAACAGTTGCGTTTTCCCTTTCTTTTTTATGTCATCGTTTCCTCTGTACCTAGTTTTCATGACAAATTGTTGTATTTGAGAAGATTTAGTGTAATTTAACGGATAGTTTAATGTCCAGATATTTCGTAAAGATAATAGAAACCTACTTTAACAATCGCCCATTACGGTTACTGATACTAACTGCAATAAAGAAGGTTGATTTTTAAACTATTCCCGCAACAATTCTGTTTACGTTTCTAATTTAGTTTGTTAGAAACTTTTTTGTTCTCGGTAAGTAACTTTTTTTCTAATACGTTTTCTTTTATGTTTTATTGTGTATTCGTTTATATAGGTAACAAGTTAACCCTCCACGGCCGAATAAAAAAATGATGTGCGGTAAAAAAATGTCTGTATTTTTTATGCCCTAAGATACTTCTATTTGTGATAAGAAGGCAAAAAAAAAAAGTATGCTTGACATGTAACTTCTTAATAATTACGTCGCATGTGATACATTTTAAAACATGGGGTACATTACCCAATGTCGTTCTCCATAATAATAATTATATAATAATAGTTGATATAATAACAATAGTTATGACTTGTCGCTTTTCTAGATTTTCTACCTATCAATTCCTTGTAATTAAATTGTTTTGAATGAAAGATATTTAATCATTAGTTCTTTATAGCTACAAAGCAATGATTATATACTATAGTATATAATCAGTTATACATATAAATTATATACATATAATAACAGTATCTTTTATAAAAATGATGAATTTGCAAGCAGTAATAGAAATAGCGATAAATCTACCGAAGTGGTACTACCTTACCGATTTCGATAATTTTTGAATACGTTGTAGAACTCAGTATTCCGAACAACTATTTCCTATGCATATAACTGCCGCGCTCGGCCTTCATTTTCGAGATATTTGCAAGAAACTGAAGCTACTACTACATTGAATTATGTCTACACTTGCACGCCCGTGGCAACTTGTTGGGCTGCAGTTTATTCGGCCGCTGGCGAAGAATCTGTACGCCGAATGAACTCGGCGAAATCGGTGAGATAGTACCACTTCCGTAGATTTGCCGAAATATTTGTTTCTCTGTAATGGATTTTAAAAGGAAGTTTTCAATTCTATAAATCTTAGTTTTTATTTTCAAAGCACAATAGATATGACCAACTTTCAGCTGAACCTACGATCCTTGGATCATATTTCTTGGACTCTACGTTTTTGGTAGGACCATTAGTGCACCTACAACTCTAGGGTCATGCGTAATGGACCCTATACAACATATAAAATGTGCATTCCATTCATTTTGCTTGATTTTTTTATTTACGACAATTACATTGCATGTAATTGTTGCGGTGTATCCTTATAAAGTCGAATCCCAAGTAGCTAATGCCAAACTGTCCACATATTGTATGTACATATTTAAGAAAATTGTCGAATATCACAAACTTTTTCTTTATGTCGACGAACGTCGAACTCGGTAACATATTTAGAAGCATAAAAAATGAATTACGATACAGTGATTATTATTTTCGTTCTATTGGAAAACATATTATGTGTCAATGTTTATTTGATTTTGAACGATAAATGAGTAATATCCTCGTTCGTCTATTTTGTTGTATGCCGGTGCCTGTAATTTAATAAATTCTTTATCAAGTCGCCCCCGTTTATGAGTAGCGGGCGCCAAAATGAGTGTTATGAGACACTACTTTTTCCAAAAATTGATTTATTTGCATTTTTGTTTATAAAGTCTAGTTAATTCAGCTTGAAAATCATGTAGCTACAATTTCATTATTCTTCTTAGTATAATAAATTATCTAAGACTGCAGCTTGGGTTGCTTCTCTGTATTCACTTTTACCGCAGACAAGATACCTCATATGTGTCATGGAGGAGCAAGGAGGAACATCTCTAGCACCTTGAATAGGTTTTCCAGCGACTGGCTGAGTGTAGCGTATTGGTGATCCTGGCCAAGTGTGTGTTTGGCGTACCCAGCGTGACTTTCCTGGGGTATTTCGTAGACAGTGATTACATCAGACCTCTGCAGGAGAAAGTGGATGCCATCACGAATTTTCTCAGACCTCAGGATCAGGCTCATCTGAGCAGGTTCCTGAGTATTGTAAATTTCTCTCGGAGATTCTTTCCAGGAGCTGCATCAGTACAGGCCCCACTCATTGAATATCTGGGGGGTGGTAAACGGAAGGAGCCGGTTATCTGGACGGAGGAAAGGGCAGTGGCATTTTAGCACACCAAGTTTAGGAGCTAAAGGTCGTTTAATGATTGTAGGCCGTATAGAGTAAAATGTTGTTTATTCCGCTGTAACTTCGACGGGACTGCCCTCTCAAAAATCGCTGTCCCTTCCCATGCCGAAACCCTAACACCCCTCTGACACGACGGCAACTCCATAGTGCCTCATACTGTAAACAGTGATAAGGGCCTTACGCCGGCACCCAATCCAGCCAACGCTTGTACAAGGAAGCTCTGGCAGGAGCACCTCATCAAGCGGGGTGGACCCGGTTCAGTATTATGATCAACGCGCCTGACTCTATCATGGGAACAGTTGTTTCACAACAGCAATTCCAGAATGGCTGGCAGCCGCTGGGTTTTTCGTGGATGGTAAATGCGACACAAGGGAAATAGAGTGCCTACGATCCTGAGTGGGAAAAAAATTTTCCCGTAGTGGGAAAAATTTTCCCGTAGTGGGAAAAATTTTCTTGCCAGATTAAACGAGCGCGAAGTAAATGTTTCTATAGGCCGTGTGAAGCCGGCGTTTATTTTGGGCGAATTAGAATTTAAGAAGACTGAGGGACCCTATGGGCCGGAAGTAGCATAGGGAAATGTGTGAAATGTAAGATGCAGCGTGCGTTTGATTGTAAGTAGATATAATTTAGTCTTAGCGTGCGTTGTATTGTTGCGTAGCTATCGGTGTTCAAAGTCAGATGCACATACGGGATAAATAAAGCTACATATTGTTTAGGTATCAGTCGTAGGTAGTCGAATAAAAACGAAAGTCAGGGCATTTGGATCTTAGAACACATCGCTTGGAAGATTCGAAAGGCTGTTTTATTACAGAACATAAACAATTAACTCTATAGAATATCGTACGACCTCCGGAGGTAGTCGAGCCCCACGATGCCCTGTGCTGCTCGCCACATGTTCAACCGCTGAACAAAAGGGACCCTTCAACAGCCCCTTGGCTCCTTGACGCGGTTCCTCTGACTTTCGTGCGCTTTCCCGGGTTGTTCCGCATTTCTTCTTAACGAAGCGTCACCACGTCCACGCGCCCGTGGACAAATAGGAATCCCAACGAGACCCAACTCAATTAAACGAGAGCGATTTCAAAGGAGGACCAAATAACTCAGGAAGAGGAACCAGAGCTGTAATAAAAAGAAGATAAAGAAGCCACGCAGAACAGATTAATATAAACTCTCACCGGAGATCAACTTTAGCCTTCAACAGAGCTACTTCGGCAAATTACTTGGACAAATCAACACTATTTCTTGAAATAATCTGTATCTTTGAACTCAGGCAGTGAGTAGACAGTAAACCTTTATAAAAGTGTAAGTTGTCTTTGAATATTCCGCGCTTCTCCACAAGCAGAGCGGTTCAGCGCTCCACGGCAACTGAATAACCACAAAGTCCCCATATCCCACCAATAGATACGCAACACTGAAATCATTTTCGATCGATTAAGTTGGCAATAATTGTAATCCATAGTCCTTTATACGATTTGCCATTGTTGTGATTCTATTGGTGGGATATGGGGAGATTACATGGATTCAGCTGCCCGTTGAGCGCTGGACGAAGAAAATCAAATACAAATTGTAAAGTTAAAAAGACCGACTGTTTATTCTGTAAATCAGCGTAAAAAGTACTGTTCGTAACGAGAGATAAAGAAATTCTGTGCTGCGAGGCTTCTTCTTTCCTTTTTGGCTCTGGTTCCTCTCCTGGAGTTCCTTGTTCCTCCTTTTGACTCCGTCTTGTCCAATGGGGTTGGGTCTTGCTGTGGCTGGGCCGTGAAGGTGGCAACGCTTCCGTTTCCGCGTGACGAGTCAGGGTGCGCGCGAACTAAGGGAAAAGTGCGGGAAAACCAGAGGAAAATACGCGAAAGTCGGCGAGAGCGCGTCGAAGAGCTGGTGGGATTCTTAAGGGTTCCTTTGTTTCGGGGTAGGTCCTGTGGGGACCATCCACGGATATCGTGGGGTCGACTTTTCTAGGATTGTACGTGACTTTTTAGACTTAACTGCATTTATACGGTCCGTAGTAAATAAGCTCCAGAAACTTCCAAGTGAAGTGTTCTAAGATCTGTACTATAAATAATGTACAGCTTTATTTATCGTATATCTCTATCCGGTTTCGAATTTCGCTCCTAAGTTATTATCACTATCGATAGTTATGATTATATCGTCGACCGTTGATGCGATGTCACTAGATATTAAGGCCTACTAACGCGATAGCGTAACACCATAAACGTGAACTGGAATATATCTGAAAGATTATTTTAGCGTATTAATTGTTATAATTTTTTATTCATATATTGCAAAGGTAATATAAAAATAACTAAACAGATTATAATGAATTAGATTACTATCTTCATTAGGTGAAAAAATACTTTTTGTAAACAAGGAACAAAATATTTTCTACAAAACATTCAATAACAATTTTGGTCCAACAAGAACATGAATAGATTACAATTGTGCTTCAAGACCCTTACAAGCGTAAAGGCTGTCAATTATGAAGGTAAACATTTAAATTTGATCATTGTACTTGTTTTGTTTAATGCTAGATATATTCACCGTGTGTTTACTCATGTACATAGGGGCCAGGAACATTAAACGATGGGTATCTCCAACTCAAATAGAAATAACCCGTAGAAAGAAACGTTTACCACCACAACCTGAAGAGAAACGTAGTAATTTTATTGAATGGAACAGAACATCAGAAATATATGCATTTAATCATAGGCTTTCAGAGAAGTTTAATACTGAGAAATTGAATCAAGCATTTATACATAAATCATATATCACTGAAGAAGTAAAAAAACAGCAGGGCATGGGAATAACGGAGCCTGCGCTTGACGTACAACATAATGAAGAATTTATTAAAACTGGAAGGGAAGTTACATCGAAGGTTATAAAGAAGTATTTGAGTGAAAATCTGCCACGTATTCCTGAAATTGGTATCACGTATGTATTGTACACGATTTATTCTAAAGATACTTAAGATATTATCGAGACTTGAAGTTTAATGTTTAGATAACATAGTTATTTGCCATGTTCTTTTTTTTATAACACGACAAGCATTATTTCAATTTCAATGATTAATATTATCAATACTACTAATATATAAATCAGTACTATGTCACATAGTATGCAGTGACATTAGCTTTAGAAAATACAGCAATATATAATATCAATTGTAATTGAACAATTTTTAAAGGAATGGAGTTCCAGTATGGAATATTAAGTAAAGAACTTAAAGCATCATTTCTTTGTATGGAAGGAATGATTTATTAATTGGACCACTTATGTTGAAAGTAATCTAAGCCCATTTTTTTTCAAAAAATGAGATCACATAATTTGTGATTAATTTTGTTTAAACTTTTTATTTATAACTAGTTAACATTTAATATCTTAAAAAATGCCAGTCCTTTGTTTAATTTAAAATTGACCGATAAAAGATAAAAAAACGAAAGATTGATTATGAAAGTGGTGTAATAAGTCCAATTTACATAGACCCAGATGGCGGGGCATGTGGTTACATTTATTTTATTTCATACGTCGATTTACAAATGACATTGATGTGATTGCAAGTTGTTCAGTTTTTGGAAAATAACATCGAAGAATTGATCATAAATTTTTACTCCTCGGACATTCGTAGATTTTGGTATTATAGAAATGGCAATGCGAAAAAAAGGATTTCTTGTATACACCATAGAATGATTATGATGTTATAAAGCAATGTTGAAAAAATAATAAATGCATTTTACACGAAAAGAAACGAGAGAATTTCGTTTCAACAAAAAATTAAATATATATTATTATTACAAATAATTATTATTCCATATTATTACAAAAAAGTAAATATATATTATTTTAGTTAAATTCGCCTAAAACAGATTTATATAATCAAATTACATATTGATAAATAATGTGCTGACCTTTAATTTTCTCGAAACAACAAAAAATGAACTTGCACCACTTTCGAAATAAACGGCCCAATTGTTGAAACATTGAATGATGCTATCGATGTTTTTCTCGTCTATCTTTCTATCGATAAAATTTTGTAATTTTATGTAATTTGATCTTATGTTTTAGAGCATTTCACGATTATCTTATGTCTCAAGAAATCTTGGCCAAGGCATCTCTACACATTGGAACAAAGGACATTATTTTAACTGCTGTTTGTATATACTTGAATTATTTTAATACAATCAAATGCTTTTGTGCAGATATATTATACCTAAGTGCATTCAATTATGCAATATTTTCAAACGAAATATCTCATTTAGGAACATCCTGTAGCTGAAGAAACAATGGCACAAACATTTTTATCACTTGTTGGGGCTCTAATGGAAAGTGTTAACACTGATCATGCAGCAAATTTTGTTCGAGATTTCTTAATCGCAGGACTAGCTGACAAAGAGTTGACAGAAATATGGTGCCCAAGCCAGCCATTCGAATTTTTAAACGAAGTAATCTCTAACGAAAGAAAAACACCTATCGAAGCAAGACTTATTGGTGAAGCAGGAAGGGAAACTATTTTATCAGCCTACTATATTGGAATTTATGCAAATAAACAATATTTAGGATCAGGTAACAGACTATGCTTTTCCAATATGTAAATATTTTATATCAATTAAATAATAATCTGTATTATTAGGTTTTGGGCAAACAGTCACGGAAGCAAAAAATGTAGCCGCCATTAATGTATTAGCCGATATGTATGGTTTATTACATTCGAGTCAACCATTAAGATTTGACAAAGAAATAAGCATGTCTGGTTGACCGTATTAATCATATAACACGAATTGTGTACTAAGTTTGTAGAATATAAAGTACGAAGTATAAATGTACATATATGTATGGAAAATATAATTGTTAATTTTGTTATTACGATGTTTTATGTATCGTTGTAGACTTGTTTCTTTTTTATAAACATATTTTAAATATGGTTTAATATATTTAATGTAATAGTATATGAAATACTTAGTATTATTTAATGTAATAGAATAGATTATTAATAGTTAAGTATAATTTTTTTTTAATGAACAAACGCTAAGAAAGATAAATTTCTGCTCACAAAGATTAGGTACTACATGTAAGCCAACTAGTATTATAAAAAAATTTGTAAACAATTTATACAATAGAAGATAGGTTAATTATCTACAAAATAAGATAACAAGAGTGGATACTGAGTAATTAATAGTAAAGAGTTGAAAAAGGAATACTAAAGATTATATTTATAAGATAAGATTGTATTTATAAGAAAATAATAATTAATAATGTTGTTTCATAAGTAGACACATATTTAAAAAAAAATAGTACTATTGAAAGGAAAGCATAGAATAATGAATATACATTCATCTGTACACTGAATAGATTGTTATATAAAACATAATATTCAATATCATGTATTTCAATATAATCACGTTTTCCTTCCTTTTTGTAAATAATTAACACATCGTATCTATCAACTTAATAATAATAGCATAATGTAAACTGAACCTATCCATACCTATCTACAATTGTCTACTGTTAAAAACGTTAAAAACAGTTAAAACATGATAGCATTTAAAGTCGTGTGTATAAGTTATTTACGTTATATTGTAGGTTGTAGTTAAAACGGGAAAGTATGTACTTCTATCAGGAAAAATATATTGTTTAAAGAACAAATTTTTGAAGAAACAATAGATTATGCAAGTTACTATTATGATACGAAAATACATTGAGAATTACATAGAAATGTTACAGGAACAAAAAAATCGTAATAAAAAAAAGCAGAAATTTCTAGATCCTTAAAGGTTATATTGCAGTACCTTTGGTGACACATGTGAACGTAATAAACTACAAGTTATAGTTAAAACGTAATGAAAGACTGCATAACGGTATTGGCACTGTCTTTCGTACATAACATTTTGCTTGGAATTTTGCAAAATTAAATCGTGTTTTAAGTATACTAGTTAACAATCAGGATTCGATAAAGTTAAGGATTGCATATGATACATATATATTATGTATGCATGTACAGATACATCTGTATAATAAAGCTAGTGCCGGTTCTATATTTACAAACTAACTGCTGCGGACATTAAACTAGCTATTGATCATAAAGTAAAAATTTATTTGTGTCTTTTCACGTTACAACTACTTTTATTTACAAATTTCTATACACCGGTTGCGAATACCCATTCTCACGGCTATCGGAGGGTATATGATTCAAAAATAACATGAACAGGTAAATTCCGATGCTGTCGGATTATTAAAGCGATAGTACACATTTTCTGGACTGCGTGGAAATTTTATGTTTCTTACCATTTATACTATTTAATGCTATTTTATTGCTTCTATTATTTCACTTTGATATGGTATAATAATTTGTGTAACGTTGAGGTTTTCAAACAACTTTCGATCTACTTTACAATTGTTATTTGCTATAGAACTTTGATCTACATTCTGCAACATCGATATATACAAATTTCATTCTTAAAGAGAAATCTAAGACATAACTGTATTATACTATTGAACCAATTTAAAACTCACGACTAAGTATACTACTTACAAAGATCTGAAACTTACAATACAAAACAACGTGTTGATTTTTTTTTATTAAAAATACATAATCGTTATACGAGAAAGTGCTATACGAATGAAGGTGGAATTTGGAAATAACGGCTTTTATAAATATAACGAACTAAATGTAGCCCAAAATTTTTCTATATCGGTCGCAGGTATAATATTGATTACTTATGATTCATGCTATCCCCTTTAAGATGGTTCATCCTTGTCCCCATCCGCGCTCCGCAGCTCCGAGTTTCCGCCACTTCTACTGACTTCTCCCTCTTTCTCTTTCTCTCTTCATTTTTGTTTCTCTTTTTGTATATCCATCTCAGTTATTTTTCTCTCTGTTTCTTTTGCGCTTGGACCGTTTCTTTCTTCGTCTGATGTACCTCCTTTCCTTCCTTCCTTCCTTCTTTCTTCCTTTCTTTCTTTCTTTCTTTCTTTCTTTCCTTCTTTCTCGCTTATTCACTTACACTCATGTATGTACGCGTGCGCGCACACAACTGTACACATCGCACATATTATCCCACTAGCTCTATTCCTGCGTGTAACGACTCAATGGCGCTGCCACACCCTTTCGCCATCGAGTAATCAGTGTTATTGTTTTACAGTTCCACTTCTGTTATTATTTCTTGGTAGAAGAAAAGTAATATATTGATTGGCGATATTTAAATACTGCAATATGGTGCTCTTCTATTAAAGATGAAAGAGGAAAATTGATGGATTCACATTAAACTTTATTAATGTGACAATATATCGATAATCAAGAAATGATACAGAGATCAATTTGTGTGTAGTCTACGCCCCTGACGGCTTTGCTGCCTAGATATAGCTTTGCAGACACCATATTCTGTTTCGTCTCTGAGCTAATTTCGAATTTGTAACGAGCTATTCGATTTTACGATTGCGGACTAAAGGAATGTTGCTCCGTCATTAGTCAAATTTTATCATTGTTGCTGGACATCTTATTTATGTACCTGCTTCTTTTTTACTCTAGAAATGTAAAGTACGCAAGTTTTGGAGTGACTTTTGATTTAAAGGTTCAATTCAAACGTCTACGATTATTAAGGTATTCTATTTCTTCTGTAAAATCTGGGAAAGCCTTTTCCCCTTTAATAAATATCTATGAACTGGATGCATATAAAAATAGCATGTCTCTTTTTCAGTATGTATATAGTAAGTATATTACTATAATTACTTCGTGGTTCAAATTCCGTCTACTGACATATAACAATAAAATTTCATCTTTTAGTCCTTGAGAGCATATAATTCCGCAACGTGCGAGCAGTCGTATATTTGAATTTACGGAACAACGTGCGTGATGCGCTTTTAGGTGACCAAACGGCATTACTTCCCTACTTATGTATATACATATAAATACACATGTGTGTTTAGAATATATCAAGTGCTTTTCTGAAATCTCATGAGATCGTAGATCAAGACTTCGTAGCCTGTTTAAACTCAGTAGATCTCTCATTCTTTCGTGTGTTTGGCCCCCTCCCTTTCTTTCTATCTCCTTCAACTCTGTAAAACGGGATTCTTTCCTTCTCTGGTCTGCCGTTCTCCGTACACTCGGTGTGTTGGTGGATTGCTTGACGTCCATGAAGCCTTTTGCGACGTTGCCATGCGTATGCCAGTAATGCATCGTTGCCGGGCCCTCTTGCACTGTTCCGTTCCTTTTCGCTCATTCGACCGCTCGTTCTATCATTTTCTAACCTCTGGGTGTGCGCGGCCAGGATCAACCATATACCCTCCTCCTCCAACGGCCGACATCCCTACCAGTACTATTCATAACCCCTCTGCCCCTTCCCTTCATTTCTCTGCTCTTCCCTTCTCAACCCTTCTCTTCCCTACTACCCGGCCGCAAAGGCAGCGAGTTTGCTTGTGCCCGCAGCAGTGCTGTACATACTGGTTCAGTCTACGTTGCGCATATATTCGTAAAGGGTAATTTTGTAGCCATTGAAAATTAAATGCAACATGTAGAGGAATTTCACTAGACGTGTAATGTCCTACGTGATTCTATTTAAACGCAAATGATTGAGGTAAGGAAATACGAAAACTTTTCACTGTTTCGTGTACCCAAATAATGAAGGAGAAATGTAGAATGTGGAAAATTCTAATCGTATGTGAGTTAACGCTGTTTATAAGTAAATAACTATATGTCCTCTAGAGAGGAAGAATTCTAAACTTTATAACTATGCGGTTTAACTTGCTTATTGTTAGACATTTTCCATAAGTCCATTATTTATCTATTCTTCCCAAAAAGTAAAATGAAAGCGCAAGTTTCAACGAAACGTTAAAGCAAGAAGAGTCCTCCGTAGAATCACGTGGATAATCAAGTTTAAATATATTTGTTGGCATTGAAAAGTCCTTTCCAAACTATGTACATTGATCCGTGTTGACAATGGTACACATATTTCAAATATCCAAAGTATTTTATCCTAGTTTTCTTTATTAATTAATGCAAAATACATGGAAATAACGTACGTATGCATACATAACATATCTGTTCCACACGAAAGAGCTTGTAAAAATGTTCTCAATGTCGATAACATATTGGGTTTTTCAGCTATCACCTTTAAGTCGCGAAGCTCTCTCGAGATGTATACAGTATACATGATACATATTTCTCTTCTCAGCGTACTGTTTTACATGCAAAATAAATGACCCGTATGTTCCATTTATTCGTAACGTTAGAAACTACTTATATGTACTTTGCAAACGATCCTCAATTCGACAGGTAGCGGTATAGCATAAGTGAAAATACTGCGAAAAAGGGAAAAGATCACAATATGAATACCGGTGGCGTCATAAGCACCAAGAGAAAACGGTCCTGAGCTAGCGTCGAGCTCCGTCCCCCGCGATGCTTCGTCGTCGGTCGGTTCGGTTGCTCACTCGTTCTCCGTCGTTTCCGCCCCACTCCAACTCACGCGTCCCCGGTCCCTTATGACCCCACCTGCCCCGTATCATGAAACTGTACCCTCGCCCCGCCGCATTCAATTCCCCTTCCCCCGAACCTCTCAGCGATTCCGCCTTGCCTGCTGCCAGCCAGCCGTCCGTCCTTACGTCCGTCCGTCCACCGTTTGGATCTATGGTTGTGTCGGTGGATTTCGTGACGTTAACCTGGCGGCCCTGAAAACGTTGGACTGACCGTACAATTTCGACTACCCTTCTCGTTGGGGCGCGAATGTAAGACGCGTGTTTTTTAATCACTGTGGCCGCCGCTCAGGATTACACCACGGGCTAGTTCGGGTAAGAGAAAAGAAATGTGTGGTGAAACTAACCGATACGTTCCTGTTCGTGCTAAACTTGTCTGAGGTGTGTAAAACTCTCAGATGACCAGTGATCAATGAAAGCAATGTTGGTGTACAAGAAACAAAATTGGTGAAAGATGTTACTTGGGTTCCTTTTCTATTTTTCTTTCTTTCTTTCGTTCACATACGCGGTCACACGTACGTACACGCAATGCACACAATCACACATATGCATTCGCCATCCTCCCCTTCTTCCATCCTTTATTTTGAACAATATACGCAAATTTAATGGAATTTATATATATATATATGGAATATCTTTTATATATGCTCAACCGTGAACAGTTAAATTGCATTTTAAAGTGCATTCTAACAATCCCCCCCTCTCAATCTTCCTCTTTCACCCCTCTCTTTTCACTTATTCTGTTTATTCTTCGGATAGTATAAACAGGGAGAAGGGTAATGAGAAAAAAAAGGAAAAACGTCTGCTGTCTTCACTTGTAGCAAAGTTGAAACAGTTATACAGTGGTGTTACGAAGTGTACAATAGTGAAACCATGTATATTCGCAACGCTGATCTGCAACATTTGAAGTGCGTTCTAATCGGTCGTTCGTTCGTTCATTCGTCGGTCGACCCATCGATTCGTTTATCCGTGCCGTAGCAGTTTACTTATTTTATGTTTCTTCAGCCTACATCGGCCTCTATGCACGATTTCTCCTGTTTCGAGCAGTTCCCGTGGTGTCTGTTCGTCGTTTACGCATATTGACACCACTTCGTTATATTTGAACTGTGCACTGAGATTATCAAGAGTATGTAACGTGTTTACGTGGTGCTTCATGGTGTCTACTGAAAGTTACCGACCGAGTGTTACTTCTGCTATTTTCCTGTGATACATCGCTGTGTCTAGCTGTCTGCGTATTTAGACTCTGTGTGGCGTGTTCATTTTCACAACGACGATTTGAAAGGTGTTGTCCAAACGGACTTTACTTGTGTTTGGTGGTGTCGTAGGAGTTCTAAAGTTCCCTGCCTGTACCGGCAAGCATAGTTCTACGTTTATACATTCGCGAATAATCGCGTTTTATAATGGTGTCCGGAGCGCAGTGTCAGAGCGTGCTGGAGAGTATTCAAGATCCTGAAATAGCAAATCTAATAATAGGCGATATCTTATTCCGACCACTTTTCGTGTGAACTTGGAGAGATAACAACGCAGCGTGTGATTAATTAACGAACAAAATCGTACGTATGTTATGTAATTGTTATATGTTCAAAAACAAAAAAAAATAGAAAGAAACGTTGTTACATTCTGGATGAGTGAATTATACTGAAAACGCTTTATAGTTTCTCGCGATTCTCTTGAACCGTGCCTGTGATACGTTTACCGCCTCGGGAACAAAACGAACTCGAACGCAACTGTTGAACCGATGCGTTGGTGACGTGTCTCTCTTTCTTTTGCATTGCACCTACGTTGTTTTTCTTACAATATCTTCAACACTTATCTAACGACCATATTACGTTTTATAGTTGGAGAATGATATCAGTGATTCATTGTATTCTATTCAATAGATAAGATCTCGAAAATTGTTCTTCTTTCGATAATTGTGCAAAACTTCGTTAAAGTCGCGTTCTCTTTCATTGGGCAGTATATAAGAGCATATACGAAGAATACATGTACCATCGGGCATTGGCTTGCTGCAAAAAAATGAAATACAATAGCATCTCTTCTAACGATTTTTCGTCTTGCCACGCTCCTACCGTTCTCTTCATTCAATGTTAGTGACATTTAGGCTTAGCTCTATTTTTAAATCGATTCAAGTTGAAGACACCCACTCTGTGGTATGCCGGTTTCTCTCAAACTGTACACATATGTATGTACATGATTCCATTGAGGTATGTAGTTGTTTCTATGCAAGCTGAATTCGAGGCATTTTTTACACTTATTTTTGCATCATCTCGAGAAAAAGAAAATTGTATCTGAAGATGTTGAGCATTTAATTTTCTGTGCACGCCCACTGTTATGTAAGTGATCGCTACAAGTATCAAGAACCTTATCAGTTATCTGCAAAGTGACTTTGATCAGGAATAGCGTTTCGATGCTAAGGTATTAAATATTTCAATAATAGCACTATTGATTGTGCAAAATACATTTCGCGCAATAAATGCATTCATTCCACTACAACATGAGGATCCCATTGCAAGCTTGTTTCGATGCGTTATTTTCTTTCTAAATTCATCTCCATTTTCGAACCTCATTATTGTAATATACATGTAGTGTAATTCTCTTTTTGACAAATTAAACAATTTCTTAGTATGAACATTAAAAATGGTAAAGAATTGTAAGGTCAATTAAAAGAGATAAATCCCGTTTTTAAATACTTGTTTTTAATTGTTATTTTTTTCTTTTTTATTATACGAGTAATAAACCATAGAATAATTTTGAGGAAATTTATTAGAAATGTAGATGGAAGTGCTGTTACTCTTACAGTGGCGTTTAGGAATACAATAGTCTCGCGAATTTTAACTGGTGTGCAGTGTGAATAGATCATGAATTTTCAAAACGTGTAGATTTTCATTCCTTCTAATTGTCTAATCGTGCAAAATATAATTTGACAAATTATTGGGATATTTTACTCGTTTAAGAGGTGATTATTCAGTGTGAATGTTTTGTGATTTATTACTTACATTAAATTAAATTCCCTGATTTTAACTTTTTCCATAATGCTGTTTGGACAAAGCTCAGTTTCTAAATTCAAATACCTTGCAATATTCTATTCACAGAAATTACGGTTTCTTAAACTTTTTATCACTCTGTGTTATGTGAAACGCTATTTATCGATTTCGTCCATTTCCGATTGTTCACTGATGTAAAACGTGATACCTCCATTTCGATTAGTGGCAAATTTTTTACTCGAACCAAATGTAATTCGTTGATTCTTATTCCAAGCGAATTTTCTAGTCATACAAAACTCGATTCTTCGATTTCGGCAGCCTGCAGTTTTCTGTTCGTGCAAAATATGATATGATTCTTCAATTTCGTAATCTTGCAATTTTTTCCCATTACAGATTTGATTTCTTGTAAATTTCTTTGTATGTACTTTGATTTTATTTATGGTGATTTTCTATAAGCGTAAAATACGATTTTACCAATTTCTTTCGGGGCAATAGTCGATTCTACACTTTCAATTTTGATTGCACATGATTTGTTGTTTGATACTGTTCATGTATCTTATTTTACTTTGGATCCTCATGTTCACACAATGTGTCGCTCATATTTTATATTAATTTGTAAATCTAGTGTCGTTTCTTTTATTTGATTCAAATGTAAGAAGATATTGTCGCAAAAAGATAGGTACGATTTTTGTGCGCCTTGCATGGTACATGGTTCATTTCTGTTCTGACTTCTTACATATGGTTTTTCATTCTTGTATTTGTACCCACCTTGTGAAATTGTTGATGTTACAAAGCTTTTGGGATTTTTGTGCAATTGTTATTAACAAGGTATTTTCACTCTAAAAATGATAAGGAATAGTGGTATACTTGCTATCGTTTTGTATACAAAAAAGCAATTTTCTTCCAAGTAAGTTTTCAAAAGTGTTTTATTTTCTTTGTACGGAACAATATCTAAGGTTATTTCATTCGTACGTAGGAAGATTTATTTAGCCATTACTCTGGGACAAAATATTACTTTCTTTTTGTATTTCATGGTTTGAAATTTGTTAAATTATCGTAATTATTTAAAGAATAATATTCTATTTTATAATTATTGCGTAACGTGGTATAATAACACAAATAAACTACAACATAAAAAATCAATAGTAAAGCACATATTGAATAGACGTCGAAAAATTATATTCTTCAATTTATTAGTTAAGGTTTCATTCATATTTGATAAAATATTTTCAAAATTGTCTTAGCGATATCTTCCATTATTTATTGTTTCCTTGGTTACTGAGCAGATTTGTTTATTAGTTACTTGACGTGTAAATATCGCGTAATTTATTTCAGTTCATTAAGTAAATCAGTATAAATTGGAAAATTATTTTCGTCCTCTTTTTTTTTCAATAATGTTAAGAAATGTACTTCCTGATCATATATAAAGTGAAAGCACGCATATTTCGTTCAATGCGCAAATTTCATTTTACAACATTCTTTTTATGGCACAACAATGTTATGCACACATACATATAATATATTTATATATCTGTACATTTGGAACTACAAAATTGGGAGTATTTACTATGTTTTTTATGAGTTTTAAGTGTTCTTGAGTAAGCGCAATTACACACCGTAAATTTAATGTAAAATAGCGGGCATAACAAAGAATACGCGGATGTTGTACAATAATTTAATCTGTAGTTCTATAAATTGCATTACCCGTTATTTCCGTACATAAAGAAAATAGATAAATTAATCGTGGAAATTAACAATCATTTCGTACATGTTACTGATATTCGTCCTCATTATAATACATATACAATGTACGATGTACGTGATAAAAACATTTGCAATACTTCATAATTAAATGCTTCTCCTCTTCTAGTGCAGTTAAGTTTTTAGTGTAAATGCAGTTCTCGTGTAAAATATTTTCTCGCCGATACTTCCGAAAAAAAAGAAATATTTGTTAATGGAGACACTGTGTTATATCAACAAATATTAGCGGGAGTAGGTTTTCGTAAAATTTAGCTACTTTTTAATGAAAGGAATGCAGAAATTAGGGAATATTATACGATGACAATTTTTCCTAAAAACGCACCACGTGAACTAACTACATACATATTATGGCTATAGTTTATGGGGTAATAAAGTTCCCGATGTTATATAGGTTAGTCAGGTTATTTATCTCTACTGATTTTCTTTTCTTCATTTCGTAAACTATTATATAAAAATGGTAATTTAAAAAGAAATAAAAGAAATCTTCCACGATATTTCTTGACATGATTAAGCTGAAAGGATCGGAATGCGTAAAAGAGTAGCCAGACGAAGCGCACAATTCTTTCATTGGTATGATCTATCGTTTCGCACTCGCCCTTTTTACGCGTGACGCGTTGCAAAACTATACAGTCCAGTTCGGTGTGATTCGACTCTTCTCGGTTCGACTCGGCTCGACTTTGAGTCACAACGACTGCGGAGCTATCGACCGTTCTAGGTTTAGCAAGATAATAATAATTCGGATGGAATGTATTCAGCGGGAATGGAATGAATTCTTGTACGCTTTACACACTGCTATACTGGTTACTATTAATTATACCATCAACGAGAACAATTGTGGTCCTAAAACAATATCATTTTGATCCCAATTTTAATCCTCATTTTATACAGTCGTCAATTATAGTTATCGGTCTAAAATTATATTTGAATGGAGACAGACTTTATACATATGTTGATAACGAATATTTATTTACTAAGCTTTAGAGATATAAAGTGATTATAACATTGTACTTGCGCATTGGCTGTGCGAATTATTCATGTGGCGATGTATACTGTTGATTGTTGAACAACGCGAGGACTAGACAACTCGAGAAATCGGAAATCCACGTATAATTTTTGACTCTCAACAAGTTACCTATAGTAATCTCTTGTCGATTGGAAGCTTTATTTCGTATGCTATACGTGTTATCACTGCGTCGTTATAATAAAATCTCTCTGTTGTCCGTTTAGTTTATTACTAGTAAGTCACGTTTTACTACACGGACACTCTTACAATATTCAGTCCAAATAATGTTAAAATCATCAACTCCTCATTATACGCGATAAAGAATAAAGACAAGCTGAATGGATCAGTTCGAAATAAATACGCTGCCAACTCCAAAATTGACAACAACGAACATTCGAGGGTCAACTCTACTACCGCGTTTGTACAATACGTTTCATGTGATTCCAAGAATTAAAGTTGAAAATATTCCCAAGTCAAGGAAGTACCACCACTTTTTGTGAAGTACCGGCAATTATATTAGCAGTACTACCTTTTTGTTAAGTATTTAAATATCAGCCAAAGATTATAAAGAATTAGTTCCTGACCGTATGCAAAATAAAACTCATGTTACCACATTTTTTATACATATATTGACGTATAAAATTGAGCGTAAAATAATAACAAATGTATATTTTTTAGCATACAAACAGTAAACGTGGCATAATCAAACAGATAGTTATTACAATTGTACAGTTACTATACAATTTTTTTAATCTTCTTTATCATTGTGGCAATTTTATTGCTTGTATGCTAAAAAATATACATTTCCTACTACTGTACACTTAGTAGCAGCTAAATTTGTTACCAATTAACAAATGTTCAAAATGAACAATTTAGAAAGCAGCTGTATTTAAAGAAATTACCTATCAATATTATATTGTTATTTAAGAACACTAAGATGTTAAAAATTATTCAAATAATATTTCTTCAGGGATTTAGTTTTCTTTCCAAAGAAATTATTACAATGGACAATATATTATAGTATTTGTCTCGAAATAAGTATTTAAATTGCAAACAAAAAATATCGGATAAATATTGGGTATTGGTTTCTTGTTTTTGCGCTCGTGACGGTAATCAGTTTTGCACTTACAACGTGTACACACCCACGATACGTCAAACCTTGGTTATGATAAAACTACTCACATTCCGCGGGGCGAGCGAAATCGAGGGACACGTGCGTTCTATTATCTACATAGGTTTGAATTTAACATTTAAATGTCTGCAATGAAAAGATAACTTTGGAGAATGGTGTTGTAGGATTAATGTGCTCGTATTAAAATGTGCAAAAAACGCATTTGTCAGGTTTATATTATTTGCGTATGCACAGAATGTTGAATTTAGAGATAAATATTAGTATCAATTATTAGTTTCAATTTCCCCTCCAAAAATGGATACAATCATTATTTTGAGAAATGATTCCACTTCGTCCACTTGAATGGATGGTCATTAGTAACTATATTACATGAAATAAGTACAAATCATGTTTATTAAACAGATTTCAAAACACGCCATATGTATTTCTAACTAGATTGGGCCAATTTTTTGTTGCTTACACGAATGTAATTTGATGTTTTATTATTACATTCAGCGTCAGAGGAAGTATGATTGAGAGTTAGAATAAATCGACGATTGTCCTAAACATTTTGATTTACATCTTTTTGCATCTTTCTCGAAACCATGTTTTAACGTGGCCGCCACAAAATCTCTGCAACTGCATATTCCATTAGGTTCAAAAGGGGATATTCTCTGTCAGGCATTCAACGGTGTAGCTTAGGGTTTCTTCGATGTATCAATTATTTAATTTATTAAAACTATTTAAAGTTAATTTTTTTTTGTAAACAAAAGTTTCCTGTCCTCAAAGAGTCGTCATTTCTATAGTAATTAAAATTTTTTTAAATTCTATTCTACGTTATGGGTGTAATACATTTATAAATGGAAAAGAATTTTTTAGTTTGGACGTTTCATTCCGTGGCGGCAATGATGGCCAGCAACCGATGTTTCTACAGAAGAGATTTGAGACCTGTCGAATATGTCTATCATTTTGTAATATTGTTACTTATACAAAATTGAGAATAAACTGAAAGATACATAAACAAAATTTGAAAAAATCGAAACTTTTCACTTAGTCATTACCTCTAAAAAAATTCCCAAACACGACCTACCTTTAGGCGCATATGAATGGTGTATCCTCTTAATAAGAAGTATGCGTTAAATACAACTAGGATTACATTGGAATTACTGAGGCAAACATGAACTTTTACATTTATCAATTTGTTTGAAAAAATGTCAGTTTTTTAAATGATTAGAATGTAGTATACTCATAGTAATTAATTCAATTGTCGCAATGATCATTATTTCTTCTGACGATAGAACTTATGGTTTTCAATTAAATATTAAAATTTTTGTCATTTCCAAATGTATCCGCATAACACGCAGAACAGACTATTATATTTATTCAATAAATATTCAATTTTTTTAAATTCGTCCACTATATCACGTTTTTAAGTCATAGTAATTTGTACTATTATACTTTTGTAGGTCTTATGACTTTTCTTTTCCTTATATTTTTCTCAAGATTTCTAAATCTTATATTTGTATTACATATACCCATATTATTGGAATTTGCATTCATATTCTTGTATTAGGTGCACTTGAAAAGTTTTCTTAAAAACTTTTAGTTTGAAAAGGCTAATAATTCACAACAAATATGAAAATTTGGTTTGTATAAATAAACTTGAGAAACACGAATAATAAAAGGAGCTATCCTTACTTAAATGAAAATAATCCTGAAGTTATTTAATGAAACGGAAGAAAGGATTATCTATAAAATTCCGGCAATAATTTTAGGTTTTATGCTTCATTTATTGTTAACAAGTTAACTTATTAAGACATGCATTTTATAGTAAAATATATGACAATGTAGTATTATCGATTATTTTAAGTACAATTTTTGGAGGTTACTACTTTATTTCCTTTATTATACAATATACTAATGATTATAATTATGAAAGCGTTTTTCTATGTAACTTATTTATATTCAGTTATCCTTTTTGGCTGTACGTTGGCGTTTCGTAATCTTTCATAAGTCAAGACTTATAAATGCACCACTAATACATCACGAAGCATAGCTATACCTTTACTTTGCAAGGTAAAAGACCTCTATTCTTACTTTAGAGATCTATAGAACAGTGAAACGTAGTCAAGATATTGATCATTGATGAAACAATTTTCGCTGCTGATGTGTGTAATATAAAGCTCTGAAATTTTCTTAGTGATAGTATTAGTTAGCCGTATGTACCTTCTACTGTCCAGACCGATTCGCTTATACCTACTACGGTCATGATGACATATTTAAATAACATACGCGATAAATTTGTTCATACATTGAATTTGTTTTATTTTCTCAAATTCACTATTTAATGAAAATTCATATAAATTTCATAATATTCTTTAGTTAAAACGCAAGCGACAAATTTATGGTCAACGGATATTTAGTAGAGAATTTATACATTATAATTGTCTGATTACAAATTTTAAATTATGGGTGGGAGTTTCAAGTATATACAAATTTGATCTATGAAAACACAGCGCTCAAATCTTATTTAGTTTCCAACAAAAAATATACCTAGATGTAGAAAGTAGTAAATCCCTACTGCCGCCAGTAATAAAAACTGTTCATTAATAATTTATTTAGGCGGTCATTCAAATTTTATCATTTCTACTACATATGCCAGTTTAGTTCACTATAATTGGGTGTTGTAGGGTAGCATTAGATCTGGTACTTGAGAATTTTCTTACATCCTTATTGTTATAGACTACAAGTTACCAAATTATATGGCACTTATTACGCGTACAATCAAAACATGAATTCTTATGAATTGAAAGTAGTGTTTTTAAGATAATCAAGTTTAACTGAATCGTTTTTATAACTAAATTGTTTAAATATCCTTTTTAAAGATTCTCTTAACCATTTTTAACCGAAAAAGTTAACCATTAGATTGAAACGATGAATCCTAACGATAACGTTCAGATAGCACAGAAACAGAATATCAATAGATAACATTTTTTTACAGAAACACTGCCGTGCTATTGCCGTTGCTGCCATTGTCACCACACAGAAGTACAAGAACAAGAATGCGCCTAAGGATGAAATGTCCAAATAGTCGGATGAACACACGTAACAATATGAAAATCGTTGTTGACCGTTAAGAAGAAAAGGAAACGCAACAAACAATATTTACGGCACGAAAGTTCCTACCAAAGAACGGATGGAAACGAAACGTAGGAGATATACGAAAAAAGGATAAGGCGTAGCGCAGGAATTGGTAGTGATCGAAGCAACGACTGGTTGATAGAAACTCAGAAACAAGAAGAAAACTTCGGTCGATTTCGGTCATCTTTCGAGTAAGAGAGTGTACGCGTTGAAAATTGTGTGTACGCGTGTGTTTCTCGATCTGCCATCTTGAAAATCATCCAATTTCTTTCTCTTGGCGGCGCTGGCTCACGTGCGCGGGAAGCGTGCACAGTGCGTGCACCGTACACGCACTGTGCTAGCCTACTACGAGCGAGGGTGACTCGCTTCGTGTAGAACTGCGAAATAACGGTTCATCGACAGTGACAATACACAGTAGGATCGCGATGAAAGCGAGTTTGTCGATAACTTTGCATCATTACGGGAGTGATAACGAGTGCGGTGGCAGCAGTAGCGGTAACAGCATCCACACCGGCAGCAATATACACATCACTTGTATCGGCAAGGAGAACGGAAATGACAATGGTTTTAATGGCAATGAGAGATCGCGAGTGGAATATAGGGTGTACGTCGAGTGCGAGCCACGTGGCAGTGATGAGATTGTCGAGCTATTGCGTTTCTATGAGGTGTACCCGCATTGATTGTGAGTGCTGCTAGACAAGGTGAAAGGGGGAGGTGGAAAGATAGAAGCCACCAAGACTCTCGTGGAGAGCGGGGCACTGAACGATATGCAGACCTTTGTGCGAACAGCTGAACCGGAAGTTGTGAGAACAAGTGGCGTGCAACGCGCTCCTCCTAATCGGTGATAGGGTCAGTCGGTTAAAAGAAGACAAAATTACGGTGTTCGCAGCGACGGCAACGCGACATCTTTGACGATCAACTTTTTTTTCTCGTTCCTCCCTCGTATTCCCTTTTCCGTTCCTTTTCAACTCGTTTCCTCACCTTTTCTTTTTCTTCGGACCGACGCAACTCACGCCATTTATTTTATACTACTCTTCTCTCCGCTCGTCTTAAATAATATTTCTTCATCAGGTTGGGAAACGTTCGTTAAATAAATAGTCGCATAACGGTGAGACGCGATTAAAATGTCGATCGAAGGATAATGCAAACGGGAATAGAGAATCGTCGTATAGAAGCCGCTTCGTCGCGTTTCCCTACGGTAACGAAGGTATACACACATTCCAAAATATACATGCATCATCGATACGATCAGCGCTTAAATCACGCGTGTGTCATGTACGAGTACGTAGTATTCGTGCAACCGAATTTTCAGCTCGTTTTTAATATTTTCAACAGTGATTGTAAGGGTTACTCGATTGTATTTCGTACAAAATACATATGTGCTAGAATTTTCATCCTTGTCGCACATGCGCACATAAACGTTTGCGATGTTGTTAACCAAATTACATCATTCTTTGACAAAATTGAATTCAGAAACGAAAAAAAGAAAAAAATACAAAAAAATAATAAAGTCTCCGTGACCCTGTCGATCGAAGTTCCCTTTCTCCCGTTTGTGACAGAATAACGAAATGCCCGAACGTAAAAACAATTCGTAATTGTGTACACTGTTGGGTGCGCGTCGCGTCGTCCATATTCGGCTCGGTCAAACTCCGCAAACACCAAATACTAATTTCATATTTCTTCCAACTGTTATCCGCAGAAATCGTCGCAGGAGCAACAGCGCAAGAAAGAAATTTGAAAAGTCGTTTAAGTTGTGTTTCGAGTGTATGATATACCGAGTTTTGTGGCACGCATGAAAGTGTATTACTACACACGTAAGCAACAAGGAAGAGAGAGATAGAGAAACTGGCGAGGAAAAGAGCGAAAGGGGGAGAGAGAGAAAGAGAGAGAAAGAGAGAACAAGAAACCTGGAGAAGAATAAACGACAAAGAAGATAAGACGGACACACACACAACGGTGAAATGAAAAGCAGACAGTGAGTAGTAGTGGAAGAAAGGGGGAAATGATAAAAAAAAAGAAAGATCTGTGAAGGGAATAGTGGCCTGTGAAGAAAAGGGGGAGTAAAGTTCGCGCGACGTACAGTATAATGTGGAGTAGCGTGTTCCGCAAAAGTTTTTAAAGTCGATATAGAATTTATAAATAGACCGGTTGGTATACTCATATATGTGCACGCGTACGCGTACGCGTTACACGCGGAACATGTACGTGATTTTCACTCGAGACTGAAGCGGTGAATTATTCTCGCACGGATCGACTACTCGTGGGGGAAATTCGAGATCCGGCTTACCTTCCACAGCTGACGTCATTACCGGTAAGTTGTTTTTCCGTTACCAGTTGACTCGCACTTGCGCGACATTAAAAAAAGCTGCTTTTAATTCGTTTCTTTTTCATATGTTAATTTAATTCCCTTTTAAAATTCTTTTTTTGTGGGTATACTGAAGATTGAAGTACCGGCCTTTTGTAGGGTTTTTAAAGATTACTTATTCTTCGAGGCAGTTTATTTATGACTTGGGATGCAAAAGAATGAAGTAACTGTTTTTTGCTTCCATTTTCTGATAAAAGTGTTAACAAATTTGCAAGTTAGATGTCTAATATAATTATGATGTGGGATTGCGAAAGTTCTTTCAAGCGATATCTTGTTGATTAGTCGTGATTGATAGTTGCATTTTTTGGTAAATCTACGTAAGTGCTCCGACCTCTCCGATTTCGATGATTTTTAAATATGTTGTAGAACTGAGTATCCGGAACAACTTTTTCCTATGCATATAACCGCCGCTCGGTCTTAGTTTTCGAGATATTTGCCAACAAATATAGCTACTACTACACTGAATTTTGTACATACTTGCACGCTCGTGGCAACGTGTTAGGCTGCCGCTTTTCCGGCGGCCGGCGAAGGATCTGTATACCGGGTGACCTCATACAAATTGTACCTCTAGAACTAGATATATCATATCAGATTTGGTATTGGCGGGCGGAGGGGCACGGACCCTCCCCCTGCACCCCCTCCCCACAAAATCAAACCCCAACCTAACCCGAATCCAATGTTTATTTAATCAAATATGATTTTAGAAAATTATAACCCAAATTCATATTTGATTAAATAAAAATTAGATTCGGGTTAGGGTTGTGTTTGATTTTGAGAGGAGGGGGTGCAAGGGGAGGGACCGTGCCCCTCCGCCCGCCAATACCAAATCTGATATGATATATCTAGTTCTAGAGGTGCAATTTTTGTGAGGTCACCCGGTATACAGATTCTTCGCCAGCCGCCGGATAAGTGGCGGTCCCACACGTTGCCACGAGCGTGCACGTATATACAAAATTCAATGTAGTAGTAGCTATATTTGTTGGCAAATATCTCGAAAACTAAGGCCGAGCGGCAATTATATGCATAGGAAAAAGTTGTTCCGGATACTTAGTTCTACAACATATTCACAAATCATCGTAATCGGAGGGGTCGGAACATTTCCGCAGTTTTACCCATTCTTTTACGCGCATTATAAGAAATATTTTGTATAATCAGAGTTAGGAACATGTTTCTGAGTACCGTTAAAGACATACGAGATTTCGAAGATGGGAGATACTGTGCCCTCGTTAACAGAAAGTGTCAATTTAAGAATGATTAAAGCATATTTGTAAAACATTTCATTATGTAAAATCGTTATCTGCGGTATTTCAATTACAATGTTAAAGCATTCATTTCCACTAAATGAAAGTTCTAGTTTTTGATAAATGTCGCCCATTCCATAAATTCAATTTATCATATTACAAATGAAATAAAATAAGTATTATACTATTAAATGTACACACATGGCAATATTCGATGTTAGAGAAGGTCGGTGATTTATTTTTAACAGCAGAAATGATTAAAAGTACTTTTTTGGAAAAATAAAGTTTACTGCGTACCTCATTCAGATTTACTGGATAATACAAATGTCGCTTTAAGTCTCTCTTTGTACCTGTAATGGCAGAGGAAGTAATTAACTGTTTTGTTTCGGGGGGGCTCGCCTTGAAGCCCAAAGTTGAAAGTACTGTCTCAACCGTGGTATATCGGGCCGGAGTTAGGTCACCTGATTCACGCAATACGATAGATAAAAACTTTAAGTAAAAACAAAAAAAACGTAATTGAAATCGTGTGTGCATTGTTACTGTGCAATTAATTATCAGGATACTTGTTTAGATAGTGACGATAAAAAAAGTAATATGTAAAATTATAATATCCTATGTTTTATACCAGGCATAGTTTTAGTTGTTCTTCTTTCAAGTGTGAACACGTTTCCGTTGTTCCCTCAGTTGCCTAAACCTACTGCATTGTCACATGACACTGGAATCGTTAAGTATTCAAAAGATTTAGTCGGTTTAGTGAAACGATTAAATATTATATTTAACTATTGAATCGAAGATATAATACTTTAATAATTGTTAATGATTAATCTAGAATGACTAAACAGATGAGTAGTAAGTTAAAGATTTGATCTCCAAGTTAGATTAATATTAATAAGTGTTAATATTCATTAAATAATGTTAATTTAATACTTTAATATTTCCATAATACTGAAAATGATAAGAATTTCATATCGTAAGATATGCCATAATGCTTTTAAAATTATGGGCTCACATGTTTCTTTATGGTTCGAATTATCGCTTGGGAAGATATGAATTCGCTCTGTAGCCTGAATCTTCTTATTCGCAGCAGATAAACTCGTTTTAAATTGGTTTAGAGGCGTCAGGAATGATGTTCCGAAACCGCGATTGCGCATTTTTGTTTAAATCCATCGTTTTATGCTTAGAAACGATGAACCAGTCATAGCTCGGTCGTGGAACAATCATGAAGTGTGAATGTGCAGAAGCTACTTAAGAGCATATTACTAACATGAGCATTATAATATTTTTCTATTTCCAAGGAGGTATTATAAATAATTTATAAATTATAAAATGAATCGAAGTCATCTTAGACATACACGTTTCTGACACACTAAACTACGTCAACTTTGCTTTAGGACAACATTTAATCGAAGGTTAATAATCTGAAATTGGCGCTAATGACCGATGCGAGGCGAAAATGTCGATGCGATGCGACGTTAAACCTAAATTAAAAAAAAATTTTTATTGGTCTTTTATTGGGAATATTTGTTGCAATATGCGTCTAAAACCTCTCTAAAACCTTTAAAAAATCGTAATCACATAAAAATATGTATAATATAGAAATAGGAAAAAGATAACACGTTGCTCGATATTTTCTAATATTATTGGGACGTGTTGTACTATATCGCGGTGATTTTCTATGACTTCGTGTTCATGCTGCGTAGATTCGCGATGACCCACGTTGATGATCTTATTATGTAGTATGTATTTTAAGTTAGGAATAAGTACTTTATAGTGCTCGCGAAGCTATGACCGCGACCAGCATACGCAACCAAACAGTAATACATAATAAGCATTAAAATATACATTACGAGCCAACTGTCTGGAGTCACTTCCCCGATTATAGATACGTCGAATCATTGATTAATCGCTCCTGATTCGAAATTAATTACTAACACTTTGCAATCAGTGGCCTTTTTTTGGTATAGAAATTTGGTAACTCGAGATAGATGAAATTTCTAATAATAATATTAACGAACCACGTTGTAATACGAATTGCGCATGAATTAAATATTTAAGACGTAAACAGGGACAAATATTTGAGCGTACAGTAGTTATTGCTTCCTCTCATTGTCAGTCGCCATTCGAGATTTTGTGGTAAACCAAGTGGCGAGTGAGAGTCGCTTGTCGTATGTAAAGGGTTAATATTGCACGTGTTAACAGTGATTGATTTCATTTCGATATTTTGATAAATTATCTGCATTTACAGATATTATTAAAAACATTGCATCATTTAACTCTGAAAAATCCTACATAGATAGTTTCTTCTCTTAAAGCATCTTCTAAATTCTGGTGCAACATTTCGTACAAAATTTTCACATTGAACATCTGATTTTCAAGTAATGTTGACTTACCTTGTTCGTTGTTCATATGCTTTAATGCATCCAGTATCGTATGTATAAAAGTAGATTCCCACGCGCTAACATGACATACAATTTCATTTGAAATATATTAAAAAGTTCAACGCAAAAAATGCTCTCACCAAATCCTATTTGTAATTTATGAAATGTTTTATATTTAAAAGAACAAGATAGTGCTATTAGACAAAACACGTAACCGCCGACAACCTTCTCTGTTCTTCTCTTACACGGCGAATTTTAGAAAATAAATGTGTAACATACTCACAAATTGCCATGGACATTTTTCCAGATTTTAGTAAACATGGGAAACTTTCAGTGTATTTAAGTTTCTGTTACATGATTGTAACAGAAAATAAGGTCTATCAAGACCTTATGAATTTTTTCATGAACACATCGGAAGGTCTTCATTAATTTTCGGTTACCTTGCAAGTACATATTTTCGTGTCTGTCTCTACGTGAAATAGATAAGCATCAATATCGTATTTCTTAAACGCCAGCTCAAACTATTCAACATTGACTATCTTTTTCGTATCTAGCACATCACCACTTTATGGAAATGTGAAAATCAAACATATTGGAATTAATTGATAGTAATATATGAATAATTTGCGAATTTTTCGGTTGAAACAAAATGTTAGAAGGTGGGCTATTATATTTTCTAGAGGTTCCTGGATTGCAGCTATGATAAATACGCTTCAAACCGGTCAAAGGTTGTGAGAGTTAATATTTCGCACGCAGACAGGCATTCTATGTTATATACAATTAGTCAAAATAATTAAAATCCATTTGATTCACTTTCTATTGGTTCATAGAAATAAAGATTCTTACTAAATAATAAATTAGTAAATATATATTATACATTACGATATGAAATTGGGTGAAAGAAAAGATTACGTCGACCGATGGCTAAGAAAAATACATAGTCGTGGAAACATTCTATTGCAACCCTTCAGGTGTGCACAGATACTCTTCACTCACATTCACTTTCAACCCTTTTAATGTGGAACATCGCAAGGAAGAAGTATTCTGTGTAGTCGGCAAACTATGTAAACTAGAATAGAAGCGCTAACAGACTAAAATGAATTTCCTGTCATGAGCGCGTATATGCACCAACAATACTGAAAGATTTAATAATATTTTCAACCTGTTCAATATGAATCGGTGCAATAAAGAAACACTTTGTCCAGAATAACAGATAGTATTAACCTTTGGATGGAATCTATAAATATATCAGGATTAATCCTCTATTGTAGAATGCAACTGTAAAGTTTGAGATGAAAATGTTGTTTCTGAAAGACCCCAAAAGGATAGTGGTAAGAAAAATGTATATTACATTTACAAATGCTACTCCGTCCAGTGGACCTGAAAGCCACAAATCTGTTAAAAAAGAATAATTAAGAAATTGAAAATTGAAAATTTAAGTTCCACGCGTTTGGAATCCCTTGAATAGTAAAAATTGATTTGCATTATAGAGGGTCAAGAAATATCGGATCAAACTCACCTCTAGTCCCACTTATTCGCAAGAAAGGAATCTAAAATAAAATGCATTGTTTGTTTAAAAATTCCTCCTTGATATATCCAAATTTTGGTTAAACAAAGGAAGCGGTTTAGGGCTAATAAAGGTCAACCCTTTTATATTCACAATTTAATATGTGTGCATATTTTGACATACAAAACATAGCATTCCATTTAAAATATAAATATAGGATACGTTACAAGTTATTAGCGGTGTGCAAATTATGTGGGCCACTCTGTATATACATAGATATTATATTATTTTTTATATTGTATATTTCACAAGCTTTATTTTTTAACGATACTGATCTTTTCTATCGTGTCTCCGATATTATATTTACCTACACAATTTCTGAAATATAATTTTCTCTAGTGTAGAATACATATTCCCTTTCTCATCTTAGAATGGAAATTGTGAAGATAAATGGTTGAATAAAGAAAGAATAATTTCATGTGTGGAATGCAAAAGAGCGAAATAAAAGCTGAAAGCAGCTAACAAGTGTTCAAGTTTCTGAATGTATATTCATATATGTATGTATATATGTATTTAGATTGAAGTGTGGAAATGCTTCGTTCTATATATATTACAGCATACAATTGTGCAAATATATCTATACATGTCTACTTACCCAGTTTATAAGTATAGGAATTATACCGAAAATTACATTCTTACTAAGTACAAGAGTAGGTAGGTACTACGGCTGTAATTTGAAATGTAAAGTATATTACGAAAAATATATGCGCATATGTACAATACATAGTAGATAATTATATACAGTGGTGGGAATAACGGCGATGCAACACTGGTTCAAATAATTGACGCTCTACAGTATAAGGAAAGAAAGAGACAAGGTATTTTATAATAGATATACATAAATTTCGTGCCTGCAGAGAAGAAAAAAATGTTAGCAAGTTAATGATACCTAAAGAAATGCATGCAGACAGTGCTTCCTCGAACAACATCCTTTCTTACCAAAAACTGAAGTATACGCACAATATAAACATTTGTATTTTTCAATACACTGGTTGTTCGATTGCTTTTTCATGTTCTGAAACAATTCGTTATGCATTTGAATTCGGTGCTACTACCTACTTATTTTTTGTATGCATGGGCAATTTCTGAGGAATTAGTTCTCGTGGAAATTTGAAATTTGCATTTGTTCTTCCTTACCTCTCTTATTCTCCAAGGATAAAGAAAATTGTAAGGCGATGCTGCATAAATGAATTCGAAATAAATGTCTAAGAAGAAGATCCGCGTTCAATCGAAATCGCGTTGTTCGGGAGAGCACTGTATATTAGCGGCCATGCATTTTAAGGGTCTTTATGGTAAGTTATTGTCTTGTAGCTGATCGCTAAGACCACGTAGACTAGGCACTTGCCGATGGCTGGTGACCAAAATTATTGGTTTCAGATTTCTTGCAATAAAATTATTCACATATACATATTGTTGCAGCGATTTGTGCTGACCTTCAGTAACACATAATGCCTATTACATATCTCTACTTAATATCCATTCAACCACTTTACGAGCTCATAATCTGTCTAACGTGTACTTTCTAAATAGTATCAAAACCTGTGGGTAGTTCTAGTGTTAAGAGAACTGTGTTTTACTCACACTTGCCCCGGATCCGCTGTAGCGCAAGCATTGTTTCTAGAAGATTTCTAACATATAAATACTACATCAAAATTTGCAATAATTACTCAAATTGCTCAGGTGTAGAATTTTATTTTTTGTTTGCAAACATGTTACTTTTAGTTACGGTTCAAATGTAGAACCGTAAGGGGCAATTCAAACCGGATAAATTTTCTCACGTTAAATTTACAGTATAAAAGAAACGAAAAACTTTCAAAAGAAAACGAAAGAAGGAAATGATCCCTCCTGTGAAACAAAATGCAGAAACGAAACTGCAGCCTTCTCAGAGAGCTATATTTACAGAAGCGAATATAGTAGAGCTAAATCAGCTAAAATATAGCTGCACTGCGATTCTCTGGAATATCGTTTTACTGTATCTTAGACAGTGAACCTGCAGAAGAAGAACAGAGATGACAAAACTGTTGTGGAAAATTGTTGAATAAGAAGTGAAAGAAAAAAAACTATCATTAGGCAATTGATGCATTTAATGTTTTTCAAACTACATTAGACAGAAAAGTGCCTTCCTATTGAAAAGATCGTCAACAGGCGTTCAAACTTAATTTGGAATCTTTACAAACAGTGAACTTTTGTATGTCTTATTATTTAACTTCAAGAAGGGGTGGAACTAATAATTGGTCTTGAAGAAATGGTTGCATCGTATCGCCGTTAGATTCAACACTATTTTTTTGAATTTTTTGTTCAACTCGGACAATTTATTTTATTGCAATTTGATAGACAAATACTAACACAACGTATACTATTTATAAGCATATCATCAGTAATGTTAATATTCCGCAATCATTTTTCCTGAGCTTCTCCACCATGCCCCTCTATCCCTATATCTTTTTATATGCCGATTAACACCCACAATTATTTTATGGTCCCTTTTTTTCTAAGGAAAATTGTGCTAACTAAATAATTGAACAAGTAAAACATTATAAGAAATAACATTATCATTCTTTTATTTTCTATTTGTGATCTCAGAGTGTAATGAAATGTGCTTTATACATATACATGTTGTTACATGTTACACGTGGTTTTATATTTGTTGTCATTACTAAAGAATATATAATAATTTGTATAGATCGAGGCACAATTAATGGTTATATTATAATCGGTTTAAGTTCATAAAAGTGTTATGCGCAAGTACGTTTGCTGCACGATAAAAGTAATCTATATAGAAGCATTAAACTTTAACCGTATCAATTCTATGAAATCGAAGATCTATGTTTGATAATAATAGATAGCACACCTTCTAAATTAAAGTACCAAATGCCCGGGGTGAGGCAATAAAATTTCGAGGAATACGTAATTTTATTTCCATTAAAATGGCAAAATGTAAATAATTACACTGACCACCATCACAACTACGCCCCCCTACCCTTCCCAGAACCCATTGTATAACCTGGTCAGTCCTATACCTGTATGCGAAAAGTGGACATTGTAAATCGTTATAATTATTGTGCAACGTGATTCAATGTTGCATTCAATATGTGTGTATGAAGGGTGTCCCAGATTTTCCTGACAAACTATGTTTATCTTTTAGATAAAAATAGGACACAGTTGTTATATAAAGTTTGGTAATAAATATTTTGCTATGAAGATAAAAGCAAATAAATATTCTACGAGATAAAGGGGTAACAATGGATTATAAGATTATAATAAAGATTCGTAAATACTTGTTAACATTTGAATCGTAATATGCGATAATCGCATATAATACCAAATTGATAAATGATTAGGTAAATATTTAATAAACCATGGGAATAAAAATCATTGTATGAATTCTGAAATTATAAATGCTAAATGATATTTCATATAAATCTTTCGAAAATTGTCAATGAAATAAACGTATGTTTGGAATTTATAAAGTAACTCTATTTTTTGTACCTTTTTATTTCACGCCCTTAATGCGAACAATTCCTTCTGTATCATAAAAATCTAAGGCGAACTTATCTTTATATTTTCCTAGGCTTATACCTTTAGCTGTCGAGATAGTTGTGACATATCCAAAACTGTTACACATACAATAAAACCAAAAGGTATTTTCCTATCTACAACTGAAAGGACAATGTTCAAAATACATCTGTGTAATCAATATCAATATTCAACTTTTGGACGTTGTATCAATACAGTATTACAAAATCATTTAAAGATGGATGTACGATATTTCTTGCATTTTATGGAAATACGTGTACAATAAATTTAAACTCGTGAAATCAGAAACAATATAGGTGAATTCTTTTTTGAAATTGAATGATGCACCAAGTATCATGTTCATTACTTTTCCTGTATCTTACGATATTCCTCGTTACAGTGTGCGTGTAAGTGCTGTCTATTTTTTAATTTCCTCATAGGTCCAATACACAATTCTAACAATTTAGATCGAAAGATAAATATATAAATAAGCCTGAGGAATAAAAAACGTGCTCTATCTTTATATTCTAATGAAAGATGCAAAATGCATGTGCATCATTTGGCGATTGGATGATATATGCATGTTCAAAATCGAACCAGTTGCTTCCGTTTTAGTAGCAAGGTTTCCTTTGATGGATAATTCAGGTTACCCAGCCATTAATATATTTAACTGGTTTAGTTTTGCTCCTAGTTCGAGTTTACCTTGTTCCGATATAATTTTTGTATAATACATTCAATTTCTTTCTACAGAATATTTATCTTATGATTATTTGGAATTATGAATTTTGGTGGAATATTGTGACAATTATGTTGTACTAAAAAAAGGGCTACATTGTGATGAATAACAATGGACAAACTGCTACAAAATGTATCAAGTAATATCGAGAAATCGGATAACAGTGATAAGGAATTTGTATAATAGTAGGTGGAAAGATTTGTGCCTTTGTGAAGGATAGCGTCAAGTAATTTCTGATACAACAGAACGATTTTTAAAAAGCGATGTGTGACCCACACAATTAAGTGACAGGAAAGTAAAACCAAAGTATGAAAAACATAGGTTAAATAACTCAGAGTATTATAATTTCCGTGAACAAAATTTGCATAATAAATGCGATGATTCGTGAAGAGTCATCAATAACAATAACAAATGGTAACAGGTTCTGTTATATTGCAAGTATGAAGCAATGTTATTCATTACCAAAAAAAACCATAGAAAATTTGACATTCGGTCATTACTAGGCGATACAGCTGCGTAATACGAATATACAGTAGCGTCGCCCTTTTTTAGTGCGTAAAATCAGGTATACCCGCCGTTACAAACATGCTCCTAGATTATCATTTATAAAGTGAATAAATTATACTCTTCACCCGTATCTAGTTTTAAATAGAAGTTACATATTTCTTGAACATTATCGGGTAGAAGTGGCACCCAAAGTTATTAGGACACTTGTATTTTTCGATGAATTGTAACTATGGAATGCGAATTATTATTATCATTCGCATGGTTTATTTATGAAACATTTACCACTATGTGAAACAAAATAAAATATTGTAACACGTTTAACGAAATTCATGAAAGATCTCATACCTGGGCGCGACACAGACGGAAAAGCTAAGGGTAAGGCGCTGTAGAAGTACTGGAATGGACAACAATAAATCAGGATTGATCTCGAATGTACTGAATTGTAATCTATCATAGTATAGAATATATTAGACCTGGTCGATAAGTCTTAGCGGCCAGCAAGCTCGGTGGCGAGTGTTCGGTTGTGGCCGAGCGTGAACGCTAAGGTTGGGCTTGTGCAAATTTTTGCAGGTAGAACATTTTTTTAAATGAAAGCTTAAAGTCGCTACTCTTCGTATACTTAATTATAGCGCGTTTAGCCATGTGGAGCCACGTGGAGCATATATTCCATGGCTGATGAATCATAACGTAATTTCAGTTTTTCCTACGAATTGAATGCTTCGCTACAACTTCGACTTATAACAATACAAAAAAATGACTAATAATTTAGTGTTATTTATGGTAAAATAGATGGTTTGAGATGCTAAATCGATCATGACGTTAGAACTTAAATGCATCTTAATAACATTGCAGAGCATTTCTGTTGACCAAAGACATGTTCTCGATCAATTCTCAAATAATTGTTTCCTAGAAGTCGTACTTTGACCGCTCTGTAAATATTGAACAAGTGGGTTTAATGTTATAATGTTGAGTAGTTTTAATGTATAATTATTCTAGATTACATTGAAATAATTCTTTTTCGATATTCAGAAATGAATTTTTTTCCACTTAAATATGTCATTCAAACCACCGTGCGACGGTGTAAATAGAGGGTCATGCAGGTAACCCCCCTCTTACACGGTATCCTACACAACACGGTTTCGCTCTAACATGATCAGAAAATTTTGTGGCGTCCATCGAGGCGTCTCATGTAACACAGTTTCACATAACACGGCATTTTTTAGGAATCTATCTACCGTGTTATAGGATATTTACCTGTATTATACATATTTTTAGTAGTGGTCCTGCCCATATGCGCTTTTCTAGTAGCGCGAAACAATATTTCTGAGCATTTAATACGTGTAATCGAACTTTGGAATTGCGCTTGATTCCCGATATTATCGATTATTTGCACCGTGTTAACCGTTTTTAACGTGATGCATCGTCACTGTGAATCAGGAATGTCACATTAAGTTTTAAGAGTGTATACGTAGAATTATTTGCATACTTTGAAATCAGTTCACACGAAAATTTTGCAACTGTTCAGGAAATTATTCTATATTATACACGTATATTAATTTGGGCTGGTATTTTAATGTTATTGTCAGGAACGACCTCCATATCTCATACGGACCGCGATTCCCCTGAATTGATGAAGAAATAAGGAGACCGTCTAGTCTAGGCCATACTACCAAACGTAAAAAAGTACCCCATACGCCGTAATGATGTGAATGATGTAAAATCCCCAAATCGTGGCAGAAATTCATTTTTGATGGAAGCATCATTTTGATAAATTTATGCGGTAATATTAAAATACGTCGATATTAGATCGTAATATAACTTTAAATGAAAAACTGACATTAAAACTAACTGCGATATATGTTATTTAAGAAAAAAATTGTTCGTCATTTTTTGACGCTTTTGAGTATAACCCTTCATTTCCCAAAGTTTTATCGCATAGAAATTATTCAACGCGATAAGTACTTTGCTTTAAATTTAAAAAATAAAAGCAAAATATAAATTCGAGCACTAATTACTAATTTTTTGGTTTATAATTAAGGTCCTTCGAGTCCCATCAAATTTTTTGTTTGTTTAAAACTAGACGTAAATACGAATATTATAATCGAAAAAAAGTTTTGCGACTTTTTGCGCCCTTCCAAGTGATTTGGTTATTTAAGAAACAAATTGCTTTTTCCTTTTTTGTTACTTACAGTGTTTATGACATAAGTATCGATCCTCTTAGGTGTATAAATTAGGCTAAAATGTTAATAAGCTCTTTAATATTAGTGTTTAAATCACAGCAATAGTAATTGCTTCTTAACAAACACATCCCTCTACAGGTCGTTAAAACATAGTGCAATTTGGGTCACTAAATGGTAAAACAATATACGAATGATGTCCTTCAGTTTTAAATGACAAAACAGCTAAGTTAAAGTAACAATTAAAAATAATCTAATCTATCGAAAAAAATATGAGAAGAAGTCTTTTTTTTCATTATATTGTTTATCCCATTATTTAATATTTCATGTATACACTTTATTTTATATAACAAATCACAAAGTATTATAACTACTACTGTAGAATCAGTTATTGAATTTTTGTCACGTTTTGGGGCTTCTACTACTAGTATGAAAAACTTGACGGGCTAGGACTGGGACAATTCAATGATAATTTTCATTTGGTTTATTTATTTCGTATTTGAGAATTTTTTCCCCCGTGGCCTTAATTGTTTCAGTTATCTGTCACTATTTTGCTTAAATTTGTAATTGATCGTATGAAGTACTGGTGAATTTAAACATAGTGATATACATAGTAAATGCAGGGTGTCGCGTAGTCTCAGGGAACCGGTTTTGAGGTGGATTCTGCACATAAAAAGAATTAAAAAAGTTCATACAAATATATGCCTTATTTTATCTTGCTTTCGAGCTATGGGGAGTTTTATGCCGGAATAACTCTGTCGAAAGATCAGAGGAGTTGAACTATATAATTCCACCTAGCTGTTTACAAACATAACTTAATGTCTGACGTTGAACCGTGTATTCTAATTCTGTAAACACTTCATCCATTCAATTTTTGAATTGAATGAAGGAATGCAAAAATAAGAAGATGCGTAATATACAAATTTGTTCTAGTAATAATAATAATACTGAAATGTCATTGAACCGAATTAAAAGTATTTTGTTCTTAAATATAATTTGTATTTCGATTATTTTTACGTAAATAGTTAGACGCCGTAGTAGAGATTTGTGTCTAAAAGCTTTTTTTGCTGCAGATAACTTGTATAGCAACGATACGACTAGCATAATATTTACGTCTGTCGCAAACGCTTAATATTAATAGCTTGATAATACTTAGGATCGTGGTCTGTATAAATTTTAAACGTTTTAACAGATTGTATTTTGTTCAACACCACTCAAATTTCTTTGTTCTATTAATGAATTACAAAATATGGAATATGTAAAAATGTTATCATAAGCACTGAACCACTCTAAAAATAGAGAAATGTGAAGTACTGAATGAAGAAATAAACTTCTTATCTTTATTAAGATATAACGTGTATAAAACAAAGAAGGAAATTATTGTTTCCTTTAATGCTTATGTGTTTTAGAAAACAAATTCATTTGAAAATTTTAAATTTTATTTTTTTCGTGAAATGTCTCAAGAACGATGTGAGATATTTAAAAAAAAATCTAAAAAAAACTTGCATCACTTTATTGTCTTTACAAGACAGTGTAAACAAAGTCCATGATTTTTTCACTTTTTTTTCCGTGGATTTCGCAAACAAAATTTTTACGCAGTTTTGTGGACGCAGTAAAGCGATGCAAGTTGTGTTTATACTTTTTTTTAAATATCTCCCAGCGTTCTTGAGATATTTTACAAAAAAGAACTTTCTGAATTTTTTCAAGGGCTGATTTCATCCTTTAAAACCGAATTATGGCACGAACGGAAAATAGGTTTGCATTACGGATGATACACTGTACTTGTATGCAAAGTTTCATACGTTTTTGAATCTTCGGGTTGCCTAACCTTCCCTGTTAGTTCGGACAGATATGTTTGCATATGAGCAATTATACGTTTAAATATAAAACTTGCGTACAGCAACAATCCGTATTTAAAAAAATTTTTAAATTATAACTAGATATTTGTGCGTCGTTTTTATTCCACAATGCATTTGCCTCAACAACATTTACTGTTGGATATTTTTGAACACTATTCGGTAGTTTTCGATTTCAAAGCTACTGCGAATCGTTTCACGTTTTAATATATATGTGACAGGCTTAATTCTGTTTCCAAACTGGGCCAGGCTGATCGGAATACATTAATGTCCAACATTTGTAACAAAGATCGTGTTAGTGTAAAAGTTGGCTTGCGTTTATGATTGTTGCGTTTCGTAAAAGATAATTTTGTCATCAATTGAGTAATCAATTTTCGACGACCCGGGCGAATCTCTTATTTCGATGAGGACTGTTTGGAAGAACTGTTATCGTGGGGTCGTGCATCAGAAATGCGGTTTTCTTTACCATAAACCATTAGAAAAGTATTCGGTATATATACGGTAGAAACAATGGATTTTTTCACAAACCTTAATGTTGTTATTAGTTACAAAGGAAATCATGAAACAAGTAAAAAACATGATATACGTGAATGCACCATGTTATCGTAGACAATATTATGGCGCAAATGAGAAATTGTAGCTGAAAGCAGTAAAGAAAGGAGTCAACGAAGCTTTTATTAAATAATCACCCCTCGAAGTCTGAAAGGGCAAAAGAGGTAACAATAAATAATAATAATCAGTAATATAATCAGTTTGGGTTATAGTAAAAGATCTGACACAGTAATAATAATAATCATATTGAAAGTAAATGCGCTGCAAATGAAACATAAAATCCGTTATAACGAATGTTCCTTGCAAATTGGTTTGTTATATTTCATACATATATAGTGTTCTCTATCAAAATTGCTGGAGGAGCTCTCTTAGAAATAAGATCGTCTGAATTTTTTTAATACTTCTATCGATAGACCTCTCGGTACGTTCGATCTTTAGAACCGAGCAGATATCACTAGATCGAATATGTCCCAAAGGAGACGGAAAAGCGTAATTACCGTTAAGAATTCGAAGTATACGTAATAAGTACAATGTAGACTTAGATATTGTGGGCGGTGCCGAGGAAATACATAAAAGATGAAGAAACGGCGTTGCTAAAGAACCATAAAATAAACGATTGCAAAAGTTGCGGGCCGCCAGAAACTCAATGATATCAACTGATAATTAATTTAGATATTAAATATTTTCCTGCATTTTCGGTACTTTCGATATTTCAATTACAATTTTGGTATCGTTCTATTTTCTATGATCAAGTGTTGCAAATAACATAGTTGTTTCACAAAGTGTTAACCCTTTACGGCCTGAATTACGATATCGCTATTTTTGTATAACAATTTTTATTCTAGATATTTGAAAAGTGATCAAACAAGGCACACGCTAAGCAGCAAATATTTTTTGACGAACAATTCATCCTAAATTGTTTTGGAGTATCATCTTAAAAGACTTTAAAGAAGTAAAACGTATAAGTTTCATCTGAGTTCTAATTTCATGGCGACATTCCAAAGCAATAGAGCGTAAAGTTAGTAGCCAGGTAGAATTGGTAATTGGTTAATTGATACAAAATAGATTCAACAACACAGCACAATATTAATATTATCTTTATTTTGATCACCGTTTTATTTTTTATTCATTAATACACACGGCAAGTGAAGTAGTAACAGTTCACTAATGCTTTCAATCATTACCCCATTTCTTTAAAAGTTAAATATAGACATTAAACCGAAAAGATTTTCCTTGTAGAGAAATTTTATTTTCTTAAAAGCTTTACATAACAGATTTAGCCAGATATTATGAAAGATTTACATAATGTTTAGTTGCCTTTTATTTTTCCCTACAAATAACTTTATACGTAATACCGCCATAGTTAAAAAATTTTCATTTAATTTTTACGAACAGTCCAAATATATTAAAAAATGTTACTTCTTCGTCACAGCAACGATCATTTATTAAACATTTATTAAAACAATTATACGCCAAGGAAGTCTTCTTGTTTGGAAAAATTAGTTTAAGTTTAGATTGTGTGACGATATTTTATTTTTCAATCAGATGGAAATTTTTATTTTTTATTTTAATCTGCTTTTTAGTCAAATATAGATTTCGATTTAAGCACTTTGTTTACTCTTCCTTAATGTCCGGTATTCTTTAAAAAAAAAAATCATTTTCGAATATAAATTAATTAGTCCTTGATACGACAGAATTTTGTAATTAAAGTTTGAACTCTTGTTGCGTAACACAGAAGCCAGGAACAGGTGTTCTACAGTAAACGTACAATACAACAATACATCCCTTTCATTTTAATTTTTAATTAGATATGACCAACTGATCGATTTTCAACTAAAAATCATATGTTAATTTGGAGAAGTTGAAAATATTAATATTATTGTTTATCAACTGTAATAGCATTTTATTGTATTAATTTTGCTCTTAAATAAATACTAGCAGCCTTCATTAATAATTTAATACTCAGTAGTAGAATACTCGAAACATATTAAAATTCATAATGTAGTATATACATATAACACTAATCTAACAATAAGTTATTCATTTCTTTTATCATTAATTGAATTTATTGTAAAAACATGCGGTCACCTATCTTGAACAAAATAATCAGTTTGTTACGAATCATTTAGCCAATCATATTCGCTGGTGATTATGAAACTGTCGTAGATCACATTATTTTCATTTCAAGATACTAAGAGTCTTAAAGGTAAACATGAACTACATTCTAATGGAGGGTGCGACGACTAACTTGTATGCTTTAACATATTATTTTGTAAAATGATTTTCCATTATTCTAATGGAACACAAAGTACGCGATACATATATTTATTTTTTATTTTTGACTTTGTCCATTTTTAGAATCGGCGGCATATATGCTTATGACAATTGCCAGCACAGTATCACATCCTTTGTAACAAAGGGTTAATAAACCTTGCTTTGCGATTCAGTTCAGGTTACTTGTAATATTTGTGAGGCAAGTAGAACAAACTTTGTAGACACTATTCATTTACCTGAACTTTGCATCAAATCTTGTTTCACGGTCGCTATATTGATTTCTGTTAATTCAAACATTCTGTAACTTTCATTTTGCCCTGCAGGCGTACATTTTCATAATATATGTGGGATATCTACTGCACCTCTGATCCAAAATATTGTAACTTCTTTATAGTGAGTCCGTGATTATTGATCTTAGCTGAAGACTATGAGAAATACATGTTTTTATCATTTTTAAGTCACGCACCTTACGGATTCATATAAAAGTTTTAATATAGGGCGATTATAATTTACACAAATATTTAATGTAGCGTAACTAGATTAAATTTATTTGTAGAAATATATCTGCAGTCAATTGCTAGAGTCCTATCATAAAAATAATGAAGAATTATAAGAAAACGTTACGCTAGATAATGTTAAATACATTATCCCAATAACATTATTGCCACAGTATACATATATAATCACGATTATATACACATACCAAAATTTAAAAGCGAAAGGAAAATGTACCAGGAATTACGTTATCTTTATGAGAAAGAATTGAATTCCAATCAGAATTACTAACAGTGCTGGACAAATTAAATACAGGTTTTTGTAAAAATAACCTTGTCAGAAAAAATGTACGATAGGTGAAAAATTGTTTAAAAACTGATGAATGGTCATTTATTTTCTACCAATGAAGAAAGGCAATACCTAAATACTTAGCTATTGCCATATAAAGTTCAATTAAATTTCCTTTTTCAAAATTAAACCAATTATTACAAAATATGTAAATAAAACACAGAGAAACAATTTCACTAGTTAAACTATTTTTTCGTACAATGAAAACAAAACGTAACTTCCAAATGAAAAATGTATACACTTCAAGTGCTAGAGATCAAACAAATAGCTACACCAAAAAATATTCAGAGGCATTTATATTACCAGGAAGAACAATAAACGAGTAATAATTTCTCCGTCATGTTCTTTGCCTGAAAAATGAAACGAACGGTTTTTAACGAATGTTTCTGGGATTTGTTTCAGTACACAATGCGCTAGGGGTGATGGAGACAGTGGGCAAGCAAGTCCAGGTAGTGAGCGGTCTGGGGGTGGGGGGTCCGGTGGGCCCTGTGGGCCCAGTGGGGGCAGATTTGCATCACCATCATCATCCTCACCCCCACTCTCATCCTCCACACCCACACGCCCACCCCCACGGTCATCCTCATGGGTCCCATGGCCACTCACTGGTTGGCGTAACGTCGACCCCTGGCAGGGGTCAGACACAACCACCGGTCTCGCATAACCAGCATTTACCCGCGAGATCTACTCCGGTACAGCTGCACAGGTAAGTTGTATTCACCTGTATATGTATATGGATACATAGACTGCATCTGTGTTGAACGCTATCGCGGTCACGTTGCACACCAATGTCCTGTGTACGTGTGAGAGAGAAAAAGAGCAAGTGTGTATACGTGGGCAACCGGTGTACACGATATAATTAAAGTTGCTCGCGTTCACCCAGACCCTCATGAAAAACGAGTTAATTCGTCGTTTTGAGTAAACGCATTTATTCCCTATAATGAATGGAGCACAGTTTGAGAGACAATTGGAGAATTTATTAATTGATCCGAAAAGATATTGGGTCATTGAAACGTTTCTTGCATAGTATCAGGATAATGGGTGGGAAGAGAGAACCCGTTTTTCTTTTACTTTTTGTAGTGAAACAAAATTGTATTTGTATAGTTGAAACTAGGTTTAATGAATATAATACATCTGTAATGATAATTCGATAATGTCTATAGACAGTGAAACAATTGTTCGTGAGAGTAACGCTATTGTAATCCGAATACTGTAGAATAGAGTCTTCAAAATGTTCAAGAATATTTATTTGATTAATAAGAGCAGTAGACATCGTTTATTTCAACATTACCCATGTTAAAAAAATCTTGTGCATCGGGTGATTTAATATTTTACATAACAAAGATAGATGCCTCTGCAAGTCATTGCAATTATTTATATGGCATAATAATGCGTGTATCTAAAGTTGTGTATACTATATATTTGTTTTAAATATTACATCTCATAATTATCATTTAGGCAGGGAATAACTAAAAAAGGTGGTTCGTGAATTTGGCTTGGTTTATATTTAATAGTAGGGGGGATATATGGGAGATAGTAGTAAATCGTGGTAATGATATCAAAAAATGTTTTTTGGTATTCATGATAATATGATTGGAAACTCACATAGTCGAGGGGTCAAGTATGTTTCACAATAGAAACTTCAAAGAAGTATGGATTGGTGATAAAAAAATTCAAGTATAACTTGATAGGGAGAAATTATAGAATTAATCTGGAATGAAAAGCTAATGAGTTGTATTTACAATGCAATCAAACAAATATATTTGTTACTTCGTTTCCACAAAAGTAATATTATTTCTTTTCAAACAAATGGCATCACATACTATCGAATCGCTTAATGTACATATAATTGATCAAGGATGCAGAGGCAGATAAGAGTCTTCCATGTTGATAGCGTGTGGAACAAAAATATGATGCTATAATATTGATCATTACTAAAATGAATGTTCATATTTTTGTTGAGAATACTTGAAAGTTCAATTATTCATTACATTCAATAGAATTTTGTTTAAGTTCATAATATGCATTGAAATTACAGTTAGGGTATCATTTTATGGAAAGAAATTTACGTTTGCGTAGGACGATTCGACTTTAGACGTAGTTATCATTAACGGCAATAACTAATAAACATTAACGGAAACAATTATTGTTGCCTCAGATTTGTGAAAGATAATGTTTTTATTTCATTTCTTTTTAAATGCCAGCAAAGATGTTACACAGATGTGTTTAAAATTGAAAAGAGAAATGATATTTCTGATATTATTTTTTTTTTAAGTCCTAAATCGGAACAAATTTGTAAATAAAATACTTATCAATTATATTTCGCACAAATATCTGAAAAGTTTCAAAAGACATTAAAACTATAAGGGTCTTCATTCTTTTATGTGTGGTTTACAATTATACGAAGTATAATATTAAAATAAATGTGCAGTAGCTCTGCCTTCACAATTAGTTCAAATATTAAAAGACAACGTGTCAGATTGTTGCAAAATTCAATGACGAAATTACAAAGTTTACATAGAACACGTACCACATATTACTCGAGTTGTGCGTTCCGTTATTCGCCATGAATTTTGTTTATATTACCTACATAAAAGTTATATGCTATAGCAATTTGATACTTCAGATTTCTTCTTACATACGTTGTTATATAGGATTACTGCATTTTTAGTTATTATTATTATACGTCAATAGCGATTAGAATGCAGATTTTTTATATAATTAATAAACAATTCGAAGGCAATTTTAAACTTGCTAATGCACATTCCTATTTTATATATTTTATTTATGAATTCATCGTTATTCTAATAATATTGTTTGCAAATTTAGATATCTCGAGTCGTAGTTATTCTCAATATATGTGTTATACATCTATTCTAAGTTTAAATATCGAACTTGAACTACTCGGTGAACAGGAGATTGAAGTTAGATGCGAAATGTATATTCGATGTACTGCGCATGCGTCCTTCCACTTTTACCACTACTGCTACCTGTCGATTCTAACCTCAAACGTCAACGTGCAACGTTGATTTTTAACCTCGCGAAATTTACATTTAGGATTTACAATACGTCGAAGTACGTGTATGAAAGGTTGTGCAGTGTATTTTAATGGAATTATTGAGGTGAAACTGTGTATTTTGGTAACGCGATGTGCCAGATGTGTGAATGGAAAATGTACGCGGAAAAGAAAGATTTCTTTGAAACTCAGGATTGTCCGTTTGCATGATGAAGTAAGTCCAAGCAATTATTTCTGTTGCGTCGTTTGTTGTTCCCTGCATGTACAATCTCTGTGCATTATATTTTGATATTCATGATGCTCGATTTCCAAGCAGTATCTAACATTCGTAAGAGTGGTGTCTGTTGCATTGACACAAGTACTATATCTCTGTTGAATATTTCATGAGGTTTATGTTAAAAATTTGTAACCTACGCGTTTTATTAATTTATTGACTAATGATCTCACACTGGCGTAAAATTCTTGACTATTCACGTTTATTTAACATGCAACACGTCCTTTTTATTATCGTCACACTAACTAATTTTAACTTACTTTTATTCGTGTTTCTGAAATCGGATGTATAATAAACATGTTCGCCCCAGTGAAATATCAAATAAATATGGTGTAAAACGCGGGAAAGCCAGTTAGGTTAGGTACGCTGTGAGGAGCGCACAAATGAACCAAGCAGCGAGAATGAACATAATGTTGTATACATGTACGTACAGGACGAGTTACGAATCGGTCGGCTAGATAGAGAAAACTTGTTAGAAAGGGTGGGGATATGATTATAGTAAATATGAACTTGATCATAACTTGTTTTGAAAATTAATGTTGGATTTATAAACTTCATACACCTGTTGTTTTCTCCATAAACTTTTATATAAATAGAGGACAGAACATGTAGTTGAATGAGTATATGGGACAAAATTTGTAGGTTAGAATCGTTTTTAAATTCTTTTTTGCAATTGCGTTTGTGACTTTACGTACGAAATGGTGAAAAATGGGAACCAATGTAGGGACTTGTTGAACAGGGAAAGAGAAAGCTAACAGTGGGTCGCGCGACGGGGAGTAAAAGATGGCGGTGATAGCGGAAATGCACAAGTTTTTTTTACCTTTAACTAAGCTAAACAAATTATACTATTATAATACCTTACATTAGAGGACCCGCAAGGAAATGTATAATAATTTATATTTCTTGTGACATACAAATTTTGTGTTCAAACATTTGCATATAGTAATCAAACAAGGAAATTAATAACTGAAGTTTTATTAATAATAGCCTCAATCGCCACACTGTTGTAGAATTGACACACTGGATAAAATTAAACATTGTTTTATTGATAGCATTCAACGACCTTGGGCAGATATTTCCATTTACGTTAAAGAATGAACGTATACGCCAAATTCACATATTTTGAGAAACATTATGGTACACAAATTTTAGCCATTTTTTTGTTTAACCTGTTTACTACGGTAGGCGTGCAGAGTGTCCCACGAACGGTGTTCACCTGAAATATCTTCATTATTTAAAACAATACACGAAAATGTTTCTAACAGAATTTATAGGATTTAAAGCAATTAATATAGCCAGAATACTTTTTTGTCAAGTGGACACGTAAATGAGATATGAAGGTCACTTTCGTTTTTTTTTTTTTTTTTTTTTTAATGGAATTACTTATTTTTGTACACTATTTCGATAGAATGACAAATTCTGAATAAAAAAGTATTAAGGTAGATTTGTCCCAAAACTTACCGTTTATAATATAATTTAACTATATTTATCCCGTTACTTTCACGTACGAAAGTGTCGACGATAACACTGTGCGCAGTTTTGAATATAGTAGTTTTATTTGAAACATTTTCGCGTATAATGGTTAGCAGGTGGGCCTTATTTTGCTTTAAAGCAATTGAAACTCATCTTTCAAAGAAAATAAGTAAGGAAAGAATTAGAGGCGTTTAACGGAGTTCAGAAAGGCAAGTAGTATTGGTGGTGGGATCTCAAGGCTACGTTGATTTCTATTTCCTGCAGCTCTCCTTTAGAGGAGAGGAAAACATACATTTCTTAATTGATTTATATCTTATTCGAATTATCGCGGAAGAGCATTCAAAATATTTTATACAACATATTTCATATATTTTGTAGGAAGGTTATAGGTAACAGCATTTCAAACATTCACTTAAAAATTCCAAAAGGCTAAATATAAAAATCAGGGTTCATTAAACAAGCAGAATAATCTTTCCGTCAATTCATATTTTTCTATAATTTTTACCATTGATTTTAAATGGAATATTCTAGACTTCGTTACCGAATTAATTTTTTGTATCACATTAATCACTTAAGTCAAGTATTTATGACAGTCTCATAAGAGTGATGAAAGGCATAAATAGTTAATACTATCGTTAAATTCCTCCAATTTACAGAATATTGTATTATAAAACCTAACTTTATGTAATATAAGAATATAATACATCATTGACACATTGGGATAGAAATCCCATTTCACTCTAACGTAATTTATATAGCATTATATGATGGACTGGTCCTTTGCATTTTTCTATTTAGGATAACTTTAGTTATCTGCCATATTTACATTCCAATATATCCTTCTGCTATTGCCATTCAGTTACCTTATTTAGCGTAATATTATACAAGCTGCTAGTCTTGTATAAATTCAATTTTTAATATTTTACGTTGATAATTTTGAGGATTGAACAATTCACTGTATGTTTTCAAGACCAACTGTTTGTTTCTTACCCAACACATATGCATTAAATTCAGTATTACTAAACGTGTACAGCTTCATATGTACACTTACGCGTGGACGTCATGTTATCATTCTCTTCGCGACCTACGTACGTACATAACGTTCTATCGCATGCGCATCATTCATAAAAGGGAAAAAGAGTAGGTGATATATGGTAGGGAGACGATTTTAGAAGTGGGAGGAGGGGGTCAGTGACCGTTACATCATCGAGAACTCATAGTAACAGGAAATTCATAAAGCGGCCGTTCAATTGCCCTTATAAATTCATTCAAAAAAAAACAAGTTATACAGATATTAGTGGATTTTCTTACAGCAAGTATAATTTGTATAATATAGAGAATATTTATTATTTCGGTGCAACCTTCTTCTTTTCAGCATTCACTTTTCTTTAATACAATATTCTAACATTTGAATTTATTTATTATTGCTTTTAAAATCTGAAGTTATATTCGTTAACTGTGGGGATATTGTTCCAAAAAGAAGTATTGGCCAATTGGTATGAAGTTTGGAGAGGTGGGGCAGGGGGTGCAAATATAAAATTTTAAACGCGGTTATTTATTAGTTTTATAGACATTGATGATGACACAAATTTGGAGGGAAGGTAGGGAAGATAGGGTGGACGCCAGATCTCAAACTTTAGCTTCGGGGTTTTACTAGTTTCCGAGATATTAATGATTAACTTTTAGGAATATTCATTGAAAGCTGCGTATACAGACGCTACTGAACATTGAATGGGCCTATCCAGATGTTACTAATACATCTGCCTAGTATCTATACGGTGTCTACAAAACTCTTAAACGTTGGCGGCACCGTGAGAAAGCCGCTTTTACATTCTAACCCAAACCTACCCCATCACCCTATAGGTATTGGGGGCGAAGTCGCTATTGTGTCATCGAATCCTCGACACTCGGCAACTACCACAACGAAAATGGTGGTTTAGTAACATCTGGGTAGGCAATATTCAATGTAGTAACGTCTGTACATGCAACTTTCAATGTGTTGTACTAAACGTATTTCATTAATATCTCGGAAAGTAATAAGAAACAGAAGTTAAAATTTAATATTTGAAGACCCCCCCCCAAGTTCGTGCCGATCCTCGACCGGAGCCTCTCGGTACTACAATCGTAATCTTAATGCCAGTGCATGAATAGACGATTTTTGAATAACCTTTGAACAAGCATTCTTTTTCTTCGATTGTGTAGTGCATTCAAAACGTCGTACAAAACATTTACTTGTACATTAGGTTGTACGAGGCTTGATAGATTTTCCTTGTTATACAAAAGAATGAGGAAAAAGTCGAAAATTTTCATATGAAGAATGTTGCACGGTATTTCACTTAGTGCTGCAGTTGAGCAATAAACCAACTGCGCGAGTTTCATGTTGTTTGAAATAGAAGTAAGATTCAAAATCATACAGTGCCGAAGTAATAATTGAAAGAGTTGTTGCTATTTCCGCAGATGATTGGTTATAAACGTAGTATCAGGCAGTGGCGAATAATCCTTCGCTAAAATCCGTCGGCAAATAATGCCAGAGACGTTTGGCGATCCTCGAATGGATTCGATGATCTGGCAACGTTGCGACAGCAACGTCGCCTTACGAAAGCAGACAGGCACATTCACCCTTTGTGATGTTCAACGCATGCGCAGTCATTCTACAGAGAATAGGTACTGATGCACCGGCACGCGGAACCATGATCTGTGGAATACTGCGACACTGCATATCGTTATACCTTACGGCGCATGCGTGGCGTTTTTTCCCTTTTTTCCCCACATGTGACAAACTACCGCCTAAAGGCCATGTATCTAGTATTCTGCCACACATATGGTATAGTCAATGGGTTGATTTCACATGAAGCATATTTTTACCGCGTGACGCGATTGGTTAGTTGACCGTGATCAGTCATCTTTTATATGCATTTATTCCCCGCGGTCTATCTCTACAAAGTAATCTAATTTGGTATATCAGCCTCCTTTCTTTTATTACTTTCATACGTATAAAATGATAATATCCTTGGAAATGTCCTTTTTAAACATATGGTCGTTCTGTTGCATTAACCTTCAATGCATGTGGTATGCATGGTGCTAACTACATAAAATGGATGTTGATATTCGATTGTAAAGTTTGGTTAGGTTTACTACGTAATGAGAAGAATTATTGACGCGTAAACCGATTTGATTGGTAAATATGATTGATTCGATGTTAGTAGTAGATTTACTAGCTACCTCAGACTTTCTAAGGAAGATATGTTCTCGTGTAGTTACATTATTGCAGTTTGCATTTCTGCTTGCTTATCCACATTCCATATATCAAACAAGGATATCCTACCTGTACTGTATAACAACAGCAATGCATGATACATCACACGCAACATAATCTGAGAGAACCGTTACCATTGTAGGGATGTGAAGTATCTAATGCGATTTTCCCATTAGAAATGCAACTCATAAATTCTACGTGTAACCGTATTACAGATACAATAACAAAACCGATGGTTTTCTTTAGAATTTATTTATGAAATATATTTATACGCGTATAATTATTTGTTGCAATACACTGCATTATTACGTTCAAAGATTTTTGCCATTTTTAAAAGTAACTTACGTATAAAGTAATAAATCCTTATTCCGATTACATTTCTCTAACAACGGAAGGCACCCAAATGACCAATTAGTTTAACCAAAATGACGGTTGGAAGTTATAGTATTCTGTTTCCTGACAACCGAAGTGAGTGTCATTCACTCAGAAAATTTAATGTTGGTTGGAAAAATGGCGTCAAAGTTCGCCGTGCGCGACCTCGAGAATGGACATAAGGGCCATTTTTTCGTTATTTGCAAGATTTTTTCTAGATGCATGTAAATAAAATAACTGAAATAGAAAACAAAACTTCGATCTCGATTCCAATGGTGGACGTCAATCATTATTTTTTGTTTATCGCACGCGAAGTTCGAAATATATTTGAGTATAGTACCCTTATAAAATTGTTTGAATGTATGTATGTACGTATGTACGTACAAGTGCATATTTCTTCTTATTGTGTATAATCTATTTCTAATTTTCTTATCTAATCTAGGAGAACTTACAATTAATAGAATATTTGCCTTTTAAAAAAATTTCAATTCACAACATACCTTGGATTTGCGTAATAATTATAAAATTTTACTTTGTTTAATTATACATTGGGATCAGTGCAAGTGCAATGAAGGGTAAAAAAGGGGTAAATACAAATTATGTAGATAGGTTTTCTTCACGTTGGTCGTAGTCACACGGTGAATCACAGTTTATGGCTGACTTTTCTAGCCGTTATCAAATTTCCCGAGCTAATGACACTTATTTCAGTTATTAGGAGGTAGAATAGTATAACTTCCACACGTTATGTTTTTTAAAACTAATTAGTCATCTACGGAACTTCCTTTGCAAATGTTGCTGAAAACACGATCAATGTTGAAGTGACTGTGAAATTTATACATCGATATTATATAATGTGTGCATAATATATACACGTTTGTTATCACGACATATCGTGACGCGAGCATTAGTAATACCACCTTACATACACCATTTACATTATTATACTTTACATGGTGCGTTGCATACACAATGCACCCACACTTCCCGTATATTGTTCTCGCCGGTCGTTTCCCAAACAATCTTCGCAATCGCAATCAGCGTCTGAACCATCAAACAATCTTAAAACTCTACAAGAAGTACTGTATACATACATATACGTTGCAAATAATCTTATCATACCTCGCACCCGACCGCGACCGTCTATTCGTTCGGGGGCGTGATGAATCACGTAACTTGTACGAAAGATGCTAATTTCCCCGTTGGTGTCCTAGGTTGCCTGTGTAACACACGTTTCGAATATTTGCAGGCCGGCGCAGAGTTACGTAAACATCAAGAGCAGCAGTCCCGTGTCTCCAAGAACGATAGGAGCTGGTGTGACGTACGTCCAGGGTAGCTCAGTTGTATCATCTGCGGCGGTGGCTGGGGCAGCCGGAAGTGGAAGTGGTCCTCCTCCAATCGGTGGTGGCAACGGTGGCGGTAGCATTAACAACGCCGGTGGCGGGAACAGCGGAACCGGAGTCGTTGGGGCTGGAGCTGGTGCCGGTGCCTTAGGAAGCGTACCAGCAGCAGGAAGTGGGAATAGTGGCGGTAGCAGTAACAGTGCCGGTGCAGGGAGTAACAGTGGCGGGAACAGCGGTACAGTGGGTGGTGCACCAGGAGGTTACGTTACTGTGCCCATGGCTGGTGGACTGCGGTACATCCATCCGTATCCGTCAACGCCGACGCCGACGCCGACCTCGGTGTCGGTGCCGGTTGCACCGACAATGGTTACCTCGGCCTCGTCGGCACCGACTCCTGTGCCAGTTCCAGCACCCGCGGCCGCACCTGTCAACCCACCCACAGTTAGTCAAACGCCACCACCATCGCTCTCGGGAACTGCTTATGCCGCGAGAGATGCATACCGCAGCGCCACCACAAATGTAGGTATTCTTTCCGTCGAATCACTTCACGGTTCGTGTTAATCCTATGACAAATCTACTTGCCCGGTTAGCCTTTCGCTGCATTCGTTGTGTGTACGAATTTCGGGGAGGGCGTTCGTAAGTTCGATGGAATTGTCACAGATGCAAGCATGTATAGATTATATAATATGCATATATGTGCGACCTGTGTTTACAAACAGTGTAGGATGTATGTTGTATAATAATGATTGTCACCGATTGAATATTTTCGAACCCGTCGGCATATTGTCGTTTGGACTGCCCTTGATTCTTGTCCATTATACTGTTCGACAAATTTGAACTTTTTTTTGATTTTGCAACCTTCATTGAGCGTTCCTTGTAGACTTTAATGTGGTGAATACGAATCATCAATCCGTTTTTCTCCAAAACGTACCATTTTTGAAGAATCGTACATTTTCAAATTCTGGAAGTGTTTTGTACTTTTGCGGTAATAGTTATTCAGTTGCGCTTGGTGCCAAATGATTCTTTGAGGTTTCACGAATAAAATGATATAATTAGTAATTGGATTATAAACATTTTAATGTGTTTAAATAATGACCAAAGTGAAAAGGAGGTCGAAAACACGACTATTTTAGCTGAAATTTTTCAATTTATTTCAAAAACTACGGTTCCAGGGGGAAATCTTACTATGCCACGCGATAGAGCAGACCTTTTTGCTAAGGAAAGCACCAATGCAGGTTACAAAATCATTTTTGTATTGAATATACAAGCGAAATAGTTTTGTAAAGCACGCGACGGCAACAGTGACACTCGGCATAAGTACTGCGCGTCTAGTGAATCATTTTAAACCAAGCACAACTGAAAAACTATTACCGCAAAAGTACAAAACACTTCCAAAGTTGAAAATTCGCGATTTTTTTCAAAACTAGTTTTTAAAAAAATGGTACGTTCTGGAGAAAAACGAATTGCTGATTCGTATTCAGCACATTAAAGTCTACAAGAAACGCCTATTGAAGGTGACAAAATCAGACCCGTGTTGAATAGTGTTATTAGTTCACCTACTTTTCTCCGTCTTCTTTGATCCACGGAAATTGTGGAGTTTTTGAATTAGCGTTACCGTGATATAGAAATTGATTTATTCGATATAAATATATTGAGGTATCGGGGTCAAGATTATCTATTGGTTATTGGTTTAATGAAATTTGTGTATGATGTAGTAAACTTGCAAATATGCACTGAAAACTGAGAACAAAAATAGAAAATAAAACAATTTTAATTTGTGTTGCAATAAATCCGTTATTAGGGTAATTGCTTGCACTGAGTTTTTTCGTTATTGAGGGGATTACAAATTGATCTTGGCCTTGAATTATTTTTTGCGTAATAGGAATGTTTCCAAAGATAAGAAGGCCATGTTCAATGTCGTACTTCGTTAAAAACGAAAGGCTCTTGTATTATACAAAATAATTAGGTAAGAATTTTGTTTATGGCCCGCTATATTTAGTTGGAAGTACGACTAATCTATTGTATAATTTATGCTAGTTACGTTCTAATAATAATTAAAGTATAAATGATTCGGTTCATATAAATATAAGTTTCGATAACATCAATGAGTGAAATTTAAAAGATCCTCGCAAAATCTACATAAAAAGTCTTATCGAATTTTCTTTTTTATACCTGGAGAAAATTTGTTCAAAATAGATTGAAAAACGGATTTTACAGGGAAGCAATTCCCACATTTTATACGGAAAATTAAAATGGAATTTAATTTTCGAAATAAAAAATGCGTTCACTCGTGTTGCGAGAGAAATCAGAATTACATGAAATTGCAAACAGGACCTGTATGTTCAGAATCTGTTTTAATCTTCTTCGGTTATGGGTTCTTTTATGCGATGCCCTTCATTGATTGCAATTTCAATTTCAATTGTAGAGTTTCGGCCAGACTATAGTTATCTATTTAAGCGCAATCTTAATGGAGTCTATGACACAACGTTGGGAAGCTTAGGAAGATGTTCAACAAGATTGGTGGCCGCTATCGCAAACGTCTTGTTTAGCAAATGTAAATTAAAATGTGTAGATCAATTACTGGCGTTAGGTAGCGGACACCTGACGCACGACGCGTCGGCTGCGCGTCTAACCCTTATGTAGGCAACCGGGTACCCATTTCTATACTTCCTTTAATAATTTTTGTACGTTCGCGACAAGATATCGCAAAACCACTTCGGATCTCGATTCTTTGGACACTTTTACGTCAATTCACGTTTTGTGAGAAACTGTATGCAAAATATTTTCAGGAAATAAGCTTCAAACTTATTGACCATTTTGGTTGCCCACGCAAGGGTTAATAGCCACTTGCTACCGAGCTGCCAGGCCCAGTCAATTGATAATTCGCGTTAAGAATCCAAAAATGTATTTATTCTGACTTTGTACTGCAATACATGGCCTCGTATAGTAGGACGTTGAATTCGTGTTAAAAAATGCCATAGTATATATTATGATTGAAAGAATATGGCGTGCCATTCGAGAAGGGTTCCGGAAAGCACCAGTGGCATATCGACATAAAATTTGAAGGGGCCATGGAGAGGGAGATGGTGCCCAAATATAAAATTTTGACCGTGGGTATTTAGTAGTTTACGAGATATTAATGAAACACTATCAGAACTACACATTGAAAACCACGTATGCAGATATTACTAATGCATTGAATGTTGCCTATCTAATTGTTACTAACACAACTGTCTTTGTCGGGGTAGTGTCGGTTCCATCCTCTACTCTCTACTACCCCTTCAAATTTCATGTCAACCGGCTACTGGTGCTTTTCGGAACTACCACCTTTACAGTAATCAACTTGACCTTGAAATGCCTCCTCAGTATTCCACCTACAAGGAAATTGTACACTCTTCATAGTTTCAGTCCCTCGTCAGATATTCCATTGCTTTCGGTTAAACGGAATACTCCGTATATTTCCTAACCAGAATGCTTGCAGTGGCAGTGTGTAGTGACCACCCTTGATGGATACCTTTATTCGTAAGCTTTCCAACGATTTGCCACACACCCCAGTTGGCGTGGACCTAAATACTATAATATAAGTCTGAATTTTTATATATGAAACCAATGATCAATTGGCGGTAACATATGACACAATTTTTAAGTAATTCTCGCGCCACCTGCGTAGTACGTTTTTTCCCCATTTAAGTATAATCATGTTTCGAGAAATTATTCTCTAAGTAGAAAAACGAGATTCCCTGATGGGTTCGTGAAAGGAACGCATGCTTTCTGTTTACAATCTAATTACACGTATACTTAATCACTGTCGTCCTTATCGATCATATTCCGAACAACGCGACATATACATATAGTGAGAATTAAGGAATTTGATAAACAGACTTAACGGGAAGTCATACGTGTTATCTGCTTGGGTGCAAGATCACGATCGTAAGACGCGTTTGGGTCGTAAGGAGGGGCGACCAGCAAGAAAGTTGGAGAACGAGAGAGATATGTAGAGAGCGACTAAAAGCGGAGTTTAGTCATAATACGAGTGCAAGGAACGTATGACGATGTCGTAGGTATATCGATGGTCTACCGTCTGCCCTCTTGAACCGGGTCATCGATTTTCTTGAAATAGGTTCGCGTCGAGAAGGTTAGGCAAGATAAATTGAATAAAACGGTGTGCGATGAAAAATGTATAAGGTGATGCAGGATGAAAACAGATAAAGATATAGAAAACGGAAAGGGGGCACCGAAAGAGGTGGTCGAAGTATGAACCATATTCTAACGATAGTGATATTTTCAGGTGAACGAGAGGATCGCCATCAGCGTGAGCAGCAGTCCTCTGTCGCAAATAGGAGTCGGTGTTGGAGTAGTTACTGCCGATTATGTGGCGAATAGCGGTATAGGTAGTGGCATGGTTGGTGGAAGAGGGGATAGACCGAGGATATCTCTTTTGCCACCTGCCTCGGTGACAACGACACCTTCGCCAACAGCGCCAGACTATCAGCACGTGTCAAGTGTAAGAAATTCACGAATAGGCCTGATGCCCGTCCAGCCTGATCAGTATTGCAGTCGTACGGCTGTTGAAATGGCCAATCTGCAGGAGGCGCCGCCCTTCAAGAAGATACGCCTCAGCCAACCTACACAGTTTCAATTGCAATCCCAATCGCAATCCCGCTGTCAGAGTTTGTCACCTGCTGACCCGTGTATTAAGCAGGAGCACGTGATGCAGTTGCAGCAACCGCTTAGGATAGATACTAGGGTGGGTAAAATAGCTACACACTTGTACGAGTGTACAGAACGTTCTTAGATCTGTATGAAAGATCACAACATTTAGCGCGGATTCATGCTATGATATTAAAGGGAAAATAGATGCAGGATATGCGTCTGAGTCGTTTAGCAGGGCGCGTTAGATACAATTGATACATATAGATCACGAGTTATGATTAAGTTAAAATAGCTCTGCAGAATTGGAGAGAAGATTTATTAATAGAATGAACCCAATTTTTATCAAGAATATAGCTGAGATGCGCAGTTTCCAGATTGGTTGGCACAATGATTGGTTTCAAACGATAGTAATTTTAGTTGCATAAGTAGAATAAATATCCGGAAATTATTTATTTTTTGAATAATTTATAAAGATCTTGCATAGTTGCCTGACGTATTTCGTCTATATAGTTTTAAGTGTATACACACGATTGGTTGTAATACGAAGGTGAATGTGGGATAAACTGGTCCGGTCTATTATCTTCTAACATAGACAAATACAAAATTACTAATTCCCTGAATTTTTAACTCTAAGAGAGACATATATACGTTGACGATTTAACGATTTTCCTATATTTTAAAATTTGCATTTAAGAGGATACTAAATACACACTTTGAATTATATTTATATAAATTACGTTAATAATGTAACACGGTAGTTTTTAAATCAATCAATTCCTAAACATTCACAATGAAACGAAGCCAAATGACCGTATTGTAGTCACTGAGAAGTTTAAACTCAATATTATATTTCTTTTTTGGTATGATAATTAATTTTTGTAAACTATGATGGAACTGGCGTAGAAGTTAATGTATAAATATATTTGGTTCGTTGTTATATGAATAATGACTGTTAGGGGCAGCCAACAACAGGGGCATATACACCGCAAACAGAAGCTATCTCGCCTACGCTTCCGGAACCAAACACACAAGAAGATGCACAGTTCAGAAGCACTAAGGACGATCTTTTGCAGCAAATTGCGAAGGTTGACAGGGAGATTGCAAAAAGGGAGTCTCAAATAAATAAGCTTCGGAAAAAGCTAAAGGAATTAGAAGAGACGGCGAATAAACCTCTGGAAGCAAGCGGTCTCAAGAGACAGGTTGAGGAACAGTCTCAACAACCAAAGCATCAGTCTCTGGCACAAAAAATTTATGCTGAAAATAGGGTAAGATCGTAATACATAAATTCGGTTTAACTTACTTTGCACTGTTTGTTATGTGTGTTGCGTACTGCATTCCATCAGGTAGTTAACTGAGAATGATGATTTCATAAATCGTTGCCTCTGCATTGTGCAACATAAAATGCTTCTTTGCAAAACGTTCAAAAACTAACAAAAGGATCCTCAACCATTGCTGTAATAATCAAAATAAAACCTGCAATCAATTTATACTACACAATATTGAAGAAGATCCTCGTTGATTGTTTTACTGATATTAAATTGTATTTACAGAGGAAGGCAGAAGAGGCTCACAGACTACTTGAGAGGTTGGGTCCAAAAGTGGAGTTACCTTTGTACAATCAGCCGTCTGATACAAGTGTGTACCAAGAAAATCGTACAAAACATCAAACGTGTATGAGAGCAAGGCTTATAGCGAGGCTCCGACGAGAACATGCTGAACGCGCATCTCTTCATCGACAACAGTCACAAACCTACGCTATTTTGGTACAGGAGTGGCATCGTAAAGTCGAGAGATTGGAAGCAACGCAGAAAAGGAAGTCGAAAGAAGCGAAGAATCGCGAATTCTTCGAGAAAGTATTTCCAGAGTTGCGAAAACAAAGGGAAGACAAAGAGCGTTTTAATAGGGTCGGTGCTCGTATTAAGAGTGAAGCTGATTTAGAGGAAATTATGGACGGCCTTCAAGAACAAGAGGTATATTATTTTGTTGGAATAACATCGGCGTTTTACATTGTAATGACACTAATGATATATTTTGGATTAAAGAAGAAAATAAGGGGTGACGTTCATAGGGGTAATTGTAAAGCTGAAAAGAGAAGAGAAAATGATTGATATTATTATAAAGTTAATCCGCTAGTTTGCTGGGTAGATATTTAATTACTAAGAAGAACTATGGTAACCCTAGTCAGACATTAAAACAGCTTTTTCTAATATCGTTAGATTGATTTATTTACTGTTGAGATATATTAACAAATGAATCAATTTAACTGCCTTGGCGATGGCCAGCTGTAATTAGATTAAACAAGTGTAGTATTGTATTAAACATATGTAATTTACATAATACTAATTTAAATCGCTGTCACGTTTCATTCTTATTTCAATTTTATGGCCGATTATTGACAGTTCGCATTTCACTTAAAATAATCTACCACAACAAGAATAATATATGCTGTACTTGTGTAATAGATGTTCATTGCTCCTCTATGAATAATATAATAAAATTACACTTTGAACGAAAGCTTTAGACAACGGCTGTGCACCTGGATATTATTATTATCATTGTTATCATTAAATATTTAGACAATTATAATTTTATTAGTAATACGACACATATTGCAACGAGAGTTACTGGAGCTTTAAAACTGTATAAATCTTGATTGTAAAATTAAGCGCATCATAATAATGATCTTTTAACTATTTTCTTTTTTTTTTTACAGATGGAAGATAAAAAGATGCGGTCTTACGCAGTTATACCTCCTTTGTTATTGGATACAAAACAAAGACGAATCGCGTTCCAAAATCGAAATGGTCTCCTTCAGCCTGAAGAATTAGAGGCTCTTCATAGTGAACGAAAATTAATCAACGTATGGAGTTCTGTAGAGCATGAATTGTTTAAGGAAAAATATTTACAGCATCCTAAGAATTTTGGAACGATAGCTCAATCTTTAGAACATAAGTCCGTTCCAGATTGTGTGCATCATTACTACCTCACTAAAAAAGCAGAAAATTATAAGCAACTCTTGCGAAAGTCGCGGCAACGAACACGTAGCTCTCGGAACAATCCTAATAATAAAGTAAGTCTAATTAGAGTTACGTTTTTGCTAAATAAGTTTTAATGATACTCGTAACATCAGAAGTCCAACAAAAACTCAAGTTTTTGCCCCCCAATATGTTTTCCATATGGCGCCATTTCTAAATGCGATAGCGCATGTATTTTCAATTTTTTAACAATCGGAAGCCGAGAATTTATTTATCTTTTTATTTGTACAATACAGTTTTGGTAAATTGCTTTCTTGCTCTTTTGTGAACATACCTATTAAGTAGTTCAATATACATTCTTTTTGAAGCAAAATATTTCAAGCGAAACAGAAATGCTTGTATTTCTCATGATGGTCTTTTACGTTATCCGTTTACTTATAGCTTTGCCGCATAATTTTAAGAACGAGTATAATTACGTTAACATTCTAGACAACGACGTAATGTCGAAATACAGTTGTCTACAAGTGTCCTTAATAAAAAAAAAGTCCACCTCCCAGTTTGCAAGTTAAAATTGATGAAGTAAAGCTGATTTGAACACTTTAACAATTTATATGATATTATCAACCAACTAAACTGTTACGTTAGACGCAGCCATTGGTGATTAACAAATCTGTTCCCCTTTTTTCAGGTAAATAATACCAGTTCGAGTATTGGAACTCTAGACATTTTAACTACGGGTGTCACGACAAGGTTGCAACGTGAGCAACAGCAGAAAACGCAAGAGAATCCGCAGAATAATTCGGTGACAACATCAACGACGACAACGACGACAACTACAACTACGTCGAGTATATCGACCACCGCTGCAACAACTATAGTGACCAGCTCGACAACTCCTTCAAGTTCATCCACGTCGAGTATATGTTTAACAACAGACTCCGTAATAGCATCGACGACATCTACAACGACATCGGTGTTGAATACGACGACATCGTCTGTTACGACGTCGTTGACGGCAGCGAACACGAAGGATAACAGAGACACCAACAAGGAAAATAAAGAAATTAAAATCGAACCGAAGGATCCACATCTTATTAAACTGGAAGTGAAAGAAGAGCCGCAATTAGCTTCTGAAACGATATCAGGAAAAGACGTCAAAGTAATGTACGTAATATCTATCTCATATTCTAGGATTATTTTTAATTAGGCGGGTGCGGATTGTTCGAAATATAATTAGATAATTTTCATGAATACGTGCAGTGTAAAAAGTAACACGTTTTATTAGAAATTGCGAAGATCTTATTTAATGCTTATAAAAAAAAAGTTTTAGGGAACACTTCACATACTTCTGGGGTTATTGCAACCTGAGAACTTTAGTTGGTTGCCTCTGTTACCGTATTAGATATTATTTGTTTTCTTTTATATTAATTTCATCGAAAATATCCTTGGTCCTTTTATATAGATTTCTTTTATTTCCCCGTACACTGCTCGCTAGTTATTTCTTTGATGGATTTATAAGTCGACCTTAGTGGTATAGTTAAATTGTAAGAATAACCATGGTAGGGAGCAAAGATTAAAGAGGAACAAGAATAATACACTTTACATTTATGAGATAAGTAATAGCTATGTCTTTATAAATCAAGCTGATTTAGAAATGTACTTTAAAAATAATTCACATTCTTGAATATAGTTTTAAACCTATCAATGCGATAGTATCATCGCGTACAACGTTTTAGCTGCGAATATAGTTTCAACTTCTGAGTAATACTGTAATCGGTTTGCTTAGGCGAGGCATAAAGAAAAGGGTCCAATTTTCCAAATTCATTTAAATTCATTTTGATTATGTTAAGACGGAATATAAAATTTAAGTACAACCATAAATTGTGATTAACAATCTAGATCGAATTATATTTATATAGCTTTTTACGAAACAGATTTCCTGTCTTCGATCAAATTGTTGTCACTTTTCAGGATTACATTCTGACAAAATTTTGCTATGAGTAACCATAGTTTCTATCGATTTCTCATATCTTTGTATTGTGATAGAGTTCTTTACCAATTTTCATTTACCAATATAAGTTTATCAAATTAATAATTAGGGTAATAATGATACACAAATCAACGTTATGTTGTTTATGTAAAATAGTTATCAAAGGTTACTTGAAAGTTTATTATATTTTTATGCTTCAACTGTAGAGTTGGATAACATTCAGTTCTGTTGAAATAAGAATTCTCTTTATTATAAAATATTTTGAAATGTTCATTTGAAACATTTTCAGGTCAGAAACACCAATCCTTAGGCGTATCTTCACAATTTTTACACACATATCGATAGACGTTTGACTTAAAAACAAACAAAAATAAATTCTAATATACAAGTTCTGTTTCAATCGGGTATATATTATTTTTGAATTTCTTAACGAAAAGATTTTATTCGAAATATATACGTACAATGACGGAAACGACAATGGATAATTGTAAATACACTTCTGAATGCACACTGCCAGGCTATTACAAGTGCTCTTATAGATAATAATCTAATAGATTATAACAGAATATAAATTTAGTAGTTCAGTCGCCTTAGAGATTGCGCTGGATATAAATACAAGCACTCACAGATTGATCGAACGAGCTTCATCTTATGATACAGATATTAATCGAACAAGCAAGCCTCTTTTATGCACTGTTTTAATCGTCTTTTGCAATCTTTAAAGGGTATGATTAGTATTTAATTTTCCAGTTGCCCATAACCCGTAATAAGCGTGTTTTATAAATCAATAATTATCTTTATGGAAAATTTACGAGTCTTTATATCTGAGAAAAGTTAGTATCACAAAAGTTATAGACAAACGGGTTTCTTTTTAAATTACAAACGAGAATTTAAAAATGCTATTTACTATGTTTTTGTATCTTGTTACATATTTTATTATATAATTGTATTTTATTTATCATGGCGACATTAGTAAACAACAAAGTAGAAGCATAGAAAACAGGAAAAAAATTGAATTTCTAATCAATTTGGCATTTGTTGTAAAATTTAATATGATGGTTGTAAACGTTTGAGACAACAACGATAACTTGATTGTACAAAGAATTCATGGGAATTAGTCGATTAGTTTCTCAGATAGGCATTATAACAGCTAATACTGTCACAATCACAATTTTAACACTCACCCTTTGTTCCTGACTTTGTAATAAAACTTTACACGTATGCTGCAGTACTACGTAGCTACAGAAGAATCGATTGGTTTAAATTAAAAACGAGTGGCATGCGCCAGCCAGTGTCATTTAACAAAAGCAGAGGAAATTGACAAACATAGATGCCGCGTTTTATTTTTTAACTTCATGTTGAAACATACAAAGTAATAGTTTGAAATACAAACTGTTGGTCGTATTTAATTCGAATGATGAAATTATTTCGAGGTGGAGTCATTCACCGTGGATTCCGACGAAGATTGTCTATTATACAATATTATCAAAAAATATAGCACATTTCCTAATAATAAGTCGAATTATGCAGATGTGTTCATTTTGTTTCAGAAACGTTAAGCCCCAATTATAATCGTTCGATAGAAAATTTCGGAAAAAAATTAAATTGTGGAGCTGATCAATTTGATTTTCGAACGTGTCCGCTTAATCACTTAACGTAATTGCGGCTGTATGCAGAAACAGCTCGATCAGTTTTATTCCTTCCGGTTTTAATATCCACTTTTCCATGCATCTGACTTCTTTTAAATTAAATTTTTGACGATAAAATATTATATTAATAATGCCAATGGAAGATACGATAACAATTTCGACATTCGACGCGGCTACTCGATGGAAACAAAAAAAAAACGTGGAAGTGTAGGGTAGTAGATTGAAGGGTTGGTGGCCAGTGGGAGTAGATCGGGGCAAATAGAAGGTGGTGGTAAAATGGAGGTTCGAGAGGGAAGGCTGGGTAGTTATTAGCAGATTGTAATGCTAATCAATGGTTAGTGGTTAGTGGATTATGTTTACGTAGGCATTCATCATCGAAATTGAGTCGATCGCTGAAAATCTGATTCTGAACTGCGTGAAGACTGCTATGTTGACTCCCCTCGTTCGTTCAGAAATGATATACAGTTAGCGATTTTATTAATATTCTTGCAGCACTATCCTTGTCGTTTGGGCAATCGTTCAATCATTTTAATTATGCTGTAGGGAAAATGTTTGCACGAAAGGAACGTGTTATATTATTTAATTATTAGTTAAATGAATTGATATAAGCTTTCTGGAGGTAAAGTTCGTTATTCTATGAATTCCCTGTACTGAGGATTATTAAAAACGAACTGTTCTGGAAAAGGTTATTTCCACTTTCATTTTTTTGTGTAAATGAAATGGTATAAAATATTTAATTTGAGAAATTCGATACATAAAAAAGTAAACTGTTTTTCAAATGGAATATCGCGTTTCTTTTTTGCAATGTAATGTCACTCGATGAGATCGCTGAAAAATGGCTGCTCGTTTCAAAGAGCACTATACCGTGTTAGGAACAAACATTTACAATATACAATTTAAACAAAAATTGATATTGCCTTTAAATCTCTAATCATCGTTTCACTAAACAAAAAAATCGTTTCAGAACTAGTTTCGTCCGAGTTCTAAATTTGTGATAGGATATTAATGTAAGTGATACTACGAAGTATCGTCAGGCAAACAAAAAGAAGGGTCAACAGAGTTCAATGATGAAATAATTCTCCTTATAATTGAATACTAATGGCAAAAATCTGCGAGCTATATTGTAAATTGCCAGCTAACGTATTGCAATATCAAGAATTGCAATCCAAAGAATTAAAAAGATTGTCGATCTACTGACGATGGACACTAACAGGACTGTTTCCCTGTTTCGTCATTGTTATAGAATGGACGGGAAGAGTGCGTTGTCCATGTCATCGTCGTCGAACGTGAATACGACGAACGGCACGGCGATACAGTCAGATTTCAAAGATTCTAACAAAAAGAAACCGGGTTGCAGGGAGACAAACATCGGCGGCGGTGGCAGCGTGACGACCGCCAGCAGGATGAAGGAAAAGAAAAAAGATAATCACGCCATCCCCATGGAAACCAGCGACGAGGAAGCCCAAGCAATGGACACCATTGGTAAGTTTTGATAAACAAAGGAAAAATTTGAACTTCTTATCGAAAAATCACTCAGGAACGTTTATTTTATTGATAATACTTCATAACGTTCGATGTCACGTTTTATTTATTTTTTAATAGCCAGAGAATTTGCATTCTTATCTCGCGATCGGATATAGATCTTCTTTGAAAACTAAAGGTTGGAAATACGTATTGAACACATGGCGCGGCTGTCTTTCTTTCCTTTTTTCTACTTCTTATTTATGGTAAATCTCGCCCAAGAAAATATATTAGAAATGCTTGAAGCTTCGATAGGATCGCGATTTTTACAAGTAGATTGGGCATTGCTTGATGGTACATCGAAGTTGATTGATTCTTGTGTAATACTGACTGCGAGATATGTTTTAGATGTTTTAATATTTATTGTCGGGATTGTTCGAAGATGAATATTTCACGAATATTGTAACTCGATTACAGTCTGGACGTGGGAAAATTAAAGTTTGCATTTCTGGAAAATCGCGTTAAGATTTTGCAAAACGCTCGAACATTTCTTAAACAACTTATTGTGCAGCAATTATATCTATCATTGACCAATTAGACCTTGACCATTCTTAATTATTAAAAACAGGCCACGTTTCATTGGAAATAAGTGGAAAAACATGCCTCCTCGATTTTAATACTTTAATTACTTAAATTTTACAATATACATATATGTACACATACATCATAGTATCTTGAACTATTAGTTTAGTTTCAGTCCTGCTAATTCTTTCCATTCTAATAATAATCCTCCGAAACGTAGAATGGTGTGCGCACTTCTGAAATGCCAGCGGTGTAAATGTTTCATTTGCGTCGGTGCGCATCTTCACTCATTATTTACTCATATTATTCCGATCCTTAATTCTGGACAATTCTGGAACAAATATATACATTTTAAACTTTCGCTCACCCTCCACTGCACTTGACGAAAGAAAGATAGTAGTATCTACTTTAATAGTATAAAAAAACAAAATCTCTTATAGTCTCTGATATTGGCCCCCATTTATTTTCAACTTTTTAATAGTCACGAAGAAACAACGGCACTTGAATCATAGATATACACTTCGGTGTATTCAAACGGTAAAGCTACCTGAGCCGATGAAAATGTGCCTGATCATTTCCATATTTTGCACAAGCCTCCCTAGCTTTTTACATACGACCGCCAAATTACAACGTTACAATTATACGATTACAATGGATTGACGAATAATTAACGAAATTCGATACATATTTCCACAGCTATATGCAGTTTAAGAATTCGATCCAAGTGCAATGGTTGCAATATTTGTTATTTTCCCCGGCGTTAAAGAAATCTCACTGCTTCTTCGCCAGGCACACTTTCTCAAGATAAGCCAATCAGAATAGCATATTTCGCGAATGGATGAATCGCCGATCTTGCCACGTTCTATCGAATAATTATCGCACAACTTTCATTACTTCATGCAATACAATTTATTTATTCGTTTATTTCGGTTACAGTATTCTTCGCTTAACACGACACTGTCTCGAATTTACCTCTATGAAGTACAAATCTTCATCCTCCTTGTCTCTCGTTGTTCGTCGTCGATGTAGTCGACTCTTGATCCTCGGTGGCAATGCTATTAGCCTCGTCCGACTGCGTCCTCTCCTCGACGTTCCCGTGGCACAGCTTCCTGTGCTTGTGCACGAAATAATAACTGGGAAATTTGCATCCGCATATCTTGCACGGATAGTACTGCACGTTCAGGTCCAACAGTCGAACCTCTCTCCTATTACGACCCGCCTCTTGTCTCTGTCTACTATGCCCGGTCGAATCGTTCACCCTGGTCGGCAACAAATGCCTCTTCGTGTGCTTCCTGTAACAATACTGCGACTTGAACGTGTGCCTGCAGTATCCGCAGGTGTAACTTCCGCTGCTATTAGCCGCGTCCATTCCAGGCTCGATTGCTTCGAACGGGGCTCTGACGTCCCTTGGCCCTCCGTTTTCGTCGTTCTCGCTCGACGCGTTTTCCGCCTCGAAGCACGGCCTCTGCACCCGCGTTTGCGGCAACGCGCTGGGCCCACAGGTATCCGTCGACGAATAATTCTCGTTCAACACGCGATGAAACTTCACTGGCCCGTCGCAGCACGCGACGTCGTACACCACAGACAAGACACTCGAGGAACTTTCGTTTCCGTTACTCGATCCGTGCCCCCTTCGTCTCGACGATCTTCCGCGATCGTTCTCCGCGATCGACGTCGTCTCGACGCTTCTGTCGCGGTATCGGGACGCCGTCGACTCTTCTACAGGTGTCAGCGGCGGTGATCGGGGCTGCGTTTGATCGCCGACCGTGTTGACGCGCTCGTGCTTCCGCTCGTCTTTGCTTTGGCGGTTCGGTTCCGTCGGTTTCCTGTCCCGGCGGGGCGTTGTCGACGATTGAGACGTCGACGACGGCGTCGGCGAGACTGATTGACAGGGGGATGGTGTTCTCGTTGAAGTGGCTGCGTTAGTCGCGGTGAACGCGGTGAACGCGGCTGCGGCCGCTGCGACGAAGGGTAGCGACGAGGATGGCGCGTTCTCGGAAGTCTTTGGTCCTGAATCCAACCTCAGGCCGCGGTTCCGTTCGATTTGATAGATCGTGGGCTTCGGCGACGACACCTCGCTGTTGTGAACAATATTGGAGATTGTATATGGAGGGTTCAGGAGCCAATCAGTGGAGGTCCATTAGCATTGAAACCGGGATAAACAAGGCTTTTACAAATTGCTTGGGATAGAATGACAATGGTAGCACCGTAGTCTATTGCGTTTTAACAATGAAGAGGTTTTCGTGCTACGAAACTCGTTTTCAGGAAAGTTGGTCTTAACCCGATGGTGTTTGTTCGTTTGAACGTGCAGATTCGGTTCGGCCTTTGCGATTGATTGTGCAATTAGGAAGAATATTATTACGACGATTTTATTGTGTGTGTTGGTATAGATCGAAGTAATAGATACAGTAGGGTAACTTGATGGTTCTAGGTTCTGGTTTACTTGAACTGTTTGATTAAAGAAACATCTGATATCTGGATGCAAGAGAAATTTAACAAGGTACAGGATTATTACATAACTTACGTTTTCAAACGAATGAAAGTGTATTTCAACCTGGTCGCGTCAATACCTCTCCGACCACACGATTTTCATATGATTCACTGATACGTTATCTGTCAATTTCTAACACAAAGGCATCTTTCGACTAGAAAGTAATTTCAAACGATTCTTTTGCCGATTTGTGTCGCAACATTAACCCAGTCCGTGCACCCCGATGTTAAACTGATCAATCCAGATTTTCATTATCGATCCCACCTTTTTATCCCCCAAACACGACCTACAATTGTTCACAATCCTCTCACAAACGTCGACACTCTCCTCCGCACGTTTTCCCCCCCGAAACCCATTACTCTTTCCGCCGCTATTCCTCCTCGACCTCTTTCCAAACTCCGGTCCATACGTTTCCCGATTTTTTTCTAAGCACGCTGAGAGACGCGCGCGATTTACATACGTTCACACAAACCTATACGACGTCGAGCCCTGCGTCTCCTGAACGTTCGACGTCGGAGCAACGGAAACGGTGTGAGCTCCCGTCGATTGCAACAACACCGACGGTTGCAGCTGAGGTAAATGTGGTATACCAATGGAGCCGTGCCCTGGGACCGTCGGTGGATAAATTGACGTGGCTGGTGGCCAACACATGCTCGGATCTATCATCAATCTGTTTGGTATCGGTCGAAGTATGCTCCCGGTGCCTGGCGTCGACGTGGACATCGAGGTGGACGTCAACGTCGACGTCGGCACTGCTGGAACCACCGGGATCGGTGTTGGTAGCGGCGGCGGGGCCCTTAACCTGAGCAACGCGGCCCTGCATTGCTCCAGCGCACCTGGCATGTGTAACAAATGCGTGGCCAGTAACACGCTGTACACATTTTCCAGTGTCACGTCCAGGCGACCCGTGTACATGTAGTTCAACAGGGGCGCGAATGCTTCCCCACCTGTAAGTTAGCGTTTACTGCGATTTAATTGGGGTCTTTGGGGTGGTGGGGGGGGGGGTTGTCCTCTTTTCACCGACAGTTTGCGGTACGTCAGTCGTCGACGGATGGAAAATTCTTTATAAAATTCGGGTGATCGAAAGATACCGTGGTGGAGGTGTGGGAGGGAAGGTGGTTATAGAAATTGGAAAGTATTCGTCGCGGAATCGCGATCGCGAGAGTTCAGTTTTGAGAAACGTACTTTCGGCGGAGCTCGTTTGGAGGATAACAATGCTACGTAATCTATTGCACTTAGAGTGCCACGTGTATCTCTTCGTTAATCGAAGTCGTGTTCGAATACTTCGTTCGAAATGATTCGTAGCAACGAATCGGTACGGAGCGTTTCTCTTCTATTTGCACGGTGGGATTTCATTCTGGTAATTTTGATCGACTAACGGGTCTCGATACCGTGGAATTGATGCAGAAGACAGCGTTGAATTTGTTGTTAAACAAATGGAGTAGGTATCGAGGTGCGCGCAACTCTTTCGAAAACCGATTACGTTTCATCCGTTCTCTTTGATCCTTCTTTAGTATCGACATCTCAGGTAATTGAAAATCGGAACCGAGGTAAGGAATACCGTAGCCCAATTACAGGGCTTGCTAAAACAGTAATTGAAAGCATCTTCAGGAAATCTTGTCCCGATCCACTTTACTGAATCCACTTAGCGAGAATTACCGAACAGAACCGAATAAAATACAAAAGCAAAATAACCACCATCATTTCGAATCCGCCTACGAATTGTTCAAGGAGATATTTACCAATTGACGAGACCGAGACAGACGTGACCGGCTGCCTTGCCGATTGCCCGGAAAGATTGGTAGTGGTAACCGCGATAGCCGTGGCCGGGAAATTCGTACACGAGGCAATGTTCGAGTTAACAACCTGATTAGGTGACGTCGCCGCGCTCATTAGCAACGCTTTCAAGTAGCCGCTATGGGCGGCCAGTACGCCCTTATGGGCGACAAACTGATGCTCCCCTTCATTTCCAACCCTGACCACCGTGTCGGGTGGCGATAAAGTCCCTTGGAGTTGCGAATAATTGTCCGTAGCAACGCTGTCGCCGAACCAAGCTCTGTACAAGCTATACATCGTACCAGCACGACCTTCTTCCTCCCACTAGGAACTTCGGTTTCTATTAATTCTTCCACGGGTATCCACGCATCGTCGTCGATCTTCAGCAACAAACTTCCGTAACGAACGAACCAGTGCGGCAATAACAATTCACGCAACGTGGCTCGACGCATGGAAAGTAAAAAAGTCTTTTTCTCTATCGTCACTTGTCCTGGCCGCCGAACATTAAACCGTATCCCTCGAGTTCTCCCATCAACCCCATTCTTCCTCTCCGAGACGGATGGGCAGAAGAAAAGTAACGAAGGAAAATTATATCCTAACGAAGAGGCGAGTTCGCGAATATTCGACCAGCAAACACGTTCCCCTTCGATTTCTCCTTCGCATCCTGCCCCCTTCTGTCTTAAACGTATCCCGAGGAAATAAACGGGACGGCACCGAATGCCACGCGACTCATCCACGACAGACTGTCGGACTATCGGTAGTAAAAGACGAATCGCGCCGAAGGTGTAACCCGCGACCCGTGGCGATCGCTTGTGATTTGAACGCCGGGAGGCGGCCGCGGTATCGTCGCACCACCACCACCAACGCCACCACCAACGCCACCACCACCGCCGCCACCACCACCACCGCCGTTATCACAGGTCGGTTTGTGCATTCGTCTGATTTTCCTACCAGCTTCTGCCGCCCTACAGTTTTCCTCCTCCAGACGGCTGCTATCAGCCAGTCCCTGTGCAGCGCACCCCAACCCCTGACCAACGGAGAACCGCCCCCGACGAGTACAGATTGGCGGTACTAGCTCAATTACTTGAGGGCTGCACGTGCGCCTGGTGTGTTTACCGTTTCGAGGGTTGTAGACAGCCTCTTTCTTCGTCTCTCCCTCTCGCGTGTCCTCCGCCTATCATGGTTACGTATCTCGCTGGGTCGCTCGTGTTTCTTCTTTCGCCGTTCGGATCGTGCCTCTGCGTCCACGAACCCATCGTGTTCGGCTCTCTCTTTTTTGTTTGTTTGTTTGTTCTGCCTCGTTTATCCGATATCGAACAAGGTTGAAGTTCCATCGAAAGGGATATGTACAGATACTCGGAAAATTGAGCGCACACTCGCGCCCGTCGCGAAGACTGGCGGCAAAGTAAAGTGGGGACGCGCGTATTCAAAAATAACAATAATATACATATATGTTTTATTTTCGCCGGTACAGCGTAACTAATAACTCGTAAAGAAGTTTCTAAATAAAACGAGTTATTTGCTTATAATTAACAGAAATGTAAAACGAGTTACGAGCCGTTCGCTGTACTGTACATGTAAAATAGACGTATATGTCAGTTTGACTTTTGAATACGCGCGCTTTGATTTATTTCACCGTCGACTTTCATAACCAACGTTAAGGGTACGCTCAGTTTCGCGAATAACCGTACGTTACACGGATAGGTGTTGGATTCCGGGATAAGCGAAATCGTGTGCAACAATTATTTTTGCAAAGAGGTTTTTATATAAGAATACCGTGACGAGTTTGCGCGACGGAGCGATTGTATGCGTCGTGTCCAAAACTATTCTAACTACAATTGGTATTCCGCTACTATATATATATTATGATTTTTAGGGGGGAAGGATGACCTTAGCCCTTGTTATGTCGCCTTAGCCAACGCGGAGTCTGGCCCTTGGCAGTAGTCGTATCGCTGACTGCTACCTTGGTGCATAATATTGACTCTGACTAGGCCAGGATCCGCGGGCCTTACATATTATCGGTGACTCAAGGGCTGGTCATCCAACATAGGAGCGTGGTGCTGGATAGTGGGAGAGGAACAACAGAACAAATCGCGATATCATGGAAACGCGGTGTTCTTATTCTTGTTCACCTTGTGCCGAGTACGATCGATGGGATCCTTTATTATTGGGAGGATTGTGATATTATTTGCGTGGATTTTTCATTGTCTCTGTTGGGTGGAGATTAGGATGCTCCGTTTTTGGATGTGCGAGCGTTGCATAGGAAAATCGCAGTATTTGTACGCAATTATTGCAAATTCGGTCACAGGGCGATAACACAAACCTTTGTAGCACAAGAATTTTGTTCAAACTTCTCCGTACTGCTGCAAAAACCGGCAACTCAAAGTTGCAATCTTCTATAACTCGAATTATTTGCTCAGTTTAGGTGCGTTACTTTGCCCACGTAATTCGAACTCGGAGAAGCTCGACCTCGGCAAGTTCAGGTTTGCCCCTACAAGTCAAAGTTTTATCGTCGTTGCCTCCGGAACTCCCAGGTACCCTGTCCCCGTTCCTTGTACGGGAACTAATCGCCGTTTTATATATCTCTGCCTCTCAGACGCAAACTGGACGCGTTAAGACTTCGCGTACAAAAGTCTGTGACGGGATAAACGCTGTACCGAATTCAATGTCTCGACGAAGTGCCAGACCGTTTAATTCGGTGATGAGCAAACTCTGGCCGGCCAGAACATGTGACATTGGGGCCATGCGTGAACGAACAACGTTAATATGTATACGTTTAAAAAACAGAGGAGAGTTTTGCCGTAAATCAAATAAGAAATGGCTAATTTGTGTTTTAAATTAAATTACTCGTATGCGATTAATTTATTTGAGTATTTAATATTACGGTCCGCGTAAAATAGTAGATTGCAACTGTGGGCCTATTGCCAGCCAAAGGTTGCTCGCCACTGGTTTAATTGATATTTTTTGTTTTTTCGCCTGTTATTCCCATGGCCGATAATACGTCTCGATTGGAAGGCAATTGGCGGTGCTTGGTATTAAGAGACCGAAGGTAAATTCGTAACTGAAATTTCAAAAATGTTAACCCATGCAGAATGACTCTTGTAAGTAGAATTTTCGTATCTTTAACCTCTGCTCCTCAATACGTTCGATAAGTCGAAACTGAAATTGGAATTTTATCCATTTCGCCTTGTTTTCCCTGGATCTAAACAAATAGGGAAAAACAAATTCAATCAAATTGTCTGATGCTTATTTTGTAAGACGTTGCTGAACATACCGAATGTGCTAATGTAGAAAATACCGTTCATATCAGGGGCAAAAATTTCTTCAAAAATATATATGAAGAAAAGAAATGGTTTATTCAATTTTTGTATTACTATTACTAGAACACTCAATGCAGCATTTTTGATCATGCAATGTTTTCAACTATTTGACAGAAAATTGCTTGCAAAGTTCTACCATAAGCGACATCAGTGTGTCAAACGGATAAGGTTATCCAAAGCTAAACAAAAAGAAGAACATATTCTTACAATTTTTAAATGAAAAAGGAAGTGGATGAGAGTTGATTCGTTTCCTCTAGACTCTACACGAAATGAAACGAAATGAAAACGAACACCGAATCCATTCTACTAAACTTCGGCATCTCAAAGAATGCCGAAACATTGTTTGTAACTGTCTATTTTTATAGCAGCGAGACCGTGCAAAGAGCGTACAAGGAATTAAATTGCGACGAAATATTGAACTCCCTATAACTGGTATTTAAACTGCGGACAAATGCAGCCGGTGTAGCCAAACTTTCGTCCTGATTGCTACATGTAGCAGAGGGAAACGAAAACGCGTGCAGGCGACGGCAGAAGAAAAGAAGGACCGGTGACGCGAGTTTTGCCAACGTTTGTCAGCATTTAAAGTGCCTTCAGGGCCGAAAAGCTCGATGAAGAGTGTACTCCTCGAGAATGGTCTTTCCTGGATGCGTCTTTTGCCTGTTCCCCTTTCTCTCTTTCGCTGTTTCGCCCCCCCCGTTTCCTCTATCCGGCCACTCACCGATGTTTTTCATCAAATTAACTCGCAGCACGAGTACTCTTTCTCCGCGGTGTTTGCATAATATCGTTTATAATTCAGGTTGCGCTGAATTCCACTTTATTCCAGGTCCGTATACGTAGAAGTCGCTCGTTTGCTCGCTCTCTTCGCTTTTTCGACCCTCGACCAGCTTTCTATCAATCCTTCTATCTCGCTTCCCTCTTCGCCGCATCTCCATTCCGCCGTTTCGCTCCTCCGTGCAGCTGGAAAATTCTCCGTCGAACAACTCGTGCTTGAACTCGTGCTGTTCGAGAACAGAACAGCTACAGAATATTATAACATAGTTTCCTTATTTGAGATTCATTGATCTTGGTTTTTTTTATTCGTTTAGGACTGACATGCTGCTCAATGACTATTAAGATCGTTCGCGCTTCGAATTATCGAGGAATCAATGAATTCGAGATTCTGGAACATCGAAGGCCACGTTCAATTGCGTTCTACTGTATTATACATGGCTTTCAGATAATTATAAGTGTGCACAGAGACGGACAAAAGTATTACTCAAAGCGATATAAAATAAACTAAAAGAGTGATGAGGTGGGTTTGATAAAAAGAGAAGTTTAATATAAAAAAAAGTAGTTAATTTTACATCGCGGATGAACCGACTGCATGAAGGATTACGCGAAAATTGAATTACCACGGTACCAAGGAAAGGGACCTAATTCGCATGCCAATTAAGGCCTCGATTCGTCTATCCTAGAATATTTCAACATCCGCGGGCCCATGGAAATAATTAGACAATTTCGTTCCTCGCAGCTTAAAAGGAGTATTCTGTCGCTATTAAGCAATCACGTAATTACCAATCGTACTTACTCCCCAAGATTAAAACAAAGCTCCAATTGTGAACACAAAGAGTCACGATAAATAACGAAAGGTAAGGGTGGTGCGCAGTGGTTGAAGTTAATCGTGGGTCATCGGAACACGGTGGCGCGGTTCCAAGCAAGAATACGTCGCCGCCACCAATTCAGAGTGGGACATGGCGATTACGCACATTTCCCTGGAGGCCAGCAGCTTCAAACCGGAGTTAACAGACGCGATCCCCCTATCCGTTCGTTTCCTCCTCTATACCGCTCCCTTTATCCCCCTGTATCGCGCTCGAAAGCAACAAACACTACCATAATCGTCGTTTGCATAGCTATTAGCATCATTGTAGTCGTTGTTGATAATATTACTGGAGCCGGGCCGAATCGAGTTGTAGCTGCAGCTTTATTTATTTTCCACAGTTTTTTTTCTTTTTTTTTTTTCTTGTCTGAATTGAGAATAATCTTTAACGATTGACGCTTGCATTGAATTTTCGTATGCACCACAACGCGAACGTTCTCGGGGCGAAATGATTCGATCTGGCATATCCGGGTAAATGGAATACAACATTCGATTGTTTTCGTGCTCCCGAGATTGGCTCAATTTCTTTTATATAAACGTTAAAACGAGCGTTTTAAGAATATAGTTTTGTTATAAGAGCGAGCATCTTACTGAAATATTCGGAAACATTAGTGAGTAGATATTTTTTAACAGAATCCAAACGCAATCTAAATGTATGTATCTGTATGCGAAAAATATACATACATATAACTGACAATTAGATCATTCTCATAATTGCTGGCACATTGAAAATTTATTTGTGCGACAAAGAAAGCAATCGAAAAATTTCCTTTTGTATGATTGCTCCGTTCACGAATGATTGCTCTACATTTGCCAAGACGTTTGAGCAATCTCTTCACTAAAATTTCGTAAGAATTATAGAAAAATGATTGAGACGGCTGATATATTTCACAGAAAGCTGTGCCTCTTCATAGTTTGCACAATTAGCTATACATGCACAATAAAGGAAGCAAAATATTCGCGCAGCCGTTTGTGCGAAAACATTTATTCAATTTACTTCTTCTTTCGTCCACCGAAACTGATATTAAAGATATATCCGTGAATATGTGCAACAGTAAAACAATATAATTTCGATAATTAACATTCGAACGAAAATTGCTTAAACGAATAACTGTCTCTGTGATATTTACGCGTGGATGGGTGTACCCGCGCGCAATAGGGTTCCTGGAACCAATAAAATGAATGATCTCCGGTTGTATCGTTTCTTCCGCGAACTATACGCGAAATTGATCGTCGCCTCAATTGGCAGAATCGGAATTCAGCACAGTGGAAATAGCCCTTCGAGTTCGCAACGTATAATCGAGAGCAGAAGTGTACACATTGGAGAGGTCGGTATCGCTCTCCCTGGATCCCGGGGAGACGAGAAAGAACGCTCTCGCGGTTTAATGCTCCGAGCTCGGTCGAGACAAGCTGAGCAAACAGTTTTCGCGATATTACCAGGATCCGTACGGGCTTTCTGCGGTTTCTCTTCATCGCTTCCGCCGGTGCTCCGTCCCCATTCATCTATCTTTCTCTTTCACGTGGACGCTCGATCGCTTCCACTCTCTACCGGAGAGAGAGAGAGAGAGAGAGAGAGAGAGAGAGAGAGAGAAGGGGGGGCTCTCTTTGACTTGTAATGAAATAAATACTCGCTTGTTCAGAAATTCACTTATTCTTCCTTAGCGTTTCGTCGAACAATGTGCCGGCTAGGTTTCCTCCACACCCGCGATTCTAATTTTAATGGGGCAGCATGTAATTGGTAAATGCAATTGAATTTACGACATAGTGTGTGTCGCGAACGGGCTTCACGTGCAATTTAAATATTCCTTTTTTTGGTATGCAATTGGATAATTGGTTTGGGGCGAGAGTGGTTAGGTTTGTTCTTTTTGCGTCGTTAATTTACATAAAATGTTTGACGGTAAATTAATTATTAATGGGATGAACAACAGCGTTGATTTTCACAGGTTTGACTGCAGTTGTTCGATTGTTCGGACGTTTCTCCCTTTTATTCTCTTTCTTTTGTAAGAACAATGGTTTAGACAATTTCCTTCTACAGTGATGTAGAAGGAAAATTTAGATGGCAGTAAGAAGAATAGAAGGTGTGCAGGACGATAATAAACATATTAATTTGAATACGTTCACACTGAATTTGACAACAAAAACTCTTTAGAATTTACGCCGAACAGCAACACTATCCAGCAATGGTCCCCAATTAATTGATATATTAATTAATGCATGCGTGAGAATTGAATTAGAATGTTCAAACGGCATCGAATCGAACGGTAAAAATGCTGAACAGAAATAAAGGTAATTGGCTCCGCAATAAAAACAATAGGCGACTGACTCCTCTGCCTAGATTGAAAAACAAAAAGGGCAAAAACCCTTTCCAAAAATTTCATGCGTAATTACAAATCATCGCAAAGAAATCCCATCGCGCGGATCAATCCATTTAAAACTTCGCGCAACAGCAAAGGATTAATTTAAATCCAAATCGAATGAAATCGTTCGCGCCAATCGCTGGCATTTTGAGTTTAATCATTCACGAAGCGTTAATCAATGCTCAATGCCTACCTTTTCAAGCTTGAATCGATAATTGAATCGCGACAGGGAAAAGTGTCGCTAATGATACCGTATGAATGTAAAATATAGCGCACACGACCATACAGACATTCGAGTTAGGCCAGGTAATTTGTAATCGTGGCAACGGCAGCAACAGCAAATGGTTAGGAAAATTAAATGGCTGATGAAACGCTGATTCTGTGTCGGCAGCTTGTTAAACTGGTTACAGAGTGGTGGCTGTAGTGGTATCTCGATGGGTGGTAACATTTTAGCAAAGGGTGAAACGGTGGTGGTAGCTCATCGTCCGACCGAAAGCCACCGTAGCGGGAGCTACGCACGCGCGTTCTTGGGCGCGAGCTAATTAGCGTCTTGATTTACTTAATCCCAATTAATGCCTTTAGCTACAGAGAGCCACACAGCCGTCGTGTTCCTGTGTACATTAGACGACGGAGAGGAAGGAGGGTGGTTGTATTCGGCGCGAGCCATTGCCGCATTTTCGTTGGGCAAATAGTGGATTAACCACGTATGGGTACACATCGCGTACGTTTAATATAACCTTTCGCGGATGCTCTGGTTGCTTATGAGGGTACGAACATGTGTATTACGTACACGGTGGTCTGTAAATCGCGGCGCAAGAGGTGTGGCGGTTCTGTTGTAGGTTTAAAATAAGTGAAAGTTATAGAATACATTGTTCTCGTGCGAAGAATTTTTCTTGGCATTCATTTCTTTCGCTTTTTGAGGGGAAGGCGTGAGCTTGGAAATTAATTTGACAGAAGTGCCTTTGCGGGATAGTTAAAAGAATGATGTGATTGGAAACCGTAATAATTTCATCGCATCAGGTGCTTCGGCATTTGATGTAGTAATTAATGAAAAATAAAGGAGTCATCGTGTGAAGTGTTAGAGCAATAGTGTAGCCACTTTTATTCTATGGAACTGCAGTGGTATGGATTGCAGTACTAATTACATGTAAATACAAAAAAAAATAATATTCGAGGATCAAATTAATAATCGACGTGGATACATCCACAGAATAGAATAAAATTTCTTCCTAAAGGTGTTCGTAATAATTCTTAAATAATTTTTATACAGCCCGACAAGAAAGAAAATCGCCTTTAGCAAAATCTATGTCCTTTGTTTAGTAAATATGTACATGAAATGTAAAAAGAGAAATTAATTTTCAACGAATTAGTACGATCAACTTGTAATAGTCTTCTTCAATACTGTAGGCGTTGCTGTTGGAAAAATGGAAAACTTATTTCGTCGAAAAAAGTGTGTTCTCTAATACTTTTACGATCATCTATTTTATTGTCCTCCTATTTTTACGCATAGCATCATATATGTCGTCTACGATTTCAGGGACACCCTTTATGCAGTACAGTTGCGATTGATTATAAAGATAAATTTCGTGCTGTTCCAACAACGAGCAGTCATTTCATCGTTGAATGTCCCCCTCTAGCTTTGCTCTTTGATTAATAGACATTGTTTACACGGCTAGATCACAGTCAGACCGAGTTCAATCCGTTTTTCAAACCGCTTTCTCAACGATCATCCCGTATTTACTCAACCCGTTTCCCCATTTGCCCGCCATGAGCAGAGGGTACATCCGGTTCGTAACCAGGAAAAAACTTGTAACAAATTGTGATAGCTTGTAACGTATTGCGATAAGCTTTTGCAATTATCTAAGTCGATTGATTTGATTTCGATTGGGTACTCGTAGGTAATTCGGTATCACTCTGTTACCGGTTAATTTGTAGCTTGGTTAACGATTGGTACATTATTTAAAAAATCAAAGTTCCGAGCAGCCAAAGTAAATTTCCAAAACTTTGGAAATGCAGCTTTTCATTTCGAAAAGCTTTCATAATAAAAGTAGTAATAGAGATTCAGGATTGTCGATTGTTTTAGAAAATTTCATCGCTCAGTTTATATGAATTTATTCAAGTTCAGTGTATATAACACGTTCTACATTTTAGACCGATAATTGTAGAATTTGTCGCGATTCACTTCGATTGTTCAGTTACTGTAAATTGAGTTTAATTATAACGGTTCTTTATTACATTTATGCGGTAAATGGAGTGCAAATTAAATGCGAAACGTAGTTTAACACGAAAAGAATATCCATCGGTAGTTTGCCAAACGTAATAAACAATTCTACAATTTTCTTGCTGTATACTGCGGAAAATATACCCAGAAGAATTGCAAAAGTTAACCACAGAGGCAGCGTAATCCAATATGGATAAAACAAACAAATTCATAAAAAAAAAAAAAACGGATGACCCTTCCCCATCGATGGTAACGAATTTTTGTTTGCCATAAATTTTGCAAATGCATCGCTTGCATATCATTAAAACAGTAGTACTACACCGAGCACACGTGGCCAAATACGGTAATCGAATCATTCTGTACATACACACATATTTGCATATTGAATCCATTTTGCGTATGTTCTCCAATTCGAAGATTTTGCTTTTTTTTTTTTTTTAACTGGCACAGTAATCAACGGAATAACTCTTCATTGTCCCGTCACGTTTCATATCTACCGGATACGTAACATTCGTTTAATAGAAAATGTATTCTGGATTGTCGTTCGTATATTGGATTATAGAAATATCAATTTCTGCGTTATTTCCAATTTGACGTAGCTGTACCCGTTGCATTATCACGGGTTTTGCAATTTTTTGTCCTCCCGTTCACTGGACCACAAAAAACTGCGGCAAATATTTGCATTTAATCATTTTTACCAGGACCGACCGTTATGTAATCTTATAAATACGTAAATAGAAAAACCGCTTCGTTTCAATGCCTCGAGCGAAACGTCGGCACAGAAAGGAGAAGAGAACTCAACCCCCTATCTATCCATCTGCTTCGGTTATTCGTTTTAATTTCGATATTTTTTCTTCTTTGTTTTTGTCTTTCTTGTTTTTTTTCTTTTGATTATAATTTGGTATATTGTCTCCGTGCGGTAATTGTGTTTCATTCTTGTACGGAATTCGTAAATATATCGCGATTAAGTTTTGGTTAAATGTAACCGAATGTGAGATAAAAAAAATATAGTAACCACATTTGAAATTACGACCTCCTGCTGTTAGATTTTGTATGAAAGTTGACCGTCTTAAATTTATATTAGGCGATTGCGCAATTTGGATAATTCCTAAGGGTTAAATTGCGCATATTAGATCATTTTTTGTTAATTACGTAATTAGCACAATTATTTTTATTTTTCATATGAAATCTGTAACACGAGCGACACTTATTATTGTAAGGCGTGGGGTTAATATTTACGTCTATTAAATTTTCTACAATGCAATCCTAGTATAGCTTTACCATTATAGCTATTACCTTCATACCAAAATCATAAATCTGAAAATTTGCACTTTCCAGGTAAAAAGCAAATCGAATCTCTTCTCTCAATCGCAAATTATTTTACGGTTAAGTTTATGTCTGAAGCGAAAGCTTATGTCTGCCAGACAATTTTTAATCATTGCAATTGTCTGATTACGTTTGACATTCAATTAGATATCTTCACAAATTATCCAACGGTGCATTCAAAAATATACACTTTTCTCAATTTTGTTCGTTTGATTCACATTAATCGAGCTTCCTTTCCGTTCTTCGTTCCTAGTCATAATGAATAAACGGCTGTACTTTCATGTTTCCTGGAATGAATAATACGCACCTACACGTATAAACGTGTATACAGAATCGGTTTGAAAGAGAATATTTTATTAACACGGATTTCACGATGCACGTAGGGGATACATGCAATAGTGCTCACTCGTTAGCTTAAATCATTAGCTCACTCCCCACACACTTGCCATTATGAGAGAGGAGAAATTATATGCATTGTTTATTATGCATTTCCCAGTGCGTTCCGTAATAATTTGTGTGAAATACAAATGATCAATAAACATACATTGATGGGAGTTAATATACAATAAAAGGACAACAGATGTTTGGGCAAGGGTTATTGCAAGAGTCTATTGATAAATTTAAATACTGATTGAATTTGAATTTCTGTAATTAAATGTGGTAATGACGGATTTAATGATTTATGTAGCTAAATAGTCCGTCACCTGAAACAAACTTGAGACCAAAAGCAAAATAATATTAAAAACCGTGACATTTGTGAGCAAGTCCAAAGATGTACAGCTCTTCAGAAAATGAAAAACGAATATTGAGCTCTTATATTTCATAATGTATGTACAATGCATACTTATCTGCCCCTGTTTCTTTGAAATTAGCTATTTAATGCTTGGATATTTTACCATGTTTTCTTCTTCGTTAAATCATCTCACATACAATGCCCCACTAATACCTACCAAAACTATATTACCTTCTGGCACTTCTGTTTTTCTTTTCGATTCATAAACAACGTTTTCCAGTTAACAGAATAGAAAGCGAATCAGTGTATACAGTACGTCGCACAAAATAGATACACGAAAGGATTACCATTGCGCTAAAGAATTTCTCCGTCGTTATCAACCGTTGCCGTCTAAACATTCGAAATTAAGAAACGCGTATAATGAATTTCGACGAAAAATCGTTCGTTTGTACCAACAATAATGAAATAATAAGAACTGAAGATACATGCGTAGGCGGAATTGAAAGCGGGAACTAAAAATGAAACGGGAGAGAACGGGTTGAACAGCGCGGGAGGGGTGAACAGAACGAGTTCTCTCGTGATATATTCAAGTCTTTTGTAAAATATTCAATGTGTACTCCTTGTCGTCGGTCCGTTCCGAGTCAGCTTAATTAGCACGTGGCTAATGTCTCTCCCTTACCAACGGGGAGCTTCTCCTTTCTTCTCCATTCTTTCTGCGTCTCCTTCTATTTTTCTTCCTACTCGTTTTTATACACATACACTTTGCTTTATCGTTTGAACAGGCTCGGCGACATTCTACCGACTTTTGTGGCCTTTGTTTCGCGGCTTTCAATGCTTCGACACACCGGAACGAAATAGCTTAGCGCGAAATGTCAGCTGTCTGAAGCCCCGTGGTATTTCTCCATCCCCCTCTCCCACCTTGCCCATAGGCGTTGTCCACCTGTAATCTTGTAACACCTGTAAGTTTCCTACTGTGACGATAGTTCGCGATTTTCTGTCACTTCCCGTTACGTTAGCTGCTTGTCAATCACTTTTGCTTCTAATTCTCTGTTTTGTTTCTTTCTCGGAGAAGCTTTTCGAAAGCAGTAGAAAGTGCCGTTTTTTTCTTTGAAGGGGCACAGGGATGTCGTGTGAACATCTTTTGATTAGTCGAGTGAACGCTTTTTGGACAGCTGTTTTACTATTATATGCATCGACGATTCCTTGGTAAAAACTCAATTTCATGCTCAGTTTTTACTTTGGAGGCGTGCAAAGATATTGCCATGATTCACTGTTTTTGTTTAACACTAAAACTATCGATAGATTTTGGTACGATTCAGATGGCATACGTTAGACAGATTATGAATACGAAAGTCGTTCAATGGGCATTAAATAGAGATATGTAATTGTCGTTCGGTCTTATTAAAACTCATCATAAATTGCTACAACGATACCTATATATTAATAATTCTAAAGCAAGATATTTGAATCAAATCATTTTGACTTGCTTGGTAATTCTAGTGTCAAATGAGTCGTAGACTTGGTCGAATTTAATCCGAAGATAAAACGTTACAATTTGAAGAATCTGATGATCATCCTTTCCGATATACACATATCACCACAATTTTTCGCGAGCTATCGAACATGAAAAATGCTACCGTCTGAAATTCTCACGGTTTTCCACAATTTTTGAAACAATGAAAGTACTGTTTCAGTTTCAAATATAACGAAATAAACGAAACGACTGTTAATTTCTAATTAGTTCGCGAATATTAACAAAATTTCACGTTGCTGACACTGACAAAGACGATTCGAAACATTCCAGCTGTGCCCCGTGTATCAGTTTTAAAATCAGCGAAACGGTGCATCAATATCCGACCAATTATCAGCCATTTTGCAATTGTTCAAAGTGATTCGTACACTTGCTATATTGACCTACGATGCGTACACTAATCTCTAGAGACCTGTCACGCGCTGTACTCGGGTCTTCCGGAACACGGAGAAAATTATTGTTGACGCAGAACTGCCGATGGTAGATTATCGGCCGGATATAGCAAAGAGAAACGGAAGGGGGCGATAGCAGGCTGCGCGAGAGGAAGAATTGTCTAACGAGCAATCATATAAACGCCATACCAGAATATTCGCGACACTGATTGGCAGGTATTCCCTGACGCCAGAGAAATTGCCTCCCATAATTTATCTGTTGTACAGATGATACCAACGGTTAATATTATGCAACCTGGATATGAAATGATCGGATAATTGTCTGCGATATCGCTGTTAAAAGATGAATCGATCATTAATGCTAACCATTTCAATTAATTCGTTCTTTATTGATATCTTCTTCTTCTTTTTTTTTAATTATTTCGAATGGTTTTATTTGCGCAGAAGTAAGAGATATTTGTAACGATGCTTCTGGTTTCGATTAAATTGCGTTATTTTTTCAAAGAGATTTTTTTTTTTATTATTTTTTTCAGACTTACTTATAGAAATGGAAGAACTATTTGTATAAGCGCTCCGGCATCTGAATTGCGTAACGTTTATTTTTGGTTATTTGGTTTCTTCGATGGTAAATATGCTGAAGAATATTTGTTATATTGAAATGGTTTGAGAGTTTGAAACATCATTATTATTATTTGTCTTTTCAATGTTTTATATTGATAACTAATGCTAATCGACGATGTGGAAAATGATTGACTCATTTTGGTTTTTAGATCCTTTTCATTTCACTCACTTTTCGCACGCTGACATTAATTTTAGATGAGTGGAAAGCAGGTGAAGATAAAGGTAACCCTTTGATGCGATGATCGTGACAGAAAATATTAACGTATAGAAATATCTGGCGAGAAATAGTCATACTTGATGTCACATATTTTATCAATTTGGACCGAATTGTCGGTAATACCAACCATTCCGCTAATTTATTCAATTGACATAAATACGTTTCATGCTACTCATACAGAACTAACCATACATTAAACTGACTAGGGATGAATAATTATTGCAATTGGGCCTGTCTACAAATTAATTAATCACGATCCCCTTTGCAATAGTTTTCCGTTAATCACGTTAAGATTACATTTTTGTATTGATATAAGTGTATACACAAAATTTAAGAGAAACATTCTGCATATACAATGCGATCGCCTTAACGAAAAATAATATCATATTTCGAAATGGTACAGAATTAACAAAAAATGATACGAACAAATGTTTGGCAGCTTCAACTGCTTTTTCCATCGTTTCAAACAGACACTTCATTTAAAGCACATAGGAAATGAAACAAGGATAGACAAAAATGCACTATTTAAACAAGTGCACTTGTCATTGCACAATCATGTATCATTCTCATACGTTGCAATCATGCGTGTAATATTACTACGCAACATACAAAACTGCATAATGGCACAAGACTGCAATTTTTAAATCTATTGCCCAAATTTATAACTCTCATCGATAAGCCTGCTCGAAACAACAACAACAACGAAATTAAAACGAATACAGTTCATCGCGGAAAAAATAATTCCAAAGCAAGGCAGAAAAGACACCCCCCCCCCAAACAACTACCCCGCTAAATATTCTTAATGAAATTTTTTTTTAATCCCTAATTGAAGGCTAATTAACAATTTAGCCGTCAGTAGTTCAGCCGTACTTCACCGTGCACCAGAAATTCTAGATACTCGCGCGACGGACTACTTAAATTCCTTCGCTCGACGAAATTCACAAGAGGTTCACACAATCAGCCAATTAACCCTCGCCTCCAGGACGGTCCCCACCCCAAAAGGGTACAAAGTTGCAGACAGTGGCACAAATACAAAAAAAAAAAAAAGGAGAAAAACGAAATATTTTGATTACGCGAGAGCACAGTGGGTCACATTCCTTCGCTTTTCAGTAACAAAGGCACTCACAGGCTCGCGGCATTAATAGTCAGAAAGAATAAAGTTAAATTTTTCACCTGCCGCTCACCGTTCCTCCGGTAAAACCATCAAAGCGATTTCACCATGTCTCCCGCCTCTACGCCAATGTTTGCGTGGCCGCGGGCGAGAGAGAACTTTTTAATTGGCCGCCCTTAATTAGTTAACCAGCAAAGTCTCGGTAATTATTCTGTTTCTCGCTCCTCTCCATGCAGCCCGCACCTTTCCATCCTTGTTTCGCCAACCTGAAGCTGCTGCTGCTGCTTCATCGCTTTTTCCACCCTCGCTTGCCGCTGAAGCCTTCCCTGTTTTTACTAGAGTTCTTCCTGCCTTCTGCTCTGCTCTCCGTCGGACTGTATCGCGATCGTTCATCGCTATTTGCACAACCTCATGAGGAAGAAAATGTTGGAATACCCGGTTCTGTCGCGAATAGAATCGTTTTGAATGATCCGTATGAATGGCGGAAACCTTGTTACGCATTATTTTACCGTTGGTCCATAGTCTTTGTGTTCGAATATTTGTGATCTGGATGGGTGAGATTGTGGAGGGGAAGAACTGAAACTTCTGATAGAGGTAGAGAAGGCACGATTATTTGTTCACCGCGATCGGTTGGATAGGATCGTTTCCACCGTTCCGACTGATTAAGCAAACTTAACTTTCACGGAAGTGTATTGCATGAAAGTGTTGTTCTTTAAGCTGTCGTACGTTGGAGAGTGTACGTATTCAAATAGCTTCACTTATTTATTTGTTCAGTTCTGCCGAAAAAATAGAAGAAAAATATTTGTGCCAATGTCATGAATGTTTGGGACGCTAACTTATATAAATTCGCAATCGAATGTAATTGCCAGTGATTGGAAGAACACATTCAACTTTCCCCTTAGCCGAAGAATTACAAATTTACGCATTCTTGATTTTGGCATTAGGAGAACAAGTATTGGTCTGGTATCATAATCCCATTGTATTTAACTTCCTTGAATCACGATGACGTGTCAGGTACCATATCGCATTTACTCCTTATCGGACGTCAAATTTTCTGACCTGAGATTCTGCTTGGTCGTCATTTTAGACGCTTCCCAAAGTATGTCACGTAACAGGTAACAAACGTCCGATATGGTGAAAAGTGGAATGTCACGGGGGCAGTGACGTGCGTCCGATAAGAGCTAATTATACTAATTGTAAAATTGTTTGGCCGTAAATCGTACGGAAATTCTAATCATTCCATCAAACAGTAACTTCATTGCTATTACCTTTTATTGGAACGAAAATATTTCTTTCCTTTTCTAGAAGGTGGTAGACAGATTGGCCCTCACGCTTGCACGGTTTGCCAGAACGTCGTCGAAGGAAACACGCAAAGCAGAGCACTGCCACGAAGTCAAGCGTCTCAGTATGGACTTCGAGAGGACCAGGTCGCACCTGGTGCTCGTGTGTGCAACACCTGCAGGTGCAAGGCCGTCAGAGGACGGTACACCGCGTGTCCACTGCCCGGATGCCCCAATTTGAGCAACGCCAGTTCGAAGACGAGGGTGAAGAGGCTACGAGCATTGCCAGCCAAGTGGCTCGATCTACCTGCTGAAGTTCGTGATCCAATCATTCAAGAGTTTCGTAAGTATCATACGGGATGGCCCGGAGATTTTCATTCAAACTTTAACAGTGTATTCTATGCATAAATATAACATTCAAATATTACGCAATGAAAGGTCCATGGATGTTCCATTTAAATGCTCGAATAAAAATAATAATAGTAAATGCTGCACCTACAATATTGAAGAGAACTATCACAACTTGATCGCTTGAAGATAAATTTCTTTAACATTTTATGTTTTAAGCTAACTTCCATGTCCGATCATTCGCGAAATTATTACGCAAGTATGTAAATTGAAGGTCTTTTTATTCCAATATTTTTTTTCCTATCTTCACCACTTATTAGTGGCTTAAAAAAATGATCTCCGCGTAATAGTTTTGCAATTCTATCAGAAGTCAATCTGTTTCTAGAATTTTCTTTGTGTTCGAAATCTATAAAACCAATTCCTGTTGTCTCTTACATCTTCGTTCTGCTATATACAGAGATACCAAGTAATGCGACAAAATGCTGCTCGGCGTGTTTCAATCGAATATCTCGTCGATTGGTGCCACATCTGACCGGTGGTACCGAGGTGCCCGAGGATTCAGCAGATTCCCTGATCCGGCAATGGACGGACGAGGAACTGGAACAACTAAGGAGAGCCCTTCGAGAGCACGGTACCAACTGGGTGAAGGTTGCCGAGCAGATACCTGGAAAAACGAATCATCAGTGCAAGCATTATTACTTTACCTATCGGAAGAAACTGAGCCTGGATCAGATGGTCGCCGAATACTATCAGTCCTTAGGCGAGGAAAGGAGACCTTGTTTAACGGACGAGGAAGAAAGTGGCAGTAGTACGAGTAGCTGTGACGAGCCAGCCGTAAGTTGCTAAATAGTAATAATGTTAATAATATTCCACGCGTAGTATCATATATACAGCCCTTGGTCATCAAATTGGGGCTGCTAAACATTGTCATGAAATTTCATGTTTTCAGGTAAATTTGAAGGTTCGAGCGAACTTTAACAACAGAGTTTATTAACTTCTAAGGTCTTGTACACGTGCATGTTAATATTTTGTGTTACATTTTTTTATGAATCATCTATTTCTTTTTATCTGAAGTACACAGGAAACATAATATAGATGTTTCTGAATGTCTATATGAACTGGTTTTGCAGATATTTTTAAACATTTAATTTGACATATTCCTTATACTTATTTCATTTTATATTATTTTACATTCCAGGTCCATGATTCAAGCGATACAGCCAGTGCAGGTAGCCCAGCGAACAACATGTCCACTGAAACACCAGGAACACCAGGAACACCAGGTGCTACGGCGTCCACGAATCTGCCAATGTCCTTTTCACGATCAACGGATCAAAAGCTTGACGAAAAATTAGCAGATATCGCTGTGGTATCTTTGGTACCACCGGTGAGCATAAGTTCGTCACAACAGTCTTCCACCAGCGGAGGTAGCAATGCTGCTTCAGCTGGCACTAGAGAAGATTACGATAGTTCTGCCACGGTAAGACTAAGTTTTTGTCCGGTTATCAGTCAAGAAGGAGATACTAGATTGAATTATGTAGTTTTCATGGTAATCGTGAGGACAGATATTTCATGAAAATTTATATTTATTTCTGCGTAAGAGACACAATTTATTGCGTCGATTAATATTTTTCGGTTGCTGAGCGAATTTATTGCACATCCTACTTTTCACAACACTATTGGGAAGTTATATCATTTCATTTAAACTTGGAAAATATGTTGATGGTCGCACAAAAGAGTTTGGCATGATTGTTGGTCTCGTTTGGAATGAACACATTGCTTTTCAATTCTGGATAAAACTGTAATTATATAATCTTTTTCTTTTAAACCTCGATACAATAGCACTTATATTTCCAACTAACAATAATACTTTTTCACCGTTATCAAATATATTTTGTCGTTTATCGACTATTTTGTTAAATAGTTCAGCGCAAGAATGATGTCAGCGCTACTTTGCGTTTAGTTCTCCTTTGTTTTCCCGTATTTTAATAGTTAATTACGCAAGAAGTTTGTATCTTGATAGGGCCGTCTGATAGAGGTTCGCCGATTGTTTCAGGAGACGGCGGACGAAGGTCAGGGGGGTAACGATTTGGAGAACAACAGCGTGGTTGTCACGCTGACAACTGCCAACAACTCCGCGCCGTTACCACAACATCAGCAGCCGCACCAGCAAGCCCCACCACCCTCGCATTCGCCTCCATCCACCACAAACAACTCTAATCCCCTCACTGTCAAGGATCTTATGCTTGGTGTTATCGAAATGCAATTGAAACGTAATCCTAATAGCCCCGCTGGTACTAGCGGCTCTTCGGTGTCAGTAAACTCTGGAACTCCAACAATATCCAGTATACTGAAAACAGATCATAGAAACGATATTACGTTTGTAAGAGAATACAAACCATCGCCAACTATGGCGAATCCTAGTATGCCGAGAGATTCGAATTTGGCTACCTTGTCAGTGGTGTCTGGCCCTCACCATGGGCATCGTTCTGCTCCTAGTCCTCATCAAATTGGTAAGTCCAGTAGCAAACTGTGAATTGAGTGCAACAGTGTTTTTAGTGATTTGAATTGTTTTGGCATGGCGAGGTGCACGGGATTCATGATTGAAGACATACGCATATATTGCAGAAATTATTTCGTCCTAAATTATATGTCAAAGCTTCAGTTTCTGGAGCTCCTTTTCTATATTTCTGTTAATAACTATTCAATTTTGCCAAAGAAATTAGTTATACGCATAATAATCCCTCTAACAGGTCAAATGCAAGCGACAATTACTCCTTGTCCACCTGCGGCATCGAGTAGTCAGTCAGCAACATCGGATATTCTTCCAAAGGAAGGATTAGTCGTGATGCAAGTGCAGCAAGCGCTACGAGAAAGCACAGAGGGCACCCTCGATCTGAGTATCAAGAAACCAAGACAACAACAAGAATACAATCATTCCTTGCAGACGCTCCACAAACCGCCAACTGTTACTCTTTACCGACCAGAACCTCCTCCGGGTGCCTACTATCATCCACACGCTCACCCGGATCAAGCACGCAGCGCGAAGAGTCCTCTGGTCTACGCGTCCTCGCCAAGGCCACAAGCGCCCCTTACGCCCAAAATGAACAAAGTCGCTGTACCACCGCCACATCCTAAACTATCACCCAAATTAGGAACATTAGGAACCATGAGCCACAAGAGTGGTTCCATTACACACGGTACTCCAGTGTCCAGTGCACGCTACGAGGGTCTTCTTAGACAAATGACACCTCCAGGAAACCCGGGAAATACAGCTGGGTCACCCAATATCAGCAGTGGTCCCAGTGCCGTGAACGCTGCCAGTGGCCAGGGGCCTAAGGAGACAGGCTCCATAACTCAAGGGACCCCTGTCCATCCTTTCGCCGTAGACAAACGTGCACCAATGTACGATTATCATAGAACTATCAGACACTCGCCTGTGACTACGAGTAACATTCCCGGACAAGGTCAAACTCAAGCTGGAACGTCCGCGGTAGTTGTGACACATAGTAATCAGTATAACTCCTATCCAGGAAGACCACCCCCTAGTTACACCATGGAGCAACAACTGTCGTCGAGGCAGATCATAATGAACGACTATATAACCAGCCAACAGATGCACGCCCGTAGTCGAGGCAGTGGCACGTCGGAAGGTGTCAGCAAAAATGATGCCCCGTCGACGCTGTATTATACGAGTACACCACCACCTCAAACTCATACGCAGCCTCGCCAGGGTGTGATACAGAGGCACAACCCTCAGAAACAGATTCATTATCCGCCACCACCACCGGGTCTAGAAGCGTTCTCCAGTTTGGTGGATGTAGCTGTTCAGCAACCAAGTCTTCCGGTTCCCCATCCACATAGCCATCCTGCGTCTGGAAGCAGCAGTCACGAGGGTCTTGGAAAGACCATGGCCGACAGATTGTTGGCTGATCGTTATGGGGATAAGCATCGTCTAGCTATGCATCAGGATCATAGAATGGCTGTGGCTCATCATCATCAGAGAGATAGAGAAAGAGAGCGAGATTTGGTTCACTTGCGTGAGAAGGAGGAGTATAGATTGCAGAGGGAAAAGGAGATTCAACAGCAGGAGCACAGATTGGCCCAGCAGAGGGAGAAAGATGTACAGCATGCAGAACATAGGTTGTCGATGCAGCAACGAGAAAAGGATATGCAACACAGTGATCATCGTCTTACCGTCCATCAACAGAGAGAGAAGGAGATTCATCAGCAGATGGTAGTGGCTGCTGCGCAGCGGGAAAAGGAGCACCAAGAACATCGTTTAGCCGCACAGCAGCAAAGGGAAAGGGATTTGGCGCATTTGCAACAGCAACAGCAACAACAGCAGCAGCAGCTTCAGCAGCATATTCAACAGCAACAGAGAATGGAAGCTGAGAGAAGACATATGGCACAGCTGTATAGAGATCAGCAACAGCAGCAGTTGGATAGGGACAGCAGGTTAATGACTAGTGGATTTACTCAATCCTCTAGGCTTCAGCAACCGCAGCAACAGCAACAACAGCAGCAACAATCATCCTCTAGGCAAAGTCAGTCCTCTAATCAGCAACAAAACGAGTCGGCGTCTACGTTAACTGCCGCCAGTTTGATAGATGCTATTATAACCCACCAAATAAACCAGAGCGTCGAGAACACTGGGGGAAATTCACAACCACCGCGACCTGGTGATCGACTATTCCAGGTAAGATAGGATTTCTAACCTCAGTTTAGACTTGGTGTGATTGTTTTGTATAACGTGGATATTTTTATACGATGCAAAACTTTTCAGGGTTTTCACCGGGAAGCTCCAATAGAACCTAATGGTATGGCTCATAGTCCTGCGGCCGACGGAAACGGGGGAAACAGCGGAACGGGAGGCGCAAGTGGTAATGGGAGTGGCAATAAACCCATCACTCTTGGCGAACACGTTGATCATATTGTTTCTAAGGACTATGGTCCACCACATTCTTCATATAGATCGTATAGTGGGTAAGTTCACCTTCACCTTTCTACAATTGAAGATATGTTTTGCAAAACTTGTTTGGTATGACAGAAGGTATTACGTGCTACCAAAAAATATCATACTATTTCTCTATTGATAGTATGATAGTGGTTGTTGTAATATTTTCAGCCATATATCTTTATTTTACATACATTATATGGAACGAAGGGGCATCGGCGAGCTATACTGAGACACTTGGTTCTAGATTAAATTTATAAAGCTGAATAATATAATTAAACGTTAAATATAAATCGAAATTTCCTAATAAATCTAATTTGTGGTACGTCTTCATGGAACACTTTCGACAATTTCGTATTAAAATATTTCCCATTTGAACAGTTATCAAATTTCGGAAGAACAGTGGAAAAGACGAAAGACCAGCGAGGTCGATTCGGTCAAGGCTGGAGATGAGCGTCAGATAATTCGAGTCACGCAACAGCAGTCGCAACAACAGCAGCAGCAACAACAACAACAACAACAGCAGCAGCAACAGCAACAGCAGCAACAACAACAGCAGCACCAACAGCACCAACATCAGCAGGCAGTGTCCTCGGTAGGAAAGCAACAGTTCCATTCAGTCGAGCCCGTTTCGCCACCAGAAGCAGGTAGCAATCACTATGGGCGTCGCCTGTACGAAACAAGCACTGCCACATCGACTTCCGGAACTCCTTCCAACAAGCCGCATCTGTCACCCTTGGATTACGTTAAGAACAAGATTGTAGAAGTGATGCGTACCTCAGAGGATGATAAAGGTGGTAACACAGCCGATAGGAACGGGGGCAACATTACAGGCGGTGAAAAAGATGAGAAAATGGGAGGAAACGTTGAAAGTCCTTCCAGTGGAGAAATGATGGCTGACGAAACGCCAAATCAAACAGCACAACCACCTGCCCCAGCGGCTACCACCACCTTTTATCCATTCAGTGCGTTAGGTGTTCATACAGGACCACCACCAGCGCCTCCACCTCCGACCTCTGGATCCGCTTCGGTCTCTAAACAAGAACAGATGCAAGTTGAACCGGCGCCGTTGCTTTCCGCGCAGTACGAACCCCTCTCAGACGAGGATTGATAGTCTAATAATTTAGAAACGTGTACTGATCGACAAGCTGTAACAACGGTCTTCTTAGGGTATTTATGCGATTTGTTTATGCTCGACGAAAGTCTTATCCAGGCGACGATAACGAATATCGAATGTTTTCATGATTATCAGTGTATTTTCGGGCGTCAGCCATTGCGTTCTTACTGGTCGTGTTCAATAGTTTCTATGTTAATCGAATCGAAGGAGTTCAGCTTATTTCGTTTCGTTTCGTTTCGTTTCGCTTCGTCCGTTTTTTTCACTTGCATCTTTTTTTTCTTCTTTTTTTTTTATCACCAACTTTATCGTAATTCCGGAATGGAGATTATAGTAGGATGTTTTTAAATAGAATTTATTATTTTACAAATTTCATATTCCATCATTGTATTCTTTTAGTCGAGGATCGTTTCCGTACTGTCTGTGTACATGTAAAGTGATCGTTGTACGGAAACATTATTATGTTTTTTAATGCCCGTCTAGGGCACGAGAGAATATAGCAGCGTAATTTTAATTGATAATTGATATTTTTTTACGCATTACTTATCCTCCGCGCTATAATGTACGTAAAAGTTGTGTATAATTATCAGCCAGATTAAATACAATTATTTCCGTTTTCACCGCCATTTTTTTTCGTTTTTAAGCGAATGCTTTTTTACATATTGTTCGTTTCTAACTTATGTATGTGAAAGACACAAGAAAGTTTTAATTTTAAAACGACCCAAAACAATCTGTACAGAAGCTAACCATGTGCCGGTTGTTATAATTGTCCTCTTTCGTAACTACTTGCCACGGCAATCTCGTCGACGATGGCGCCAATTAATTATGGTACAAAATCTGTTAAATATGCTGCAAATAACAGCGAGAAGTCCGTATGAAAAAGACGATGCTACATTGTCAGACAACAATGTTAGTGTAAACATTCTTGAATTTCCAGGATAATTTTATATATGTATACAGCCGAATGGGATTTTTGCTAACGATAGTTCAAAGTTGAAATGTCTTCTATACATCAGGTTGTTCCTAGTAAAGACTTCAATCACTAAAATATATACTGAAACACGTTTGCGTGGTATGTGGTAGCAACTGCTGCTAATTTAATGTCTTATCCTCAGAAACACGATATTCCATTTTATGTGAAATTAAATGCTGTGGAATGTAATCTTAGGAGTAGGAGAACAATTAAGAAGCCCAGTATAGGTAAAACAGATAGCAAAAAGTGGACACCCTGTACAGATTGTTGATTGTAAAATTATTAAATCCTCTGTAATTACTTTTTTTTAATGTAACCAGAACAATACAGAAGCAACAACAGAGTGAAACTTTTGTTGAGAACAAAAATCGTTTTTTTTCTACTTTTATAGCGTTCGAATACTCTCGAAAACGTCTTATAGCAACCATTCTAAACGAGTATCGTTTTGTCTATATTTATAAAAACAATTCGTGTATCGTGCGCAAGTTTTGGGTTCATTTTTCTTTTTTCTCTTCAATTATACTCAAACAATAGAGCGTGATCGGGTAGACACGACCTGTGGAACGTCCAGGCTAGCCTAAGTGTACAATGGAGACGCTTTTTTGTACATAATCAATGATATATAATCGTTAAACGATGATGCAACGCTAAAACGACATACGTGTTTTTATTTGGAATGAGTCTGTGATGTGTTTGGGATTTAAAAAAAGCATATAGTTTCAACTGTTATACCAGTGCAAAAAAAGTATGCGAGAGAGTTGCCTCGAATTTGACATGGAACTAATTATATGGCGGACGTGTAAGAGACATAGAGAACATATTCTCGCACAGACGGACAGAGTGCACTCACTGTCTTAACGAGATCACTTTAAATGTTCTCTTCTTGGTGAAGTGGGTTTTAAACAAAACAACAAAAAAAAGTGTAATTCTAAGTGTTGTACATAGTACACAATATTAATTTCTAAGTTGAACAAGTAGGTATATGATGGCTAGTTTAATCGTATGCTATATTGTAAGAATCTAGATTTAGCGTAAGTGATGTAGCTAGCATTTAGTTATTAGGCGCCATGACTAGGGAAACAAACTTCCCGAACTACGTTCTCTTATTAATAAAAGGGGGAAAAGAAGAAAACGTATACAGGCGATTGATTGAACGGTGGAAAAAAGGAAAAAAAATAAGATCATCCGTCAAGCGAATGGATGTGAATTTTATTTTATTTGATTGAAATGATAAAACCCGAATGTACGCTCTGACTATCAAACAAATAAGCAGAAAATACATTACGCAGTTACACAATGTTACAAACTTACATTTTTATTCACTCACACATATGCGCGCGTGTTACATTATCATGTACACTTTCACACCTATACATTACCATATATGCATCGGTGGACACGTGTACGCATAAAGAATTTTTATATAGCCTAATTTTATATTTGTATGCATACGTAAGTTCAACCGTGCAGTCTGCTCCTTCATTTAGTCATGTGACATCCGAAACGAACCTTAGTCCCCTCGATGTAAGAAAGTATTCCTTTTTATCGCAATATTTGCTGCACCATAAAGTTGCTTCTACCAACGTGGACGAGCTGATGTGTACGTACATGCGTACATATCATCATGTGTGTATGTATATGTATATGTACAGAGGATGTTACAAAAATAGTTTGCCTACTCTAAAGGCGCATAATAGTCATTAAATTGATTAAAAAAACATGGTAAACGTAGGTAAAAAATGATTACACTTAATCGATATATCCGGAAATAGAAGAGACTCTTTGTTTTAATTAAATATAAGTTTATATTATCGTAAACTACTTTTCAATGTTTCCTCAAATGGTGTTTTAAGTTTTAAGATGTTGAAGAAGGCTCAGGAAAGGAAAGGGAAATAAAAATATCTTATTTAGTATACAAATTTAATGCGTTTCTTCTTCAAAAAATTTGAGGGGGAATTGTGAAGCAATGCTCGTATTTTAGCAAACGACAAAAATACAAAATGCGTACATGGAAGCGAAAGGGGGGCACTTAGAATACCGTTCGTAAACACCGGAGAGAAGATTACGGCAAGATGAACTCGATTTACAAACCGTATTCGTCGAGAGATACTGATGAATTGTTTCAGTTACTGAACCAAAACATTGCTTTTATCTTTTAAAATATTAATAGTTCTACCTGTGTTTACTGAACAAATTTTTCTCAATTTAGTGTAGTCTCAAAGTAGGCATTCTATTTCTTAATTAACCTGTGTATTGTACAAATGATGTATGCATACATATATGTATATGTGTATTCCCTTGTACTTTATTTCATTACGCACGTTTGTATGGTTGAGCGCACGAAGCTCTCGTTATAAAACGAATGGCAGAAAAGCGCGGCATAGAAGCGGGTTAAGCATAACGTCGTCAGTGCGTCGATACATTTCCGCGGGCTATTATTCTTTTAAAATAACGACGTTCCGTTGTTCTATAGTGTGGGTCGCGGTAACATCATTTTCGTTTCATTTCATGAATTACTTCGTTTTATTCTTCACAAGGACCATATCGAAGTTGTGTACAACATGTACAAACTGCACACGGGTGAATGCGTGTTCAATAGAGCTGTTCGATAGAAATGTTCGAACTATAGCGTCGGCAAAATAGAGTTCGTTTGCATCTATATAAATATATGTATGTATGTCCTTTGCGACACACGATCGTTTCAATGTACCAGACAATGTCGCGAAACGATGTTACAACAGATCTTGCAAAGCCTCCTTCACACGATCACGAATCGATAAAACAATGATTTTGAAATTCGAACAATTCTGTGTGTTGAATTTTCTTGTTCACTTCTTCTAACGCTTCAAACCTTTTCCAGGAAAACAAAATGAAACCGAAAGGAAAGTTTGGGCCTTCTCCTATAAACGCTTCTCCTCGGGACGCTTCAGGATTGCGAATTCGTTGTTTATCTCGCGAGTTGCACGTTACCGTCATTTTAAGCGAAAAAGGAGAGGGAACGTTTAAAACGGATCGTTTAATAGAACCGTGTTTGCAAATAACGCCAGTGGTCTCGCGTTAAAGATTCTTAGTATTTTTCAACTTGTGGCTTCGGAGGAGACTTTCTGCATTCTACACCGCGATTTTTACATATTTTTAACTAAGCGTAAAAGAAGTCTTTTGTACGCGAAGCAAACACGTGATCATTGTTATAACCGCTATGTCGATATTGTCCTTTCTTCTGTTGTTACGATTAGTATGATCGACGAATTGTATTACGTTAGCTGGTAACACAGTATCAAATTTCGACCGTCATCATAATTGTCGTTTCGTAATATCCGGTATGAAATCCGAAGTAATGGCTGTTATTATTTGGAAGCAAAATTGTAAACGTTCATGGAAAACAGATTTGTTTCGTTTCACTGTACAGATCGAACAACGCCAGTAATATTGAAGTGGCGCCTTCCCAGTATTATTTGAATAACTTCTGTTTTGACGCGAGGAATAAAGTCTTGTGAAGTTACACGCAAATACGTATGTTTAAACCGCTTACAGAGATATTTGGTTTTCGTGCGGAAAGCACGATACAAATTTTGCAGCATCGCATAAAGTATACAGGGCATTTACTTTAGTTGACCGTATGGGCGATTCACAATCAACAAATTATACAATTACGAAAATTTACATTCGTACAAGGCATTCGAAGTAAAGAAAAGAGAATAGAAAAACAGACAGAGTTTTTTAAATTGTACAAAATCGGAGTCCTGAAGAATACCGTGTTTAAAGGCTTCCAATAAGTTAAAGAGAAGATGGAGAATGTTAAGTCGAAACTAATAAAGAGGACGGTATACTGTGGTGAATACGAATTTTTTTAACACAATCATACGTGATTAGATTGTACATACAATACATACTATGCAAAGAGTACCCATGGCGTTACTCTACTTTTTTTCTGTTTCAATTGGCCGATAGTTATGCATTATGGATCTATTTAACATGTTCAGTGCGGGAGAGTTCCGCGAAAAAGGTTCGACGGATCGATATATGCGTCGATATCGCATTTAACGTGCTAACCAACAGTAGCCTCGTGGTCTCTTCGACTGTAATGCAAAGAAACTTTTTAAATGTACTTACGCGTCATATTGATTCTATGTATGCACACGAATAGGGTATCATATGTATCGAAAAACTGCGAATGTAATCCTCACTTCGTGCGTCGTTTTTTGTATATACATATACATACATACATACGAGCCCAACGTCACAATTTGGTCGCATGTAAAAACATTTTTGGTGATTAACGTTTACGCGTAAACTCACAGATTAAATTCACACGAACGATTCTATCGGGTGTTAGTGGCGAATCTAGTGTCGTGTAATAGATCGGAAGGCGGAGTTCGTCAACGGCAGCCCTCTTTTAAGATGTTACGTAGGATCGTAAGGACATACGAAGAAAATAAAAGTACACACTCAACACACAGACACGAAAATAAAAGGAACGAATATTTCGTTGATACGAGAAGCAAATCATGTTTACACTATTCTATCCTATTCCTTTGTAACTTGAAGGAAGTTCGACTCGACCCCTTTTACGCAAAAAAGTCTGTATATAGGTCAAGCAAAAGAAAGAAACGAGGTTAATACACGTCGAGGTATTCAGTTCCCTTCTGAAGACATTGTACCATAATAATGATGCATATGATGCGGCCGCGCGGCACGCGATAATCTCAAAAGGAGACAAAAATTAACGATATAAGATTTGAGAGTGGGAATAAAAAAAGGGGAGAAGTGGAAAATGGAGAGGGGAGTGAAATAATAATAATAATAATAATAAATGAAAGAAAGCTAAAAGGCGATATTACCTACGAACCCGCTATTAATGCGATTAATTCAAATAAAATAACTACAATTAATAGCGAGCGAGAGCATACCACGCCTACAGTAAACTACAGGTGTAGCATACACGATAATATTATTATCAAAACAGTTCAATGTAAATTGTTATTTTTGTTGAAATAAAAATCACCTCCGTTATAATAACGAGCAACCCTTTTGACTATTGTCTCTAAACGTTCAGCGTTGATTTTTTTTTTTATATAACCAAATGTAGATATACAGAGCGTACATGAATGTTTTCTAATATGTTTAGTGCCGGACGAAATTAAAAGTTCCTGGTAGCTGGAAAGAAACTGAGACTTAAAAACTAGATCGTAACATATGTTATCGAAATATTCCAATATAGGAAAATCGCGGTTACATTCAATTTTTCATATCATTCGTTTCAGTGTTCTTCATTTTGTTGGAATCTTAACATCGAGGCATGAGAAACGTCCTTACTTCCAGTGGCCCAATGCCGAGACCCCCACATGACCCCAATTGTGTCAATAATATTGATTTTAATACTTAATGCGTATTATTCTTCCTATATAATAAAACTATAATGTATACATACTAGTTCGATTGTACAGTTAATCATATCTCAATAGAGTCCAATGATATGTCGTTTTTTTTATCAATAAATATAGTAACACTCGACTGAATATGCATATAACATATAGAGTAATAATGTGATCATGAATGTTCGCACCTGTTCGAGATGACGGTACTTATTAAAATAGAAGCTGTTTATCAGAAAAATGATAATTTAACAACTGTCTGTATTTTATCGTCGACATCGTATTCATTTAAAGCGAGATTTATTCATAATTTACTTTATTCTGCTTTATATGCAGAACACGCGTCCAAGATACACAAATAATTCGAAAAAAGTGTTTCTACCGCTACATTAAGCTACCAATTATTATAGGCTAAATATATAGTATCGCCCATAATTATTCGATTCATAAGCACCACGTACTATAACTTTACAATTGGAGCTCGAGTAACCTGATGAATTTTCTAATATTTCAGTAATTGTAGAGAAGAAAGAGGGAAAGGCAGTTATTTTATTTTACAGTTTATTCAGAAAAGTATTGGAATTATTAAACTTTATGATGAAAAGTATGATGAATATAAACGAAATTTATTATGCTTGAAAAAGTTCAATCATGAATCATTCTGATATCTTCAATTACGAATTTAGAAGAAACTTAAAACCACATAACATCTTTACAAATTCGATTAATATTAATAATTTTGTTGTATTTTTAACATAAAAATTGTGAATTATTATAAACGAAAAAATAACTAATACTATCGCTATATTATTATATTATTTATTGTAAATTAAGGTATAGAATATTGTAATAGTAAACAGTAAAAATAAACCAAAAATATATTTTCTACTAAAAACATTGCTATTATTTTGTTTTAATGTATAGTATTGATAGATTATTATTGGATTAATTATGAGCGATACGCTATATGGAAAAATATGCATCTCAAACGTTAATTAAATGCGTCCACATTTGTTTGATTTAGTCTTTATTACAAAACTTACATACAAGAGAAATACATAAGAACGTAAGTGTGGAAAATTGTATAAATGCAGTTAAAAAAATTGGCGTTTTCTTAATAAGATTTTCGTTATTGTTCGACATAGTTTATTGTAATAGCACTTTTTGTTCTCATTCTCCCTCGATACATAAATCACCCTGTATCTTGAGATCGTCTCATTACAAATAGTGTATTGTACATACACTTTTATTGAAACAGCTTATAATAAGCTTCGATATTTATTTTATGTGTGCTGTTCGTATCTTTTACAATAATGCTCGTAAACTGGCAGCACACTTTAAAAAATTGGAAATTTTTTGTTAAATACTTTCATGACATAATATTATTAATAATAGAGAATGCATTTTAATTATTTGTTCGTTTGTGGTATATTAAATAACTAAAGAACTGAAACATAAGATAAACAATGCTTGCAAGAAGTAGGAACTAGTTGAAAAGGAACAGAATGGTTTTTCTACGATTTACATTCTTTTCATTACACAGTGTGTCCTGTTGATAGACATTATGCATTGGCTATGATTTCTGCAAAGATAGAAGTATGTTAAAGATTTCAAGATCGCCATCATTTATTCGGTTTACCGAAGTCGCATATTTTTGTTTATGAGTTACTATAATTTCTGGAAAAAAGGATAATACAACAACTTGTATTAATAGAAAACCGTCATTGGAAGGTCGTTTATGGGGTGTCATTAGTGACCATAAAGTGAAAAAAAGGAAGAAAAAAGTGGCGGTGATCAAGAAAACTTCCAAATACCTCCATTTGTACAGAAGCAATGGTTACCATGTGATGCCCCCTTAAATAGCTCTACTTTCAGCTTAAATATTTGTTTATATCTTTAAGGTCTGACGATATTCGTGTGCGTCGATTAATATGCGACACCCCTGTATGTACATGTATATATGTAGATATGTATATATCAGCAAATTCCAACGCTTTGTTACCTTATAATAATTATCAAATTTTGAATCTATTATTTCATTACAGAAGTACAAAAGTGTAGGGCTTGGATAATAGTCCTAAATATTGCATCGAAACTATATGTTCCCACTTTATGCACGTTTACGGCGTTTGAATCTTAAATATTCTATTATTACTTACAATTAGAGACAAAATAAATTACGCAAAGAGGGATAAAGAAATTAAATAAATTGAAAATTTCATTGCCCGAAGATTATAAAACAAATATTAACTAATTCTTTGCATTTTCCGATTTTAAATAATAAAACAAAAATAATAATAGATATTATCCTACATGGTAAACTTAAACAATTATTAAAACTACTACGATATTATTGCATGTAAAATAATAATTATGGGTAGTCATGACGCCACTGTTTCAAATAATGTACCTCACGATTCACGGGTAGCTAATAAAACATTTCCTGTGCTATAACGTACAGTGATCAACGTTTTTATGCAACTTTTTTATTGCAGACTTGAAAATGGCTGTGTTTATGCAGTTGACATTTCATATGCTTTTATATCAACTATAGTTGATCAGAACTATACATAACTTCTTATTACATGCGAAGCATCTAAAATCGAATCCCAAAATTTTTCTGTACAGTATTTTGAAAGTAAGTGGAGTATTGCATCCTAAATATTATAGAAAAGATATACACATTCATTTACTTAAAAAATTTTAACTTTTTTTAAAACTTTGAGGCACTTGTTATGTTTACTTTTTTAGTTATTTTATATTTATAATCTAGTAGAAGTAAAAATGTTTGTATAGGTTTGTAGTTACATTATGAAATTTGCATGTCTGTGAGGTTCCATCTTTCCGCATCTTATACATATAGTCAATTTAATTCCGTAACGCAATAATAGTTTGCAAATCAGGTACGTTATATAGTGAATTATAAATAAACGATGTAATGAAGTGTAGTAACTTATGTCACAAAATTATCGTTGTCACCGACAATAGTATCTTTATACCACTAATACTTTACAGATATATTATAGTAATGAGAAAAGTTACTCGTTTAAAATTAAATGCTACGAGTAATACATTTTTACGCTGATGTGCGCTTTGCTCAGATATTCATAAAGTTGCATAATGAAAGTAAATTCTCCCTGTATTGCAATTTTCCAGCTATATTTTCTTCAATGAGAGATATTGTAGGTATTCAAGTTACCTGACTGGGTCAAATTTCGTGGACTTCCTAGTTCATTAAAATTGGCTGTTCATTAAAATAATAATATATTAATTAGTATAGTTATAATTATGATTAATTATAACAAATATACGATCTGAACAAACTGTGAGCCAAATTTGAGATCCGAATGTCGATAATTCCCTTCGTAAAACAATATTCATTATGCTTAGAGTAGTATACCTTTAGCAACATTAGTCAAAAATTAGCATTACTATAGTTTATCCTCATTCTTTGTTCTCGTACCGGTTTACGAATTATCGTGCAAATAGTTCCAGTATGAGATAATAATTGTAAAAAAAATGATTCACATCGGTATACTTTTAGAGAAGCATTGTCTTTCACTAACGTAGAATACTATTAATCATAAAGATAATTGTGATTCTGATTTGAAAATCGATATTTGTGCTATGCGATATAAAAGCTTTCAACACCACAGAATGCTAGCTAGTATTAATTTTCAAAAAACAATCTTGAATTAGCATTTCGTTTGTTTAGATATTTTTTGAAACATTTCCGCCCGTTTCTGTTCATGTAATGGCAAGATTGTAAAGTTCAGTTGTAGTAGGAAAGGTAGCACCGAAAAACGACATGTGTCAAAGATAAGATAAACAGCTTATACATAATAGGAAGTATATAAAACGTTCCAAAAAATGGCTGCTGTCATAAGCGCGGTATAAGTAATAATACTGGCCCACCATACTACTTTTTCCCATGTGTTTACTTCCAGATTACGAAGCACATTAATACCTACTAGTAGGCCTGCAATGGCACCAGCAAAATGAGCAACGTACCCAATTTGATCATTGGTTTCTAACACGTAACGATTGTATATTGCTTGGCCAATGTCGAAAACTGTCACGACAAGGAATACTAACAATTGTAACACTGCAAACTCCATTTGTGACCAGTTCATTAAAATAGTTGCTACATGCGCAGTAATTAAGGCATATACACCACCTGATGCTCCTGCTAAGTATACAGTGGGATCTGATACAGAGGTGCCTAGAGATCCAGCTATAACACCAGCTATGTATATAATTAATACCCTCCACCACTTGTGCACCATTTCCAATGGAATACCCAGCATTATTTGCACAAGTAGATTTACCACTAAGTGAAATACTCTGTGTAAAATAAAGATTTCAATTACTTTCTGCTACAAAGGGGTATCTTCTTGCAAGTGTAGAAAAACATAATAATACGTACCCCACGTGTACAAACATGTATGTTAAATACCTCCATGCTTGGAATCTTTTATGTGGATTATAAATAAATAATGTAGCTGCAGGCCCTTCAACGGATGGCGATTTATGTACAATGACATCGTATAAAAATAGAATAATTTCTAGTACGGATATAATTATCATTGCTAATGCTGGAGGTTTACAAGTATATTCTTCTTCGTACTGTCCATCAGGGATATCGCTAGACCGTGCTGCTTGGAAAGTGGAAGGTCTTTGCGGCACCATTGACTGTACGTACCTTTGCACAAGGTGACCAAAAACACCTTGCATATCTTTTCTGTGAATCTGAAGAAGAATCAATTATTATAAAAACTTGTTCGAAAACACAGCACTATACAAACTTCAAAGCCACTTCAATTTAATACTACTGAATACTTGTATTAATGGATACACAATAAATGAATATCTTAAGGTCATGCTGAAGGCAGTACAAAATGCACTATGAGGCTAATAAAAAGTATAAATTAAAACAAACTTTGTATATTATTGTATATTCGTAAATATTTGTTTTATGTTTATTAAGCGACTAAGTCTTCCTATATTTGTCTTTGAATAGATAAACATATATATCAGCATGAATTGCGAGGAACATAATAATAATATAAAGGAAAATACCATAGCTATAAATTCAGGATAATCTAAATATCCCGATGCATCTAAATCTGCCTTACGCATGATTAGGTGGACAACTCTTGTTGGAATATCATTAGAGTAAGCAGAGCTCCGAATCATAGCTCTTAGTTCTTGATACGAGATCTTCCCATCCCCGTCGAGATCATATTTTTGGAATATTGCTTTCCAATGCTGAAAATGTGTGAATGATGATATATACAAATTACTGTATTCATGTAAACAGAATATATAGAGTATTTTCAAAGGTTATGGATAACAGCAATTACAAACAGATAAAATCAATTCTTACTGCATTGTTATACTGCAATGGTATTGTCACAGCAGATTCTCCCTCTTGATTGCTTGTCATTCTTATAAGTTTGAAACCTCTGTAACACATAATACATAATGAAACATAACAGAAACGGTTTTATATCCTTATTAATCTATCCACGTAGCATAATACCCTTTACAAACTTTATACTATATCTACATTTTGTGCCCTTATTCGAACTAAAGAAAATCTCGACCTATCAAATATGAAAAATTTCAAATTGGATAATGTAAAGAATAAAGAAACCCCTGCATTTCATCGAAAAATTATGTAAGAAAATATTTCCAAACCAAATGTGCTGCACCTAAATATTTGTTAAATTGGTAAATTAAACATCAAATGTGCCAATGTTACGGGCGAGCTACGTCTCAACTTACTTTTAAAGCGTACAAACAGACATACGCGCGAAATATCTATGAACCTGTTACGTTGATTAGTTTTTACGGATAAATCAGTTTTCTTTCAACATTATTCATACAAATGACACATATCGGTTTTATCTTATCGGATCGCTATGTTACCCGGAAAATCGACAATGTGAAACTTGCTTAATACGAATGATAGTTATTCGACCGAAAATATATATGCATTGCATTCGCGTAATAGACACACATTGTACAGAACACTTGATTTGCTTTGTAAAGTATCATTGACCCTCAATACCTGTATAATACGAATAGTAGAATTAATAGTAGAATTCTAATCAGCAATAAATAAATAACTTATTGACGGATTATCCGTGAACGACATTTCCCATTACTGAATGAGTTATTGTGCAAAGCCTCGTATCATTAGGTATACCAGGATACGTTTTGAAAAAAAACACTACGGCTGGAAGTCGCCTGCGTCGCAACAGGTGAACACAAATGGCCAAGCATCGCATCGTAGAAAGTACCGCAAGATGTATAGTGTGCAGTAGAATGTTGTAATTGTTCCTTTACCGATTGTCGACATGATCCTTTAGCTTCCTTAATCATATTTTATTTATTGGCCGATTACTTTCATGTTCAATAATAAAATCGCTGCACGATTTACCAGTGCAATAATCGTCGTATTTTATTCGCAGTATAAGTGATTATAATTTGATGTTTAAAGTAATAAAGAAATTAAATTAATTAGTGCGAATACTAATTCGAAGCTTTTTTATATTTTTGTCAAAATTGCAATTGCGTGCAGCAGTGGTAAGTGTAGCAACGAAATCCTACCTGAACGAGTCATTTAATTTTTTTTTAGTGAATCATGAATTCGATGTGTATGTACATTAGATAGCTTGGATATACAAAAGCTTATTTTCGCCAGATATCAACGATGTATCGAGCGTTCATATTATGGTACATTGCAGACCGATTCGATCCAATTGTTCGGGTCATTATGTAATACAAATATTTATTAAAAATATAAAAATTCGTAAAATATTCGCCTGTATTTTCGAAAAGTCTCTGTGGACCTACGGGAAAATTCGACCGACTTGAAATGGGGGGGGGGGGGGATGGAACCTAAAGATAAAGTTTTTACCGCGGTTATTTATTACTTTTATGAGCTATTAATGAAGAGCTTTCAGTACTACACATCGGAAGTGTCGAGGGTCCAATGGCACAATAGCGATTTCGGCCTCAATATGTATAGAGTGATGGGGTAGATTGGGTTAGAATTTAAAAGCGCTCAGTCTGGTAAGGGTCTCAATGTTTAGGAGTTTTGGGACACCGTATAGGCACTGAGGCCGGTTTCGTCCCTCGCCGTCGATGCATCAGAGCGAAGACGGTTGTATTTGTGACATCTGGATAGGTAGCATTCAATGCTTTAGCAACATCTCTATACGTAGCTTTCATTAGTATCTCAGAACTAATAAATATCCGCGGTCAAAATTTTAAATTTGTGTTCCATCCTCACCTACCCACCATTTCGCCGAATTTCATGTCGATCGCTCACTAGTGCTTTTCGGAATAATGCCCAGAAATTAAATAAGTTTTAAATTAAGTTTCGTGTTTTGCTTAAAATAATAATTCATAATATCTAGTACAATTCAATTGTGAATATAAATTATTATATACGATTTTTCTTTTTACTCAAATTACAAAACACCATGCGTCAATGGGAATAATATTTTCTAAAGAACGAAGGATCATAAATTGCAAATGTGACAATATATTAAACTATTTAATTTTTATTGTTCTGTGCTTAATTTATTAAGCGGATATGATTAAGCTTATGGTGGTAAATTATTATTTGAAATACGAATAGTGAAATGAATATAAACAATTTACTGTCTTATTTATAGCTGCATCAAAAGAACAACCAAATACCTAATAAACTTATCTAACTCCGTAATTCAAAATTAATATTCTTTACATTCAAATACAATACTTCTAATGTGTACTATAGGATTCTATTAATACTTGAATACTTGCGAAAAATGTGTATGAAATATTGCCGTTTTGATTACGTGTATAACTGCTATGCATGCCTTGGAAAGCTGACTCAACAGGATGTACGGATCTCCCGACTATACTTCACTTCAAATAACTCGCTACTTCGGCATTCGACAAGATATGTATACATGGGTAGGTACAATTAGGACCGTTACAGAAGGTTTTATGTCTCGACACTTTTGTGTTGAATCCTAGAGAAACATCGGCCGCCACCGAAAAATGCTGTCACGGTGTCTGTCAATGGATTTTTATATTGTCGGATATCCGGCACACGGTTAGGACATTATCCGTGCGAGGTCGATAGAGGTATCGAGTAAAATTCTAACTCGCGAAACTATTTTCTTTTGCGAAACTTTTTTTAGCCCCGTGTGGAGGTGCTTAAATGTATGAAACGGTTACATGGCAGCAGATGTAGCATAGTTCCATGGATGGTTTGTATACGTATACTCGTAACCAGTTGCTAAGTAACAGCAGAATCGATCAACAATGCACTCGCTCGCGTTTGCCTACGGTTGCTGTCAGTTTTGCCTTCTTAACCAGCACCTAAGTATACTACACGCTGTGAGACTGTTTCTCATCGGGTGATTGATGTATTCGATGACAATGGATATGTCGAATAAAGTGCGAAAAATAAAAGTTGCCGCCAATTACAAAGTGAAAGAACCCATAAGTAATTTTAAATTGAGGTAACATACATATACATATGTGCATATGCGGAACATGCGAAAAGTTATTCACGACGGTGAATTTATAACCAGCACAAAAGAATTTCGTAAAAATTAATGATTTATTCGAGTTGTTCGTTTTTGTTTTTGTCCATTCCTGTATATTATTCGAAGTGCACGATTAACTTCACCCGTTGAAACGATCGTAATATACAGTGGTGAAACAACATCACTGCTTTGCCGGCGAAACTTCGCGGGCAAACCTGTCGATAGAATTAGATCCCGGCCATCTGGCAGAAATTGTTTCCACCTTCTAAATTGTATTTACCTTTCGCCCGTTTATTGTTTCAGTGTAAAAATCGCACAGCAAAGACCTTTGCTTGCAGAACTGCTCAAAGAGAACGATGGGGATACCAGAGATTCGAATTTTCTTCAAGAAGATGAGCGTATTTTTAACTGGCAGGAAAAAGTCTTCAGTCCGTTCGAAGTGAACTTTTACAGCGAAGAAACGAACTGCTTGACCGAGTGTCAAAAGTTCTATTATCGGCAGATCAAGGAGAAAAATATTCAGGGCTCGCAACTTTACACGTATACGCAAAACGACTCTTACTATTCGAATAGCGAATTGCTAACGAAACCAGCCAAAACAAAATTGTCGGTCAGAAATGAATTTGCGTTGCCGGCCATACAAAATCGAAAACCATTCCCCGAAAGGTATAATAAAACGGTCATCGATGATGCACCGGACGAGGCAAGGATTCGAACGAATCATTATCTTTACATGGATCGTTCTACGATGTATGTCATGGTTGATTTATCTCAACGGGATAAAATCTTGACAAGCTCCGACGAGGATACAGAAATTTTACTATGTGTCATCACGTATGACGGATTGCAAAAAATTTTGTCGGTGAATCCCGACTTTACGAACGACGATTGTTATGTTATCACGAATTCCAATGGCATTCAATTTAATTATTGGATCGAGCATGCTTCCGAGAAACAGTCGTCATTGGAATTGCAGCAACAAGAAAACGAGTTGAGACGGGTATGTCATATACATATGAATCTTCTGCTCATATTTGTTGAATTAAAAACCGGTTTGCATATTACATTATGATTCGATTGTATTTCGTTTAGATTTTTTTACTGCATACCATTCCTTTAATTTATTTTATTTGAAATAAATTGTGATACGAAAGTTAATAATATTGTTGATGTTCTTTAAGTAAGGGAAAAAACTGAATTCTTATAATTGAAATATGCTTGAAAATTTAATTCCGGTCAAAAACAAGTAAAATTTGATTGAACAGTTAACATTTATTTTGGAAGAAGTCGGATATATTAGACGACTGATTTTAGAAAAATGGGATAAAACGGGTATACGTACCCCACATAGGAGATTTCGGAGATTTGTCTCATCATTCGCTGTGGATAAAACATGATTCTTGAATTGAACGAAAATTTGTCACTAATATTAATGATAATCTTTTATAATTAATTGTGTCACTCTAAATTAAATTTAGTAGTTTTATTTTGCACTTGGTTGAAACACGTTCTGAGAATGCGATTGCTTTCGTATTTAATTGTGAATTTTTGTTCATTGTAGTATACGGGTAATTATATTAAATATTTATCAATTATTTGAAGTACGTCGAAACTAGGAATAAAAAACGATGAAGTATGTTAACCAGTGTGATCTCAAATCCAACTGAATTCTACGGCAATGAATGGCTGCTTAAACATCTTCACACAATCTGTCGGTTCATATATGTATATGCGCATCACACACACAACTACATGCTAAACTGTTTACACGGGCACCGTGGAGCAATACTATTATCTAAATACTAAAGTAATTATTTCTCGTAGCTCCGGACTATGTATCACGATCGTATTTATATTAAATATTTTTTTTATAAATTAATTATTTAATTAGAAAATAACGCATTTATAATAATATTAAGAAATTAGTACTTCTTAAATTTTCAAAACTGCATGCTTATAGAAAAATTACATTTGCACACATCGTATAAAAGTACTAAATACTATTATGACAAACTTTATAATTTTACAGGAAATTAAACAAAGATTGATGTACAAAGAAGCAGAAATATCGCACAGTTTGCAACTAGTACCATCAAATGTATATAAATTTTTTATAAAACTAGATATATTGTCAGCCCATGACTTCTCTTTTAATGGGTTATTCATTTCCTATCACCTTATTTTGCCAGAAAATTGGAGTACAAATCAAAAAGAGAGATTGTTTGGAAGAACTCAGAGATGTAACTTAAATAATAATTCTGCACATTATAGCTATGCTACAGAGATATCATTGGAGTTTCAATCGAGTAATATGTACGATACACCTAACGTTTTACCATCTTGGCCTCGATTGCTACTCTCAGTTTCATCATTGGACAACTGGTTCAGGTGGCTAATTTAAATATTACAATTTCGATACGTTTAACGAAGTCTATAAAACGAAATTGATGTGTACAATTAAAAAATTTTAGATATCGTACAGAAGGTTATGCAGCTATTCCTTTGCCTGCGTTGCCTAGTTTCTACAAATATAATATTTCAACTTGGCGACCAACAGGAAGCATTATTAACTCTCTCAGAAGATTCTTTACTGGTGGTACTTATGAACTGGAAGATATAAGTTTCTGTAGTATCCCTAAAGGACATGATAATAAAATGTTAAATAAGTCACAATTAAATGTTACGCCGAGTGGTTATATAAAATTAAATATGAATATCATTCACCAAACTCATAGTTCAATTAAAGACAGTGATCAGCTAGATTACTTTCGAAGAATGAGTACAGATAAATTTATGGACAATATCGAAAATATTTTTGAACAATTTAAGATAGCAAGAGAACGTATGTTACAAATTAGAAATTTAAAGATCTAGTCATTTAGATTTAAGTAACCAACTGCTTATTATAAGCAAGAGAAAGTGTTCTGTAATATACTGGTATTTTCATGTAATAATTAACAAGCAGTAATAATAGATTTCGATCTAGATACAACGAAATGATGATCTGTGATACAATATTGTATTAATAGAACTATTTATAGTTTTTGGATGAAACAACCTTCGAAGTATGTTTATTAAATGTTGTATAATATGGTGATTCCTCTTGCGATCTTTGCTACTATTGTTACATTTTTATTGACCTCATTAACGAATTTCGCTGCGTTAAACAAAATTGCTTTGAGGCACAAGTGAGATAAAATAAAAGTAAATATGTTAAACATTAATAATTAGACAACCTTATTCTTTTAAGATTAAAAATAGCAATATAAAAGGTAAAATAGACGAGCGTTGTTAGGCAAATTGCTTGACTGTTAGGCTGTCTTTTTTTATTAACAAATTATTATATATTAATCGGAAAAAATTAGTTAATTCAGGCAACACGAAATATTTAACTTAGCATAAATACATTTTTGTAAGTTTCCATTTATTCCATAAGGTATAAACATATTTAGTCACATGTTGATCCATTGATGTTACATTACTTATAACACTCAGAATTATCGTTACTACTTTGTACTTGGCCCTAAATAATAATGTATCGAGAAAAGAATTATTATGCAAAACATGTAAAGACTATTGCTTATTTCATTAATACTCTTCAAAGTGTACTTCAATGTTGCTTTCTTGACATTTATTACATGACACATAGCAATCTATACAAATTATTTTTGTTTCATAACTTGAAATAAGTTATGTAGCATGGTGGTAATAAATTTAAATAGACACGAAAACAATATCTTAAAGTTCACTGTTACCTTTCCAAATGTCACAAACTTACAGAAAAAACGAAACTGGGTGGAAGAAGGAGTTTCTTTGAACTAACTCAGTTTTCTAAAATCTGGTTACGAAATAAAAGACTAGAGTAAAAGTGCAAATTAACGAATTAGAGTCATGTTAATCATTGTCTCCTCTTTGCAGCTTTTAATGCTTTGGACTTTTGCTTTTCTCCACCAGATAAGAATGACGTTATTACCTCAGACATTTCAGGCATGTTGTAATTAGTGAAATTATTTAATTGCTCCATTTCCTATAAAAAACAAATAATGCATTCAATTATCAAATCAAGTGACATATACTTACGAGTATCATACACAAAAAGTCCAATATAATCACTTGGCTTGAATTATTAACAAACCTTTTTAGTTTCAGGATCATTCATCATTTTTGGTATAATCATAATTAACAATAATGGTAGTATCATCATTAATACCTATGAAATTAGAAAGTTGTTAACAAATATTCTTATTTATCTGTAAAATTTTGGCCATCTATAAAATATATTTCATACCATTGGATTAAATAAGAAGTCTGTTACTCTCCATTGCTCCCTAACTTGGAAATAACGGAATGGTGTGAGGGGTCTCATCTTTAAGGGATACGGAACCTGTATTACTTGCGATGTTTGAATCAAATTAACTTTCCTTGCCCTGAATTTTCCTTTCGAATTAATTTCTACTCTAACAGGTTCGTAAACGCAGTTAGGATTGACAACTTCGATAACATACGATCCGGACGGTACATTTGAAATGATAAATGTTCCATCCTCTCTAAAAACGATTAAACAAACAATGCATAATTCTAACCTATACAAGACATACAAATGCAATGATTATCCACCAACTCTGATTTCATAAACCGACGGTTGTTTCTTGTACTCGATATACTTTTTCACTTTTTAATAAGTCAACACATTTGACGTAAATTTACCGTAGGAAACCATAACGTTCTCCACCGTTAGCCATGACGTGAGTCATTAGCTGCCATCCATTTGACGCTGCATTTTCCCAAGGAAAAACTTTTCCTTCGATAACATATAAATCTGTCGATGTGTCCTCGTCAGTTTCAGCAATTACGCATCTATACGATATATTGACAATCACGAAAAATAGAAAAGTAATACTTTTATGCATAATCATATTGAACCTCTACACTCAGCAGTCATGAAACTGTTGATATCCAATGTTCATAATACAAAAGAGGGTATGAGAGCAAAAAGTACTCAACAACCACTGGGGCTCTAAAAGCCCCAGAAGCAGATGCGGCGGTGAAGCGAAATGGAAAATGAAACGATTGAGGTTTTACCGACTCTTTATATTTATTTAATATTGACGCTCAAGCTCTGGCGCGTTTTTACTTGTTTAACTCGCGACGGCTTTTTCTATAGTAAAAAATATGCTAGTCGCTAATGACTAGTGTTGCGTACCTATTGGTGGGATATGGGGAGTTTGTGTTGGTTCGGTGGCCCGTGGGGCACTGAACCGCTCTGCTTGTGAAGAAGCGCGGAATATTCAAAGACAACTAATACTTTTACAAAGATTTATGTTTATTCACTGTTCGAGTTAAAAGATACTGATCATTTCAAGAAATTGCTTTGATTTGTACAAGTAATCTGCCGCTGTAGCTCTGTTCAAGGCTAACGTTGATCTTCGGTGAGAGTTTATATTAATCTATTTCATGGCTTACGTTGAACTGTTTTTCGAGGCTTCTTCTTCTTTCCATTACAGCTCTGGTTCCTCTTCCTCAGGTCCTTGGTTTATGATATTTATTGGTCTTGATAGGGTTCCTATTCGTCCTCTGGAGCATGGAGCTGGCAACACTTCGTTAAGGGGAAATTGCGGAAAAGCCCTGGAAAGCGCGCAAAAGTCAAAGGAAGCGCGTCAAGGGTCGAGCGGCTGTTAAAGGGTCTCTTTTGTACAGCCGTCGAATATGTGGCGATCAGCACAGGGTATCGTTGGGTTCGACTACCTCCGGAGGTCATACGTTATTCTATAGAGTTAATTCTTTATTTTCTATAATACAACAACCTTTAGGTATCTTCCAAGCGAAGTGTTGTAAGATCCAAATGCTCTGACTTACCTTTAATTCGACTACCTACGACTTATGCTAAATAATATATAGCTTTATTTATCGCGTATGTTCATCCGATTACAAATTTCGCTCTTAAGTTATTATCGCTATCGATAGTTACAATTATATAGTCGATCATTGATTCGATATCACTAGATATTAAAGCTGCTAACGCGATAGCGTAACACTAGATTCGATATCTTAAAGATTGTGCCCCTAACCTAAAATTCTTAAACAACTAGAACTAAAGACATAAAACAACTAGAACTAAAGACATAAAACTAACTATAACTAACACTAACCTAGTAACCTGGTCGCGACTCTGCGACCGTCGATAACTACGGTCGCCGCACAGAAAAAGTACGTGGCGCCATCTCGCGTTGGCCGCACCTCGAGTAGCAGTTATAAAAAATAAATTTCTGGACCACATCGTCAATTTAAAAAATTGCCGTGTCCTCAGCCTGCAATGAGTATTTTTAATCCGGACACCTATCTTCTTTAAGAGATTCGAGAACATAGCAGTTGTGGTTTAAAAGTTATAAATTATTTAAAAAACGGCGAGAATGAACTTCGGGTCGTTTCAATTATATCGACTCCTGGAGGCTCTAGATTACTGATCGTGTGTTTAAAATGAAGGTAAAGGATGCTGCTACACGACAATAAACCATTTACAAATGCTCGGCGATTTTTGCCACATTGTGCCACATTGCTATATTGTCCAGACTGTTGGAGGTGGCAGTTGTTTCTCGTAGCTTTAATTTATGATCAGTCCGGTTAAAAAATACGCTCTGGAAGGCGATTTGTTTAAACGAACGACGTAATCCATAAACTTGACATCGAAGAAGCGGTAAATTGCCCGAAAGGTGCAAACGCGAGATGGCGCCATATCTCCAATTAGCGACTCTCTGCGGGGCACTAGAACCCCATTATCATTTGTATGACACGCAACGTTATCAACAAAATTGTTGTTCATTTTTATCTCTGCTCCTGATGGTTAGTTTTTAATATATAGGGTGCCTAATAAAAAGGAAGCGAGTAATCTACACGAGCAAAAATGCCACGTTGCTGTAACTATGAAGGTTCAGTTAGCCGCAGTAATAATTTTAATTGTTTAATTGTTTAGAACAAATTAACGTCACATGGAATAATGTTCGTATTTATTAGAGAGGGTAGCTTATACTTCTAGCATTAATTTATGTTGTTTGATCATTGACGTAAATTCAATTATCTCGTGTTCCACAGGGCCGCTTTTAATCAAAGACCTCTTAAATTAAAGCTCTTGATTCAAGGAACAATCTGTTCCACCTTTAGAATAGCCCACGTTTATAGTTATCGTGGTATTGTCAAACGAATATGTAAATTGTTTATAAAAGATAAAGAGCGCATGGAGCAATTGTAAATGGCTTATTGTCGTCTAGCAGCATCCTTTACCTTCATTTTAAGGTCTCAATTATTATATCCTCAAGTTCTTATTCTTTAACCGTATCCGAGCCTGGTAGGGTTTTTGCTTTATAAATTATAACCAGTAATTAAACGACGTTATACATTCGGAACAAACTGAAAAGTCTATCTAATAAGTTCTATCATATTTACATTCCCTCTTTTCAAAGTCTTATTCTTTAGTCTTGCACATTTAAATAGGCTTGTACGAATGATTAAGTATAAAAGTCACGTTCTAAATTACTTCATACATATTTAATCAAATATTTCTTCTATATTCCGGCACATATTATCACATAATTACAACCGCAGTATCGGACATAATTAATTTTCAAGAATGCATACATATATTGTTGCGATAAATTGAGAGAAAAGACGGAGTGGATATAATAAATCAAACTTCAATTACATTTAACAGATTCTCTGTTTCGATGAGAAGTATAAGCACGTTGGAAGAAAACTGAGCAGTGATTTAGAAATATATTCTAAAATGTATAAATGAAGTCTACTCTGTTTCAGGATCCTTAAAGTATTAAATATAATCAATAATCCGTTAACACAACGGTGTCCTGAAACTCCCACCAACCTGATACACAGGATCATATGGTAATTATATAGCATTTTGAAACACTACTGTTTCGAGCTTCGAGTTCCGAATTGAACAACGAAATTTCATATGCACCAGCCTCGTAACTGCTTAGACTTAACCCTCTTAGTACCCAAGAGCCGATATATCGGCTTCACGGGATTCTTGAAGAATACATACCTGGAGCCGATATTTCGCCTTTTCGTTTCCAATACAATGTTAATACTACATTTATAAAATATGTTTCTATAGTGGAAGATGTCTTTATTGAACGGATATATACAGACACATCTGTATATGTTTCACCGAGTTTCACGTCAAACATTATTGTAAAACTTCCTATACGCGAGTCTATGGGTGGTATTCATACTTCTGACCAGAGGCTTTGTACTTATCTACATCAGGCCTTGGAATTAAGTGATTTTGGGGTCTTGGTCCCTGCGATCGCCAAGCGACCTGAAGCTTCTCAGGCGCGTAGGATACGAACCGCGCGGGTCGTACGAGGGTGAAAATGATCTGATTGCGAGTGAAAAGAGGGGAATCTGGTGTGCCGCACGTAAACAAGGAGATGCTGTCCACGAACTGTATGTTCTGCGTACAACAAAGAAGCACATGGAGGATAATATCACCTTCGTTGGTGAATAATAGATTTGGATTTGGATATAATAGAATAGATTTGTTTACGCTATAGAAAAAAGGTATAGTTCACAAAATATAACTGTCTTCACCGCCTTAAAAATATAAAAGTCTCCACAAACGACAAGTTTTCATTTGACCATTATACACATACAAAATTTAATTTATGAAACATAATTTCTTTCTATTCCTTATGAAAAACTAGATACGCTTTGTAATAAGACAATAACAAACACGAGTATATATTTATCTTTCGGAAAGACATGTTAATTTTAATAATTGTCCTCGAAATCGTATATTTTACAGAAATTTTTCTGGCCAGTTCTTAGAAAACTTGCACGGCACTAACGGGACGGTTAATTATATCGAATCGCACACCTAAGAGGATAGCGCAGAAGCTAGTGATGATACCAATGTGAACGAGATCTCCCCGGATACCGGATAATGCATCGAACATCGACGTATCGCGGTCACAGAGGTATCGCGCTTCAATTATATTCGGCATGTATATGTTCACCCATTGCAGTGCTTTATGTATACCACAAGCGTTAGCTGTTCGGTGGACAAACGAGGCGCCAAATGTCAACCAATTTTAGCATGTCCACGAATAATTGTCAGCTATTACATATCCTGAAACGTATCTATCAATCGAGAGGACACTGTTCTATAATTGAACGTGGTTGCCTTTTCAGCGCTTCTCGTCGATATTCTAATTCGGCCAACTGTATGTCCGTGTATAAAATTTGCCGTAAGTAACTGGAGCTACGTACCAATATGATACCCACTTCGATGTCATGGGTAATTTACCAGTAATTTTTAACGCCTGGAAATAATTATTCTTCGCCGATTTAATTATTGGTGCCTGCGTTTCGATATTTTCACAATTCTCAACACGGTGTAATAAGAAGTAACGGTCACGGCTTATAGCGTCTACCCTACACGTTTGGATATGTGGACATTTGATCAAATAAGTTGTCGTTTCTTCGCGAGTAGAGAAAACGTCTGTAAGGAACCGTATGTCGCAAATTCAACGTTTGATCAATATAAGTCATTAAAGTTTTAAGGCTGAAAGGTCTATGATCACCCCTGAAAGCCGTGATCATTACCTTTCATACACCCTGTAGGTTAGGGCTGATATATCAATTTATTTCGATAATTTATACGATTTGTGCAATCGTTTGCTCTTAAAATGTTTCAAAGCTGTGGGTAAAGAAACGTTAGGATTGCGCTCTATTGAAATTAATTCTTTGCAACGATCAATGAAATGGAATTATATAATATACCGCACAAATAAATGTTTAAAGTTTAATGTATGAATTATGGGGGCACTTTGACATCTATGTATATTTGCACTTCTGAGATCTTAAAGGGAACGAGCAGCAAATTTTATTGGCATTCTCGTTTCGTCATAGGAGAAAAGAATTCTTTTCACCAATTGGTTACCTTCGCAAATAACGTAGGAAACAAAAGTTGAGAAATTACTCATCACAAATAGTGTAAGCATTGTAATATATCGAACGGGAGTAAAAAAAATAGTTTCATTAGACATTAATCACAGACAAAGGAGGAATAAATATGACAGTGACAATTCAGACAAGTACACAATGTATAATAATACACTCTTTACTCAGACATACCTCAACAAAATTTTGCGTTATTTGCTTATAGTTCATTTTTGCACATTCGGTTGGCAGAAGATATTGCGCTCGCCGGTTGGTAAAGTTCGATTTCAAGATAAGCATAGAAAAAGACAAATACTGAAACTTACCGCCAAGTTAAGTGGTCACCTAAGGTTGATCGATCACGTGGAAGTATCACTGGTGCTGTTCAACGTCCTTGATAGCAGGAAATAAAATATTCGTAGTCGGCAGTCTAACTTTCTACGGATGTTCAAGTAGTTCGAATATTATGGTTTACAATGAAGGTAAGCACCTTTTGTTGCTTGAGAAATTTCGTCCTAGAGCCGTCATCAAAGGCAGTATGTATAGCCTTTGGGAAGGACCATTGCGTGCGACACACGTGTCTCTAATCGTACTTTGCGGTATAGACAATCGTACTACATATTTCCGGGCACACCTTTTATTTTATTTTAAATAGAGATAAATTTGTTTCCTGGAGTTAATCGATTTAGTCCACGAGCGGCTCATAGCCTGTGAATAACGTTTCAATAAATTCGCATCTAAATACGTTTAAACATATTTTACGATAACAGTTCTTGCGTTTCAAAGTTGGCAGGGACGGGAAATGAAAATAAGTGATGCCAAATTTCTAGCGTAATTTGTGGCATTATATTATTCGAAAATTAAGTTAACAGTTGTGACGTTTAATATCGTAAACCAGGCCTCGGAATTAAGTGATATTTCGGGCCGATTTTCAGAGTCAACGTCCCCTTTCTCCCGCTGCATATGAACCATGGGTCGATGGGACATGGGACGATGGGGAATCCTATTGATACGAGTGTCGCCCTAATGCTACCATCGCGGTTCATCTACGACGCGCTTGAGGAGCTTCGGGCCGCTTGGCGATCGGGGTTGCCCAGACGCGCTTCGTGAGAAGGGGTATGTATCCTTTGAAAATCGGCCCGAACGATCACTTAATTCCGGGGCCTGTCGTAAACAAAATTTTGTTTACAATCGTTATATATTTGTTGATCGTTATAGCGATCAACGGCTGCGTATTAGTTCAATTATTTAACCTTCAGTTACCCGCGGACCGTTGTTCGAATTCAAATTAAATACTTATTAATATAATTTTGATTTTTGTTACTGTTTCTAAACGAAAAAAGTAAATGATATATCGCAAATATTAAGAGCTGACTTTGGTTAAAATGATCAAGAAACAATAAACATTTGGCATCGTCTACATACGAAATTGTAATGATCCCATGAGAGGCCGTAACATCAGCTGTTGAGCATTGCCTGGGCCAGGGTTCGCGCAATATTAAGCAGGTTAATTCGCGAACGAATGGGTAAGTTTAACTAGTGTTTGCTAACATTAGTTACATAAATTTTTTTTCTTAAAACATAACTGTTAATGGTGTAGGTACTGTTAAAAAAAAATTTTTTTCCGTTATAATAAAACATTTTATTCTTTTCGAATAATGAATAAACGGATCGAACACTTGTTAGTTTGCTTCTTATTCATGAATGACGAATAATTCCACATCGTTCTTAATTAAGACGATGTAACATTTGCCGCACGCTTGTCTCGATACCCTCGATGTCCCCATCACGACCGAGCGCAGCTGAGAGGTACGCGCTTGAGCGCACGCTCTACGGGCGCTCTCATTGGCCAGTGTTTATCGTTAATAATTAAAAAACCGAGCTACGAGCAACATTTTGGTCAAGGAAAATCTTGTTCAGAATCACCCCAGCTACCCCCCCATTTCCGGGTGGCCCCATAGTTAAGAGACACCCTGTAGGCCTCTCACTTATGTGCTTTTCCAAATTAGAAGGGAAAGTTCTAGCCCACTATATTATTAATAACTATTGGTGTCGTAAAAATAGTAGTTCTGATGAAAAGGAATACAAATTTTATTTGTAACAAAAGCGGAAATGCTTGTGCCGCCCATTTTATAGAACTTTTATGATAAAACTATAGAAGAATTTATAATACTTTAAAATACCGGAATATAAATACATACGCGAGGGAAACATTAATCTTTTAGGAAGCTGTTTTATACTTCAAAGAGGTCAACCATACCAAGGTACCTTGTTCATGCTAAATTTAATAGCTTAAAACTTTCAGTACGCTAAATTAGCCCCCTAAAAGAATATTTTATACCAAGTAAAATATAGCGTTCCTTTTATCCTTTGATGAACGTTTCTTTCACAAAATTATCTAGAAATTTGATGTATCAACTAGCAGAAATAGTAAATTTTACATCATCCAACTGTACTATGGCATTGCATTGAGACAGCTGTTGCTCCTTGTCGGTAGACAATCGCATAACACGGATAAGTATACACGAAACGTAGTTCCCTTTTTTAACCCTTTTCAATTTGTCCATTCGTGTGACGTTTTCAGCTACTCGTTCCATTTCTTTACCGCTACGCTTCGATGAATCAGTAGTCTACATAGAACGTGTACCGTTATCGCCAGTTCAACGTAAAAATATTTATTGAAGTATGCATGCGCTGATACGCATTATATTATAGAATAAAACAGTTTTTCAGGACCAGCGAGGTCAGACAGATGCTTATGGCTTGGGTGATGTTTGTGACACTTGGTTTTGCGATGTGCATGGTCGATTTGATGACGCTGTTCCCATAAGGTTTACGGGAATCGTTTTGCTCGTTATTGAATTGATGTTCCATTATGATAACCATTGAACCATAATTGACAATAAACGGCTGAGGTAGTGGGCCCAGATTGTTCGGATGTTTATGACATTCGAAAAATTTGCTAATTAAAATAATCTTAAGGTAGAAGCGACAATTTTGTAAGACTTCTGGGGATGAAAGATTTGACAATGTTCAATTTAAATGTCCGTGGTTAAATAAAATGATGTGGGTACGAAGAGCTAACAAATATTAGTTTGACTAAAGTTAAGAACATACAGGCTAATTTATCCGTCTTTTATATTAAAATATGTCTAGGGAGCTGGGAGAGGATAAAGTAACCGGCCCGTCCTTTTTAAGTAGGCTACTCGAGACTGACTCGACTCCTCGATCGCCATTCTATATTTTCTTCGCGCCCTCACGTACATGCACACGTACCCGTCCACCCACCCGCAGACACACTCGCCCGTTCCGTCAAATCCTCCCGACGACGACGACGATGACGCGTCGCGACGCCGAACTTGACGACCGCGGCCTGTCCTTCGAATCGGCTTCGCGGGTCGCGTCAAAAGCGACTTAGCAGGGTCGCGATCTCCTCTTGCGCGTCACCCCGTCATGCACGTGACGAAGTACACATAGGTACTTCCAGTTTCAATATGTAAGCAATAAATTAAGTAACGCAGTGGAATTTATAACAATACGACTGAAATTTATTGTATTCTTTATAACATATCTTCTTTAATTTGTCTAACTAAGGCATGTTAGTTCGCAGAAAACGTTAAGGAATTAATATTCATTGTTGCACGAATGCGTGCATCCTAATATTCGGCAATATCCAATTTACATTTCTAACTCAATGAAACGGCTTTCCTTTTCAGTTTAATCAATTAAATTTCCCAGATGCCATTACATTTAACATGTTATTACAAATTCGTTATCCTCCCTTTCTCTCATTCTCAGAAAATTAAAGAAAAATAACATTTCAAACAATCAATCCATTCTCTATGTGCAACAACGCTGATTACCGTTCGCACGCGTCAATGCTATCGAAAAGTATTGCTCTCAAAACATTATTCTCATCGCAACTTAACCACTTACTTGAGTCTAGCAAACACCGCCCCAAAAAATTGCCGGACCGACCAATCGCGTTTCTAAATTTGAAACAAAGGGAGCAATAACGAATTTCCGAAAATTGGTTCAACATTGTTGTGCACGAGCGGGCTGGTAAGATTGTATGCGGCGCAGTTGGCGCGCCTGCCTAATGCGTCCAGGGCGCACGATGCGCCTGATCGTATGCGCGTTGGATAGAGGCGCGCGTGTACACCTTCCTGTCAGAGGTATCCGTCCGTAAGGCCGCAGGACGAGTTGTCTCCGTAGAAAAGCCGCCTATGGTGGTAGTGGTAGCTCGCGACTCTCTCTCGAGGGGCCAGTTCATTTCACTTCATTGTTTTACAGTATTTCGCGCACAATCGATAATCGAAGTGTGCGTCCCTCACGCGCCGCAGCGTATACACGTGCACGCGAATGCATCGCTGTTACACGTGCCTGTCAACATCGTTGACGGGTGCTGATTCGCGGTGTTCGGCCCGTGTTATTGTTTTACGGTTGCAATTCTGTGCAAGCGAGGGCTTGGTTGAACGTGGAACACTTTGTGGTTAGCAAGGGCACGAATCGATTCGGCTCAGGATATCTCGAAGAATCGTCGACCGTACCCACGAACGCATTCGTGTGATATTGTGAACTGGATAACGCTTCCTGTTCCGGGTTATCTCGCTACTGGTTGACGTTACATTCTCGCGAGCTGTCCTAGTAACAGGTAAGCGGTGCGTTAGGTTAACGGGTCTGTGTGGTGTGTGTGTATCATAGCTGGGCAATCGGATTGGTCCTTTTTTTCGAACGTCGATTCGATTGCGTTTGACAATGACTTTGGTTTCAAAGAGCTGCGATGGTTCCATTGTTTGTATGAAAATTGTGCAGCTTTATGATAGCGTGAAAATGCTCTAGTTACAACGAAGATCGATATTGATAGGTTGGTTTTTATTAATTCTGCGATAAGGTTCGAAGGTTAATCGAATAATTGAATATACGTATGCTACGATATTTTGGTAGGGCAACTGTTGAACTGTATTGGAAAACGATAGGCTGTAGAAGACAATTAAACGGAATCAATCAGTGGTTGATTCCTGGAAACGAAGTGCACATTGAGAGTGTAAATATAACGCGCACCTTTTCCCACGATTTTCATCTTTAAATGTCTTGTGGAACCATGTTATTTTATTAACTATTTCAGAAAGCAATAAAGCCACCGAGTACGCGACCGTGCGATCGAATATTTCACAAATTCGTTCAATTGCAGTACTCTCCTTTTTCATAAAAAGATATACTTTTTACAAAGTATAAACGTTATATCTATAAGAGCAGGTTAAACATAACTAAAAATATTACAGCTTTTTTTTTTGTTGAATTTTTTATACAAAGCAGTTCGAAAGTATCGAATTTTGTTACGTTAGTAGGCGGTTTCACTCCTTATTTACATGAATATTGTAGGAACTACAGTTGCCTTACTTTTAGAAGAACGTGTTGTTGAAACTCAATTTCATTCTAGAACGGAGCCGACATCCGCCTCATGTTTGTTCACGGTCATGTTAGTTGCGTTTACTCAACTTTCCCCTATTTACAATTACTTACGAAGGTATCTTGCTTCGATGTAGGTAGTTTGTCCACTAACGATGATATCGTTTTTTTTCAACTGTCTCGCAAATTTAAAGAATCAGTTTCGTAAGGCAGGCCGTACGGTTGGACTGTACGAGATACGATGCCAGGGATGGTACAGACCCGTCGAAATTATCTCACGATTTGCATTTTGCAACAATTGTAAATAGATAATAATATATTACCTCAATTTATTTAACGAAATTTCATAGACATTTCTTATTACAATTATGGGTAACAATATTTTATTAAAAGTCTTTACAAATTGTGCAAATATTGTCTCATATCGAGTGTATGCTTCGTACCTGTTATTTGTGGTTAATTTAGTTAATTTGATAAATTTGGTTTTATATTTATTATATTGCTGAACACAGCAATAACACAACACATCTGTAACATCATGAACATTTCCCCTATGACATAGATGCACGCCCAGTATATTTTTGTTATTTGATTTACGTTACATTGCAGAATAGAAATTAAACGAAATTGGTTGCAATAGTTGGAACATAATGTAACTATTCTGATCGTTCGCCCTTAAACAAATAACTTTTGTTGTGTGGCGATCACTAAGGCCAACACGATCCCACAATATTGTATATACATATAGATACGTAATGCACACTACGATTTCGAAAAGTCACCGTTGTCCGATCATTAACTCTTTTCTGTATAATATTCGATAAATCGAATTCTGATTACTCATCAATCTTCAGTTTCATGAACCAAGAGTAAAGTTCGAACGTGAATGAACTCTGCCACGAATATATGTTGTTTTTGTCGTGTCCCTATCATGTTCCGCGTTCCGTGTTGCAAAGTATGTATGATTGGATAGCTTTCGAAGCACGCGGTAAAGTTGAGTTTTGTAATACGAAACTTAGGAGCATGTTTTCGGTGATTAACCCAGTAGTCGATATCTTACGGGGGTGAGTAACCTGCAAGGTTGCCTTTCGTGAGTAACCGGGGCCGAAGTTCAAAGATATATATTGGCGTTACGTGGGCTGGTGGAAATTGTGGTGTTTCATTATAAAGTAGTAAAGTGGGAACAGTCAACTTTATCATCGAGTTAATAAACACGTGAACCGATAAGATGTATATCATTATTCTTTGCACGCAGGGTTTCGTTCTTTCAAATCATTTCCCTAGCTGACTGAGAAAATAGAGAGGCTTCTGTGTGGAAATTAATGCAAAATGTGTACAAGCGTGCGATTATGAAAGCGAGCTTTATATAATATTTTTTGCTTGCCCTTTATGCGGAAGCACGCGCAGGTGAAATTTGTTTAATAGAAAAATTTGTGCGTTGAATAATATCGAAATGGTGTATAACGAAACGGCTTTAAGTAAATTGACGCAACATGAAAACATGCGAAACAAATATTATCGTTCGCCCTATAGAATACCACGGAAATTGCAAGTACATTTTAAAAATAAGCGAAAATCATTTTTGTTTCGGAGCAATGAAATAATTTTAATACGCTTATATGAAATTCATGTTTCGTGCAGAATATAATTAATCGAGGATTGCTTGTATTATATATTGTACTATTTTACAATATGCTGTGCATTGGCTCTGCTTTATTTTTTTTCCTCTTCGTACGCGATAGTTGAAAAAGATAATATCATACCACAAATGCACGTAAAAATCTCGCAAAATCTCGAATATTATCTTTTTCTTTTATAACAACCGTTGAACAATTTCCTTTAATCTTTTGTGCATGTACTGAACGTATCCTTTTCTGTTTTTTTTCGCGAAGTTACTTTAATTGTGACTTACCAGAAAAGCAAGTTTAACTAATTAAAACTTATTTGCAGCACATTTGATTGACCTCCCCAGTTGATCTTTTCTTCTTAGGGGTTGGTATCGATCTTCTCTGTTCATTCTGTGTATAGTCAAAATAGTCCACCAACACGCGTACAATGGAAAATTATAAAGAGTATTATTATTATTATTATATATTACAAAGTACTGGATCGAAATGTTACTAACAAAACAAGCAGATAAAAAAGGCAACTACTCCACTGATAATTTTACACGCATATGGATATACACACTGATATGAACAATAAAAACGAAATAGAATTAAAACACGAATCGAACAAACATATTCAAATCAAGTATCGATATATTTTGATCCGGCGCAGAGTATTTAAACGCTTTTGCTAGTCTCAGGTAAATTCGTTCAGCGTTTCCGTATATGAAACATTATGATTTCGTAATATCCATTTCCAGGAAATCAGTTTGCATTAGCCATTCGCACGCGAATGGTCGGTAGTATGAGATTTGCGTGTTGTTGCCGCTGTTTCCGTAAATTTCGTAAATATCTGAAACGCTACGAAAGCTGCGACCACGGCCCCCCGGCTTGTTACGATTAGTTGTTCGTTGCTTTCTGCCATTCAATTCAAATTCAACGGCGATAATTATGCTGAAGGTAGATAGATGGGTATCTCGAGCACGCAGCGCGATTTTCGTGTCACCTTGTTATTATCATGGGAAATATGCCAGCGTGTGTTGAGCTTACTTTCCAGAGAGTGTGCTCACACCGACACGAGTACCTCTGTTGTTGCATGCTTAGAGAAGCGGCGTCGAAATGGCTAATTATTTTCTAATTAATTTTTGCTGTGACGCAACTGCTACTGGTATATTGTGCACAGGTCAATGGTACTTTCGGGTGAAACACTGTTTTTCTTTGGGACTTGGCAACATTTTTAATTTCCTAGTACCCTGAATTATATTTAGTATTTTACTTTGCGAAGATGCGTAGATAAAATTATGCAACGGTGGCTTGTCTTTTATCTGCGGATACTTTTAAGAGGCTCGTGGCAATGCAAATTTTACAGATTCATAGTGATGCGCAGGAGTTGTAGGCTTGACGTTAATAATGAATATATTACTTTCGTGATCAGCGCTTCTTCATTGATATAAACCTCATTGTCATACACGGCAGAGAACGGCAGACATTGTTACACGATTGTGTTGCAAAGGATGTAAGTTAAAGTAATAATAATTATATTTCCCGACGATCAGGAGTTACTGCCATAAGCATTAATCACAATATCGCCAATTTTTAATCAATTTTATTACTGATAGGTTGAGCAGAAGTTCTTAATTTCGTATTGTGAAAATTCCTTTATCTTGCGTTCATACATATAAGGATATATAATTTTCGAGTAATTTCCTGTGTTCTAGAAAATTTTCATAACGAAAACCTTGTGCAGTTCATTTGCAATTGTTTATAGGCTTAGTAAGTTTCTGTATTCTTTTTTATAAATGTTCGGGAAATTAAATTTTTGTAACATATATTTAACTGGGTTCCATTTAAGATTGTAAAAATGTATTCACATATCCAGTATTCGACAGAAAATTAAACTTAACGCAACATATTAACTGCGTTTAACTAACAAAGAATATCCGAACATTACTTGTATAGTAGTCCGTTTCAGTTTTGTATTCCCATGAGGACCCAAATAGTATGATTGCATATTTATTATACATATACGTGGAAGTATCCATGACCGAAGTACAACCAAGTATAGCTGAGTGTGAGAAGGGAGCCCAATTTAACGTCGGTGGAAGCTAGGTGTGTGCCAGAACAAATGTAATTTTACGTCGGTGGTCATGTGTTTGTTAACAATTAAACATTAATTAGAAGGAAATTGATACAGAACAATGTAAATGAGATTACGAACAGTTTCTGTGATTACTTTGTTGGCCGAGGGTTCATGATTTCTTCGTACGGTTAAGAAACACGTGTGTTGTGTCGTAATGTAAAGAAACGCATAAGTTGGCGCGGCTACCTGTTACTGTCGACAAACTTTGCCAGAACACAATTGATAAATTTATACTATTTCCTACCGCGGCAGAAAAATATCGATAACCTTTAAATTATTTCATGGCGCCCTGTGCGAGCAGAACTGATTGCTTCTGAGTAATTTGCGCAACTATGTATCGATTTACGCATACCGTTCTCTATCAATATAGCGTTAAACCCTTACATTTAATATTACCTGTACTCAGATATGTATGCAAAGATACATTTTCATTCAAAGTTTATGCTAACCTGACCTTCAGATGAGCGCTATTCGGTACTAATTTCTTATTATAGAAATTGTAGGCTACTTTTTAATTATGAAAATTAATCAACAAGTTCTGCGTAGCGTTCGTTAAGAATTTACAATAATAATTATCGTAGGTTTCTAGTTGCTCAAGGGTATCAATTATTCAACCTTTTTATATTATATGCCCTGCATATGTGGTTAAAGCTGACTTTTTCCTTTACTCGTATACCCATTTTTATATTTCCTTTTTTACGTTTTATTCAGAATCTCATTTCCTTGGAGTATAAAAGCGGTTTAACGTCCGTTTTCTTTAGCCCTGGTGCCAAATCCTAACATATATTTTACCTTAATACAGAGGATAGCAACATATTTTGTCGATTATGAGATTTGAATATTGATTTACCGATTAATTCCATCTTTAGGCGATTATTTTAAGGCGGAATTCGTGCACCACGGGATCTCTTTTTTTGTTCACGTTTGTAGCCATTTTTGTTTTAACGCGAAATGGGATCTGTGGTGTACAAAGGGTACACTCGTGTGCACATAGCAGGGGCCTATTGTAATAGACTAGTACATATGATTGGTAACGCATATAATCTATCAGGATAGTACTTAGTCGAAAATTGGGTCAAATACATTGTCGAGCTACTTGAATGACGTCTACGTTGGTACTTCTGGAATAGCGCACGTATAACCGGTAATAGTGTGAATTTGATTGTACCAAAAAGAATACACTTTTCGTTAACGTTCGTGGCATTAAAGAACTATGTAGTACATGTATTTTGTTAATTCGTATTTTTCTGACGAGCAAGTGAAACTGTAATTATATTAAGCGAAATTAGACGGGATATGGTCGAAATTAGTTACACTTGTTGCCTCATTCAATTTTATCTGAAATTCCATATTTTAGTGGGCCATAGATTCTCTCTTCCTCATTAGGGTAATTGCTGACTCTTTCATTGAGACGGAATATTAACCAGAATAAAATTAAACCTTGTGTGACGATGTAGTACATTTTTTCAAGGATTCGCCGTTTTAATCGTAAATGCTTTTTAAGGGATCGCGATTTAAATGTCTTCAGTGGCCAGTTCACGTTGTCGTGCACTGGTTTGATATGAAAGATGTGTGATATTTATACGTGAACGTCACTTTAACCTTTCGTGTTCAGCAGGTAGTTTCTTCAATTAGGATAATTGACAATTGTATATTTTCATCACGTGATCCAATTCTGTCTGCTTGCTAATTTATTCGCCCCAAGCGTGCTACGCGAACAATAAAACAATTTATTATTGTTAAATGGTGAGAAAATGGAGGGTGCAGAGCTTTTATCATAGCGGGTCAAATTGTAAGATCGTTTCGTGAACTTGGAGGGATTATTATACCAATCTCTACGGTGTACTCGTGGATATTTACAAATATTTCACATCGCTAAAAACTGAAAAGAACCATAACTAATCAAACGCGAGTCCGATGCATTGTGCTTATCACCGTTGATAAGATTAAAATCCAACTGAAGCGAGTTTAATATGACAAGTAATCGTCGTGCAGCTCCGAGGAAATAATAACAGAAGCAAATCGCGTTATAAATTTTCTAGATAACCATAATGTAATGTAAGTGTAAGTAAGGGGATACTACGCAAGGTAAATGAAATTACCAATAATCTATGTATATCTCGTGGCTGAAAATAAAGAAATTAATAAAGATCATCCATACAAGCTTAAGGTAAAATCAATCAATACCGGTTTTACGAAGATTTTTTACATCGATATTTATATCATCTTTTATACTTGACACATTTGTTCCGATATTCGTACTGTCTGTGTAAAGCTCTTCTCAATTTCAATATTGGGGTCCATTATCCTTTAAAATGTCAGAAAGCTCCTAAATTTTGCGAATAAGATTGGCTTGTAGAAATTGCCTCTTAAAGGAGACATGCTGCGAATTAATTAAAATTATGACTTGCAGAGAGACCGGGTCATACAAATGATTTAATAGGTCGCGCAACTGTTGCAATTAGACCGACGTTTAAACACGCCTTTGAATCATTTTTTTAATTATGCTAATATTTTCCTATCGCTTGCGGTCTACCGTTATGTATTATAATATCAAATCTGTTGTACCTTGATGAATTTGGTATTGAAGTATTAATTCGAAATTTCTAATTTCTTAAAGTAAGACTTAAATTATTTAGCTTTATTTGTTAGACTCTCTAAATCCAAGATTCCTTTCACAGATCACGTAATATCATAATGTATTTAAAAAAGTTTCTCTGCTTCTTAGATTATACTTTAAGCTTCTCTCGAACGTATTTCCTTTCATTAGTATTTCTCTATCGAAATGTTCAATCTGAATTAAACGATATTGAAAAATATGATTTGAAAAAGCACCTTATAGTATGGGTCGCGTAAAAATTCACTTTGTCGTGTTACACACAGGGATCACCCTCAGGTATTTTCTCGTCGATGCGGTGAACGAAGTTCCTTCTGGCGAGTGCGAGTGGCGAGGGACAGAGGGCAATGTAAATTTTGTTTTCTTTCTTCGTTCTGCCTTCATTCCCGACATTTATGTGCACTGTTTTCTTAGAGATACGCGGCAGACTATGATAGAGGCTTTCACGTCCGTCTTCGTTTGAAAAATGAACCATTTAGTACATTGCATAGTATATTATGCATGGTACGTTGTTCCCCGAGGACCGATGCCGTCTACGAAATGCTTGCTGCTTGATATGGTCCAATATCCTATTTTCCTATTACATATTACACGATTGCAGAATCGTGTCTGTCTCTTGTTCGGCTGCGAGAATCGCCGGTTGAATTTTGCAAAAGGCTATCGCAAATTTTCTGTGGTATTCTTGTTTATCAAGGGTGAAACAAAATTTCTTTTCTTCCGCACAAGAACGTCATAGTACATTCTTTCGTTATTATCAGGCGACACTTAAGTTTGAATTTTTTTCTCAAGATAAGAACGAATTTGTTATACCTTACAAAATAGAATTTTTGATAACGCGTTGAAGGCAAAGTGCAATACCGTAATTGTACTATAACAGCGTACTTGTAAACTTAGAAGTTAAGCCCGGTATTTTATTGTCAACGTATTGGGGATATTAGAATGGTGGGAATAAATTTACCTAACTGTCTATGGTCCTCGAGCGCACACTGTTAAACGGTTACGACGGACATGTTTCATTGTTGACTATTGACGTTAACTGCATAAGCCGTTTCTGGTTACATGTATTCTATTTTATCGTGTCTAACTTCAACCTGAATTTGACGGATGGATAACAATAGTTCGCTTGCTGTATGTTCCGCGAAACAATATATTTCTAGTGAAAACATCGAATTCTGTGCGAAAAATATGGGCTTTGGTCGGTAAACATTGTTGCAACATTTATTCGACCCTATTATTACACTTTCGAGTTTAAATATTAAGAGGAACATTGATTTTCACGAAGGGCAATAGTCCACTTGGATATTTCAATATTCAATATTCCTAAAATCGGAAAGGGACATTTTTTGTGGGATATTATAAACAGTGTCACGAAGGTGTGTAACGAAAGAAATATGTGCAACAAAGACTTTCTTATTTTCGTGTTTCCAATAATGTTAGCTTACAACTGTCCGGCAAAATAGAATATAGAACCGAGAGCAGAGCACCAAATGCATACCTCGTACACTTTTTAAATGTCAAATATAAAAGTTGGAGCAACACTTTAGGCATCCGTTTCTTAGGGCTTGATAATCAATAAAACGTTGGCGCAAGGCATTCGAGGGTGTAGAATGAAATAATTTCTATCAACTTCTTGCATGTGTTAAATCAACAGGTGGTGTAATAATCTTGAAAGGAGAAGCTTTTCGAATTTACATACCACTTTCATTTACAATTCATTCATTTCTAACACGAATAGAATTCATTTCTAAACCTAATCTATATACGTATGTATTGGTATTACGCCTTATATATTGAAGCTTCACCTGTTCTTTGGTCAACGATACAGATTTCTGAGTATACCAGTTGCCACAGTTTTATTTCAATGGTCTAGTGAATGATAGTCATAATATTTTATTGGCTTTCCCTAAAAACTAATATTAGTTCATGACAGGTTGGTGCATTATTACGTCGATTTCCGAAACACACTGTTCTCCTCGTTTTCGGGTATTAAATAATTCCTCAGTCATTTATTACATGTGTTGTTTAATAATTGGTGAATAAACTAGTAAAGCAAGCGCGATAGAAAGTATGAACTTCGCAATAATTTCGTATAGAAGTAGCATGGGGAAAGCAGATTTCAATTGAACAGCGGCAAGTGTATAATCCCTACAACTTCACCAATTCAATGTCTTCTTTACATAAATTAGCTCGTTTTAGGGGCAGGAAATGAAAGTTGCGCGAGTAGGAAGTTCCAGACGATGTCGTTTCCTTCGACAGGCGTTTCTCATTCGTGAAAATATAATCTGCAAGATTCGCCAAATGTCAGTCGAAGTTATAAAGGCTTTTATAAATTCAGCAGCTGTCAGTGGGTAACTTTTGCATCGCTTTGCCCTGGAAGTTTCCATTATTCCTCCTGTTCCATTGTGGATCGTCTTCAACATTTCGTGTTCGAAATTCAAGATGCGGAATCGAATCTAATATCGTTTCGGAGGGTAGATAAGTAATTTCATTAAAAGTCTATGTATACGTTATGGCATCTCCTTAACAATCTTATGTAAAATTGCTTATTTATAGTTCACTTTACGAAACAATAACGCAAATTGTACCATAAGTGGATTTCATTGTGAATCACTCAAGGGAATTTTATATGGCGGCTAGTTACATCATATTGTGCGACATTTTTCGAGTTAGAAGTACACTTTTAGCTTCCTTTCTATTAAAAGAGAGATAATCGATTTATATAACGCATGCTTACTTCTACTTCCTTCCGACTATCCGTTCTACAGTACAGCGATTTGTTTCTTACATATATCAAAGAAATTGATGTTAAAAACGCGATTTCGACAGTTAGTAACTTAACAACGGCTTGTGCGAAATACGTGTAGAAGCAGCGTTTTGAGAACGTCACAATATTAACCACAAGAATTTGCAGTAAAATATATAGCGTTCCATTAAAAAATTCAAATGTAACGTTCACAGGATCCTCCGACGTTATCACAAAGTCATACAATTATCATCGTGATATGTCACCCATGTTTCCATAGAACTTTAATCCGAACCGTTTCTCGTGTCTCTGATAATTACAGAAATAATTACGCGTAGACCATTAAAACGGGCATGCTGTGTACGTGTACGTGTACAGGTAACTTTTTATGGTTTTTGCACATAAGTGTTTTGATTTCTCGGGGGGATATATTTGAAATTTAAAGGTCGTCACGGAGTAGGGTGTATGTACATCGTTTCGGGAACTGGGTTAGGTTAACAGCCCTGATAAGTTGAATAGATAAACATGGTCGATGGAAAAGCCAGCTGTTAGTCAAGGCTATACGTAGTCATTTCCCATTCATTTAATGCGATTTATGTACACCAGTGATTGTTGGCGGCATGAAAATTGCGTAGCGAAACACGATACGATTAATCTAATTAAGGGAGTGGGAGAAATTAAGATTTATAGCGTACGATATAATGCTTCTTAATAAGGGAGTATATGACTCTTGGTCGGCGCAACTAATATTGTTGCGTGAGTATCGTTTATTAGGAAAACGAAGGTAAATTGCATTGTTGTTGGTAGTTTCTGGGCCGTACTTTACCACTAATTTCGCTATATCATCCAATTTGTACGCTATAATTGGAATTATATTATATAATTCAATGAATGATGGTCATATTAATTAGAACAGCCTTCTATGAATTCTTGATCAAACAATAAAGCTACTACCGTCATTATTGCAATATTTAGTTGGTCTCCATATTTTCCGTGTGAATCTTTAAGGAAAATTTTCAGCCGATTGTTCGACAGAATAATAAAGAGGAACGATAAATGGGGCGATAATTCGCTTCACTGATAATCTTCTAAATTGGAATACTTCAAGTGCTGCTTCTTTAAATTAAGACAAGCGTCTGTTTGCTCGATACGATGCTCCTAATGTATATTTTCATTCACTCTTCGTTGAAATATCAATCTTCCTGACTTTACAGGAATAGATTTCTAGTTATTTCCTAAAACATTGGAAAGTGGAATATTCATATCTCTATTGTACTTAAAGCGCAGCGTTCGTTTTTTATTTTTCGCTTTCCACTTACCATGAAATATAATAAACTGCTTTCGGTGAACACATTCAATATTTATTTATAAGCCGGTGCGCTAGTAAGCAGTAAGAATTCATACGTTTTTACTAATTTGTCATTGAATAATGGTCGTGTGCCTAGTGATTTAGCAGCAGGAAATCGAGGTATTTTGCAAAGCCGCCTTCGCGACAGAACAACCACTGGCACATAATCGATACTTTTGAAGCGCTCATAATTCACTCCCTCCTTTTCTCTTTTCCTCATACGGAGACAATAAATTGCTCTTAGCGAGATACTTATTTGTTACCGTTTCGCCCATTTGCGATTCGAAAGCGAAAAGTACTTGTTTCATTGATCAAGGAAGGTTGTATTTTACGTCAATGAGTGATCAAGACAAGATTGTCTTTCCAACACTCGCAAGGCATTATTGTATTGTATCACTCTTACAGTAGTACTCGTATTTCATGACACACGCAGGATTCGTGTTTTGAAGTTGTAGATTGGTTATTTTAACCTTTAGCTGCCGTCGACCTGAAAATCAACAAAAAATACACTACGAATTCTGGAATATATTGCCATTGATTTGTTTTGTTTGGACGTATGAAACTATCGTATATCGTTTTTGTTTTCGACACAGTTATCGGTAGAAAAAATGTATTGTTATCCAATCAACGAGAAATACTACAGTGACGTCTCGGTTAGTGTGTCACGCTCGGGACCGAATGTGAACACTAATCGTGTGCGGACACAATTCTGGAGCGAGTTCGGGTCCCCTTTGATGTTGCGGCAGCCGAGATACGGGGCAGCGTTTCAGGAAAAAAAAACAAGTTTAAATACCCGTGTACGCGAGACAACACTATCGCGATCAAAATCTAATATTAAAACTTGTTCATTTTTGGTCTGTTTTAAATGAAATTTCACCAAAGTGTTCGTTGCAATATCCTGATTAAAATGATACCAAACACGATATGGCTTGGACAATTTTTACTTATCACGGTATTAATAATTTTATTCTCCTTCATTATTATTTTCAATAGCAACTAGAATATGTGTATATTAGTTAACAGGAATGAGGTAATTAATAGTGAGATTGTAAATTTGGAAGTAAACTCTCGAATAGAGAGTCTCTTGATTCTCTTCATCTTAAATTGCTATATTTAGATAATGGCAAAATATTGTTGTGTCGACAATTATTCTCGTTCCTGTGACATTACATTCGGTGTTCACAAGAGTTTACAATTTTTACTGATAAGAAATTGTAAGAATCTATATCTACTTTTTTGATAAAGAAACTACGCAGAGAAGAGAGCTTTGTCATTCATCGCGTCAATAATAATAAGTAAATATATGTCTAGTTCCAAAATATTTGATTCTAGTTGTTATCGAAAACAATAATAAAGGAGAATGAAATTATTAATACCCTGACAAGTAAACATTGTACAAACCATATCGTGTTTGGTGTCATTTTGATAAGGAGATTGTAACGAACATCTTGGTAAAATTTCATTTAAAACGGACTAAAAATGAACAAGTTTTAATTTTTAATTTCGCTTGCATCAGTGTTGGCTCTCACCGACATTCGATCTGGGTTCAGATTGCACGCTCGGCTCTTCACGCTTCGCTGGTTCCAGGGGGGATCACCCCAAGTAGTGGGGATAGAAATGAACACTAATCGTATACACAATTTTGAACACTAATCGAGACATTACTGTATTTGCTCGTCATTAATTGGTTTTAAATATCTGTATTGTTATCATAATGTCCAACATTCGCCGCTTAGCCGTCCTAATATTTGGGAATAGGAAAATTCATATTCTCGTCAGTACTCAATATTAAGGTACTCAAGGTGCTCAATATTTTCAGTATTACAAAACTATGTTAATATTAACGAAGGTGGAAAATGTTTCTAATATCATACACGCAAGTGGAACATAAGTTCGTTGGTTTAACTTATTTGATACGCCCGGAGATCATCAATCCGTAAATGAATGTCATGGTGACACAAAAACAAGATTACATTAGAAACAAGATGGAGATTTAGTATGACGATATTGCGTCGTTAAGATATATTACAGTGTGTGCTGTGTTGTTTCAATAGAATGCTCCGACTCTTAAATAATAATTGCCAATTATTCATTTTCTGCATGAAGCTGGTCCAACACAGAAACAACGTCTCTCTTGTAAGATATAAGTGCCCCATGACGCTAGGTTATGCCCATCGGGGTATTCTGGCCCAGGGTTATCCAACTGTTGAACCCACGATCTTAGGGCCTCTCTTGCCATGGTTCAAAGACCCACGGTTGTCCTGTAGCTCAAACCACGACCTTAGTATCTTTCTTATCACAGTTATAGAGAAACCTGGCCACGCTGTAGCTGATTTCACGTTGTGGGGTCTTTCTTACCAGGGTTCCAAGACTTAGGGTTATCATGTGGCTAGATTCACCACATTATAGCTTTTCCTGCCCATACCTGTATCTCGTGGTTGATTCAACGCGATTTACCTGACGCCAAGCCCCAACCAACACGGCTGCCATGGGTGCGGGATTCAGATACGGTCAATCAGCGCACACCCAAGGATTTCCTTGGCACTGCCCCTAGGAGTGGCACCTATTAATCCAGGTTGCAAGCCCAGGTTCACTTCCGGTCGGGTTGAGACCTTTCTAAATCTCTACCGTCTCTCTAGGGCGTTGCACGAGTTGATACGTAAATCACGCGATCTGTGCCGGGCCCTGCACATCGAAGCACACGCGACCCTAACGCGCGATGGGGACTTATTGCCACCACGAGTCCGACCCTAAGATGTTCGCGGATCGGATGGAGGCTCTCCAACCTTCGAGGAGGTACCGAGGCACTGGTGCCAGTGTTCGGGCCGTACTGATCATACCTTTCGCATTTCGACAATCGTCACTACCCATTGAGATCCTCGCAGTCCCTGGCTCTTGGGTCGGTCAGCTGGGCTATACGAGGGTCGCTACGCCCTTAAGGACATGCCAAGGGGACAGGAAAATCAGGCCCCTGGCTCCCCATGCGGGTCCTACCCATGCTTAACTCAAACCTCACCCAGCCACCCTGTAGTTGAACCCACTTGTACCAAGATTTTGGGGGTTTTAATACCATGGTACCAGGACTCGTTGGTGTTCCGTGGATGGACCCAAGGCCTAGGGTTGTGCTGACCGCAGTTTCTGAACCTTGCGTCGTCTTGCGGTTGGTCCCACGAGCCTAGAGTTACGCTTACTATGGCTCTAGTCTCGCCCCTTGACTGTATCCTCAATCGTCTTGCAGATCTACCCAGGAACCCATCATCGTCCTGGGTCCCCAGCGGCGCTAGGCTTATAGTTAACAAGCTCCACGTCCCGAGATCGCTAGGTGCTGGACTCATAAACCTTAAACTATTACATGCTCAGAGTTGAAAACATCTCGTAACATCAAATTATTAATATGTCAATGCACGAGATAGATTAACTAGACAAAGAAAATATGTACAAGTTTTTGCGAATTAATTGAAGTATCTAAACAGATACTTTTGTCTGTAGAACATGATAATTGTATGCGCACTGTCGGCATTTATGTCGTAATCACTTTTGATTAAATATCCATGCCGTTGCAGCTGAGAACGTAAACCGCAGGTAACGCCACAGTCACTGTATAGCAACTCTATTTTTGCCAACGCCACACGGTATTGATTATTTCTATAATGTCATAACATTTACCTTGTTAATGCGTCATCGACCATGGGACACTTTCACGTGCTCGCGATCTTCGCATTTCATACCTCCTTACTGATGATTTTGTACACCCTTCTGTTTAATTGCACAGCTATGCCAAAATCTGTATTTTCATTCATAATTTATCAATTTATAGATGCGGTGGTATCTAATAAATTATGCTCTTATTTTTCGAAAGCTAGTAAGAGGTAAATATCTTTAGAAACTTCTGCTTTTTTAAAAGTGTCTGTAGTGGGACACTTATTCTGATCGTAAAATATGCAAACATAAATGTGTTGTATAAATGTGCTGTGTCAAATAAAAAAAAAAATTGACGACCATCATAGTAATACATCATAGTAATAACGCTAATAAAGTAACGTTCTTGCAATGTGAAAGTGAGATTTTGTACGTATTAGTTACAAAATTATTCATAGCTTTGGTTTAAATATAAATACTTCATCCAACTACTAACCATCACAAGTTATTAAACACTCGACAATTGATACAAACAAAGACAGCAATAAATAAAGCTCAACCAGCATAAAAAGTACGACGATATGCAACTTGAGATAGAAAGTCCTCCCACGCACGGCTTATTCCCCTGTCCTGACTTTGCCCGATTATCATCGTTCCAACACCATTTGGCAGATATCCACTTTGAAACGTTGGAGGAAGCGCAAGAATGCGCTAATGATTTTATTCCATACAAGAAACCATCCTTTTTTCGCCAGAGATTTTGGCAATTATCTAAAATATAGAGCTGGTCATCCAAAAATAATGCCCCACATTTCCAAGAATAAAAGTTCTTTATTGAATAGTAAAATTATGTTAGAAAGGCCCCGAATTAATTTATACCCCTAATATTTGTGCATAAGCTGTCGCTGATTTACATGATTCTGCAGTTCCGGAAGAGTGTACCTCTGTTTCATACACTCAAGGTGATGCCACGTTGGTTCTAAAACTTGGGAGACAAACCAAATATAGCTTTAAGATATGGCGAAAAAGTTTAATTTTAATATCGAGATCGTGTCACGCGATGTCGTGGTCATAAGAGACTTTCAGAATTCGCAATGACATTATTGAAGTAATCTTTTAAATAGCCTCGCAAATGACGTAGCACGTAGGAACGAGTGCTTCACGTATTCAATGCATTAGGGCAATTTTTATTTCACAACCAGATAAAGATTATTTGTAGAATAACATGATTATTAAAACATTGAAAGTTTCACCGTTTTATTGTTATTTTGTTTTATTGTGAGGGGGGGGGGGGGGGTGAATTTTGTGTGCAAGCAAAGCATACTTAGTCAGAGAGTGATTGAAGTAAGAAGGTTCTGAGTAGATTGTAAACTTCTCATCTTCGTGACAGAATTTGCACGCTCATTTTTCTAATCATTTTTCGAATCGGCAGTAGTTTTCATGATTACGCGTTTTATGATTCCATTACATTGAAATATAAAGGCATAATATAAGAAATACCAGTGCCAATAGATTAGTTATCTTACATTCCGAATCTACCCCTTTCGTTCGTTTTGTTTTTTTATCTCCATGCTGCACACTAATGACTTATGGATTGAAATCCTCGAGTAATGGAAGTGAGGCGAAATTAAAGGCCTACGTCCTACGTTGTTGTCAATCTGTGTTATAGATTTTCCCAGATACACTTTGATAAATTGCCGTGCGGCTGGTTGGGAAAAGATGGAACAACGTCACGGTGTGCCTTAGGAGAATGATTTATGTTAGTCCCGAGATACGATCAATATTTACTGTACTATACTCTGCAAAGATGTTCGTTCAATCGCATATTAAGCAAGTTAAGAAAATGTTTGATGACGCTAAACCAAGATAAAAACATAGGAAGCTGAGAAATGTAACGTTGATAAGATGCCACGAAAAGAGGAAGGCAGCAGCAAACACAACTGTTTAACTATTTAACCATTTAAGAGTAGGAAGAAGAGAAGCTTTCAAAGATAAGAACTGGAAAAGTGCAAAAAGAATATTTTTTTATTAGATTATTAGATTTGTGCGAAATAAACTTCCGTTTCTTTCTCTCATGCCGTCTATTACCATGTGTCAACCCGCCCGTAGATAGGGAAGCTTGGGACATTTAACATGTCTTGTAAAATAAAATTTTTTCGTCTACACGATTACTTTTCTCCGAAACGTAACGACACTCTTCAGCCTCCCATACTGTACACCATGCATGAATAAGTAAATGAATGAATAAATACTGTCGATCGTTAACATATTTATAGCCACCACTATATTCCACAAACCTTCCTTTCTTCGCGAACGGTGCTGCACGTGTAGTTTCGAACTATCATCCATAATCTAGACTTGACATTTCTGTTTAGACAAACAACAATCTTCGCGTTTTATGCCACGAGACACCCTATGTAACACAAATGCACTCCGCAATACCTGTTAAAGAACGCCTGCAATATGAAATTACGTGTACGTGTGTCGGTATCATCGACCAAATATTATTAGTCGCATAGCTCTTTCGCGCACCTCCAGTTCTCATTACCGTGTAAATAGTCGTAGGAAAACGCATGTCGTGTCAATGCTTAGTTTGTTGTCAACGTGGAAAAAATAGGGACAGACGGAATGAGCCTAGAAAGCTCGTGACTCGCTCGTGGGTCGTTAGAAAAATTTGCCCGTCCCCCTCTTTTCCTTTTTCCTTCGTTTTTAATGAACCGACAACGAAGTGCTGCCCAACAAAGGATAGCCTAAGAGAGAACGACAAAAAGATCACGTGCAACGATCAGGTCACTGTCGGGCTAGTAGGCACGAACAGGTTTGCATGCCTATACAGTAAGATCTACTTCATGTATAATTCCAGCGAACTAGACCCACTAACCGAGACACGTTTTCTATCGATCTATTTCACACGCGAGTAATGTGTACCTACCGTGAGCAAACAGCGATTGGTACACGCGCCTCTTCGTCGCGATGACCAAGAATACGCAAACATAGGACGTGTCTATTAGACGGGAACAGTACGCGAGCAGTCGCATTGAATAGATTGGTGGGTTAAAGGTGCGTGGTTCAAGGATTGGAAGTCCGGTGCTGATTTTTCGTACGTGGATCTAATCGTCGTGATTATAGATACTGACAATTATTCCTTAATTATTTAATCGTTGAACGGGTAGGAATCTTGTATCGAGATAGTACGACAGTCGGATAAACAGAAAGTATTGAAATTAATAGGCTGGGAACCGTGAAAGATAAGGATAGGTAGGGTGTAGAATATTTATTCATATTATATTCGATATTTATTTTCGATCCTGTTGTTTGTATGTATTATGTCGAATTTGTTGCAAGACGAATGGTAATGGTTTGACGGGTATGTACTTTTATTTGGAATATTAGAGTTGACGGCTTGAACATTCGTCGCTTCCGATATTTCTATCGTTGGAAGGTGGAGTTTGTTTCGCTTGAAGAATTATTTCGCGGAAGGTATTCCATGAAAATATTGGACGTTCACCGATTTCTGTTGAAAATACGTGATTCGATACCTGTCGCGGCAGTGTGTCATGTCACGTTTGATAATAATTTAATTAAGATAAAGTAGGAGGGAATATCCAGAGGAATATAAATAGCTAATTACGTTTTTGTTACTATGTATATTATAATCGGTATAATCGGTCTTACAAACTCTTCTATGAAGAACGCGTTTTAAATTAATAATGAGAATAATAATTTCATTACAATTCATACAAAAATTTTATTACAATAACGATCAACGTCTTTTAATTTTGGAGCTTCCCGATTCGATGTACAGGATCGCGCAACGTGATCCGCCTACGTTAATCCATTGTTAGTGGGTCGAATGAAAATTGGTTTATCTTATGTAACATAGTTTAACGAAAGCTTCAAAATAATTGCAAATCATCGACTCTTCTTGCGAAGTTTTCGAGGTTACTTTCGGTTGTTTGTATGCAAACAATTTATTACAATCATTTTGCACACCTAATTTAAACATCTTATGCCGTATAAAAGGAAAACCTCCATCGTACCACCAACAACAGGATAATTTGAGTTGATCACGATTCGCGGCCCACCCTATATTTTAAATATTTAACAATTGTGCAGATGCGTGCAATGGTAGTAGCAAGTAATCTTGGTAATTGAGAAACAATGAAGCATACTTTAGATAATTCGTGGCTGCTATTATGTCAGCAAGGTTTACGGCAAGGTTTAAGGTTCTTCGGAAAGTCGATGTAACATGAACAATGAACGAGGGTGGAAATAGCATAACGGCGGAACCATATTCTCGTAGAACGTCCCTAATAAATCCTCGTAGAACATTCCTAATAAATATTCAATTTTGTCGTTGATCTGAAAATGATGAAACTTAGTGGATAATAAGAAGATAGTCTGCTATGCCAGTTCTGTTATACATTTACTTATTATTTTCTTTTTAGATATTCATAACTCTCGTGATAGACGTAATGCAAAGTAATTTTAATTACAATTACAATGTACAAAATGCCGCGGGCATATTTAATGCGGAAGAATCAGAAAATGTATTGCAAACTGCAAATGCAAATGAATGCGCCTTAGCTTAAGATAACTATAATTTCACAAAAATTTCACACAATTTTTAGCAATTGCATATTCTAAATTTGTATTAGATGAAATCACGTCGCGTTCAATAATTAAAATTAGTAATATTCTGTTGCAGATCAATGTGTGAGGCTTTAAAGTATTCGAAGAAAAATGCATGCAATATTGCAAAGTTAATTGCACTGTTAATTAGTAAAACATATTTTTAGTGATCGCGTATTTGTTTTAAAGTTGCTTGTAGGATTAATGATAAGGTTCGGGGGCAATATAATCAACGCGCTTCGACGACTGTAGGTACGTCTACCTATAAGAAATAAGTATTTTCCACCAGTAATCGATAGATGACCTAAATTGGTTTGATGGTTAAAACGATGGTGATACTCTCAGGTAATCGCTAAAAGTGTTCTTAGAAACCTGTGAAAAATATGGAACATCCAGATACGAAAGACTCCTTTCTGCAATAACAATCAGAAGTACAAACATATCAAATTTTAAACGTTCAAAAAAATATACGGATTTCCCCAATCTTACTTCTTGAATGCTTATTGCTTCAAATAAAACATTTTCTGTAACATAAAGAATACACCTGTTAATATTTAATTATTGTTCAGAAAGCTTTGATGCTTTGAAAATTAATATAAAAATATCAAAGACTGGACTAGTATAGAGAACAGTATCATTTTTCTTTTGTTAACAAATTAATTTTGTTTTCACATACAATTTATGCGTTCACATTCCCGTCTGTTTTCTACTATGTATTATATTTCCAATGATAAAAGCAAGACTGAAACGAAAACGATTATTTGATTCAAAGGGGAATATGTTATTGAAAATATTCTTCAGACAATGGTGTCTGTGACTTTTCAACATTTACATACAATTTTTCATTAACATTAGTAGGTACAAACGCGATAAAAGAAATCGCGGACGATCGATACTATGAACATTTAAAATTTGATGAAGAAAGTAATGTTTGTATAAATTATTTAAAACATTTATGTCATGACATAGTATTAAAGATAACAGATGTGCACACAAAACAAAGATGCCGCCACACAGTGGTCTGAATCGAGAAAAGTGACATTTTGGTGTAACTTCGAAACCATTAAAGATATAGAAGTGAAATTTGCAGTGTTGAATATTAACACGTAATCATTTTTAACGATGTCGACTAAATTCTTGGACAATTATAAAGGAGGAGGAAGTATGTTGAAAATATTGCAGTTTGTTAAAACGTGGAACTTTTAGGGACTCAAAAGATGTTCCATGCCAATTGTTAATAATATTGAGAATCTACCTTACTGCATTCACTGTAACGTTTGTACTATATTACGAATAGTAATTTTTAATTGACCGACGGAGTTTGTAACTTAAAGGTGTACTTTTCATTGAAAAAAAAATTGGAAGGAAAATATTTAAAAGAATCGTTAAGGAAAACCTTAAGGAAAACAAGCAGTTTGTTCCACGAAAAATTCTATGTTCAAAACTTCCAACTTTAGCTGTCTGTTACAGTTACGGTTATTTAACTTGTATGTTATTTAACTTCCGTCATTTTCTCATTTCCGAAGTCCGTGGACATGGAGGCAAAGTTCATTAATTAGATACCGATACGAGAAACTTGCTCTCCGATTTCTAGAACAAAATTGAAATACCATCACATTAATGTTATTGATATTAAATACAATTTCATTGCATTCTACCAAAAAATGCAAACTTTTCATGCATCAATCCAATACTAACAATTCAGTTTGGAATTTTGTTTGGAACTTGCTCGGATAAATTGTATAAATTGATGAAATTGTATAAATATTTCTAATAGATTTAATCAATTGAACAAATAATTATCACAAATTGTCATGCACTACTAACAATGATCCGGAATGTCTTCTAATATTTTCAGATCCAACGAAGACCGATCCTGCTGCAGTGTCCCAGTGAAGGCTGCTCGGTTCGATATTCTTTGTAAGCTGGGCATGGTCTTAGGGACGACGACGGGGCGATGACGCTCTACCACCGCCCGTCGTCATCGTCAGGAGTCCCCCAGGACTCGCCCAGTATCCCGGACCTGATCTCGCATTTGGTCCCGTCCCTGGTCTCCCATAACGAACGTTATTGCTGCTATTTCGGCCGGAAACTAGCAGAGACGGACAGGACAAGTGTGCCCGCGAGGAGGTATGAAAGATCGACCTCACCGACCCTATCGAGACCACCACGGGCAGGCGATGCCCCTGGAGGAGGTTCAAGGTTTGCTACTTCCACCTTCCAGGACAGGTAAGTTCCTTTCCTAGGCTTTGCTGTAAATTTGCCTTCGCGCAATACGCACAAGCTGAACAGCTTATTTTGCTTTCAATATGTGGAACCTTTTTTTGAATATACGCCAAGTTGAAAGAATCACCATGCTGCATATTTTGCGAAGGGCTTTGAAGGATTGAAATAGAAAGCTTTGAAACAGTAAAAAAGTGAAAATGAAAAAGGTAAAGTAGGGATATTAAAGCTGTCGGTTTAGCTACGTTTTATACTACTGGAACGTCTGTTTCTCTTTTTATTTGTTTTTTTTTTAATGCGCTACGAGTGGCGACGAAGATAATACATTGCAAAGGGAAATTCTGCAAATACGTTCCTATTAGACGGCGCGAATTGATAGATCGAATTGCCGTCACGGCAGTAGTTATGGCATTTAATCTCACGCGATCAGCCGTGTGCGCACGGTTATTGTTTTACGCGAAACGCGCCGTTTATGGTCGTTGCGACGAGCCCCCTGGCGTTTAGGATCCGTTAACGATGGTTGTCGTTAACTGGCGGTACTGGATCGGTACTGTGTTGAATTTTCATGCCGATCGAATGGCCTCTACGTACTTTATCGGCCCGGATACGTAATTTCGCCAGATACGCGGATCGACGGTTGTGAAAGGCCGAGCTTTACGAGGATAGTTCGGGCCGTAAAATTTTAACGTCCCCGTTTATTCGGTGTACAATACGCGGATGCGTGAACCACCCTTGCATTCTATGTTAAATTACACGTGCCAAACGTGAAAAGTATCCGACGCTTCTGGCGTTTATCGTGCAACTTCTAGCTGACCGTGCTCGAATGTTTCGAAGATCATAAAATGGAATGTATAACGAAGGACCGTTGAAAAAGTACGTAATCCCCTTGTTGCCGGAATTTGAATATTCGTTTGGCTTTCTTTCGTGTGACCGGCGTCATGATTTAATGCGGCGTTGATGGCGGAAATTGGAACATTATTCACAGAACAGGTTAGAAGTTAGTAACAGTGGGACGAATAAACATTCGGTGATATTACAGTGTATCATAGGGAACTGATGTGACACGAGGTATATTTGCCCTACTGTTCCAATCTATTATCTTTTGAAGCTTCATTTGAATTTTGTATCAGCTGCAATTGATACGAATGGTATTGTTTATAGTGTTGAAGAACTTTTTAATTGGTATAGAATTATAGATAATTAAATTCTCTACTGAACTGATGATCGTATTGGTTATATAATTTTTTAAACTACAGATTGTACATATAGCTTGTACCTTCCTTCGTATCTTCTGAATTTATTTTTTAATTAATCTGTTGACACCTAAGTATGTGCAAGTTATGTAATACAGTTAGTAGAAGAACTGTCTCAAACTTTATAAGAGTCCAAGAATATATTATAATATTTACAATAGGTAACGTAGATACGAAGGAATAAGCAGAGAGAGGATCTTATTGCAGTTTGCCTGGACCTCACATATAAATAAGAACGTTCAATTTACATATTATGTTAGGAATGAACTACGAGGCGTGACTGGCTCAGATCATTTTGTTGTTAATGGGTCGGGCGAAGATTGTTTTAATAATAAAATCTTTTGATTAGTGTTTCAAGATGGTCATGATAAATCTTTAAATGTACATGTACCGATTTTGCTTTATAATGGTGGTGTAACGAACATAGTTTACAAGCCGCAGCAATTATTATTTTTGTTTGCTGAACATGGGGTATGCGATGCAATACAGTTTTACATCGAAACTAGACAACATGGTTTTCGTTCGATGCAATAAGTGGCTTTGCGAGGGATGTTCTACACTTTAGAATTTATATAACCGTTATGCAATGCTTTTATGCAAGCAAAGTAACCGGCCTTCCCTGCTATTATATTCAAATTACGCCTTTTTTTTATCCAGTCCATGATATGCCCAGGTAATCGCAACCATGAAGTATCTTCATTCGGACAATCCGACTTATTTGTTTAACTATTTTCTTATTTTATCTTGATATTATAAATTCACATGTATTTACTTATTAATATTTTTTTGTTCCTTTGGATATAAAATTGACAACTACTGATTGCTTTTAAAAAAGTGGGTCATCACTTCCCGACCAACTATGAAAAGTTGCAGATAAATTAAAAATTCCATTGAGAGTTGACAATGCACTGTAATCATTTTGGAGCTCCCATTAAACAATGCTGTAGCAGATAACCCCTTCTGATAAACCCACTAGCCATAGAATAATGTATCCTGATTACGTTTCGTGATTCACCCCGTATGTTTATGCATACACTGTTATTGCTTCATGTTGTACTCGCAATCGATTACGTTGTCCATTTTATTGTATAACATAGGAACTAACAATTACTATAAAAAGTCTCCTTAATAATGTAACGTATCGCTGAAATATTGAAGTTCATTATTAATTACTGAACGTTCAAATCAATAAAATATAACACAAACGCCGATATAGGTCGACTCCATATATACGTATGTATGACGGGGCGGTCTCGTAATGGCATTGCTTTTGTTGAGTTGGACATGTCCGCGCATGCACGTGCATGATTTTGTTCAGCACTCTGCCACGCGGGGGCTAATGCCTGATGGAGCTATCTGGGGATTTGTTCCAGTATTCAGTCAGCCTTTGATGGGTTAGACCTTCTATGGCGTGCGTATGAAAAAGTACGTCAACAAACTTTTATACATATTGACTTTATTTCTGGTACATTGTTTTTGTTATTATTATTATTACTATTATTATTATTATTGTTATTATATGTTTCCTTTTCGTTTCGATAAGGATATATAAAGAAATATTATATTTGAACATTTTAAAAGACACAGAGTAAATGTTTCATTTGTCCTTCAAATAATGTATTGCAATAATGAGGGCCGCTAATAGGTACGGTCTAAAAAGAACAAATTATTGCACAATGAAATAATCTACGTATTGTCCCAAATTATTAGATGTGTGTTAAATATGACGAAAAAAAGAGAACACACGTAACGGAAATTCCACGTTTGAATGTCGAGGCACGGCAAATTTCGAATCGACTTTATCCTTAACTTTAGTAAACCGATTTAGGACTTGTTTATGTTCTACCAGGCTCGATTGTGCACAGCCGAGTGCCGCTAGATTTACCTAAACAACACGTGGGTACATTTACAAACTCCGAGAAAATTACGCTAGATTTCGTTGGCATGCAGCCGATTTGGCCATTGGTCAAAGTATATCGTTAATTACCTAGTTGAATTCAAGTCGGATATGCAACAAATCGAATAGTTTATTAATATACATATACAAAAGTATAATATCGCCTTCGCTACATGAATTATTGTACGCCCCGCGATTGTTGTCGTAATTGGTCCAGATAATAAGCGACCGATGTTATACCTTTCCCAGGCAAGCAATTCTTTTATATCTGACGTTACAGATGCAAAACGTTATGCATAGTAAAGTTCGACATTTTTGCAAAGTTGCAATGGACTCTCGGATACGGATTAAAAATTTATTTAATTAATTTGCTAAGTACGTAGCTTTCCACAATGAAATGATTTAAATGCAACTATTGAGTAAAGCTTGCCTGAACGGGGCAGAAATCTTTTAGTTAAATAAAATTATTATCACGGTCTAGAGGACTTGTTGGACCGCGGGATAGTTCTTTGCAATGACTTTCATTTTCTGATAGAATATTTCATTCAATGCTGAGAATTGTAGTAAAGTGGGTTACGGCCGTCGATAATATCTAAAAAGATACTTTTACTTGTTTGTATCATTGTAGTATTATGGAAATGAGAAAATAATTGCCTCCCTGTTTAAGCTTTTTACATTGTTACCTCTATCACGCAAGCCTTTTTCGATATTTTACCGATTCAGAAATAAGGTGGTAGGAGGATTGACGATTAGATGGTGGGTTAACTTTGGTACAGCTTAATCGAGGATCGGTAAAACGAAGGTTAATTACCAATTAAGCAACGTTCTCGAGAAATCTATTCCCTATAATTTTGTGCCCTCGTGTAATTATGCATATAATCTGATTCTATTGTAGCAACGAGATTATGTAGAGATTTCTAGACGCTTCTTAAATTTTCCATACAATTTTCGACTGAGATTGAATTATTATCGGGCGTTTAAGTACATTGAGGTATTCGATAACGGTTTCAATACGTTCTACAACCTCGTTCGTTATAGGATACGTATACAGTCGATCTTCTAAAACTTGAAATATACGTACTGCAAATGTAATTTATTACGTTTCAATATTATGCATTGCACAGACGTGTAAATTTATAAAAATATAATTATTCGACTCCTTTTAGCGAACTGTCTGCGCGTTGCAACTTATCCGTTCGTTATAAGCGCCTTGATATAATCAGAGGAGCTGTTCGTTACGGGACATACCACTGCAAGCAAAAAATTTATAAATTGGACGTTCTATAGATATTCTTTCTTCTGTTTGAAGGTTTTCTTCCTTCTTTTTAAACGAAGTCACAATACCAGAGCGGTCTGAAAAGTTCTTGGTTTAACAATGAAAGAAAATTTGTTCTAACGCGAAATATGTTCTATTTTTCAATATAATCTCATTGAGTCATTATCATCAGATCTTTACTCACGATACTACGATAGCTATCGTCTTTAAGCTCGTCAACGACAAAGAAAAAAGAAAAAAAGGAATACGAAACTGGTACCTACATAAATATAATAATCTTTTGTCTCGAAATTGAACCGCACAGGGTAGTATTCTTTTCTCCGAACAGAACAAACGGTTTACAAGCCGTGCCCCGATTTGTTGTTGGAACAAAAGCATAAATTTCTTTGCCGACGAATTAAGCAGAAACGGCCGCGGTGCAAGTATTTAAGCGCGGTGTACATTTGGTGACTGGGCTCATTGCGGCTTCTCTGTTTTACGATAGGTAACCGGGGACCTTTGAATGTGACGATTGTACAGGTCGGGAAAGGAAATGGGGGCGGTGGAGATGGCGGAAGTGATTTACTGAGATTGGAACCGCTGTCGGATTTAAGGCCAACTCCGTCGCCCTTATCCGACACCAGTGTCACACTGCAGTCGGACAACAATGATGCCTTTAGCGGAGGTGAGGCCATTCATGGTTAATGTTTCTATTTCTCTTAATGCACTTAAATGTTACGCGAGATGTTTACTTACATTCGTCTGATAAACGTGGATGGAGAGAATGGAATAAGGTTAATGGATTGGTGGAACGAAGTAATTTATCAATTGAATGGATATGTGGAATGTATTGCATCTAATATTGAGTTGAATGTGATACATCACGATTTCGTGGCTGTACAATTTCATGTAATTAATGTGCATTTTATGTAATTGTATCATTTTAGTCATTTCATTACCACATTTATCTGGATGTTTTGAATGTTTTCATTAAATTATAAGCGTTTCTTACGTTGAATAAACTTTTGATTTATCCGTTTGCGTTGGTTTATATTTGGAGGGCCAAGAAGTTAGGCAGTGTAAGTCCAACTTTCCTTGAACATGAGTTTCGTAATTTTAAACTTTTAGTCGATGAATCAATTAAATCACTATTTTCGTACGCGAGCAATAGGTGACGGTACTAACATTGACATCTTTGCCCAAGTAATTTGTAAAAACCTTATTTATCTCGGTTTGGATGCTAATGAATTTACATTGATTGGCTTTTGAACCCCCATTTGATCTAGTATTTTATCGAAGGTAAACTGCGTTAGTGCAAATGAATGCTGTTTAGTACATTTTTTTGAAAGAGTCGTTTGTCTCGAATTGAAGTGCTTCGTATCTCGAAGTTCGCGAGTAGAGGAGTATTGTTATCGAATCTAACAGCATGCAACAGATAAATTCTGTCCGTTATAACTATTCTAATCCCTATGCCGTTAAAATAAATGTGCATGCTAGGTGAACCATTAGATTGTTAGCAGCATGCAGAAATAAATTTCTAAAAATGTGTGATCCCCTCGAAATGAAAATTTCACGTTTACGCGAAATGAGATATAAATGAAGTTAGAAGTAATTCAAAAGACGTTGGAATCCGCACAGTCAGTAATCTTACAAATCACTCGATTCTGTTTGTAGATCAATTTTCTTAAGTTAGACATTCTAATGCAAATGAAAATTCTGTACCATTAACATTTCTTTTATTATTTTATTGAACAAAAATTATATCTATTATATACATTTAGCTTATATAATACACGAAGTTTCCCAAGAGTGAGATTTTCCAATCTACTTGTGCACGTGTGTAAAGCTTGCGTATCGGCGTGGAAAGATAGGTTTACGTTCGTTCGTTATGGAAGGGTAAATGACGTCATATCCTGTTAGCGGAAGCGTTTCAGGGTTAGGCTCTGGCTACAGTAAGGTTGCTAAGTGATCATATGAGGAAAAATTCAGTAAAGTGCTGCAACAAAGGCGGATGGAACGCTGTGTCCAATACATTTTTCAACGTATTAATATTTTATTATGCAGACGGTTCAAAGGACATGAACTTAATAAATATTGTATTAACGGCATCATAGAACAGTTTAATTGAATATGCTCTACATTAAGCTCAAAGTAATGCTATGCGAAAGGTCATTCTATTCATTTTATGTATAAACAACGATATTTTAAAAATGTTTTCAGGCTATCGATGCAAATTTATCATACTTTGGATATCTCGAATGAAACATTCGAATGGGAAACACACTATTCGTGTTTTCGGTGGACTTCAGCTTGCTGCCATTTTGCTTCTCTACGTTACTAAAACATTCATTCGAGAGCTGACGTTCAATTCCAAAGATTAGAGTTTCACGTGTTTCGGAAAATCGTTGAGCTGTGCTATAAAATAATATTGCTATCGCGGGTAACTAAATAGTAACAGTAGGTAATCGTAACGAAAATTCGAGCGATAACAAGTTGATAAAAATCATTCCAATAGTTTCGACGAAATCAGTTTGAAGAAAAATCTTCGATTTAACAAACTTGATATTATACCGTCCTATAAAATGTTATTGATAGGTAACAATTATAATTTCTGCTTAAATAACGCTAAAGAAGGACGACAGAATAATGATTACTTTGCCTTACCTCGCAATACGCAATTCAAGCGAATTAGAATTTCGAAGCGGAAATCATTTTGAATCGTTCGGTTCGAAAGCGTAGTGGCAGTAATCGCGGATATACCTTTGGAATATTGGATATTAGGCGATTGATACGATTTAATGCCGCGTTAGATTGTTTCTGCTAGGTTTAGTTACAAAATACGATCTGCGGCTGATATTACCGCATAATTGGATTACTTACAACATGTAGGCGGCGCTTATTCAACGTATAACTATTTTCACGAATGTTTCTGTCAGTTTCACACGCAAGAACCACGACCAAAGGAGCGCTGATCGAATGAGTTACGGCTGTCTCCTTGGTCAATTTCGTTCCGCATGGCCCGTGCATATGTGCACATAAGTTTTACTATCCCTAAGTTTTAGTAGATCGAGCGGACTTCGTTCGAACACGCATCAGAATTACGCACCCGGTAAAAAGTTAATCTACTTGTCCGAGGGTAGCAAATTACAAATTACTTAACACTAAGGTATCAAATCTGTACGTTTTTTTATAAAAAAAAGCAGCAAAAAACAAATCGAAAGCAGGCTCAGAAAGAAATCTGCCATCGATTACAGACTAACCAGTTTGAACAGAAACATTATATTAAGCAAGCAGCGTTATTCTAGTGCGGTCGCTCGAAATGATATAAGATCCAGCGTAAAGAAAAGAATTAAAGGCCCGAACAAGCAGTACGTAGTCAGAAATTCCGGATACTTAACATAATATTTTAAATTATTTTACGTAAAACTTTGGGGGAAGAGAAATCAGACAAATACATAAATATAGATTGTTCTCGAAGTAGTACAATGCATCTCCATCTTATTCTCGGACGAGGTAAGCTATTATGCAATGCATTTGTCAGCATCAACCAAACTCAAGCCAAAGCGGCTGTCAAAGTGAAGCCGAACCTCTGAGTATCACAATCACGCAGGTTATTATTAACACTGGGGTCTGAATTGAGCTAGGGGAATCAGCCTGTGACACATACATAAGTCTGTACATACGTATGTACAGCAGCGTGCACCGTATTACTGCTGCTCTCGGTTAGGGGAGTCTAAGGATGACAGGTTAAACGTAGAGAACCTACTCAGTCATCGTGGTCGAATAACCAGCACTTTGTGATCAGCTGCTAATCGTTCGTGACCGCGGACATATCACACGTGGTTCGCCTATGACCGAATATCCTTTTCACAAACACTGACTCCTGTTGCCGATTAAGGCGTTGTTCCACTTCTTGACCTCCGCTTTTTCTTCTTTTCCTGAATCGTAACGTTTCACTGGGAAATTATTTGACACAGAATACAGGGAATGCATTGGAATGCAATGTGTATTATAAATTGTACACCATTCTGGAACAATATATATTTGTAAAATGAATTGCAGTTTTTGCGGATCTTTTTCTATACCCCTCTAAAATATTAGAAATTTCGCAGTGTATTGCTGTTTAATTGGCAAAGAAGTGGCGGATTACTCATATTGTCAGTGGTACATCTAATACGATAAAATATGTCCATACCAGATGTTCCAGGTTTTCCCCGATATGTTGCGCTGGCTTATTCTATGGAGAAAAGTAGGGGGAAGTGTTACATGAAGTTTTGTAACAAACGTTTGGTTGTAAAGCTATAAGGCAATAAATATTTGCAGTGATATGAACTATTAGCAACGCGGAATCATTACCGCTATAGTGTGTCGAGAATAACCTGGGAAAACCCACTGTGTAAAAAATGTAAATGTAATGTTTGGTTACTAATTTTAAATTAGTTCGAGTAACGTCAATGAGATATTTCTTTTCCGCAATTGTAATTGTTGCATGAGATGTTTCGTCACAACTATTGCATGCATGTATGTATACGTAGAATTTATATGCATATGCCAATATTAGTAACGTTCATTAGTTCTGATAATTGCCAAAGTAAAAGCAATAAATGCATGACATTTGCACAAAATGTTGTGGACACGGCGGTCTCTTAGTTTCTAGTTGCTTCGTAACATGAAATTTTATAATATGAATGAAAGGAATCGTCGATTCCTTTATAATTATTGCATCTGTGCATATCTTAACTTCTTTTTATGGTTTCGAGGATTGTGTTTGACGAAGAATCGCGAGTACTCCGCGATTCTTGCCGTCATTACGAATGTTCAGTTGAGCTTTAAAAATGTTTAGGTGTCGATCCGCGATTGCTGTTGGGCACCGGCGGCGATCGTAATACGTGGGAGGGTCGTTACAACGTGAAGGAACATCGTCGTGCTGGAAAAGCGACTTTCCAGGGGCAAGTTTACAATTTCCTGGAGCGTCCCACCGGTTGGAAGTGCTTCCTATACCACTTCTCTGTGTGAGTACAAAAACGATTCTTCGCGTTTTGTTCGCTGTCTTTCGTGCATTCCGTGTTCCGCGACGTTATTTTTTTATCGCCGGATTCTGCCACGACATGAAATCCTTCGGAATGCTTTACATGCCGCTGGGAGAATTAAAAATGCCAGCAACAATTCAGGGCAAAAATGTGACACCATAAGCTTTGAAGATTTCAATTTTCATTTAATAACAGGTTCGCAGAAATTTCGATAAAACTGTCCAGCGTTTTATAAAATTGAAATCCAGGTTACGAGGACTGCGATGTGTATTTCGCAATCGAATTAAAGGCGGAAACAAAAGAGAAGCGTTTTGGGAGTTCGATTTATTTGAACGTGCCCTTTAATGCAGAGATCCTCTTATTTACGGATCACCAACGGAATAAAAATCTATATTCGTGAATAACTGAATAGATTACATTAAGCAGCTTCGTTTAGATGCTGTACCGTGCGGTGGTGAATATATTCGAAGCGAATGAACGACGTATTGGTCCTATTCCATGCACAGTTCTGCATTGGTCTATGTATATTGTCAGTTAATAACCGTCGTGCAACACGTTGTCCGAGAGGTTGATTATACGAACATATTACTCTACCGATCGTGAAAATCGTATATTACCTGGTTATCTGTTCGTACGAATATGGGAATAAATATTATCGAACGAAGCTGATAGAGTATAAAGGCAAAAATAGATATAAAATTAGATACAAAATTGGATCGCGCCCCTGATTTGTTCCTTTTTACATATCTATAAACAACTCGTGGGAAATAGGGATCGATATTTTTCACGATGTACGGCAATTTACGTTCCTCCACGCACGGCCTTCGAGAATTTCCTCGAGACATTCGATACGTAAACGTGGATTGCAGTACGACATTAAAAGTTGTGTAACGACAGGTTGCGTAGCCGGTATCCAAGTAATACAAGCTTAGAGCAACCAAAATCATAGGTGCTCGGACTGGACTGTCGACGCAGGAAAAGAATATCTATACAATGATATTGATATTGTTTGTAAGGGAATGAAAAATGAGCGCCGGTATCTGAAATATTAATTTATCCTTTAGTGTGTCAGGGGGAGAAGTTACCACAAAGTTATTAGTACGAATCTGAAAGAAAATTTCTCCCAAGTCTAATTCATCTATTTCTATTTCCTATTTTACTCGACTATAATTATTTCCCGCTGAGAAATGCTTTTAAAATACCCCTTGGCAAATCTAAAATATACCAGAAAAGGACGATATTTTTATTAACTATCAATTATATTATAATATAATTTATAAGTATAAATTATAAAAAAAGTATATAAGTATAAATTATAAAAAAAGTGTATAAGTATAAATGATAAAAAGAGTATAAATTATAGGATATCAAGTTGTTACAGCCGATCGGCGTGAGTTTGTTTATGAAGATTTATTATTCCCTCCGGGAGGTTGGATCCTGGTAGCATAGATGGCGTATCAAACACCGACCTGCATCCCTTAGCCCGATCAATATTCTGCCTATATCACTTACCAAGTGCGCATAAAGAAATCTGTAATTCAATTAATTGCACGGTCTACATATTACAAAGCTCGTCACGCGTTTCGTCCAACATCTGTTCCACAGATATGTCGCCAACAATGAAACAATAATTACGGCGCAGAAGCCGAACACAATGTACGAACAGGAAAACCATCCAGCAAACGAATGGTGTGTCCATGATGTAACATTCTTTTATATTATTCCTGTTACCTCTTGTCTTTCACGAGGCGCGCACGATATTTCGATGACTTACAACTTTCGCACAAAAAGCTGGGGGGTTTTTTTTGTTTGTTCTGGCCTCCCCCTCATTTTGGCCAGGCATCAGTATTTTTAGACGGAGATTAATGTCCGTTCGCCGGGCATCGCGTTTCGACGAACTGAAAGGGATCGTTCATTTTTCCTCCCGTGCCTACTTTTCTTGAACGACGGAAAAGCTTGATACATACTTCTCCTGCCTCTTGTTCAATGAACTGTAGCTATAAATTAAGCCGCACTGACGGAGCAGCTTTCTTTTTTTTTATGGAAGAGCCGGCGGTTGGATACGCTGTGCACAACGGAAAATAAGGGGGTCAGTGGTCAGGTTGATGTTTTGTGTCTAAATGGTGGTAGTAAACAACAGCTGTACGGCGTGGGAGTTGGATGCCACCATGAGTTGGATGCTGCACGACTGTTGTGATGCTCTTCCATATTCGGTAATATTTATCATTACGATTATTGAGCGCGATGTTGCACAAAACGAGCGACGCATGAATATTTTTCAAACCTACACGATGGATTTTATATTTATTAACGGTTAATATTGTACAGAACCCGGGAGATTTCTGATTGCTATAATAGTGGATACAAATTGGACGAAGTAAGACAAGGAAATGTATGGAAGGCACAGATATTAAAGGAAAATGTAAAATTCGTCAACTGTAACAAGTATATCTATTTCTATGCTAATACAATGGTATGGGTGCAATATCAGTCCGCTCTAGTTTATCGTTTCCCAAAGAGTGTCTCGCCGTTGCATTCTTGCCCGCCAGGAAGGCGAGCCCCCGGCCCCACGACGCAGTGCCTTCGAGGGTCTGTTTTACGACCCCCAAATGTTTACGGGCCCCGCGGGCCTATCGGCCTCGTGGTGACGTTTGCCAGATGAATATGCGAAGCGCTCCAAAACCTTTTCTTACATGTATATTTTTGTTATACTTTGGTTAGTAGTCGTTAGTTAGTTTGGTAGTGTCGTCGAATCGGTTGAGACTGGATGTTGTTTATAATTGTTTATTCAAAGTTAGCATATAGTTACAATAGTTTCACAGATCTTACTATACTTTTAGTTTACGTCGCAGTATTGCGGCTCCTACTAACTACTCGTCTTAATTTTTCTACTGAACTACCGAACTCGTTGGGTGTCGCGGGCCCCCTTTTTATATTGGGAAAGTGCCGGAAAATCGGGAGTGGGAGATTGCCTAGGAAGGAATTCTGAGTTCAGGTGTCACGTAGTTATTTTTTGGAATTCTGTGTGGACCAGCGTCCGGTTAGAATTTAGATAGTAGCGGTTTGACCTTTGACTCTGATTAGAATTTAGAAGGGTGATCAGGTGATGCATGAGAAATATAATGGGCGAATTGTTCGACAGTAGTAATTGTCGCGTTGAATTTATAAAGGTCAAACTTATTTTAACTTTTCATATTCGCCTCAGTGACGAAAGACATTTATGTATGGACGGATGTATGTATACATATAAGTGTGCAGACATTTTGTTGGGAATTTTAATGGGTAACGTATACGTTAGGATTGATTTCTATTTATCTGTATTTGGGAACATCCCAAAATGTCGAAATCGATAATTGTATGAATTGTATGAACTTCTACTATACTCGCTGCATTAAGAATATCATTAAAGTCCATTTTAAACAAATCAGAATAAAAGATATTCCTTTGTCACCTAGTGTCAGCTCCAGCTTGATTAGTATATCGTTCCAAGGCACACCGAACAAAATTTCTTTACGCCACATTGTAAATCTTCAGACGTTACCCTGTTTCAATCAAATTCTGTTTAATCTATTCCAAGTTTATTTCACTCGTTCCCTGGTCATCTTTAGACATCTCCACTTGAAATCAAATGGTTAATTTACTTAAATTACTGGCTGCTTCGATCTCCACAGGTTTCCAAGATATTGTTAATAAAGATATGATTATGTTATCCAAGGACTCAAAATATGTTCAATGGTATTCCAATGGGGGCAAATATCTTCGTAAGCTCTGGAAACCTTTCAGCAACCGTGTAGTGAATGATCTGTCCAAGAAGGATGAGTCAGTTAATAATATCCACAAGGCAGGTCAGCTTAAGGATTTCCAGGAACTTTGATAGCCTTAGATGTCTGAAGGGCGTAAAAGCTTCTTGAATCATTAGAGGCTTTCAGAATCGCCATGCCCAGGCATCGTAGAGGCTGAATGGGATCCCTGGAATCCCTGCGCACATTTTATATACCAGTAATTTTGGATCCCTTCGATACGACTGATGTTAATAGTGCCCGTATGTGTCATTTACAGCCATGGTATATGACCCCGAAAGTTTCATTGGTTCGGATTCTTTTAACGCCGTATGCACTTTACGATATATTACACACTTTGCTGTCCATTCTTTTATAGGCATAATAATTTGTTAGCGCATTTCCGGTTTCTAGCGAGTTGGCCTGGAATATCGACGAAGGTGTTATAATGTCGGTGGAGAGTTTCTTTGTGCATCTAATGGATACACAGTTTTCTTGAAGCAACGTGTTACCTATATAACAGTTTGGCTTGTTCAGAAAGTGAGATATTAATGTGTATTTAACGCAGAAGGAAAGCACAGCTAGCTATTAATGTAATAAGTATAGGAAGTATACGAATAATAATAATAATAATAAGTATACGAATGTACAGTGGTTAATCAAGTTATTATAAACAGATGGAAACATTGAAGTATAATCGCTCTTTTTGTACTTCCCATATAGACGCAGCATTTCACTATATTGTGATGTGTTTGCTATATTATTGTTATATACTCTGCACTATTCTTTTCCCTGATTACTATTTGTACGCGTCCGAACACTCGCAGGCTCGTGAACGGGTTGATCGGGGAAAGAATGTATAGTCAGAGAGATGTTTTTCAGTTAGTGGACTGTATTTCCGTTGCTTGGATGCGTTGAATATTAAGGGACGGTCCCTTCTATAGTTGATTGAATGCTATGTGGTGTCCGACAGTCAGACCACGACTCTTGGTGTTCACAGAGATCGAAGACCACACCCTTGGTTGCTGTATCGTGTCCGACGGTCAGACCACGACCCTTGGTGTTCTTCAAATCTGTGCAGAGTCGAACTCGACGACTGATTGCTCCAGCTCCTCAGTAACGTCCCTTCCTTCATGAATTAAATTGTCGACTTATATACAAAAAAGGGACGCATTGGTCCACCAATCAGCTAGACCCTTTGCCAGCTAGACCTAGGTGCGCAAGGCCTGCATACCTTGGCTAACGATACCAGGTACATTTGGTGCTTTTAGGGTTCTGACGCGGTCTTCGTCGTTTATGACGTTCGCGATCAGTCCGCCATCTGGCTGCCCTAACTAACCCTGGCTATGCGCTTATATTTGACACTATTTATTTTTATACGGTTAAGTAATAGTTGGTGGGCATATGACCGAGTTTCCATTTTACATAATCCGCGGAATATTATTAAAATCGTTTGGTATATATCACTAAACGAATAACGATATGTCTTACAATGAAACAAAAGGTGTCTATATAAGTGTACCTTAAACTTCATTCTTCACCACACGTCCAATGGATGAGAATTTCGAACTGTTAATAATAATTTGATCACCCACTGTAGCTGTAATTGTTTAACTACTCTTTGATAGCAGTTATTATTATTCAGCAGGGGCTTTCCTATATTTTATTTTCTATACGCAGCTCGACTGTTCTATAATATTAATCGTTGAATAAATATTGCCTCTCTAATTCTACATGACCAAAGCCTTCCACTGGCGAGTAATGCACAGTACTCGTGTAAGAAAGTGCTTACCGCAGTAAGAAATAAAACTCCGAAATCACTAATTGATACTTACAAACGAGTCAGTAATTGTTCATGTCGTCATTCTTGCATGCTGCAGTTACCCCAATAATTAGCCCATTTGCCATAAATGTCACCAGACATGCCATGCACGAAATTAAAAGGGTACGTATGTACCAAGAAATCTGGAACGACGTACCTGATACCGTTTAAATTAATCAAAGATTTTTTGGCAGCGAAACACCGCGTCCTATATTTGGGTAAACATGCGGCTGTATTTTTTCTTTATCATACAGTCTTCCACGAAAGGAATAGTTCGGTGTGTAATTAAGTAATTTACCATGTCCATCGAGTAGGGTGTATTCGCGGCGCGATCAGTGGCGTGCCAAGTTATTCAAATGATTCGAATTGGATCATGCGACGGTTGCACGTGGTGTACCTACTGTTCCTTGTATACTGTTGTGGCTAGAAGTTTGCGTGTGGAATGTTCCTGGCGGTGATAGCCGTACTTTCCTCCCAACACATCGGGGAGAAACTCCATTAGAAAAGTATATTGCTTCGCTATGCACCGTTGCAAGGGAGCGTGTTTGAAATAGGGTCATCGCGGTATTGTGAAGTACGTAAGATATTTTTAAAAGAAATGTCTCGCCTATTTTTGTCATGTTGAACACTTGTCGATACGAGTGTGTATGTATGTTGAAGACTCGAGTTTTCAATTGAAAGAAGGCTTATTGATAGATGAACTGGTGATTATAGGTTGGCGAGGAAACAATTCGAATTAACGTTAAACGTACACGAACAGTGGAGATACATCGAGTCCTCCACTGAAATAGAAAATTTTTAAGGTCCCCCTTCCCCCTCTGCGAAGAAAGACTTTATACTTTAAAAGTTCTGCACAAGAATATTATTGTCAACGTTTATTTTCGTAGGTATTGTATTATGCGTATTATAGAAATAGTTTTCTTTGAAGTAAAATCATGGATTTTACTTGATTCTCTCTGATTTTTGTCTGACTTTTCGCGGAGAAAGTGTATGTATTATGCAGCACGATGTTGCTTTACCTACTTACGCATTCTGTATTTTGTTTCTATGGTAATTCGTTCATAAATTAATTCTGCATCAAGGATATTAATATCAAATCGATGAGTGAAGTTCCTACAAATCCCTGTTCGGTTTTTTTCCCGAATTTGTTAACAGTATTAACAAATTTCAGAAACTCTATTAACAATACAGTTAGACAATGCGTATTCTGTAAGAGATAATTAAGAATAAAAAGTTATATCTTAGAAATTTCTCTCATATCAATCAGAAACGCGAAATCAAACATGGAACACTTAATTTCACCCTTGCAATTAAAATATAGAGGATCTTTTTATTGCACCAAAAACATGACATTCATAACATTTGTCCATCCTTATCCATTTGCCCAATTACTTTTCGGACAATCCCGACGCGTTCCTTGTCGGAAATCGTTTATCCGTTCATATTTCAATTCTTATGTACATAAAAGTCTCTTCTAAATCAGATCGATACATTGAATGACCCTGGACGAATATTCTCGACATTTATGAACACGCCACCTCTGCATTAAGCCCTATTGGGTTTAACAAGTTAAGAATTACACCGAATATAGAGTCACGGTTATGCTACGCGTTATTCTTGACACGAATTTCGCTAACGAGACCCGATCGAAGCCCAACTATTGTAATTCAACTTGTATCGCTCCGTTATTACTATCGATCTCCAATGAAAATTTACCTGCTCTCATTCTCTCTTTCGTTTTGACCTATTTCCCTATAAAAAAAAAAATGTCGTATAATGGAAGTATTTATTTTCTCAATTTTTCTCATAGAACTAGCATTTCTCTAAGGCTTAAAGTCTATGTAAGTACAAAGTTGACAATTGTGAGAATTAAAGTTCTGCGAGAACGTTTAAAATGACGTCGTGTGTCATGGGAAATTAGAAACGTGGTTTTACATCCGGGAATCTTAAAAGGCTGAAATAAATGTGTCTCGAACTGAGTGGTATCTTGAAATTTTGGCGTGAACGACCACCCAAGGATTCGAATGATCGCCAAGGAATGTCCTCGGTGCGTTTTCGTAATGGGTGAGGGCAAATGAGGAGTAGAATCAGAGGGAAGCTGGATGATGCGGGCGTGAGTGGTTCGTGATCGACAATGTTTATTGAGTACATGATTATTAGTGTGTTTTCGTTGTCCCGGGGGCTGACCTACGAAATAATCGATTGTGAGATATTCGAAGAAGCATTGCTAACAAACTAATTATATTTTTATATACAAACTGAAGTGTTATTACCACCCCTGTTCCTCTGTAACGGACACGCGAGACTCGTTGAAGATACCCCTTGCAAAAATTTTGTACGAAACTACGTTTCCAGAACAATTCTATCGGATTAAACAAAATGTGCCTCTATCTCTGAAATTTCCATTGAATATTTCTCATCCTCGCAATAACAACAATCGTCGTCAAACAAACAGCATCACACGTTAACAAATTTCATCATGTCCACCCTCGCATTGCGCAACAGAGTAATTAGTAATTACGAATTAGCTAACTCTCGGATCGCAAAGTGAAGGCTTAAAGGGGCGAAAAAGAACGCGAACGAAAATTACGGACGAATTTAACGAAAAATTCGGAGAACGTTCGAGTTCGTATAGAGTCGGAGCAAAAAGAATAAAGCGAAATTCAAGGCCCGATATATCGGGCGTAAACCGACGGATTGGGGAGAAGCAGGATAGGACAGCGAATCGCCTAACGACTAATATCGATTTTCTCACTTTTATAACGTCACATACAAATATGAGGGTTGCATGTTTGCGTTTCCTTCCTCGTTCACCTTGGCGGTTCATTTTTCACCGGCCGCTGTATTTTACTATACCCGGTCCCTGTAACCTACTTCTTTTCAAAGTACCCCGACGGAGTGTAGAGTAGGTTTCGCGTAAAGCGATTCCGGGCTGCATCTTTAAGGCTTACAATTTTCCTACACATTTAACCCTTTGAGGACTGACGTTGCTCATACGAAACATCGTGCTCCGCAACCGAAAACTAATCGATATATTATGTATCGGTTTTCCGTGAAACTTTTTCAGCGTCGAGCTACGCGATATCTTCTTTAGAAATCCGGAAAAGAAGGTGCGTTTCATTTGCCGTTTGTGTTCGGTGCGAAACACGTTTAAAAGGGGACACACGATATCGGATTGAACTTTTCAAAAGTTAGTCGACCGCTTCGAAACTTCGTACTTTCTGACAGTTTTGAAACGTAATATTGCAGGTGGAGGATTACGTTAATTCGTTCATTGTTAGATCGCGTTTCTTTGTGTTGTCATATGTGTCTTTGTATGTGATTTGCGAAATGAGGATTTCTAAGAGCCGTCCGATCAACCAAATGCACTACTGTTAAAGACGAAAACGATTTTTTCAGTTATATGTTTCTTACACTGTGGATGAAGGTGAGTAGCTATTACGCGAGGACCTATGCTGCGTATGCATAACATTTATTGTTGCTAAATTGGCGAGACAGAGTCAGAATTTAGCATGGCGTTTTCTTCATTTAGCAATCAATGTGACTCGAACGTTGGGGAAAGTACTGAAAGTCTCTATAGTCAGCGTCAATTCACATCTCTACCCATCATCGGCCACCAGATTTTTCTTTCGAAAAAAAGAATGTTGACACTGCCTTCGCGTAGTTTGGAATAGAGGGCATACAGGATAATAAGACTTCAGTCTCCTTCAATTAACAACTAACTTTATTATAATGAAACGTTAATTCTTACGATACTCACGACTTCCTGCTCTCTATACGATTCTTTAAAATTTTCCCTTAACTCTGCTCTATTTTCAATCAGCTCTCCTCTAACTGTCCCTAAACTCTGCCTCGTATACGCTTCGTCCACCATATACGTATATTCTTTCACTCTTAGTTACTCTCTCATTTTATTCCTCATTTGCTTTCACTTATTTAGGATACACACTGCAGACGTTCCTTGCCGACAGTCAGTTGCGTCCACGCGATTCCTTGCACCGCTGCAACCTCCTTTAACACGATCCTCTCAAGTACAGTGTACTCAGCTCGAAATGCATACCTTTCAACCCTGGGAGTTATTCTAAGCAATCGCGCAGTATTTCTAATCCCACAACATATCCCTGTAACACCTTAGAAGTTCATTCATTTTGTTATTAAAGCCCGCTCTGGCTCTTTCGATCAAAATAAAAACATGAAAAAAATGATGACCGTTTGAAACGATCCTAATTCGATCGGTCAAAGACCATAGCGCACCTGTACGCGTTTGGGTTAGGCTTGGGTTAGGCCATTTATGCCGTCGACGAGCCGTGTATCTGCCGATCAGAACGAGAGTACCCTCGAACCACGCCTTAATCACGTTTTTTTTATTATTTTCGATTGTTCGTTAGCACGTTGATCGCGCTGACATTGATCATCACTTTTCGATAGCGTGAACGCCGGGCGAGGTTTGAAGAAGATTGTCAAATAGCGGTGCAGTCGAGCCGAGTGCATTCACTCGTCGGGCCTAGCATGTGTGCATCAATGAACAATCAAAGGTAATAATAAGAATACTATCAACAAGTGCTTCAACGGTGTCTTCGTTCTGCACGGCTCGTCGACGGTACATATACGGTGCGCTACGTGTTTCGCGACATTATCTATCGGCATTCTGTGCCGCTATACTTATACTTTATTATACTTAAACGGATGCACCGTCGACATTCGTATGTCGATTCGCCGGGCAACAATGTGGCATCAATTTTCGGTGTTTTCCAAGCGTTTCGAATCTGCCGCAAGAATTAACGTTTCTCCGGACTGCGTCATAAAAGTGTCAAAATAAAATGTCTCGACCGAAACGAGAATTCAGCGGTTCCCGTAGGAAAACTCGCGGTTCTGGCGTGAAATTGTGTTGCGTAGATTGCTCGCATAGCTTGAATATACGCGTGCCTCCCCGTTTGGTTGCATTGTGTTCACTTTGGCCTCTTTTTCTTATTTTGGTTCCCTTCTTGTTACTTTGCCCGATTTCTGGGAGCCGCGTCTTTGTCATGGGCATACTGTTTGCAGAGGTGGAGTAAATGTTAAGGGTGCCTGACAGTTCTTTTTAAAGGGGGAACGAAAAATATCTTGTGAAAGATGGTTGGTTAATGTGACGAGTTTAAAACATGTTTTCCTGTTTGGCAACTATTTTTTAAAGGCAACATAGATGTTTAGAAACATATATGTATATGTATATAGAGGACGGTCCATGAACAAAATATTTTGTACGTAATGTGAGCGGTATCAAAAGAACACGACAAGAATATATTTTTTTGCACACAACTATGAATTCTTGTTTACTGCATATTGCGGCTGATTAAAAGATAGTTTCAGAAATGGATAATAACGTCACCTCGAATCCACTAGCGTGATTTTTTTGTGGTGAAAAGTAAAATAAACAGTTTATAACGAACGTCCAACTACATTAGAGAATATGAAGAAGCGAATACACAGAAGTTGTGGTGCTATTATTTCAGGAACAATCGAAAAGTCATAACAATCGGCTACAGCTCGTTTCAGATAATGTATCATCGCAGAAGGGTACTTCTGTATTTTTAAATCAGCTGCAACACGCCATAAAGAAACCTTATTTTGGCGTAAGATCGTCGCGGATATTTCCCAAATGATTATTATTCCCGGATTTCTGACATTTTTTCCAGAGTATGCTGTATGTAAAGAGACAGTTTAATGCAGCTTTGGAATGTCTTGCATAATAATTAAAGTCTGGCAGTTATTAAAGATCGTGGTGTATGGATCAATAAAGTAAACAGTTAGCAAGAATATGTACAAACAAAACTTGTGGGTCACTGGAAAATCGAATGCATCAATATTAAGTTAGGCGAAAATTTAGGAATTTCATCGTTTCAGTAGGACAGTCCTGTAATGCAGTATTTAATGAGGGCATTATTTTTCCCTTGCAACACTAACAATCAGTTTCTTCGGTTTACATATATTTTTTTCTTTCCCTTATGCTTTATTCACATTCATTCGTTTTCTTTGACAGAAATTCTCAATATTTTAATATTTATCGTTTAAATTGAAATAATTATGAAATGTAACGTAACATTATTTAGGATTTCTAATTATATTTACATGTTATGTTCCACAATATATAAACGTTTTACGACGAAGAAAATTAGCATTCCAATACATAATATTTAATAATAACACAAAAGTAGATAGAACTTTATACCAATTTACGACAAGAATTAATTATTATGGCTTAAATATTAAAACAATCGAGCTGCACCAAAGATAATCTATACGTATATGTTAGAAATTGTACTTTAAGAGTATGCAAGATAGATCTTTCTCAAGATAGATCGTAAAGACTGAGCGGTCAATCACAGTTCATTTACCAAAAGGCATAACCTTTTCCACTCCTTGGCCAGATCCTCCAGGAGCAGAGTCCCTATCCCTTGGTAATACGGCGACAGGCCGATTGCCACGTTTGGTCTTTCACTCCATATTCAAATAAACAATCCTTCGACACCAGATGGTTGGAAGACCCAAAGCGGTCGCCAGCCATCGTCGGCCAACAGGATGTTCAGTCTCATTCATTAATTCTTAAAAATTTCTAGTAAACAGTCAATCCTAGGACATTCGATAGTTGAATTCTTCTAAGACACTCTCCAACCATATGCAGGCTAAGCCCCTATCTTCAATTCCTCCCCGAATGAATAGCACTTCGCCACTCGTTCCTTTTCTTTTTGTTAAAAATACGCTGTCGCTACCATATAACTATCGGGCAGTAATATCGCACCTCGCGACGGTAGCATATTCAAGCAAAATATTTTTTTCTTAGAAACTTTTCAAACTGCAAGAAGTTTTGCTAATAGTGAATAATTCCCGTGCTTAAGTGTTCGATGAAGGTGACGTGAATTAATTACAAAGTTATTAATTAGCATACCGAAAAAGAAGAAGCAGTGGCAGTTAATATCTTTTAAATTCGTTAGGAACTGCGATAATAGGGACTGAGAGTGTCGGATGTTAAACGGTTTAGTGATAAAAACTTTAAGTTTCATAGTTCCTAGCGGATTGAATTTTCTAATTTTCTGCCTTTCAAGGCAGAGGAACCGTGGTCGTGAGTAAAAATACTGCCGCGATATTCATTCTGTATAACATCAAAGATTCTCTGGTGTTTCAAGGAGCTTTCGAATCAAATTACTGTCCGGCGAAAGGTTTCACAGTGCGAAATGCAATAATAAATGCGGTGCAATACAACGTGGCTACAAAATGGTGAAACATTGAAAAGAATTTTCGTTGGCCCCTATACATACCCAGACAGTAAAAGAAAAAAACATTTCCTGTAATATTAACGAGGTTTGTTACTTTAATTGTTTCCATAATTTTTGTATACTACATCTAATCGTTAACAATCAGCATTTATGTTTAATTTAAAAGGCTTTCAATTTTCGCCGACAATTTACTCAGCTTTCTCTGTTAATCTGTAATTTTGTAAATATCAGACTATCTATAGTAGAAGATAACATCTATATCCACAGTCTATCCAAGATATTACTATCAAATACATACTATTATCATTTACATAAAAGACGAATCGGGGCACGAATTATCCAATACATGTATATATTTACCATATTCGCAAAAAATCTTTATTTTAATACTCGTTAAAAACACTTTACCACACAAGCAGTACCACAAATAATAATACGGTGAACACAGGTCCATTTACCACCAATCGGTCTCCCCCAAATTCCTACTCCCCGATCAATTGAATTCACCCAACCACTCTTTCTCCAGCTTCGCAAGCGAACCAATTTCTTTTTCATATCCGCGGTGCAAAAACTTTCATAGGTTTTCACGCACAGCGGGAATCCGCCGTTTTCTGTACAGCGACAAAATTAAACGTCCGGCCCGGACGGGTTCGATAGATCGTAAAATACGCTGTAAAAGGAACAACGAGCGTTCAATCGTTCGAGAAATCTGGTATGCTCGGGACGAATCGTTGCTTTAACGCGAGCGCGTGTAATGTGTTTGTTGCTCGCGGTCCTATAGAAAAGGGTGCTGCCGGAAAGCATTATCGATCAGCTCGCTCCGGTGCTTTGATTGCCCCGATGGAAAACGCGATAGGCTTGCGAGATTCCAATATCGTCTTGGAAAGAATTTGCTTTGTGCCCGGCGGCAGGATATCGAGGCGAGTGGCGGTGAATGTGCTCGCGTGTGAACGCCGCTATCGCATTCAGCTGCGGGTTCCCTTTTTCAGAATTGCCAGAGCTTTCCTTTGTAGGTATTGTACGATCGCTGCAGCGTACTTCACTCATTGCAGCGTGTCTGCGCGATTGGTGGATTATGATGGGGCTTGAGTAATGCGGACTTAGAAGCAACGGGAGGAGCCGTTTGTCTTGGTCGGGAGATATGTAATTGGAAGCTCGGTATTGGACTTAGGGGTACGATTTAACGGGATTGTTGTAATTTTGGGTGTGTTAGAAGAGGAGCGTGACTGGTCTGGATGTAATGTGTAAATGGTAAATTATTGGCGTACATGGGTAAATGGAATTTAACTTGGAGAGAAGATTGTTGTTAAATTTATTTTTTTGGAAAATATTTGCTTGGTACAAATGGTAACAAATTGTGGTGAACTTTTTTTTATTTTGATTCGAAGCGACATATTTGTCGTTTCTTTAATTTATGTTAGACGGTTCGTTATTACGAGAACTCCGTATTTGTTATGGCGAGCGAGAATGGAGGGATTTTATATTTAAAAGTTATTTAAGCTATTTAAGCTATTTAAGCTATTTAAAAGTTTGAAAACGTAGTTTTTCAATTGAAACTTGTCGTGTAACTTGATTTATTAGTGATCACTTTTCAGTTTGATGTTACTTATAACTGAAAGAACTTAAATAATTGGAAATTACCAAAATATGAGTAATTACTTTTGTCCTGCATCAAAAAACTGAAAAAGCTGAAAATATGGCTTTAAATTATTACAATAATCAATTAATTAGTTAAGTAATATCTGCAATTAGTTATATAGCCCATAACATAAACATTGGTACGTAACTTTTCTGGAATGTGTTGGAACGAATCCTTTGTGGATGCAATACAATACTCATTACTGCAACTGCAGAATGTAAAAGTAAGTCGCTGCTGCTCTTTGAGGTTTGCTGAGTTATATGGATTGTATGTTATAAAGGAGCCCTGCGCGACTTTGGAGTAGCCACACTTCATAACATATCAATTAAAGGCGAAATTAGAAAATCATTTTTAGTTCCCGTTGGTCAACTTTCTGAAGAAGCCCTCGAAGCAAGACAAAAAGACACTATAATATTTTTCACCGAAATAGCACTCCAAAATTTTCAAGAACAACGACTATGCGTGTATAACGTCGTAACCCGCAATAACAGCCCTCATGGGATCTCCATTAAAAATACTAATAGTAAATATAATATATTCAAATATAGTGAGCTTTCAAGAAATTCTGATTCTTGTCCCAATTTTTACGAACATCATTGTGCGATACGTCCAACATAATACTATAATCATGCTTTACTCGTTGTTCAATTATCCAATAAATCACGATTATGTACAGCCCGCTAACAATTTATTCCGTTTGTGTACATCGTATACAGGGTGCCGAACTGTACAGTTTTTTAATCGGAAGAAATTTAAACGCCCGAGATCGTGGATATAAAAAAAATGTTTGACCGCGAATTCAAGGAAAGCCCCAGCGAAAATATCGACCGGCTATAGTGAAGCGAATAAATTATAAAGCTATAGATGGACAAACAAAAAAGAGAATGAATGGGAGTCGGTATTTTTAGAAATTTAATGGCAACTGCACTAACAGAAACTGCGATTGTTGAACGTTTAATGGTTCGGTAGTAAAATTTTAAATACCGCGGTTTCCAGCGAGTTCAATTTTTTTTTACTTCCGAGCTTATATACGATAGCTGCATTGGCGCAGAAATATTCCTACGTGAGTCCTGCATGCATATTCAACACGACCCATAAGACGAATACATAAACAGGCTCAATTACATTCTGCAATTGAACGACCCAATCGTATTTCCGGCGGACCGCGTATCCAATTTACGCGAACAATTTAAAACAGCTAATTGATTTAGCGATTAACGTTACGATTAAACGCGGCTCACAACAGAGCTTTACGTGTTACATTGAACATGGAGGGGGCTGGTGCACAGCGAGGAAATTATTATGACACAGAGAGGTCGGCACGCGAGGCTTGGTGACCCGCAAACACCGAGACACACCATTCCATAAAAGCCGTCCATCAGGCATCAATAATGCAGAAGGGTCGTGGTGTGGCCTTGCCGCGAGATATCGACCCGCGTGCGAATATCGATTCTTTTCATACGCCGACAGAGAAGGTTCTGCTGCAAGCCAGCTCTTTGCGCCACTTTCTCCCCTTTCTCGTTTCCCCTTTGTTACCAAATCGTTTTTTCTCCACCGCTGGTTTCCTTATTACAACGGGGACCGTTTACTCTTGCCTGCCAAGGTTCGCCACGCACAATGCGTTTATTACAAGCTGTGGAACGTTGCGATTGCAATGGAATTCGATCTTTCGGTTACCTGTATGCCGACGTGTTTTGACAGCGACCTGCCTCAATCACGTGTAGAAATGGAGCCATCGCGTTTCAGAATTTTACTACCGTGCACACCGTTTGTGCACGATTTCGTCGCAAACAATCGAGCGGAGAGTGCCTGGCGAATTAATTATCGTATTATATTGTTCGAATTGTACTGGCTTAAGGCAGGAAGCTGGTACGATTGTTATTTGCCTGTTTCATTTAGGGGTATAATTAACTCCGTTCAATGTGTGTCGCAACGAACATTGCGTATCAATTACGAGTCGCTTTATGACCCCGAAAACGATAGCTTTCTCTTAAAAGAAACATAATTCGTGTATTCGTTGTATCGCTCGAGATTCGACATGCTCGACTAAACGATCGTCGAATATTATTTCGAATAAAACAAGCACGAAATAAATGATCATTACAATATAACAAAAGAATAGAAAGGGAAAGAAATAATAGAGAAATGATATTTCCTTGAAATATGAATGCACCCGGAGTATGGTTATCGTTCGTGCCAACATTTCATACCTTACTACCTCACGACTTACGTTTTCCCATCCAGCAGCTTGAAATCTTTTCCGAGGAATAGGATGCTAGTGGTTCCTCGTTCCTTTCCGCCCTCAATCTCGCATCGAAAAGCACGTGGAATCATTTATAACGATATATCGGCTTCCGCGTGCGGAATAATTCACGAGGACTTTTGGGATTTGATTTTCCTCCAGGCGGTATCACTCCTGGTTAGGCGAAAAATTTACACACCTCGCCGAACGAACTTGGTTAATAAATTTTCCTTCCGCCGTCTCCCTTTCTCGTAAAATATGACAAATTACTCATCGACAGCTTTCAGTGTTTCGTCATGATATCTTTACTTTTTCCATCGGGTTAATTATTACCGAGGAGGATCGCCGTGATATCGGCGATTCAAAAGATTCGATTCTTTTCGCCTTTGTACGAATCTCGCAGCGGCGAGGATAACTTATGCCCAGCGATCGGGGGGGTTGTTCGATCTTTTATTTATTTCGTTCTTCAAATACCCTGACACGGGATTCGGGTGATCTTAGACTGGAGATGAAACTGCTGTTTCGTTTGCTGCTTCTGAGTTCAATATTTTATGCGCAGGATAATTCGGCGGAGAAATTTTCGGTGATTGACTATTGCGCTTTCATAAATTTGATAACGACTGCAGTACGAACAGGATTAAGTGCGACGCGCTACAGTTTGTAGGAAAATGTATGCAATGGATTTTTTTTATACTATCCACATGTGGGTCACACGCATACCAACTATGTACGTACAGTGGCGGCCAGCTACTTACGACCCCAAATATATATGTAGCGTCTAATGTTAAATGTACAAGTTTTGTAATTTACTATACAATATGATTCAGAGATTATTATATATGAGTTTAACCTACGAAAATTGCTTGTAACCGCCGCTCGGCCTTAGTTTTCGAGATATTTGCCAAAAAATATAGCTATTAAACAGTAGCTAATTATAGCTACCAAATCTGATATGATATATCTAGTTCTAGAGGTACAATTTGTATGAGGTCACTCGGTATACAGATTCTTCACCGGCCGCTGGAAAAGCGGCAGCTTAACACTTTGCCACGAGCGTGCACGTATGTACAAAATTCAGTGTAGTAGTAGCTATATTTGTTGGCAAACATCTCGAAAACTAAGGCCGAGCGACGGTTATATGCGTAGGAAAAAGTTGTTCCGGATACTCAGTTCTACAACATATTCAAAAATCATCGAAATCGGAGAGCACTTACGTAGATTTACCCGAAAATTTTAATTTAAGAAAAATGTGCGACGTTTATTTGCGGAACTAGCTGGCCGCCACTGTACATACATATACGTATACATACACAGTCGACTCTGAAAGTAAGTTGGTCGCTCTCGCGAATAGTTTAAATGTGTGATAATAATTATAATGTATGGTTACATGTTTTAATGTATCCTTTATAGTATAAGTACATAAAAGAATAAGTTACTAAAATTTGCATAAGTATGTATTTCGTTTTCATTTGTAGAAAAATGCCAATGGTCAACTTACTTTCCGAGGCGACTGTACATATGTATATACGCCTACCTACTAATTGACTTTTACTACTAGTTACTTTTAGTATTGGTTCCTAAGAAAGAGATAGTTGCTTAAGAAAAGGGCAGTGTCGATGAACTTTTCTTTATAGTTATATTTCTGTTTTGTTTATCTATATATTTTACAGCCATTTGTTGCAAGATCTGAAACCTTCCATTACGTACCATTAGATAACTGCGTAGGGTTTCTTATTCTTATGAAATCCTTGCCTCCCCATAAATCCCCCATAGCATTAACGTTCCATGTGTAAAGCAGGGTTTTGTCGGGTAAGCTTATCGACGAGTCCATTAGTGGTACCTGAAACAAACGCACTGCTCCTGCTCTTCCTATTTCCGTTTCCTTCTACTTTCTATTCCATTTCCAGTTGTCGATCAGTCGTTTTTAACAGTGTACCAATTTATATCTAAACCATTACGAGAAATGCAGCGGGTATTATAAAATGCCCTCGTTCACGCGAATTTTCGCCTCTCATCAACATCCGCGAAATTTGATCGAGAGCGCAGTTTACTTATTATATACTCGTAGCGAAAGCTCGTTCGGAGTAAACTTTATTCTGTAAAACAGCAACGTATCATCGTCGAAGGCGATATTGAATTTCACGTCGGAGATGCTATCGGTTGGCCGGCACGCTTACTACGTTTCCAATTAATGTTTCCCGAACGTTAATCAAGATTGAATATTGGTATCGCGTATTCTAAGTTGTATCAATAACTGTTCACCGTGGAATAATTGCGGTACGAGTAGGACGAATCCATTTGCCTAATGGAAAGAAAATTAGGCATCGGGTACCAGGCACGCGGCAGTTTTCCCCTGATTCACGATTTTAAATGCGCCCATTAGCTTAATTATATTAACGGGATCAGATTAGTCGGTTTGCTTCGAATTTCTATGAGGCGGTGCTTTTGTTCTAGACATTCTGAATAAGGAAACTTTCTCTTGGTTATTGCCGATTCAAACGAGAATTCTTATTTTTCTTCCACCGAATGATAACATTTGAATTAAGTCACCGGGCGAAATTCTTGTTGCTTTTGGTGGATTAAACGGTACAAAACGGTGTAATGTATTCACCCCCAAATATCTATATTAGTATTATGACATATCTCTGTACTACTCTTATTATCTACTAGTCACCTAAGGATTCATGTATACAAATATTTTTAAGTTCCGGTCATCACAAATACTCGTCATGGAACCTTATCGAGTCACCGTTTCCAATACACCTAGTCATACTGTCTACGATCCCTAACCATCCAGAGTCCTTTGTACTTCGCCCTCGCCATCCCTACTACATCCTTTCCAACACCCTTTAAAAACCTAAGGTTCCCTGACTCTTCAGCTCACATCATACGAAATATTCAACCGACATAGTCTACGTCTAAGTGATAATAAAACCATCTCGAAGACCGAAGTTGGGAGTTCAATTTTCTCTGCGTCCATTACAACGGTAACGAAATCGTGCTTCTCGAACAAGTTCCTTTAATACGCTCTATATTCAATTTCATGTGAAAAAATCTTAATATATGTATAACATATTCAATGAATAATGACGCTCTTAAATTACCCTCGAATTAATTACCAACAAATAAACATTCAACCTCGAAGTCTTGCCGCAGCTATTGTAATTGTTTCATTTCAAATCCAATTCTCCTCGCTCGGAGGCGTTCCAGGGGGGAAATACTCGTTGTCTTATATTCGGGTTATTGAAGCAGGTGACTGTGCGAAACGGACTCTTTCATATGGAATTATCCTCTTCTCTTTTCTTCGGCGAAGACGCCACTTTACTTCTGTCACAATAGAGCCACGTGCTCGACGAGGTCAGCTCCTTAGCAGAAGATGAAGCGGCACTGAAGTACTGCACTTCAAAGCACTGGAGTGTACAAACAGGTCACTAATGGGCGTCTCCGCACATGCTACTATTTCACAGTGTCTAGCATGCCGGTTTGCGTTTTCCTCTCCCGCAACGAACGAACGAACGAATCGGCTTTGTCGTTCTGGCGGATTAAAGTGAATCAGCTTTCCCCAATAAAGAAAAGAAGAAGGAAGAAATTTTACCCATTCAAGTACATCGGAGAATGGCACTCCGTTTGCAAAACTTGGAAAGTCGTTGTATTTGGGAAATGGTCTGGGAATTTTGAAAGGGATGAAAGTTCATTTGCGCGCAGGATAATACAAATTTTGTCACGCGGATTGATGTAGTCCACACTAGTTTCTCTTAAGAAGCGGTGCAGGGCGAAATTAATGTTGCGATAAGTTCACATTGAAAAAAGGAATGTTACTGCCAGGTGATACTTCGGATCAGAACACTTGGCAGTAGCGTCGGATGATACTGATTGCCAGATGAAGAATTCTTTTCGCGAATTGCCGCCTCTGTCTTTTGTCCAGCCAGCGCGATCTTCGCGCGGTAGCTTCTTAACGAAACTCTCGACGATTCTCTGGCCTCCAACTTGGCCCCCATTACTCAAATTAGTCGCTCAGGCGCCGGAACAACGAGTACACATTTATTTTACGGCGAAACTTGGGAACGTGTAGCGACTCTTGCCAGACTATTCAGGCTTGCCCGCTTACTATGGCGCATCGTGTGTATTATGAACGTTCAAACGTGATTACGGATTGCAAAGATGCTTTGAATGCCGAACCCCTCGTGGTTCAGAGCCGATTTATTATTTTTTAAATACTGGCCACGTTGCTTCGACGATGCTTTGTTACAGGGTAGAAGGTTGCTTTAAGTGTTTTCAGATTGTATATAAGGAAGTTTGAGAAGGATGTGGACTTAAACGGATCGACCGAGTGTATACTTTTTACAGAGAAAGAGTATTTTTATTGATTAAAATTAACAATGCCACGACAGTGGAATAATTTATCTCTTACACTCGGCTATCTCCAAGATCGTTGCATCTGTTTATATATCTTATATAGAATAATAACAATATCTAATTTATAGCGTGAAACCGGGATAGTTCGGTTACCGGGAGAGACTAGCTAGTGTTATTTTTTTTAAATATTCAAACAAAAGAAGACTCTGCATCTCGTTTATTTAAGACGAATGTATCAGCTTCAGCGGATCTCGTACAAATAGTTGTCGCACAATCGAATCCACGTATCTACAATTTTACGCTTAGAATTTTGTGTAAAGCTGAAAGTTTTTCGACCGAATTACAGTGTTAGTAGTCCTCACGCTAATTAACACTATTTCTACCAAGAGGTTTCAAAAGACACTTTTCCAATTTTGTCTTTAAATTATTCTCGAAGTATAATCATTTGTCCCCAACTGATTTGATGACTTTTAATACAATAGCTGTTAAATTAATTCAGCCATATAATTTTCCTCCACCTCGTCCTGGATCTAAAAATATGCACATGGTATGCTTATTTCTACCATGTGGTGTCCTTTGACACCTTGAGTATTTCACGAGAAATTCTAATTTTAAACCATTTTACATATAAATATCAAGACCATTTTACTGCATCATATCAATTGCAATCATTTTAGTGCATCCCGATTTCTTTTGTAACCGAAAATACAGGTGTTGCTGTATAACTTTTATCTTCCGCCATGTTGCATATCAGTGTAGATCATTGCAGTGACTAATTTTACAATTTACAACTTAATTAAATAATCTGTAATAAATAGCCATCAATGTATCAACGAATATATTGCTCAAATTATCTATATTTAACTGATAATTTGAAGTCCCCACAGTTTTGTAAATTATTTGCATACAAACGCAAAGGTGTCAAAAGACACCTTTCGGTCGAAATAGGTATACACAAAATCGTGGTAGAAATAGTGTTAAAAAAAATGCAATGGGGTGTGTTAAAAACGGTACGATCGGGCGTACAAGGAGTCCTGTTATGAAACTGCACAAACCAACAAAAATCGGAAAAGAAGAGTACTACTTTTTCCCCAAAAAAGGGGTCGAACCAAATCCCTAATTAAACCCTAATTAAAAGTTTGCAACTTAGCAGCCAACAAATCTGCAAATAATAAAAGAATAGGAATGTGCAATTTATTTCGCGTTCCACCGATTTACATTACGGTAACCCTTTCCGCGAGATAATCAACAATCGAACCGTTAAATTAAGTTGACAGTTTATGCCGTTAAACGAACTTCAGTTTCACGTTTATTTTTCAAACGCCAAATATATGGAGCATATATTCCCTAATATAAATATAATATACATTTACAATTGTTGGACCACTTTCACCGGCACGTTTGCATATTGCTCCCTGCAATGATACGAACCTTTCCACCAATTAATGTCGATCGCGACGTACAGCTCACCTTTCAACAAACGCCCCACCCCCACACACACACAAACACACACACAAAACCATAATTCACGCCGCACAGATTCTCCTTCCGCTTTTACTTTGAAAACTATGAATGCATCGCGCATTCGTATAGGCGAGAACACTCGAAAAAAAACTGCGAAAGAAACGAGACGAGATAAAACCCCCCCGAGAAAGGGGTTCGTTAAATAAAATCAAGATGACGAGGAAAGGGGAAGGATAGGGACAAACAAGAAATGCGAGGGGAAGGTCGGAGTAGGTTGGGATTCAGTTTGAGATCAAACAGTAGGCTGTGATGAGCCGCGGTGCAACTAAATTTAACGTGAACTCTCACATTTCGCATTTGCGCGGCCGATTTTCGAACAAAACCCGAGCCCTCGGGCGATTTGCTCTGGTCGACGTTCCTTCGTGTGCCCGCTTCGTACGCGTTGTACGTACGCGCGCGCGCGCGCGCGCGCGCGCGTGTGTGTGTGTGTGTGTGTGTGTGTGTGCTTCTGTTTGGTACGCTCGCACGTACATTGTGCACATTTAGTACGTGAATTTGATTCGCAAACAAGATTCTTGACTCTCCGCGTAGAGTTCCTTTCATTTGCTATTGCTTTCTGGTGCATTTAATGAAAATATTCGATGCCCCGCGGGCTTAATTTTTATTCAGTTTCAAGGAGATGGTTTCTCCCATGCGATTTCTCTCGCATTTCCGGAATCGGTAGCTGCCTTGTTTAACAATGGAAATGGATCATTTCGGTTCGTTGCTGGGAATCACGAGATGCTACAAATTGTTTAAAGCACGGGAAAATATACATTTGCATGTAAATCGAGTCTAAATAGCAACAAATGTTTGTTACGAAACGGGGTCGAACGGTTTTGCTCCTAATTATTAACCCCTTGCCGTATTTTCACGTTTCTGACTCGCGATATTCGTGTCTGGTCGAAAATTTGTATGACGAGTCGGGCTCGCGGAATCGAATGCGGGCCAGACACGAACAAAAACGTGTCCGCCTCTTGGTACCAAAATCGGGCCATATTGCGGAGTTTATCTTCTGCAAACCTCGCGTGAATGGAATGGATTTGGCCGGGCTAAATGCACGCCGATGCAAATGTACGGTGTATAATATACGAGATCCGACTGATTTACAGAATGGTAGGAGAGGTAAGAAATATCGTATTTTCTAAACGCAACGAAGGTTCATTAAAATTAGGACGAACCGGGCGTAACGATGTTACGAATCAAAAGACCTCGACTCCTGCCTCGGGTGTCCTTTCCTATCATGCCTTATCTCGAACGACTAACCCCCACGTTGGAGGGTTTGTTGCGCCCCCTTTCGATTTTCGAATTAGCGCCCCTTGGCGATCGTGACTCAGGGAAGAACAACGCGTCAGCGGACGTTGCCAAGTCTATGTTTATGTATTACTCATTTAATATATTTTGTATTACGCATATTTAGTTCTCTGTAACAACGGCACAGGGTTAAATAACGCGGAGTTCTTGCAAGGATGAATTTGTAAGAGGCAGTGGGCCGAACGAACGCGAATAGTGCACGAATGTATAAATATTAAACCAATTTACATGTGTAGTTCATATTATATGAACATACGTATTATATGTTGGAGTATCGATAGGTTATACGTGCCCTTCGATTGGAGTTTCACTGTATAGGTGGTGGATAAGATATAAATTTATTGGTTCTCCGAAAGTTAAGGGGTCTGTGTGGTGGTGTATGGTGCTATGGTGCGTTAAATAAAATAACTATAATATTTTTCTCGATCGATGTCCTTTCACAGTGAAATGCTCCCTCGAACTGAACTAGAACACTCAAAAGAACTGGCGTCCACTGATACGTACGAATGCGCCTTGTCTCATTTTACAACTTAGACCCTATTGACTCGCCAAGTACAGACCCATCTGGTTCCCTTACTATCTCTGTTCGTAAGACATTTCTAAGAACGTTGAGACAATTTTGCTCTAGCATGATGTATTATATTTACTATCGCTAGTAAATATCGAATAATTTGTAACATTTTCGTATATTTCATGGTCGAAAAGTATAAATTAGTTATGTGCTTTGCGTACGCGGTGAAGGTGTATCGATTGTCGTTGATTTTATTGATAATTTCTGTTAAAAGTGACGACGACCCGGCCTCTTCGCTACGTACAATTCTTTTTAACGATTTAACAACTAATATGGATACACTGTCATCATGAATTTCAAGAAGACTTAAATTTCCGTCGCGAAAGAAATAGATATCTATTCCGCCTTGTCTTATTTCTTTCGCCAAGTTTCTTTACACACTTTTTGCGTGAAACAAATTTAGTTAATGGAGCTATTAATACGCATTTATAGGCAAATATTTGAAGAGAATAGAATTCTGTTTACACAGTGGTCCCGTCGTTTAGTTTTCCACTAATTTACATGTCCTTGCAATTATACAACATTGGGAATAAGCGTTCCATTGATAGCACCGATTACAGTATATAAAAATATACAATGTGTCCTACGAACTCTGTCCACCTGAAATATCTTCGTTAATTGACGCAAAACTTCTAGGAGTTCACGCAATGAATAATGCAATAATATCAGATTTTTGACAAGTGAACTCGTAATGGGGAAATGAAGATCGCTTTCGGTGTTTTAAACGGATTGACTAATTTTTTATTCACGATTTCGACAATACGGTAAATTCTGAATGAAAAAGTACAAAAGTAAATTTGTATTAAAAATTAACGTTTCTGAGATACGCGACTTCGTTGATCCCATGATTCTCATTGTGAAGCATATTCAATACTACCCACCGTGATATCTTCGCCACTTTCATGATGAAGGTAACAGGCTAACGGTAAGTTCTAGGACAATCAAATGATGCATACAAAATTAGTGATTCCACTTAAAAAGCCGGAAGCGACCTTCATACATCATTTACCCGGGCACTTGCCAAAAATCTGCTGCTACTGTATTATTAATTGCCTTAGATTCTATAACTTTTGCTCGAAACATTTCTACGGATCGTTTAAAATAACGAACATACATTTTAGGTGGACAGAGTTCGCCGGGTCACACTGTACATGCGGAGAATTAGCTGTTTGTTTACGGGTAACGCACGCTATACGTGCGCACTGGCTGCAAATACGCGATTAATAAATAATTCACTGTTCAACTTGCTAGCTTTGCTGCGAATGGCAACAACCAATGGACGATTATTTAAACCTTTCCTGCTGCCTGCATTCTCATGTTCAATTCACTGACATTCGTTTCTAGTTGAAATTCGTAAGCTTTTGTGAAAATTGAAAGAACAAGGATTGGATTATAATTTATTCTTATATGTATATGAAAATAATATGAAAATATCCTATCATATATAAGTAATATACACTTCCGCTCATAAGTCGTAGGACACTCAATACACTCTTTACAGAGATTGTAAAAAAATTATTGTATACGTATCTTTAACAAGGAACAAACATACTTCATATTTTGCACAGCTAACTATGTGTACAATTAAGAAACACGTGGAATAATTGGTGCAAAACCTGACTAAAGTCGTGAATAATAATTAAATCTTCTTCTCGTTTACGCATCATTCCTGTTTCATGAGTAACATTCCTACTAATGGCCAGATTTATGTAGAACGATCCACAGCTTGCTTCGAAATTCCATTCGTAATTATGTTCCAGCACTTTTATTTCCCCTGCACTTATTTCTATTATTTTCTTCCGGCAAATTAATAGTAAACGTACCTTTGTAAACATACGTGCCATATAATTCCGGTAATTGACATTTTGCGACCAAGACTTGCGAAACCTGTTAAGTGTCCAGTGATTTTTGATCTTTGAGCCTTACCTGGAGTGGTGTGCGCGTACATACGTACTAGTTGTACGAGATTTCTTAGCTTCACAAAACTCCACAAGCCGTTAGCTTACAGTGCGCCGGCAGAACGATGTTCGTAGAATAGCAGCGGCCATAATAATGCGACTCATTTCGCACGGTAATACAGAAATAAAACCAGAATTCGGTAGCGATACGAACATTATTGACCCACTACCAGCCCCTTCAAAACAACAGCAACGATAAAGGAAGTGAAAGAAAAATACAACGTGAACACAACGATTTTTCATCCAAACAACAAATCGTGCCAATTAACTGAGAGGCCAATATCCAGCCAGACTTCCTGCAACAATTCCCGTAAAGATCTCCCCGTCGAAGGATTGTTTTCAATTACCAACCCTAACCGACTTCCACGTGTTCGCGTCCCTGCGAACGCACGGGCCAACGGAGAAGACGGGGGGGGACGCGACTTCGGCCCAAAGATTCTGGCCCCTGCCTTCGGCTCGTGGAAATCGACTACCCCGAGCAGCGAAGTTGAAACGGCAGGGTAAAATTGGCACGGGCATCGATGCATAAAAACCTTAGGGACATATATTCTTTCCATTCCCTTCCTACTTCTTCCTCTTCCACGCTCACCGTCCGCGTGCTCCTCTTCTTATCGACTTCCTCGCGTTTTCTCTCTTTCCCTCGGCCTCTCGCGTGCTCTAGCCCTGACTTCGTCCGGCTATAGCGGCCAAATATCGATCCGGCCGACTCCATAAATAGACGCGCCGGTCGTCGACGGTATTTAGCATTTCTCTACAAACCGCATACACACTTGCTCCGTCCGCGTGCACCGAACACCGGATCGTGATAAGCAGGCGTTACGATATTTGTGTCGGCACGGCTGTCGGAGTTAAGAGCTCGAACACCCTCGTCGCGTTGCTGCTCGCTTTTATCGGGGATCCTTTATAGCAGTTTCGATCGTTTCACTTTTCACTCGTGGCGATTGCCGTCGATCGGTCCCCCTTTGACGGCTGATTGTTTCTCGTTCCAACGTCGGAGGGAAATAAGTTCGAGGGGGACGGTTCAGAGGCGTCTCGATAGCGACCAGCGGAGCACGTAATTCTCACCTGAGCGCGCCACGATTTTCAGACGCGCGTACTCGATACGAAGTTGCGCGGGGACGGGAGCTTCGATGGTTGAGGCGCATTTGGACCGGTTGGTCTACGAGCGAATTCGGTCGGTTTTCTTAATATCGCGAAGGTTGGACTTCCGTGTAATGCTTTGCGCAGGCACTTTACTGGAGACGCAAAATTGGCTCCTAGTTTTCATTATCGTCGAAGAACATATGCGCGAGTCAAATTGATAAATTGAACAAGTATTCTTAATAGCTTTGAACGAGTCCGTCTTGGTCGATATACGCGAACGGTTCAAATCAGCTTGGTGTTTTGTCGACAAGCGAATTCGGTCGGTTTTCTTAATATCGCGAAGGTTGGACTTCCGTGCAATGCTTTGCGCAGTCAGTTTACTGGAGACGCAAAATTGGCTCCTAGTTTTCATTATCGTCGAAGAACATATGCGCGAGTCAAATTGATAAATTGAACAAGTATTCTTAATAGCTTTGAACGAGTCCGTCTTCGTCGATATACGCGAACGGTTCAAATCAGCTTGGTGTTTGGTTCCATCCGATGCCACTGAAATCTGTTCGGTCTTATGACGGTTTCAAAAACCGTAATCGACAGCGAAATTGTTTTCAACCCGTGGTTCAGGTACCTCCGTAGCGGCGTTCGTGGCAACCGTTCCATGTGCTGGGCCTTCGTAGGCAACGATTAATTTACAGCAACAATGCTACTTAATACTGTGGTTATGTGTGTGTGTGTTGCGAAGGGCGGCAGGGGGACAAAAATCGTTCGTCGATCGGGAGAAGGATCGAGAGGGCAGGTGGTAATGACGACTTGCAGAGAAAAGACGTTGGCTTTTTGTGCGCATAGTAGTTTAAGAGCAGCATTAGATTATTAAATTAAGTTAAGTTTTTGTCATTAAATTATTAATAAATATCAATATCCTACAATACGACAGTATCCCCCTCATTTTACTCTATCGTATCAAACTACCGTGGCACCTGCTGCATTTGAACCAACCGGGAGACATAAACGTTCGGATAAAACTCTTTTAAGTGTAGAACAGTCGTTTCTCTGACTTAATCTATACTTAATTTATTATATGCAAAGTTCCTTGATTCGACTCCAGATAGAGCACGCCTCTGTCATCTGGTACCTATACTCCAGGGACCACATAGACTTACTGGAACGCATTTAATACAAATTCTTGAGGCTTGCCTCTCGTTTCACCGATATACCTATGTCTACTTTCCGCCAACAACTATGAACCTTACCTTTCTCGCTTTAGGATATTAATCCTTCAGCAACGGCGTCTTGCAGCTGATCTACTGATTATTTACAAAGTTATCCATCAGCTGATTACCTGCCCCGACGCCCCATCCGAATTACAATTCCACGTCCCCACCTCTCAACTAAGTATTCCACACAAAGCCTCGCAGGACCAATTGCTTGAATCGTTTATGCACCAACGCGAATAAATTTTGCAATAATCTTAATTTTGTCGAGATTTATTATTTAGCGGCTAAACACTCGGTTCTAAGCGTTGTCAAATATATTTAATTTCGTCTTGCGTGTTTATTGAGCGTCGTGGTATGCGACACTTTGGAAAGATATAGGATTTATAGGTAATGTAGGATTTTTACGCCTCCATTAAAAGAACGACGCGTCGTTAAGAGGGACAAACGATGAGCGAATATGAGGAAGCGGCCGTGGCGCAGATGGACTGGCCTCGAAATACCGAAGATCTCCGATTCGATTCCCAAAGCCTGCCCCTCCGTTTTATTCAGTTCCTAGAGTAATACGTCGATATACCGTCTCGTTATAAATATTATTTACAGCGAGTCACTATTGAGATCCGATGAAACCAAGACTCGGTTGGTTTTACTGCAGGAGATGGTCTCCTGGTTGGCGTGGCTATGGTTGAGCTCGATCTCAGACTCGTGAATTAAGACGTTGGATCGAGACTGACTTCCTCGTCGAACGTTTCCTGAAACGTTGACTCGGAAGTGGGTTTGCGCGTGCTGATTGGTCATTTAGGAAAATGTCTAAATACCGATGAACCTGTATTTTAAGGAGTAGCCGCAACCCTTTCTTAACGACCGAAGCGAGTTTACTTGGAGGAACGTTGCCGTCTTTTTGACGACGCATGAAAATTTCGGCCAGGGTGTCGAAGTCTGACCAGCGGCGAGGCACCCTTCCTTGGAAATCCGTGTTTATGGCTCATGAAATTAACTGACGAGGTCGTGTACTGATTTTGTGACGGCTTGCAGCTTCGTGGCATAGGAAATGAAACGATTTCCCGAAAAACAGTTTTGATACTTGCGTGTCACGAGCGTGGTAGCCGTCTGCGCGTTGACGGTTCTGCCTTGTGCAGATTGCTAGCCGCCTGTTTTGGCAGGGTACGATTTTATTGGCGTCTGTTGAGCGTCGTGGTATGCGACACTTGGAAATACGGTATACGTCGGTATACCGTCTCGTTATAAATATTAATTATAACGAGTCACTATTGAAATACTTAGTAAACCAACACTCGGTTGGTTTACTGGAGGAGATGGTCTCCTGGTTGGTGTGTTTCTGGTGTTCAAACTAAGACTGACTTCCTCGTCCAGCGTTTCTTCAAACGTCGACTCGGAAGCGTTTCTTACGCATGCTGATTGGACGTTTCGGAAAATTGTAGAATTACACCTTTTATTGCACACCTTTCCCTTGCGCCTCGGTGCGGTTCTCGAAGGTGGGTGTGTCCTTGTTACTTGTTGTCGGTTTTTTGGCGATTCAGGGGAAATTCCGCAAGGGTGTCGAAACTTGACCTGGTCGACATCTGCTGGGAATCGGCGTCGAGGCCCCCTTTAGGAATCCACGTTTATGACGCTTGCAATTAACTGTTGAGGTCGTATAAGATTTTGTTGCTTATTGCCCTTGGCTTAAGGAAGAAAACGATTAACTGAAAAACAGTTTTGTGATTTGCGCGTTATAAACGTGCTAGCCATTTGCACGTGCACGGTTGTTCCATGTGCAGATTGTTAGTCACCCTTTTTGGTACGGTACGAATTTTTATTATCTTCGTTCGCAGGTAGGACACGCGAAGCAATTGTCGCTCGTTTGTTTCGCGACGCAGCAGTGTTATTCTGTTATTTTCCATCTTATCTTCTCACTTTACTCTACTTTATTCTTATTTCATTCGCTGCTCCATTCCCCTTCTCTTCTTTGTTCTTCCTCTCTATCTTGTACTGTCCACGATACCATTGCTGTGCGCACCATTGCAACGCCTGCACACCGAAGGGTTTGTAAGACTTATTTGGAAATCGAAAGGAACTGATCGAAGATCGCGAACGCTATACTATTTCTAACGGTTATACATAGTCAAGACTATGTACTCCGAACGGTGATCGATGCAAGACTGCCCTTCGCTGCATCGTGGCATCCAAAAGGGTGTTGTCCGAGTTTTTCTCGACGCAATGCCTTCGAGGGCCTTGGTCACGTTTTCCCTACGCCCCATGGTGCCCACTGGGTTAGTTAGCCATCGGGCTCAGGTAGAGCGAATTCTCATTTCGCGTTTCGCATTTCGAAATCTCTTACAGGTTCCCAGGCTCGTTGAATAACAATCGAACGCATCAATACATCAAATGAATAAATAAATCTAAATAGAAATCTGGAAAAGTCACCATTTATTTTTTACATAGCGTATAGACAGAAAGTTAATTGCTACCAGGCCTTGCAATATTAATTTCTACAATATTAATAATCGTTAACAAGACATGCGATATTTCTTTCTACCATTAACACGTTCCCTGCCAGACCGTTTATTGAAGACTTCCCGTTCAAGCCGCGTGGGGCGTATGCGCCCCACGCTTTACATTTGTATTATATTCTGGCGTATGCCTTACAATAATTAAAATAGTGCAAAAATCATAATTATCAAGGAAAGGTTGTATAGTTTAACATGTATAACACAACAAACCAATAAATTAATTTTTCTAGGAATTAGTTTAACAAATAACTGGCTGAACATTATTATGCCAAGCGAGTGGCATCCTCAATAATGGCTTGAACGGAAAGTTCAGCGTGGGGCGTATACGCCCCACGCGGCAGGGAACGTGTTAAGGAAACACAGTACCAAACTTTAGCCCGGCAGTACGCGTGCTAACTGATTCTAAACGATTCCAACAGCAACGTTTGTCCCCAACTCCTTCGTTTCGTTAGTCTTCAAATGATTCATGCCGCGTCCATTTCAAGTCGCGCCACCAGAAACGAACAATCGAAGCAACAACATTCGAATTCAATGTGCAATCACGCTTTCCCCGTGCTATTTCAAGCTTGATTATCGGAGGCTATATTTAACTCATACGTTCACGTATTTTCCGCCGAGGATGGCAGGTCACGTGACGTTTTAAGAGAACCAGATAGCAGAGTTGGTTATTACCTTGGTCAGGGGTTATTCCCACGGGTCTTAACCAGTTTACTCAGTCGTGTAAGCAGGTGTATGGGTTAGCCGTAGCATAATTGCTAGTGAATTTACAGCACGATCAACTCTGCTGTCCTCTTGTGTCGCCATTACGCTGCCACCCTAAGTTTCCCTTACGATTGTTTGCCCTTAAAACGCGAACACGCGAGATCTCATATATGTGTAATATATGCTTACACCGAGTTGTCGCGGATGCAGTAATTGGATGGAAGTTCATCGATTTGAGTTTAGAATTAGTTAATTGATTATCTTTCATGGCTGATATATTATTGTCCACGGCGTTTCACGTTTTCCGCTATATTTGGCGATCAAAATTGTTGAGAATTTCAATGTGTCATGTGGCCGTGTCGTATGAATTTTCGAAGGGGAAATGAATATTGTCTCTCATAACTATCGCGTTAATGCAGTGGGAATCAGCGATTAGTTGAAACGCATTTCGAAATTAGTGTATATTGGAAGATTTCGAATAGATCTCATTTCTACGTACCATGTCACGGCGCAGTTTATCTTTCGAGTACACTAAATTGCAGTCGTCCCACATCTTTTTTATAAACCTATTTTTACACGAATAATATCTCCCGTCTATTTAATCTTACACCGTACACGTATCCCTTTCTTTGCGTTTCAACGCGTTGTCATCGTCAATTAATACAAAACAAAAGAGTTCAGTGCAATCAATAACAAATAGATAAAGAAATTAAACGTAGAACGGACATGTTTGCTCCGATAATTAAACTTCACAGAAGATCGTAATCACAAAACACCATCAACATTCTTTTGCTTGCTACCCAGTTCGAGTATCTAATAAAATCGATTATCCTGTTTCGCGAGCCAATCAAACTTTTCTCATCGACATTCGGGGCCATGAGAGACAGCGTACCGTGAATGAATTTGCGTTTAACCCGTTTCGATATCTGCACAAAAGTCTCTGTTCCCGTTCTTCCAACTGCTCGTGGCCCGATACCCTTTACCCACTGACTTATCTTTCGCGAAACAAACGGCGGCGATGCTCCAACACTTTCAGACGAGGTCAGCGAAGCCGAGTGGGTAGAAAAGTCGGCGATACGATAGCGACGACGAAACTCTTGCCGCGTAGAAAGTTCTTTCGCGAACGAAACACACTGCAGCGATAATCCAGCGACACAGTTTATTTTCATCTATCGTGAAAATGTTTCAATATGGTTTCGTTGCGCAAGTGACGTCACATTACCTTTGTTAAGAATTCGCGAAGTAAACTTTTGCAACGTGCAACTTTCAGACTTCATTTTAATCGGCATCTATCGATTAACATCGGAAATATTTCAAACATGCAGTGGGATTACAAGTTAGATGCAATTTATTTATGCATTAATTTTTGTTGGAACTTCCAGCAGAGACAGGAATGTTTCAACGTGTATTCCAAACATTTGATATCATCTTCGATGTTGGCTCAAGCTTACGATCAAAGTATTTTTTCACAAGATTCCTCGTAACATTATTTAATTCGTAGAATTAAATAGAAAATCTTTCAACAATAAAAGTTCAATTATCAAAGGCATTATTTCAGCCATAAAAATGCAGCGGCATATTTCTCAGTTAAAAAGATGTTTAATAGCTCTATCATTAAAGGCGCATTATTGAACTTGTTAAAAAGAAGTGTACGCGGAACTTCTTTTTCCCTGCACAATTATAAAGACCTAACTACCTTTGAGCCTCCTTTCCATCGAGAGTTTGATGCTTGTGTATCCAATTGAATAGTGCGCAAGGCATTCTCGAATGACGATAGTTCAATGAGAATAATGCGGAATAATCGGTACGTAATATGCACTTTCCTTGCCCGTCGCAAGCTTACCAATCAGAAGTCATCAAGTATTTCGCATCCAGATGACACGACGTCAACTCGATGTACAATGGTTCCGTGGAAACGCTGGAAACATTGCCCACAAAGAGTCGCTTTCATCCTCCATTACTCATCCCAGCCGCGGCGACCCTTTAGCTTCTGTACGTACGAGCTTCAACCCCGAAACACCGAAAATTCTTCTGGCAGGAAAACGGGAACGATGCTCGATTAATCGAGCCTGACGGCCAACTTCGGCCCCGCTATCGTCTCTCCTGGCTGACGATTCGTGACTGGAATGAACTCTTTCCGTGATACGTCGATCCGTGGTGTACGCAAGCCGTGAAACTCTTTCGCGATTTCGTTCGTGTTAAAATACTGCCTGACGGAAATTGGGAAACATTTTCGTGCGCAACGATTGAAACGTTGGAATCTCGTCTGTGTGATCAAAATTGCTGGCAAGTCGGATTTATTTAACCCTTTAATATCGTTTGGCGTTTATGTGGCCCGACGATGGCTTCAGATCGGTTTAACTTATTGGATTAAAGCATTTAAACATTGAAACGTATTATTGACGGATTTAAAGAACGGTTTAAATGAGAAAGATGGACTAATTTAAAAACAAAATTGGGTAATATAGATCGAACATAATGCGTGGGTTAATGTATCGAAGCTTGCGGTGCTTGTGTTTTCTGGAAAAATTTCCGTCTCGCGTTCAGCCAGAGATATCATTCGCAGGAATAGGTAACGTATTTTCATATTGTGCGCTATATTTGGCAGTGTATTTCCTGGAACGACGGACAATTTCTATGCACAGATCTATATTTCTGGAACGTTGCGTTCTGCATAGATGACTTCTCGTTCATGGCATTCGATGCAAACGGTTTCGAATCCATATCCACCGCCAGAAGCAGCTCGAAACGCATGAAAGTATATACATGTATGTATGTACATCGACGAATTCGATTTCAAAAAATCGTAATCAGAAATAGGGGATGTCGGAATCATACCTATGCAACATTTTTGCAATTCAACGCATTTGATCAACGTCTCGTAGAAATTAATAAAAGCCATATATAAAGGGTGTTTCGTAAATCGCGGCACAATCGAGGTGGCAACGATTCTTGAGATAAAAGTGATGTGAAAATATGCAATGAAATTATTTCATACGAAGGATCGTCTACGAGAAAGTTGAATTTGAAAATGCGTTAACCGTTTGAGTGCCACGCGTCTGCTCTTTCCGCGTCCAGACGTGCCAAGGAACGCTTTTTCGCTTGTCTTATTCCCCATCCAAAAATGCCAATCTCCATGATAGCGCTCGTCTTATTCTCCGATTAGGAATGCCAAGGGAGCGTTATAGCGCTGTTTTCTGCTTTTATACGGTAGCCGTGATCAATCAGATTGAATGAACGAAGCAGATAGTATTTAATAAGTGCACGTGTAGGTACTTGACGAATTTCCATACTCAATTATCTCCAAAACAGTATCCCATAAGAAAGGATTTCTATATTTTATTCTACTACATTTTCGACTTATTTTGACCTCAATAAGACCTTCTTCTTGGCTGTATCACGATTTCTGAAACACCCTGTACTTATACGAGCGAAACGTATGGAACACGATAATAACTTTTCAAGTAATCTGATCGAGAGAGTTCTAAGCGGGTAGAACTCAATACACATTTGAAATTTGATTATTATTATTATCTGGGGAAGATAGTTACATTCGAAAGTTGTGAGAATTTAACTGAAGAATTTAACAACAATGTTATGTTTTAATAAGTTGGTTTTGTTTATTTCATTGATGCAAGCATTGCTAGATTGCCACATTCGTTGTATTTGTTTGTGATTATTGTATTCAACAATTATTGACTTTTTAAAGGGACGACTTTGCATCGAGGCCCGAACGAAATTGAATTTCTCCTCCTTCGTACTTCTAGAAAATATGTACACGTGTAAATAGTCTTTATGAAAACAGCAAAAATGATTTTCGTAGTAGCTTTATATTCGAATGCCCTGCTACAATGTTTCCGCGTAGGATAATATTTTCTTGATTAAGTTGTCGTCAATCAGTTAGGAAAATAATTCCTATCGCCCATTTCGTACTGAACCGTAACTGACATTTTTATCTTATAAGACATTAAATGCGCACTGTAAATGATAAATGAATTGTCGAAGAATATATTATGGAGTAGATGGCAGCGTACGTTGACAAATTTAGGAAAACCATAATTAATGATTGCGATATTTCAATTCCAAACAATGAAACGCTCGAGCTTTTCTTATCTTTTTGTCACTCGTTGAAAGACCTGTTTCAAAGCGGCCACGGGGTCAATGAGACTTTCTTCTAATAAATCCAGTCGTTGAGATGGAGGGGCGCAAAAACACCGCGAATATATTAATTACAATTTAATGATCGGTAATATCTTTTAATACAGTTTCTCGATAGAGTTCATCGTTGTTTCTGTATCATTGGATACAGGCCGTGCATTTTAACACTCGTGAAAGATTAAACATTTCTGTAGTAAACATCAACGAAATGTAGTTTCGCTGAAAGATTTTTTTCGTACTTCGCTTATCGCGTTTTTCACGGTAAATCAAAGAGGGGAATTTAATTAATATTTTTCAATATTCGCGTCACGTAAAGGTCCCGGAATTTCTGCGGCAACGATACTTTTAATCAAATGAGAACGCCATCCATCTGGCGCACTTTCACAACGGGAAATGTATTGTTGTTCTCGTAGAAAATCCTTTTAAACAGAGCCGGACCCTCTGCCAATGAAATCCACGCCGCGTTTCTTTCAACGTTATATCGCGCTGAGACTCATTCATAATCCTTTGAACTTCAAATGGGGATATTAAATAAGTAAATCTTAACAAATTATGATATATGGCGCAGTATAAATTATATGAAAAATTATTTATAATATGATTACGGGTAATCGATATTTAATAGAGGAAGTAGGATCATGAATTATTTATGATGCGACGAAATGATAAAATATATAAAGTTTTGCCAATCTATAAAACATTGTGGTATTATTGCAGGCGTGAAAATGTTCATTAAATTTTATTGAGAATGTTTTTATTATTTTGCGCATTGAGTAATATTCGTAAAATGAAATTGAAAGCGGGCCGCAGTTATCAAGTTTAACTTTCGTTCGAATGAACCCAGTTTATTTCTCTTTTTATACCATTTTCTAGGTGGATTTAAAACTAAAGCTGGCCAAAGAGTTCTCTAACTACTGGGCTAGCCATTTCAACCTTTTATACTCCACGGCAAAAATGTCGTACGTTCCGAATAATAAATAAATAAGTCAAGTAATTTCTTACTATATTGAACAATTATAAACGTGTAATTTAAGTGCACTTCCATTATCACATTAATTGTACTTTTCATAAAATAAAAAAAATACTAAATAATAATAACTGTAACAATCAGTGTTGCCGCAGTGACAAAGAATTATAAAGTAACAAGATATATTAAATCAATAAATGAACGAAAAAAGATAAAGCAAATGTACCTAAATGAACTACGTGCAGTGTGTAATTCACGCTGTTGAAATATTTAAGAACACCGTGTAATACTATTTATACTGCAATGTGATGTATTTTAATTTTAATAGTATCAAATGAAACTACAGAATACTATTTATATTAGAATTATGTTATGCCCTTCCATTTCGCGATTGATACAAGACGGCGGCAGTTTCTGCTGACAGCAGAATATCGAAGACACCAGTTAAGCGTAAATTACGAGTCGTAATCCTCCTCTTGCATCGATTGCCATTCAGTATCACGTTTGTATCGCCGAAAGCTTGGTCGAATCCTATTCACAGAAGTCATTTATTAGTCGAAATCGTTTTATCGTTCTAAGTCCCTGCGCTCTATCAGACGCGGGTAACAAGAAATTGGCGCAGGCAAATGTACCATTATACTGTGACCAGTAAATATAGCCATAAATCTTCGAGATGACACACGTGCGTCATAAATGAGACGTTTAAAATGTTTCAGATATAGTTGTGAAACAAACTAGAATTTTGTAAACATTCGCTGTACCTACATCCGAGAGTGCGAAATTTATTTGACAATTTTGGGATTGTCAAGTAATTGGTTAGAATACAGCGTAACGCGTTATAATATCATTATTTATTGTGAGAGATTTCTTGTTTCACTTGTCTCTCTTTTCTATCTGATTTCCCTTTATGCTCGAGCTGGAGGTGCTCGAGAATTTGATGCAAAATTTCTCACAAAGTGAAAATTTCAAACTGAAACGGATTGCAAGCTATTGCGAGAATTTTAAATTAAAAAATGAAATTGTTACGAAGCATTTCGCGTACAGCCTTGTGGCTTCTAAACGCTGGATTGATGTTCGATAATAAAAAAAAAAGATGGAGCAAGGAGGTATGGAGCCCAATTTTTATTCAGTATTGTGTAAAAATCTCTCCCGCGAGCGAATTTTTGTTTAAATTCTTCGCGAAAAATTGAGGATCACGGTTTTACGATTTTTTTTTCCTGCACTAAATTTGATGTACGAAGTGATTTCAGTTAAATGATGTAAACTGTCGCGCAACTCCTGCGCTGATGGAATAAAAGTAAGGAAGATAGGATCGACATTGCACTCCGTAAAATAGTTACTGTAATGCAATGCAGCTGGCGCAGGACTGGTGCGTTTAGTGGATTGCAACCCGTTTAATCAAGCCGAGTTAGGACTGCTCAGTTGAATTTCTCGAATCATTTTTTACAATTATCAATAAACGTTAAAGTGTTATACCGTTGCCTGATTCGAACATCCTTTCCCATATATCTTTCAATTGAATAAATGCGTATTCTGTAAAGTTTCGCAAATAATCGTTACAAGTTCGAAGAAACATTGCCAAATAAAAATAGGCTAAAATAATGCAGAGACGGAAATACTGAACTTCTTGAATTAATTTCCGCAAGGTTGAAATTCTGTATATCGTGTTCAAATTATTTAATCATTCGAATGAAAACGCTCAAGAATGTGATATATGCACCTGCTTGAAAATAATAAATGAGGTACAATTTACCTCCAATTAGAAACTAAATCATTTCGTATACAGTAATTTCAACTGTACATTCTTCTAGGTATGTATTTACTGCAAGTAATTATACTCTCATAAAAAATGAAATACAGTTGAAGTAAAGGAGCAGGTTGATAAATCAGTACCCCGATATAGCCCAATTACCTAGCCTCTGCAACTTACGCTTAATATATCTACTCTTCGAAATATTACAACTATCTAAAGCGAAACATAAATATAAATTCTTTCGACTAGCAATTAGTCCGCTGATTAGGTAATAGATTTTGCGAGAAATGCTAATATCACGCGAAAATCATTAGAGGGGCATGCTGTTCTGCGAATATACCACGAAACGAAAATCATCCGCTTGAACTACGCCCCCGGAAATATCTGTTCGAACTACAACAACGTCCAGAATGTTTCTCCTTATCTCAAGTACCGTTCCAATCATCGGCGAAGACTACATCCAAATATCATTTTGAAAACGACATTGAAGCAACATCTCCTCCGTCATGCCCACCCGTCCTCGTCAAACCAATCACTCCAATCAATTCCGATTCCACCCTCGCCAAATTTTTCCGCTCGCCGTACCCCCAAATTCCCCCAAACTTCATCCAATTCCAAGAACGGCCTCGTTTCCCGGGGTAGGCTCTCCCGCAATAAGAAACGTCGACACGCCAAGAAGGATCCGCGACGTTTGCCGGGCGCGATTTGTCTCGCGGCAGGGTTCTATCGCACGAAAACATTTCCCATGATCCGTAAACGGTGCGCGGCGTGCTCGCGCCGAGAGCAACCCCTAACAGGGGTTGCGGTGGGTGGCGGAACTACGGAGTGGTCAAGAGCCACAGTTGGTTGCGGGCTGTCGTTCTGAGCACATTACGCGCCTTCGACCTCCGCCACGCGACCTCGTGCATCATCCTCGACGCGATTGCGTGAACGACGAGTCGACCTTCTTCGACGTCCGCCGGGTTGCGGGTCGCGCGGTGAACACGTGTGCGCCGTGAAAAATCGTTTCGCCGACTCGTGATAACTCTGACAATCCTTCGGTTCGCCTATTCCTCTCCACCGTTTTATCGCAATCAGCCCCCCCCCCCCCTTTTTCGTTCGAATCGTTTCGGCGATAGCAGTGCAGCGTTGAACTGAAATATTTGCGGGGATTCGGGCCGATTGCTTTTTTCCTTTTCATTCGCCGTGAAGCACGCGAATGGCCGTCGTCATTGGCGAGGGACGATTTTTATATTGATAAGGGACGAAGGGGGAGGGAAGAGAGTCCGCGCAGCTGAGTCGCGGAAGGAGGTACGAGACATTTACGATCGTGAGTGTTCTTAGAGTTGCAGGGGACCTGGAGGAAGGGTCGAACCGGTCGGGCACGGTTTCGAATACGTTTGCATTGAAATCGCCCCCTTTGAAGATTAGAAAAACGGGGGACGGAAGCGCAGGAAGAACAGGAACGAAATAGAATCGCGACCGACCTCCGCATTTAGACGGCTGTGAGAGCGCGCAGCGACGAAATAGAAGGACCTTAAATGCCAAAGGAGAGCCGTCCCCGCGGGAATTAAAATTTTATCGAGCCGAGGATAACGGGCGGAGTGGACTCGGGGCTCCGTGAAACGTAATCCCGCAGTTAAACGGACGAGCCGTGACGAGGATGATTGATAGGAGTCTGTTGAGATCGTGTACGTCGGCTTATTGAAACTTTATTTCGCTGGATGCACTGGCGCGCAACGAGGAAGCACGGTGGACGGTGAATTTCTGGATTTTTTTTCTTCTCGAAGAGAAACCTTTTCACGCGGGTCCGTCGTGCAGCCTGTCGTTACCGGAGCAATATAAACTTCATCCAGCGTTACAAAGCCCGGGTCGAAGGTTAAAAAGGAAATGGGGAGGATCGACAGGAAGAATATGTGGGGCGAGCAAACGAAGCGGAGATCGTGTTTAAAAAATTTACGAGACGCCTGATCTTGCTGGAGGGGCGAGTTCTCGAAAGGTCAGAAGGAGACGTCCGACCGCTGGAACAGACTGCTGACCGATAATATACTCGTTACACACGTATTACTTCCCCTCGAGATTCGGTTCGTTAGACGGACGAGGGAATCGCGATGAGATTACGTGGTTCGTTAAATCGTGACGAGCAAATCGCGAGGCCGGTCGGAAAAGAAGAGAATTCTTGAGTCTTTTCCGTTCTTCGGTTAGGGCACGGTTTCAAATTGGCGTGTCTTCGGGGTGGTAACTGAAATTCTCCTCTCTGGGACCTCCCTTCCGATAAGGATTCCAATTTAAAATCCCCTAAAGTCAATTTCCACGGTACGGTGAAAGCCGCGGCGTTACGTTACTCGCGATCGTAGTAGAAAAACGAAGTGTTTACCTGGAGAAAATAGAACTAGAAAACTCGCCGCGAACGTCGAGTTTGCCGGGCGGCGTTAAACAGTCATCTGGAACGTTGAATAAATAAACGCGAGCCGGTAAAATCGTCGCGACATTTACGGTAAACAGCGCCGTTCGTTCGTTCCGTTTATCTCGAAACGGGGCAGACTCGCCCAGTACGGTGAGAATTTCCATGCGACTGTTCGGAGGATAAGCGAACGGAAATCGTCGGGACACCCTCGGGACCAGTCTCGAGGAACGAACGCTGGCTGTCCAATGTCGCGTCGTGTCGCGACGATCGACAAGAGGATCCGGGACTCATCGAGAATGCCAATCTCGTCTGCGAGACTGCTGTGGAAAAGCAAGAGGTGTAATCCTTTTAAAAGAGTCTCCAGGTGAGGCTCGACGTCGAGCTCACCGTTTGGATCGTCGAGAGCCGACAGAAAGTGCTGGCACGTTGGTACCTTTGGACGTTTCCCGCGAGACCGAATTCGACCGGAAAACGTCGTTTCTTTTAAATAACCGTTTCGTATTGAATTTCGAAGCTGCTGGATGACGGCACCTTTAGAGGAATGATTAGCGATCGGTAACGCGGTTATTAAGGATGTGGTAATCGATTGGTCGAGAAATCTGTGTTAGGAAAGCTAGTCGTTTCTGCGGGTTTGAATTCGACCACAGCCGAGGGAGTGTCGCGGTGAAACTGCCTCGAGAGACAAAAGAAGCTGGATAACGAGTGACCTGCTCGAGCTTCCACGGCGAAGAAAAGTGGGAAAGAAATAGGAGGCGAGAGTGGAGGGTCGTTTCGTTTTCGGTAGTGGCAACGGGAACGAACCACGGGATAACGGATAAGAGAGAGAGAGCTGCAGGGAGAGCTTTCGAGATTGTTTGAAAGGAGAAGAGCGTTGCCGGTTGCTGCGCGAGGATGGCGAAATCCGCGATCTGCGTGGATTATGGCCAATAATGCTTCGCACGAATTGGGCCGAAAAATGAATCCGAGTGGAGATTAATTCAGTACCGTGGCTTTCCCTTCGATGAACTTTCTGATTATTGAGCAGAGAACATTGGAATTAAAGATCGGTTAGTGTTTCGTTGCGGTATAGTTTATTCGAGAGGTTTTGAAATTAACGTTCGTCGAGGAGTTTTTATTATTTAATTACATGGAGGGCAAAAGTAGGATTCGACAACTGGCGTAGAATTTGAAAGAATGAACTGTCGCAATCGATAGGAACAAGTTTGGCTGGATATCAGTCCCAGAGACTGCGCTTAAACGCGAATTGGAATTTTAGAAATGCGACGTGCGTCGCGTGCTTTAATCGAATTTAATTCGAATGTTGGCGGTGTAGACCATTTTGTGCGTATTCAAGAAGTTCGTTTTGAATCTAAGAACCTGAAATTTTAGCTCGCGAGAAGCCCGTGTCAAGGAAGGAGGTAAAAGAGAGAAATTAAAAATTTCACCACCATCATTTCCCTCGAACTATACAATCCTCGAACCATACGGAACAGAAAAACAGTGCGCGTGTCTCTAGTGTATAAATAATCTGTACGCTCCACGAAACGAGTGTTTCGCGCATTCCTCGACAGAAGACGAAGGAAACTGTCGGAAAAGTACCTCTTTCAATCTCTATCCAAGATTCCTCCACTTCCAACACCCCGAAAACCCGTACACTGTCGAGCACGCGAAACTGCGAAGAAGCATCGGAACAACCGAGACAAAATTTCTTCAGTCCAGTGTTTCGTTTAAAATAATCCACCGCCCTGGTGTCTCGAATTATCAAACCCAAAGTAGCCAGACCTTCCTTAAACGACCCCTTCGCGTGCGTTCTTCGAAAATGCTAATCGAATAGTGGAAGTGCAGTAAGAAGCAATAAAATCTAGCAATTCTCCAAGCGCAAAGTGTTCAGTGCCGATATTCGCGATCCACGATCCAAGTGTTTCCCATAAGATCGTGGCGACAATCAATCGGACCACCAGCAATCGTTCAGCGATAGCAGAAGCCCAGGCGACCATGGACAGAAGATATCGTCTGGTAGCGGGACAGGTGTACCGAAGCTCCAGCTGTCAGACAGCCTCGGAATGCTGCACGCTGTTATGCTAGGTAGTGGTCCCGGTCGAGGGAGACACGAATGGTATCCAGGGTTTTATCTTCAACGTCGACGACTTGGATGCAGAATGAATCGCGGGGAACAGGAAACTCTGTTTAGGCAGAGCAGACAGTTAACGAGAATCGTGCCGTCTCACGAGGATCTGGTGTTGAGCGTTCTTAAATCGCCGATCAGCCAGCACCAGCAACAGCAACGACAGCAATATCATCACACGCATCACTCTCACGAGCACCATGTTAACTGCCAAGGTTATCAGAATCATAAGAGGTGCACGCATTCAGGTATAATGGGTCGAGCAACGCGGAAGGCGGTTGCGTTTTAGCGGGGCAACGAGAGAATTGTGGGGAAAATTCGTGGATGCATTTGTTTTTCTATTATTATTTGCACAAATGGGGGAGACTGGCGAGGCCTGACACGTATATAAGGAGGGCGTTTTGCACGTTCCAACTAATAAACGATAGAAAATCGTTTTTACAGTATAGTACATACGTAGATGAGGATTGTTCCTCTGTTTAATCTGTACTGTAACATACAATTTTCCGTTGTATATTATTTGGAAAGTATAAAACTATTTACATCGACCTCTCCTAACTATCAGGCCTACCCATTCTGGGCGACATGTTTCTTTTGGTTTCCCTTTGGGCGACTCTTCACAAGTGGATTTGATAAATGTTTCTGCCGAAGTTACGAAATTCTAATTATAGTTTTATAACGTTATGTACAATATGTACAACATTCAAGAGGATCGCGTTTGGCAAATCTCAAAATGAATATAAACAAGGTCTTTGGTACAGGTTGTTCTACGAAACTGGGGCGAGCTGTATTTTTAAAATGGCTAGGTATGGAGAGAATTTCGCGAGAGAAAATTCAATGGTTTAGAACGCAGCATATGTTTGAATTAATTTTAGGTCTTTTTTAATGCATCCGTGGGTTTAAAAAGTGCTACCTCGCTTTCCTCTCTTTAATTAAAACCGAACTGTATTCTTTTGCGTACGTCAATTGAAACTTCTTTAATTATCTTTGCGGATGCATAAAGTTGCGCAATATTAATTTCCAGATATGCACCGTCGTGAGCAGTTTACTTTTGCCTTTCACGATCATTTTGCCCGTCTCGTTTTTTCCAATTTCGCGCGTCACCCTGTATGGCAGAGAGTGAAAGAATGATAGGGGGAAAAAAGTGAATGGTTCGTCAGTACAGCCACTTTCGTGAGACTTCATTTCTTAAGCACAACGATGCACTTTTATTTTATTTTTTTCAACTACGATTGAGTCTATTTTTTACACGGATTTAATCCCTGTTATAACAGTTTCTTTGACTGTGTTTATATCATGCTAGGTCAAGATCGATATTCTACTGAACGAGGAAAATGAAGTATAGTAGGGATATTCAAAATGATTAATGAACCCAATATTTCACTTACTCGAATATTACATTAATCTGATACATTCTCTTATCCACATAGTCAATCTTCGTTAATGTTGCTTGTACTGTTAAAACACATTGCAAGTAATAATTGTGCGATTAATGCAACATACGAACCTGACTGTTCAACAAGTGAATATTCATTTACAAAGAAAATTAGCTTGCTTTGTTTGACAAGTGGTATGGAATTTTGTCGCAGCGAATATTATATATGGTGTCCCAGTATTCATTGCACAGCCGTGGAGGGGGGGTGTATTCCAAGCGAAGAATTAAATCGACAACATATGTAGAATTTCTTTTTTTCAATTTGAAATTTTGCTTCCGAGAGAGTGGATTTTGAATATTTTGTCTTGAAACATTATTTTTCAACATTGACGACCACATTTTCCTCGACAAGTTAAAATTTATGAATCGAACAACACGAACGGATCGTAGCGGTACGGCAACCCGGATTTTACTTATGGTGCTCAAATCAGAAGTTTATTCTGAAGATGATAGAACCCTTTCGAAGTTAAAAGCGAGAAGCGTTTCTTTGGCGTTTGAAGAACTAAAAACACAAAATTTATGTAAGCACCGATACTGGGATACTGTGTATATATTTTGACAATACAATAATTGGTTTAAGTTTAAATGTAGTAAATATTCGTGGTGTACAGTACATACTGCCTATAGATATTTGCGACATTCGTACTATTAACAATTTCATGGGACAAACAAAAGGTCGAACCGCTAAAAAGTAGCACCTCTGCCTCGTTAGTTTGGTGTAGGGAGTGTGATGGCAATCAAACTTGCAACACTCGCTTGAATTTGGCCTGTCTTTCGCGAATGGAATACGCCAGTGCAATTTGACCGACTTTGGGAACGTTCTCCATGGAAAACTTGTTCGAACTTTTTCTCCGCACTCGTTATACACGTTGACCCACAGTTTTTCGTACACGGGTATACTTTCCCAGTGTGTTCTGCAACTGGAATTAACGAGAACCCACGTTTGAAATGACAATCATCGATTTCGATGAAGTGAAAAGTGAAATGTCACGCTTTACAAAAGTGTTCTAGAGCGGTTGTGAAACATTTTTTGACCAAAGTGTAATCTTGCTTCATCGGAGAAATTAAAGTCTTTACGAAAAAAAGCAACTCCTTGCGTGACTATAGTTTTTATATTAGATTGTAATGTTCCACTTGTTAAGCGCTTTACAAAAATACTGCTATTAAGTTTTTTTTTAGGGATACATTAAAATTACTGACTGACCGTGAACTTTGATGAATGACTGTATGCAGTTTCGTTATGATCGAGGATCCGAATTTGGGATAGTAGATTGTTTCGAAACTCGGACGTGGTGTAATGAAAATATCATCTGTGGAACCCTTGAAAATTCACACTGATTTTAGTCATTTCTATATGAATGTCAGTACAAAATAGAGATTGAACATTTCTTAACCCCTTGCACTATTTCGACGAGTCTGACCCGCGATGAAAATTTTAAGCCAAACATTGATGTCACGAGTCGGGCTCGTTGTTCAGTTTCAGACGAAACTTGAATATCACGAGCTTGACTCGTACTCGATATTTCACGTCGAACATGAATATCACGAGTCTGACTCGCGGTCTTAGTTTTGGACCAAGTACAAACATCTCGAATGGGATTGTGCGTGCCCGTGTAGAGAGCGCGTGCTACCTAGAATGTAGGGATGCTTCTTGGTACAGTATGTAATAAAAAAACAACTACAAGATCCAAGAAGGCAATCCTACGTAAGTTATAGAATACATACAGCCGAGGCAATCTTAAAATATGTACAGCTGTCTGACTATATAAGACGTGGGAAATCAGCAGAAATTCAAACAACGATTAATGTTAGTAATTAAATAATATTATTATAATTAATCAGAATTTGCTTTCATCTTATGTAATAATTAAAGTGTTTTTTAAAAGTTTTTGATTCGAATTCATTTGAACTTCACAAGGATTCCATCGCGTGAAGTAAATACGGGCACGACTACGTCGTAGGAATAGGTCTCAAATTTCGGTCTTTCACCTCGACAATCGAGACAGCCCCGTTTGGCCTGACTTTTCTCGAGGTTTCGAATAGCGCAAGGGGTTAAGGCCAAAATGTCTTCAAAATGGCTGCAGAAAATATTTGCTGAAACTTGTGCGTGTGTTTGTTGAATTTGTTTAATTTGTAGATAAATGTCACAAGGCATACAGAAAATTGACTGACAACTTGTATATAATCGAATACAGCACGTAGAACAATCTGTACGAGGCGACCTCCCTGCGCGTTCATAAATAATTAATGTTTGCCGGTTTCAACCTCCATACAGAACCATTTATCTGCGCCAAGCAGGAGCACGACCTATCTTTCCTCTGTTTCTTATCGTAAATTAGCAATCTACTTAACTTTTTAGTACGGCCGATCGATCGAAAGTATCTCATTCTTGCGGCTCCGTAGAATCGGTTACCTTCGCTGACTTCATTTACTGACTTGGAGCTAAAGCGAACAATTGCGATTCTGATCGTGCTTAATCCATTGGAAGAAACGCAAAAATGTATAGAAACATCAAACGGTACACGGCATCGTTCGCAACTATCCCCGAGTCGTCGCGGTTGCTTTTAGTTAACCCTCGCTTCGTGGCAAGCTGGAAAGTAGGGAACGATTCAAAGATTTTTCGTTTCGTTTCGTTTCGTTTTCTGTATTATGGGAAGAAAAGCCGCGACGCGGAATCTTCTTTGAGAACGGAACTGATTCTACGAATGCGCAAGAGAAGTGATATAGCTTCGTTTCCTTATCACGAGCGAACGAAAGAACTAATTTCTTCTTTTACTTTCCCGTGCTCCCTTTATTTTTCGAGGTGTTTCTTTTCTGCAGTTATTTATTCCGAACTATTATCAGCATTGAAGGGGTTCATGTTACTTTTTGTTAACGTCACAGGATAAATAATGGCCATTTAATGAGCGCTGTGGATTGGATATTAATAAAAACGAAAGGTCAGTTGAATCGCATCGCGAGTACGCTTTTCAAAAGTTGAACCTCTTAGTAACCTGCATTGTTACACGGACCGGAAGATTGGATAACGAATAGTGATCGAAGCATTCGCATTCTACGTTCTCGCGTAATAGCGTAGCACACGTGGTAACTGTGATTCGAACGGCCCGAATATATTGAAGCAGAGACATCTTTTTGAAGGAAAATCTGGGCAATCCAAAATTTATTCGAGCCATTTGGTTTCGAAAACGATGAGGCCGACTGCAAATCAAAATAGCAACCTCCACAACGATCCCAATTGTTTTCGCATTTGCGAACGAATTCTGACAGCAGTTTACGAAATCTCAAAGGGTTAACGGGAAAATTCGGCAACTTTCGAATGATTGCTGTATTTTTCAAGCGTGGCAAGAATATCCTCTTCTTGCGCCAACAACTTGCAGTGGTATGCAAACAACAAGGAAACATTTCCCTTGTCGGGAAAACAGGGAGATGCATGCTATCCTCGGATTGTTGCTAAACGAGTAGAACACAATGATTCTCGATCCTTGTCGCGGCGATTTGCCATGGAAGATCGCAACCCTTTCGTCGGAAAGTAGACGCTGTTGCAATTAGTAATAGTGTACCATGGGAATTATATTGATTTTACGATCAATAAACTTGGGAATTCTCTTTGCTGGGATATATTTGAATTGTTTTTTTTTCACGAGTGGAAGTTTACTAAAATTAAAACATATTTTAAATGTTAAATTTATAATTAAAATACACGTTTGAAATTAAATTTAATATCATATTATTCTGGATGCAGGTAAACACGGTAGCCAAAGGTTGCTTTTGCATTTACACCTGGTCATAGCTTACTTATCTGTTCGTGTATGAGATTTGATGCGAGTGTGAATATTCGTGCAAGCAGTTTATCGCGAGTTACGGAGATTATTTCTATTTCCGGAAACGAAGTAATATCTGTCCCAGATTGTGTTAGGAAATCTGCATGACAAGTTTTACGATTTCCCAATCAACTCGTGTACCATCTAAAATATCCAAGTAAAATGGCTAAATGTCGTACAACAAATAAAATAATCAAATGTATACTTAAAATATTACAAATCGAAAAGTTAATTTTAAATTTAATGTTCGCAGAATTTTTTTACCCTTTTTTTTACTCTTTTTCTTATTCGTAACTCACGTTCCATACATGGCAGGTCGTTTACTTTAACTTGTTCATTGTCTGTATATCTGTAATTCAAATTATTTCATCAAGCGCTCAATGGTTGCAATGTTACACGCGATGATAATAAATTTATATTCTCATAGTTATAGTGCAGATATTAACTTTCGAATTTACTATCAACATTTTGTAAACGTAAACGACATTTGTTGCGCTCCATAATCTCACTTTTCTGAATATTTCATAAAAAAATATGCACTCGCAAGCCTGCTATCGTGCAATTTGATTTTTCCATCGGGAATATTCGGTTGTATGAAATTAAACGCTTAAAAAAATATCGAAAATTGTCCTGCAAAATCAGACCAAACGGCAATATCCAAATGCAGCGACCGGCCCACTCATTGTAAACGCAAAATCGGTGCGAAGCAACGTTCTCAAAATCCATTACGTACAGTACAAAGGAAAGTAAGTTTCAAATGTCATTAAAGTTAGATAATCGTTGATGGTAATCCGGTGTAATTAAGCTTCGTGAAAATTTAGCTCCGTAGAGTACAATTACACCGGTTGCCGGCTTTCGTTGAAGATTCAAGAAACCCACTCCGCCTTTAAGCACGTTGAACGTTCCTTCAGCGCAAGGAACTTTCCTGCCGCTGATGCTTGGAAGTTGAATTATTCGTGTTCACCGTTTCTCCTAACGTTAGGTTAACGCATTCTTAACAAGATTTGTACCAGCGGGCAAGTTTCTGCGAGGACAGAATTCTCGGGTGGTAGAACCCGTGGCGTTCATTGTCCGGAGATGGAATAAAATGGTGCCATTTGTCAGTCGGAGGAGAAGAATTCACAGACGGAAGTACCAGTAATATTCAATTTCTTGCAATTAGGAGCGGAAGGGCCTGGCGTTCATATAATACGCTGCTTCGAATTGCAAAAGTTAAGACATTAAAAAGTTTCGTACTTCTTTCGTTAATAACAGCCGGAGTTTTGCAAAGTTTAGAATTTAGTTCGTCTTCTTGTAAGATGTATATATTTTCGTTAGGATTCACGGACTTTCGTATCGATTATCGATTTCGAGGATTTAACAACGGTTTTTACTTCACGAGAAGGATTGCGTACGTTACGATTTATTGCTGTTTTGTGTGCCCTTTTTGGTGTAAATGGATGGGCAATCAACGAATCGGATTCTGGTTCGCGTGTACGCAAGGAAGACCTTTATTCGAGTGAACGTAGCGAGCGAGGAAGAAACAAAAGGACAAAGCGTTCGATACATGTGAAGCTGTAGCAGCGGGAGATTATAAATCCAACACTTTTCTATTGCTATAAAAATATTACGTACATCGTTGCGCCGTGGTATGTGCAAAGTACAGTTTACTTTCTGACCAAAATTCACTTCACGAAACAGCGGGATAAGGGGGAACTTAATTTCCATTAAATTGAACGTTTGGTAGCACCTACGTTGATTTGGGCAATCAACCCATAAAATCGACAGATATAGCAGCAATTTCAGCTACGAATTGATTATAAAATATTGTGGGAGCCGATATTCCGGTGGTAGGCACTGATCAGTCCATGTTCACTACGGCCCACAGTGGGGCCATTTCCCGAAAAGCTGGCCATAATTCATAATTTCAACACGATTTTCACAAGAATTTTCTTATGTTTTTGGGGTTGCCGAATTCAAATATTTGATAGAAAATGCAATTTTCATGATGGACGATCTAATATCAGTGGCATAAACGTTGCTTCTAAGTTAGCTTTTGTCAAAATTGACTATTTTCCGATTTTTGACTAAAATTATGTAATTAGAATATCCGTTCAGTTCGTTTTCTGGAACAGTTGAATAGTGCTGAAAAAGTACAAAGTGTCTCGGTGGTTAATAGCGACCAGATGACCTCACGACTGGATGTCCGAGGTAACTAACAGGGTTATAGTTTCCCCATGTGTGACAATAGAGAGTCGAAGACATCGAACAGAAAGTAATAGACAAAAATTCTTGCAACAAATGCCCGGAAGTCCTGGTTCCTCTGTCAATTACACTTTGTATACTTTCCAAGTCTTAACTCGCGGCTTCCTGATGTGGTCCAATTGACATATGTCAAGGAATCATATTATCAAGCTATAATTGGCAAGCTATAATAAATCTTTAACCCATTATTATTATTAATCATTATTTTAGTGTCTTCGATAGATTTCTTTATACCGTATTAAATTTTTCAACAAATACATTAACCTTTGCCCGAGACATCACCACTACGCTCTAGTGGCACAGACCGAAAATGGCCCTACTTGATACTTTAAATTTAAATATCTTAAAAAGGGGCAAAAGGGGGCAAACTTTCTCAACTAAATATCATAGTTGACATGCAACTTTATGTCAAGGAACTTGTCTCAGCGTGAAACTCCGTGAATAACATCTTTGTTTTCCTTCTTGTTCATTGAGATATGGCTAAGATTTATGATATATTCAAAACGGAATTACAATAATAAATTCAAAAATATGTTACTTTATTTCTGTGGAAAATTTATGTTTATAACACCTACTTTAATGGTAAAACGTTTCACATGTCAATTTTGTTAAGATAAACTTTCCCTGACGCAATTAACAGCCGCTAATTTTCAAGATATGGAACATGAAATTTCTTCAACTTTGACGGCCTATATTAAATATATTTCAGTAACCAATCAATATATTTAAAAAATTCAAGCGGCATTAGATGCATTAGATGCAACAAATCTGCTATACTAAAAACAAGGTGCTATATATTACAAAAATTGAATTTTGGCCAGCTTTTCGAGACATGGCACCACTTTGCTGCCCCTTTCCAATATTCGCTGTTCTTATGTTCCTCTTACAGTGCTTTCATGGTGGCGCCCCAATTCCACAATGTGTTCTCCAAGTTTCTGCCGAAAAACTATAGTAAACCGTGAAATATACCGTAGAATGACTTTCTTCCTGTGTGGCTTACTATTCTTGATGTATGTCCCTCGATTGCCAATTAAAAATTCCTCGTTTCCTTTGTGTTGATGCAAATGCGAATCAAGGTACTTATATTTATTTAGTGATCTTTTATTACTAATATTGTTATTATTATTGTCGTTGTTTTATAACAGATTTAACAGTAAATATGATTTAATAGTAAAAAGCACCGTAACGATGCCATTGTGCAGTAATATTACGTGGATCGGCAAAGACAGGAAACGTGAGTCTCGACGCTGAAAATGTACGACATTATTGAGGGACATAAGCTAGATTAGAGCACAATTATTATATTATCGATTAGAAGTATGAACGCTATTGACCTTTCTATTCCGTCTCTATAATCCGTCTCTGCATACCGTAGAAACTTGTTGGTGCAGGCAGACCAAAGCCATGAGAATATGCAGTTGGTCGCGTTAATATTTACAGCTAAGTACCCTGTCAACGTTTCTTTCATGATCCTACTTCTCGATGTCATTTCACGTTTTTTTTTTTTTTAACGGAGAGCGTATGATTTACACGATCACGGTCACGGTCAAGATCGAGAACGTTTCATTTACATCATTTGCATATTTCAACGGTATTCCTAATTGTCTAATTTAATCGGAGTCAAATAGTTTCGATGCAATGAATATTTTATTATTATTGACGATAAAGACTTTGGTCATTTCTTAGAAAGAAGCTTTTACCATTTGTATGAGGTAAAAGAAAGGGAGAAATCTAATTGAACTTTATTTATCTTTATATTATTGATAAAAGGGGGATTCGTCAAATAGTGACCTATGAAATACGAGTGAAAGTATTTTATATCTGAATATGTTTCAAGATGTTCTTACTACGATTAAATATCTGTCTACGGTATTAAAAAGCAATATATCAAACATTGAAACGCCCGAAACCCTTGCAATTATTATTTTCGTAACTAGTTACGTTACTTAATTAAGTGTAACACATATCTGTTCAAAATAGGTACACAGCTCTGCTATCCAGAAAGAAGTTATATTACATTGTAAAACATAACAAGGCTTTCTATTGAAAGCAATGCAAAGCCTCACTTAAAAAACAAAACCAAGATATTAAAAACTCTTTTAAATTTCCCATTCTAAAATAAGGTCATCACTACAGATCAATGCGCACAAGAAGCACAATCAGACTTTCTAAATTCGTACAAAATTCTATTTCGGTTGGAAAGGAAGATACCAAAGAAACTGTTCCACGGTTCGCTGTCCTTCGTTTTGCGTACAAATTAATATTCCAAAAAAATATTCCATCCTTCGTGTCGTCAAAATCAGATCATACAAAATTGACTACAGCCACGCTGTAATTAGATATATTCCAATAATATCGACCAAAACTCGGGAGGAATATCGAACGATACCCTTCCATTTTTCCTTCTCTGTCAACCCGTTTCTTCGAGGCACGCGAATCCGTGTCGGCCGGGGCAGCGTGCTGCTCGATGAATATCTTTCGCGGCTCGCTATAGTCGCTCGAAACTTCCGATTCTTCGTTCGTTAATGTCTCGGGGAAATTGCATGTAATCGTTAGAATTTATCTGCGCTACCTATGCATAGTGGCGATGGCTGCTCGCAGAAGAGAAGCAGCACCGCCGATGAGCGTGCAGATAATTCGAAGCAATTTATCGGTGTAGCGTGTACCTGCCAGTATCTAACGTCCACGTGCGTTGCTCTCGTATTTTTCTTGCGATTCGTGTGCCAGCTGGCCCGTGTCAAATCTCCGACAATAATCGGATCTGTGACGACCGTGGCTGATGAAGTAATTTGAGGTGATTAAAAATTATTTGGTCATCGTGCAAATTAGTGTGTTTTTTCTGAGAGATGAGTTTACAAGAATGGAACTTGCCGCTGTCATCATTTATGTTTATCGTGTATACTACTGGAAATGGGTATCCTTTGGCAGTGTTGTATGAAATGTTCGAAAGGGTAGATCGAATGTTGCGGTTATTGCAAACGTTCAACACGAACCAGGGGAAACAACATATTCGACATATGTACTCTGCTGTATGATTCTATTAGTAGAGGAGACAATACAACTGCAAATGCGAAAGATACATGTTTGAAGTATATGTGAAAGAACTGATAGTATAAAAGTCAAAGGCGAATTGAAAAAAAAAATATATATATATACATAATATATATATATATATATTGTCATTTAATATATCTATGGGAAAATCGCATTGGTTATGGGATGACTCAATTTGAGACATAAAATACAATGCAAACAGAAAGCGTTAAAAAATCTGAATTTCTTCCAGTAGGCCTGTTATATACATGTGATAGAAAAGAATTGACATGTATGCACATACCGGGTATCAGGTAACCTGTGATCCAACCGAACCGGGGATGATTGTACAGGTAAACAATAAGACAAAACTTGATCAAGTCTTTTGACCTCCCTTTCGGTTGTACCACTGGTTACATGTCACCTTGCATATTTCTAAATTTCGCGTGCAAATGTTTGTGTTGAAGTGTAGAAAATTGGTATACCGTTTTTTCCGAATCTCGCACCCCGCTTTCAGTATCATACGGGTAAAATCTGAAAATAGATAAATGTTTTACAAGAAAACTTAACAAGATTTTATTTCTTCCTGCATTTTTTTAATACATCTAATCGGATGAAGGTCGTTATTCAGAATATAACGCTCCTCCGTTTACGTTAATCTTCTTTCACCCTCTTCCTCTCAGATTATTTTCAAGGCGGTATATGAAATCCTTCAATATCCCCAGTTTCGACAGTGGCTTTTAATCCTTAATTTACATAATTATCGATGTATACGTCGAATGTTTTCAGTTCCAAGTTCAGTTGCCAACTTGTACTATGCGTAAAATTAGCGTTTGAAGTGAATATGAATGTGAATATGAAGCGAATAAATATAATATTAGCCTGATAATAGCTACTACAAGTTTTCAAATGCTGAACACTATATCGACTTACTGCTAGTGAAAGGTGAATCATTCAACGACAGTACTCGTGCTTCAATTCTAGTAGAGTACGCTATAGCCCAGCTTCAGTTAATACGAATCCGAATTTCATATCTTTACATACTCGTTAGTGGCGTTATATATTCCTTTCGCCTCTAAAACGGACATATTTATCGCCATGAAATGTATATCAAATTCTGTAATTTTCTTGTTTGGAGAATTCTCTGTTTAGAGTTAGCGGTCAGAATAATTGAGAAATCGGGAAATCGAAAAACGACGGAGTTGGGAAAACAAAAAGTGGAAGTTTAAAAGGTATTTAAATTAAAGGACCTTTAAGAGGTATTTAAATACGAAATATACAATACGTGTTTTATTAAATTGGGGAAATTCATGAGTTGGTGTTTAAAGTTATATAGCAAGCAGTATATTTAAAAATTGAGTAAATTGATACAGCTGCAACAATTGAATATAATGGAGCGAAAGTGTTGGAGAATTTTAAAAAAGTAGTTAAACTTAAATTCATTATTTGTTAATAAAAATCAAGCATCTGCAAAATTGTGCCAAAGGAAATAAGTGAAAAATGAAGGAATACATGAATTCGAAAACTAGGAAATTGTTAATTATAGAAACGATGAAACTGCTGTCTGGAAATTCGAGAACTGGGTATTCACAAAATCGTCAAAGACCTTTTCAACCTTGCTAAATATTCCAGAAAATTTGTCAGATCTTAATTGACGAAACTAATTATTCTTGAATCAGAAATTTACTGTAATATAAAACATCAATAACCATAATTACATCGACGTGCGAATACAAAGAGAATTTTCTCAAATATCACGATCGATATAATCTAGTTTAAACCAAAGGTACGCCTTTTAAAAGAATCTAAAAAGAACTGGAAATTCAATACCATTGGAATCGTCTCTGGAACATCAACTATTAATTTACACGGACACAATGTTAACAAAGCATCCAGATGATTGATGTACCCTATGAAAATACAGACTACCTTCAATAATTAAAAGCCGAGTGTTTTTGTGTCTCCAAACGAACTGGTCCTTTGAAAAGACCTGAACGAAAATTTCTTCCGTTGTGTTTTCCATTGGAATCTCAAACTTTTGCGTAACTTTAGACGATGACCAGGCTGCAGGAAATTTTTTCAGAATACGTTTTATGCTTTGTTGCACTTCGTCTTCTATTAATAATTGCATCGTTCGACTTCGTTTAAATCGATCTTTCTCCCGGTTCCAATTTCCACAAATGCCTAATTGGAAAATGATTGTTGTATAATGTAACTGTAAATTACAATTGATGTACATACGCAATAAGTATACGAAACATTCAAAATGAAGCTGGATAAGGAAATTGATATTTAATCATTCGCTGACTGTGCAGCACTGAAATGAAACAGAAAGTTTGACGAGCTTTGTAAACCGAGGATATATTCGAAGTGTCTTTTACCTTTTATCCATTGTTTTTTAATATTCGAGATTTCTTGGGATGTATAATAGAGCACTGCTTATTAGAAAAAACTTGATTAATCATAATACATAATACAGTAACATATACAATGTAAATGCTTCTAACTAGCGTGCACTTGCAAAAGATACATTTAAGATATTCGTGAAATAATTACAGGATTTACTTAACGATCAATTTCGAATTTATGTTTAATTATTTATATTAATTTGTTTTCATTTTCGCAGAAATGTATTCAAATGAAATAGCGTGTCAAAGCGATTGGCAGATCGAAAAGCACGAACTTCGGAAGGACATCGGTAGCTGAAAGCAACTAATTAATTCTGTTTAAAATACGATTCGCGAGGTTATGTAGGAGATACGCGTCCCAGCATCAATTATCAGTTCATTTCATTAGTATTATCGTTTTCACTTGTCTCGATCTAAATGCAACACAGTTACAGAGAGCGCGCTTCCAACTATTCACGATTACCCGTTGATAATGCTTCTGGCCCACGGAAAATGATCTGGCCGTCCAAAGTGTTCGATATGACGCGAAAGTCATTAATTAATTCAACTCCAAATAATAATCTGTCCATAATGATTAGTTTTTGTAAACATTCACGGTATCGACGCTGATGGACTAGCAACGAACATGCACGCCGCAACTGCTGAATTGCAATAATTATTGCAACAATTATCGTCTCCTAACGAATAACATGAAATTCCATACCCCTCGACAAATTTTCTTCTCGAAATAATAATATTCACTGAAGCGCCAGATTTTCGTCGCCAACACCGACCCGTCCCTCAGCCAATTCTATCAATTATTCGTAAGCAAATCTCGCCGAACGAAATTTCACCCGAAACGATTTCTGCCCGCAACAAGGTCCGATCCAGGTCGATCTTGGATGACAGATAAGCGATCGGTCGACTATGGAGGACGGCCAATGCACACCGCCATGTCGAGCAATCTCGTTACTTCAATTGATGCTCAGACATATAGCTGTCGCGTACGTGGTCGATAATCGAATCTCCCGGCCGTTTTCCTTGCCCCCGTTGTGCCCGCGGCCAACTAGAAAAAATTTGATCAACTTCGCCGCTGTGGATAACCATAGTTTAAACTACGGAAACCGTGTGCAGCAACATTTATGCGTTGCCAAAAAATCGTATCTACGGGACTTATTATTAAAATAAGCGAAAGAAAAATTGTAACGATCAGATCTTATTATATTATATCTCGACGTTCCTTGAAATTGGCGAGTTACGCGATTTTCGTAGCCTAAACTATTTGAATAATCCTTGCTGGGACGACAATTTATCTGTTTATCGCGAGGGACTGGCCGGTACGATCGATCCCTCGTGTAATTTCCTTGCTTCCTTAATTCTTCGCCCGACACGCTCCACTGGGCGAATTTTCATTGGCAATTTTTGGTTCGATTAAGATTCTTTTTGGACCGAACGGGGCGTGTAGAATTTTTTTTAAGTTATGATAGTAAATTGGTTTTTTAACGCTCTATAGTTGGTGCCTCTGGAAAGATATTTGCAATATGAACATTTCGCCCCTGTGTTTCCATTTATTCAGAGGCCACCTGTCTCGTAGACTTCACAGATATACTTTGTTTGGAAATACCCTTGCTTTAGTAGTATCAGTGGTCAATGTGCACAGTTTCCATTTCACATGCCAATCAGATTGATATGAAGCAAAAGTTTTGCTCTATGGGCAATGACGATGTTTTAAATTGAGTTTTCACCGACGTTTTCCTGACGTTTGGTACTTTTAGAACTGTGGTCTTTGCAAATATTTTGTTTATTGTGGCGCGTACGCTTGGTCTATGTACAAGATATTGCAATCCAATGAATGTTTGGTGGCTAGACGATAGAAGTAATTCTGATTTACTGTATTCGATAAATTAATAAATTCTAAAAGTACGTGAAATATATAAATGAAATATGCGAATTAAGGTTTATTGCTGAATATTGTTAAATTAATATCTGCTTTTCAGCCTGATCCAACAATATCGAAATTTAGTTGACCTCAAGCATAGGGTATTTAAAATATATTTTCATGCATTCAAGTGAATATTAGTTTGAATACATTTCTCAGTTTATTCCAGGTTATTTGTGATACGATCATAGCGCGAGCAATTCACTTTTTATAAAAATACACCATTTACTTGGACAGTGCATACACATTACTATTAAACTCCTTCAATGGGATGATTTTGATTGTACTGCAATAAATAACACAGTTATATAATAGATTAAATATTCTACGTAACATTGAATAAATAATAAACCTTTAATACCATATAATTGCATAATAGACATACTATTTTATTTTATTTTGTTTAGGGAAATGGAAAAGAATTTTTATGCGTGTTATTGCAATAAATTATTATTCATACATAAATAAATCAACAGTTTCTATACTTTTTATAATTAACAATTTTCTTATTCGATCTTTTTTTGGTTCATAATTGATTCCTTCTCTTCGTCATTTGTGATATATTTTCTTTAAAAGTAGCAGAATTTCATATTCCTTATAACTCGAATAGACGCAGTGAATAGGTTAGTTTGAAAATAATTCTGAAGTGCATTTACATCGTTATTTCTATCGCAGTTGATACATTATTTGTAACGGTAATGAAACCTGTGCCCTCCACTTTGCATAACTCAGTCGAAGCAATAGATAAACTGGTGTACACTTACTTATGAAAATATTACGGTCACCTGCAACGATTTAGCAATCTTTATTCATTTAATGTTCAGTTATTCCGCCATAAATGCTCCAATATAATGTTTTAATGTTTAATGTACAATGTATTACGAGTCATTTTATTATCACCAGCGTACAGTTTTCCGAAGTCACAAACCATTTCACGCGTTCGCATACTTTCGTAACCAACCGTGTACTTTCATTTTCTCGGATCCGACTAAAATTACATTTCCACTATTATTAAATATAAATTCTTACTTCCACCGTCCGTCTCACATCTCCACTTCTATGATCTGCGTACTTATCGAACAACAAATCATTCAAACAGAGCGCAACCAGGAGGAACAATAAACCCTCGTGGTAAACTTCATAGTTTATACTATATCAAACGAGAATACATTCGTATTGCGATCCCATTAAAATGGAATGTCTCGAAGTGGATATTCCTTTCTCATCTCGATCGATAAATCCCCGGGCCAGAAAGAAATTCACTGTTCACTCCGTGTCGCAAAATTCAGACCGCATAAACCGCATCGGTTTGACGATATACTTCGATACAGACGTTGCGCGGTTGCCTCGACGATAGAATTCGCCCTCGATGAAACAGAATTTCATGACAGATCGCGTGAGATAACAAAACGCCTCGACACTTGAAGGGTTTTGGATTGTTTCGTTTGGTTGATCCAATAAAGGGTGGATTACGTAGTTCGAAAGAATGACGTGCAACACGCGTCGAAACGGTTTCGCAATGGTACAAAAGAGGATCGAGGATCATGGTGTGTTCGCAACTGGTCAATGATCATGAAGTTGGAATAGTTAACCGCCGTTCGGTAGAATCGTCGAGCAGTTTCGTCCGAAATCGAATAAGGTGATCGAACGGTCGATGGTTGAATAGCTAGTAAACCGTAAATATAATCTTGGAAGTGTATGATTGGTGTGGAAGATTTTTTGTGATATATTGTAGATTGTAGGTTACATTTCAATGGGACTTCTTGTATTTTCTTTCCACACGAAACTGGCATCGAAGTTTTCGCACCGTTCGATGTTTTTCTAGAAATACAAAAACTTGTCAGCCTGCAAATATTCTACGAATTCACACTTCGATATCGATATCGCGGCTCTGTTGGTTACTGAAATCAAGAAGCCTGATTCAAACTTGCCACAAATGTTAGTACGGATTTTGGAGTTCTAGCGAAATAGGTAGACAGCTGTGCCAGAAAATGTTGAAAAATGAAATTTTTATTAATTCTGGTACCTTTTGGTGCTTTTGTAAAACTCCTTTCTAAAGCTTCCGTTTGAACCCAATTTTCAAGATTTAAGCATACGGAAAGAAAAACATTTTCCCAGACATACTTCATATTAATGAGTTTAAACAAAAACATAACGCCCTTAATCGAGCAATTTCTACTGAAATAGAACTTTTTATAGAAACATTAATATCTGGCAACGCTCGCGCGTGCCACATAGCTCCTTTTTGTCCCGAATCCTTCGTTTCACTTCTTCAGAATTTTCCCAACTATAAAATTGTGCCATTGAAACAGTACAATGTACAACTGTTAGCACGCGCACAAAACTATAGAGATTATTTATCTAATAAGACGCATGATAGTATTTTAACGCGAGAGTTGTTCGATCCACAGTGCACACGTATACGATTCTAATTAAAACTGGAGTAGAAAAATAGACTAAGGTGAAAGGATTTTATGGCGAAAGATATTCAATCCACAGCGTATTCGGGCCGCAAGTGTGCTCAGAATAGAAATCAGAACAAGAATTGGAATAGGTATCCGAATAGAAATGTTGACGGGCTAAATAGAAAATATAAACGGAAAAGAAATTAACTTAAAAGCCAGAATAGAAACCGGAATAGAATTCGCACATCGCTAATAGTACGTAGAAAGTGTAGCATAAGGGGCTCAATAGAAAATGTAAAACAAATGCGAAAATCGGATTAGAAATTAAGAATGGGAGATTCAGAATTCATAGAGATACGAATAGCGGCCGTAAAGGGCCAAATAGAAAATCTGAAACGATAAAAGAACAGCGAAAGCATTAAATAGAAAACACAAATCCGACCACGAAATCCGTAACCGCGAAGAATCCGTATCTATCGAGCCCAGCAATTGTCGGAAATATCCTGGAAATGTCCAGGTGAGACCAACGAGAGTCTTCCACGAAGCAAGGACCAATGCTCTAGGCTCACGGAGAAGAGATCCAGCGCAGCGGCCGCGTACGCTGCCCTGCAGGCCAGCGACGACGAGCTCATCGCCGAGCATTGTCTCGACTCCGAAGACACGGCCCTGAAGACACCGGGTAGCGAAACCGAGGACACAGAGGACAACGGCGCTCAGATGGAGGAGCCATCTTCTTCCCCCAATCGCCGTTTCACCTTTCTCAGACGGTTCCGGTCGCCGCGTTTCGGCGAAGCGCACCATAAAAGGGTGCCCACGCCGATGAAGAGGAAATATCGACGGAAGAAGAGCAAAGACGACATCATCGAGAACGATATGAACGCTGGCGAGGTCGAGCCGCCTAGTTTGAATCAGACCGGTGTGCCGGATCCGTATTATCCGATTTATCTGCCGATCGACCAGGCTTTCAAAGCTAAATACGTGTTCCATCACAAGAAGGGGAAGACGTTTCAGGAGCGGCTGTACGTGTTCCTGGAGCATCCTGGCGGCTGGATCTGCTTCATCTATCATTTCACAGTGTGAGTATACTCGTTTGGGAGATTCTGTTGGTTTGGCGAGACCGTTGATGTGTGTGCATATATATATAATATAATATATAATATATATATTTATTCTAGAAATATATCTATAATATATTTCTATAATAAATAAATATAAATATATATTTATTATATATTATGTATTTATATATTATATATTTATATATATATATATATATATATATTTCAATGGTTCCGTATAAATTTGGATTTACGTTATCTGTGGATTTATGGCGAAACGACGCAAGCGATTTATTTCTATTTTGGACATACAGCTGTTTATAGTTCGGATGGGTTCGAAAGCAATTTTGAAATTCTCGAAACTCTCGAAACCTGAAGTGCTGATCTTATTTTGTCAGAGGAACATTTTGCTCTAAGAACCGAAACAATATTTTCGCAGTCAGGGATAAATTTTTCACGACCGATCGCCAATCTAGTTATATTCTAAAAAGCAAGAAACGATTGTCGAGAATTCGCGATCTCGAAAACTCGAGACAACATTCTCGATGCACGCTGCAATCGGTGCAATTCTTCAGTCGTTAACTTGATACCTTTTCTTACATGAGTCTCGAACGTTTCGAATGGCGAAGAGAGTGGAGAGTTTCGGAAGCTCGAGTTTCGAGGGGTTTCGAGGTTTCGGCGTTTCGAAAAAACCGATCCCTAGTTTTAACCCACTGCAGCCCGGTGTGACTTTAAACTTTGAACTCTCATTACCGATATATTTATATCGATATCTTGTTGATCTAATTTTTGATTGGAAGTGTTTTATTGAATTCCATACCGAAGCTTTTATATTTGGAATGTACAGACGTTAATTCATTGTTAATTTGTATTTTGATGCGGATGTTCGTTGGTTTCACGTTATATGAATTTTTGTGCAACCATAAAATAGATTCGGGCTAAATATGAATCTGGTATTGCCAACGGTGAAGGAATCTTAATTTGTACAATTCTTCCTATTGTTGCAATTGACATAAACGATAAACAAGAACGATAAATTTACCCAAGTATTATGTATTGTCATTATTAGGTGATACATTAATGCTGCAACTGTAATGGTATCACAGTAATTCCAAGGTGTATTCAGATTTTATTATTTTAACACATTATGCGATCTGTGTATACTGATCTGTACGTATATTCTGCAGGCAAATACGTGTACAGAGTTCAACAGAAACAGACAAATGAAATTCAGCAGTCTCTTTTCATTGATTTCGATTATGCCGACAAATTGCATATCTCATTGTAGCAAACAGTTATTCCCACCCTCGTATTTTTACTCCTAATTATTTTTCAGATTTCTGTGCTATACGTAAAATTCAACACCGTGTACGCCGTGAGCGAATCGGAAATGAATAATTTTCTCGATAGAAATTTATTTATACGTTTCGATTCGATAATAATAAAACGCTAAAAGTAAAATTGTACCTCGAATAGTACCTGGATTTGCTATTGCACTTGCGCCCTTCTTTTGCCACATTCGGCATAGTAAACATATTAATGCAGTGATTCACTCCGACGTCTGCGTTAAACGAGAAACGGTCGCATATCGTGCTGATTAACATTCGAAACAGACGCATCGCCCGATGCACCGTATACGTGTACATCAAACTGATTCCTTCTGTGCTAATGCAAGGATCAGAGTTAGCGTGGACGCTACTCTTCCGGGATGCACTCCAACATGTAATCGATTAGTGACGTATCGACAGCTTTGTTACTGCGCCGTCCAATTTCGAGCTTTCTGTTCGCACTGTGTCAATCATCGGTGACCAGTATTGTTTATTACCTTGATTGCATTCCAGTCTTCACGAAACATTTTTCTCCTTTAACCTCTTACAGCGAATCAGACAGAAACAGAGACATTCGAGCATTCGATTGAGGGACACCTTTGCCACGCGTTTCGTAAGTTGAAGGGCGAAAGGCAATTTTAATAAATAAGCTTGGGACAGTCACGACGAAAGAATTAGACGGAAAAATATAAATGGAGTAAACTTTGAATGCAACGTAAAACATAGGGCGCGGTATTTATATATCATTTTGCGGGTCAAGCTGTGACATTAATGCTGCTTTAATACGTCAAAGGGGACAATTCTGTTTTACGTTCTTTCTAATAATCGATCCCCAGGCATTCGCAGCGGACTATCAGTTTTCCATATCCATATCCCTGCTGCTGTAATAGTCAATTGAAAACCGTTGTACCAGTTTCAACAAAATTACCGTTCAATCGGCGACGAAATAATCGTGGATTAAAGGTTTGTGAAAACCAGGACACGCTTCGAAACGTTCTTCCCACGTTGTGTATCATAGCAGGTTATGCAAAATCGTTATTCCAAAATCCTCCAGTGTGTTCCCGGCGGCAAACATTTCGCCAAGCTGAGATAAGGGCAACGGCGTCAGGTATTCGGAACGGGAGCGATTCGATTCAACAAGTGTATCGAATTTCTTTCCACCGTCACTGAACGTCGACGTCCTTTGTCGACGATTCTTCGACGGTTGAAACGCGCGTTTCATTGTTCGCCGATTCTGTCCGTCGGTTTCGCGCGACGATACGCGCTCGAGCTGTTTCCAGAACGACCCACTTTAATCGCGACGGCGAAATTTTCGCCTCGAAGAGGTAAATAGTAAATTCTGCGAGTCCTTTTCTTTCTCTTGTGGTAACCTTTTATTACTATTAACTTATTACTACTTAATTACACTGTGTAAGACACAGATATTTAAAGAATATATAAAATTCGTCAACGGTTACAGGAATATCTATTTCTAAGCCGATACAATGGAATGGTTATAATCAGTCCGCTCTAGACGATCGTTTCCCAAAGAGTGCCTCGTCGTTGCATTCTTGCCCGTCAAGAAGGCGCTTCCCCGGTCCCACGACGCAGTACCTTCAAGGGTCTGGTTTACGACCCCCCAATGTTTACGGGCCCCGCTCGCCTATCGACCTCGTGGCGACATTTTCCAGATGAATATGCGAGGCGCTCCAAAGCCTCGGGTTTTCTTACAACTGTTGCAATTATTTTAGGCTGCACTCGTAGCGCTTATACAATAGCTAATCTTCTGTACGTCTTGTGGTAATCCCTTATTACTATCAACTTGTTACTGAGCCACCGCTCCATTCCGCACGTGGTGATCGCCGCTGCGTGCCGCTGCGCGACGGGCCGCGAAAATTTAAGTGACTAGTGTAAGAGATTTCGGCTGCGAGCGCCGTAGTTGGGCATCTGCGTTACGTCAGCGCGGGGCCCGATAGCGCACGTACCCATAGGACCCGTGGGCTGAAGGGAAATACGCGAGCGAGGCCCTCGAAGCCATGGCGCATGGAAAAACCCCGACAAGGCGTCCTTTTTGGCGATCACGACGCATCATGGCATTCTGGCATCGATCGTTGAACGAAGGAGTCGGATTTTCAATATAACAGAGAGCAAACGGAGGAACACTTGTTTAGATCGCGTAAATAGAACTGTCTTATCTATTTACGCGCAACTACATCCTTCTACGTTTTAGTATTGCTTTACATAGTTTTTGGGAATGATAAAGAAGAAGGAATAATAATAATAGTTTTCACGTTTTTCTTACACATATTAATATCGTTCATTGATGTCGTCAGTAAAAATTTGTATTTGCGTCGATATTGTTTGTTATGTAAGAGAAATCCCTAATACTCGAATCGAAGTCTCGATTAGGTATTAGAATAATTGCGTAGGCGTGTATGTATTAACAAGGTATTCCGTTTATTAATACTGTAATGGACACAGAGAAAATTTAACTCCCAACTTCGGTTTTTCGAGATGGTTTTATTATCACTTAGACGTAGACTATGTCGGTTGAATATTTCGTATGATGTGAGCTGAAGAGTCAGGGAACCTTGGGTTTTTAAAGGGTGTTGGAAAGGATGTAGTAGGGATAGTGAGGGCGAAGTCCAAAGGACTCTGGATGGTTAGGGATCGTAGACAGTATGACTAGGTGTTTTGGAAACGGTGACTCGATAAGGTTCCATGACGAGTATTTGTGATGACCGGAACTTAAAAATATTTGTATACATGAATCCTTAGGTGACTAGTAGATAATACTGTGCTCTCTCGACCCTAGTCTATACAAGAATGCCTTCCTTTGGCAAAAGCATCGGTCGTGAGGACGCATACGTCAACATGGCCCTTTTTAACCATTTTGGGGTTCCTGTACCTCGAATATTCTAACAAATAATAGTTTTCACGTTTTTCTTACAAATATTAATATCGTTCATTGATGTCGTCAGTAAAAATTTGTATTTGCGTCGATATTGTTCGTTATTTATTCACGCCGTCGACGAGCACCGAGTAATACCACGAGCGCTTGAAAACAGTGTTACAAATGCCGCCTGGCATCCCCATTAAAAATAACTATTCCCCGTGTCAGCAAGGTCGCCACGAACGTATCGCCCGCGAGATAAAACGAAAACACATTTCCCATTTTTCCATCAACGAACCGATTCGACGACGGACAACCAAAAATAATCACCCTCATCGGCATCGAAGCAGCGCGTCCAAGTGAAACCTTGAAGCGTTCAAGGTTTCGCACAAGGCAAGTCTTAAACGTCCAGCCAATCTTACCTACCCCGGATATACATACTTACTATCGCCAACGGGGCCACGGTGGTAGTCCAATTTCAGGATACCCTGCTTGAAAGAAACAAGACCATTAACAGAAACAGTTCCATCTTCCCAGTAACGTATCGCGGGATCGTAAAAACGTTGTCATCCTTGCTCCATATCTCGGGGGGTATTCCTTTTATCACCGATGGTCAGCGTTTCTCGAGATGCACCCCGCGAATAAACGTCACCATAAAAAACCGGACTAAAAGGAACTGCCAGACGTTGGTCGAAAGTGTTTCCGCCTTTCCCGCCACAGTTCAGCTTCGCCGCTGCACCAGACCGCCGCACTGTTTTATTCCCGTTTGTCGTTCCCCTCTGTCTATCGCGAAAGTTCATCTTTGATCCATCCCGTCGCTTGCATAAACATCGAAATATACTTGGATCATGCATTATTCAGCGCGGCCGTTTTTTTTCCATTCTCCCATCTCTTTCTTCCCCGTAGTTCGCGTTTCCTTCGTTCCTCCGCTCAAAGTTAGCACGAAGTGTTGCACCCTTTAAATAATTCATTGCGAAAACAAAGTAACCCGGGTCGGAACGCGGCTACGTAGTCGATCGATCGTGTGAACGCGATGGTCTCTGTGCTTGGTTTTTTTTTTTCTTCGTTATCGCGCGCCGCGAACTGGCGTCGAACGTTTGTTCTTATCGTGCCTCGTTCATTTCCTGCCGCAACGGAACGATTCACCTCGACGACTTTTAATAAACTCGCGTTATGGCAACCCCCTGCCCCTGGGCTTTAACGTCGCGCTTCTGTTTTTCGGTTCTCGGTTTCGACGCTTATTTCCTTCTCGTTCGCTCGTTTCCTTTTTGGCCTGCGCCGAGCGATGGATTAACGCTGTCGCAGCGATTTTCGATAATCCGAAAGTTAATTACGCCGGGGTGCAGTTGCCACAGCGCTGAGCACTTTTTTAAGGAAGAATATATTCGGGCAGCTTGTATCGCTCGACACTTTTTTTTCTACCTGCGGGTCACGGTTCTACGGTTTTCAGTTGGACCGAACATAGCGGATAGATAGCAACAAGAGTTTCATTATTATACAGTGTATACAGTGTAGCGCTAAAGATGCCACAGAACGATAGCTTGATTAATGTGCAAGATTGGAAAATGACAATATGATAACGCGTTCGGGGGAAGCATTACTCAGAAACGTATATAGGTAAAAAGATGTGATATGTACGTAGAATATATGCGTCTATTTCAGTTCAGTTGTTCTATATTCTGCTAATAATTTATACGCTACAACGTGGCTTTGAATATATGGAATTTACTAGATAGTGATAATATGCTTTTGCTCTATTCGCGAATCGAAACAGACATGTAGAATAGCTTCATGTTCTCCCATTGGTGTAAAATTGTTCGTACAGCTGGTCGCCGTTTTGTTTGAAATTCGTTGGAGGGCAGACGAGCTCTAGAAATTGGAATTGCGAAAAGTCTATTTCGACCTGTACATCTCATAGTTATCAGATTTTATCTGGTTTCGTCGAAAATGGAAAAGGGCAATAAAATAACACGGAATCCTCCTTTTTCTTTTTATTTTAACCTTGTCATTTTTTACGATAGATCAAGCAAGCGTAGAGTTTCATTCTTCGTTGTCACTGGATCGAACGTGAGGCGTTAGGTAACACTTTTGCCAGCGCGGTGATTACAAAAGGAAAGTGAATTTAGAAGATCGAGGAGATCGCGATGCACGCGTCTGTGTGTACAAAAGTATTTCACCTGCCAACTGGCTCGTTCCGCGATAATAAACTGCGCAATGAAAATTTTGGCGACGCGATACGTCACGATCGGAAATTGCAACGGAAGCGTCTCTCATTTTCCGCTGGATGCCACTTCCGTCGCCGCTTTGAACGCCATTCACTCTCGAAAACGAATGTTTCTGTGGTTTTTCGCCCGCAGAAAGCATCGCTCGACATAATAATAATGTGATTAATTCGTCTAATTGTCTAATATACGGTTGTTTACATTTCCTTTGCTTGACTAACGAACTCGCAAGCGCTTTAATCTCTTAATTCTGATAGTCTTGTTCTAGACGGGCGTGTCGCGCAATTAGGTCTTGTTATATTGTATCTCGAATTTGGTAAGAGATGGGAAAGAACTGTTGACGAAAAACGTTGAACGGCATGATAATCTCTATTCTTCCGCGACGTCATTTTTCTCGCGATATGCAAATGCACTTTCTTTCATAAATTAGAATTGCACAGATATCTCGCTAAACATTGGTTTTTTATACACTGCACCTTGATACATTCTTACGCAGAATGTTCCGGGGAGCTGATACGAGTCAGAAAGAGTATGCAATTCTACTTGAAAGAAAAAGTGCATTTAAATTATTTGGGTGCAGCGTTGTGTTCGTGGCGAAAATGAAGTCCTAGAAAAATAGGGACTATCGTACCGTTTAACTTTTCCCTCGACAGTTTTCTCCCATCTGCGAGCAAATTCGAGACATAACCCCTTCCAGTTGCGAGTAATTCAAAAGGCTTGTTGGATCGTAAGATGTTCTCGACTAATATTTCCTTAATTGCTGAAGGAGCATTTCACATTTTCTGAGAAGCAATGGAGGAGCAACGTTTGATCTAAATGCTTCTAACTCAGAAGTTCAAAGTTTACCTCTCCTAATTGGAAATTAAATTATGACCCGAGCTTTGCAACTTTCAGTTAACTTCTAAAAAATTAACAGGAACGAGAGCTGAAAAAGACAAACCTCGTGTTACTTGAGAAGCAAACTGAATAGTTCACGCGACTTCTTCGAGTAATCGCGTTCACCGCCCTTTCCTTTCCACTTCGAAGTTAAAGGATCTCTGATAAATTAATACTGACCGCGAAATCCATATAAAATAAATTCAACCGACTGATGTTCCAATCCTCACAATTGAGCCGGATTCCACGTAAAAGTTGTAAGCGGTCCTTCGACGCACAAGGGCCGAATGAAGTGTTAAAAATTAACAGCGGGTAATGTGATAATGCTATGTGTGTTCGCGTTACTGGTAAAATAATTATGGGTATCTTTGTACGTTATTAGTGACGTACTTATTATTTGACTCCTGTGGAGAATTATTAAAGGCTTGACGCTAATGTTAATATCGAACTGGGTTAATTAGGTTTGGAAGTTGAACTTACTCAATTTTATGTTCGAAGAGCTACGTAACCGCGGGTATAAATGTGAAAACGGATATGCAGAGGAGAAATAACATGATAAAATACGAAATTAACTACTACAAGTGGAATTAGGAATAGAAATAATTATGTTGAAGGAACGAATGAAATGCAACGTACGTCAAAGTTTTTGTACATGGGGCCTGAGGTATTTTGACGATTTTCAGTTTTCAAAAGCAGAGATTCCTTCTGGCTAAAGATATTTTAATTAATTAATCATTCTGAAAGTAATTCATTTCGTTATCGCGAATGTATTATACTTATTATATACAAGTGAGAGCAATCCTTGTTTATTATAAATTAATTCGCTGCAATTTCAATTGAAATCCAATGTCCCTTCTATTTTAATCAATTGAGGAAATGCTTTATTATTATAAACTTTTGCACAAACGGACGTTATTATTAATTATTCGAGGTACGCAAACGCTATGCAGTGTAAATGACATGTTCGTTGTCGTTAAATGAATAAATAATATCGTACTCGCAGTTTATTGTTAACTGAAGGAAAATTGTATTTACAGAATCGTTATTTGTCGTGACTAAGCAAGAGGAATTGCCTTGCAACAGAAATTGCAAATTTCTATGTACACCATTATTTGATTGAAGAAATTAAAAAATGTAGGTCGTTGGAATTCTACGAGCGCTTCGGGGTAAATAATCAGTCAAAACAAAATTGATACGTTTTTAATTAAACAACGAACCTGGAACGAGCTAGGCTTTACTATGGAGTCTTGGAATTTTTTCCCTTTTCCCTTTTAGTTCACTGAAACGCTCAGAGTAGAAGACACGTTGTATTATAGATATCTTTCCTTTCTTCAATTTATGATACTAATTGAAGTTGATTTGAAAAACCTTTTTTTATGAAGGTAAAATCGAATAGAGCCAAGCATCAAATAAAAGACAAAATTTGATATACAGAAAATAAAATTCAAACTTTACCGTCATCTAATACATCGAACTGTACTCCCCACTTTAATTAGAAGTTATTTACAAAATTACGATAATTATAGTAACGATCATGATTAAGTTTTTCAGCAGTACTGAAAACAGACTTATGCGTTATAAAGTATCATGTAATCGGTAAGATAAAAAGAATAAAAAAATAATCCTAATTAAAACTTTTGATAATGAATTCTTGTTCACCATTTCTCCAAGGATGATCAAGAATAATACAAAACCTTCACTACTTTCACTACTGAAATAGTATACCATCAATTAATCAACGCATCACAACTTCGACGATGTAATCCGACATAAAATCACTAGTTTCTTTAAGTCAATATGTCACAATGAAAATACTTCATCAGGGACATTAATGGAAAACAATTAACCAAACGGTGTTCATCGTTCTGTCACTATGAATACGTTTCTTCAACCACGAGTTGAAGTGTTTGCCTGACGTTTCTCCGTGAAGTCGCAAACCATTTCACACTTTACACAATGGTTACTAACACCATTATAGCGATTTATCTTCTTATTAAAACCACGAATTAATCAACTTAATGACGGTAGTTGTTTTGTCGTTGTCTATTCTTTTGCTATTCTTTCTTATTATTTCCTTGAATAAGTAGCATTTGATATTACGGTAATGCTACAATTTCTAAATAATAAACGTGCTTCTAGTGTAAATGCATAATGCACATCAATAAGCATGAAATTGCAGAGTGAATTTTAATAACTGTGGTTTATTGCGAGCTTCGGTAAGGAATATTTTTAAACGTTACGATAACTGAAATAAAATATTAAGTATATTACTTTCGTAAAATTAGACTGCAGTGTAGTTTAAATCAAATGCAATGTGCTTTCAAGTTGTTGTCGCAAGCATTAATATTATTACTGCTATTATTATATCGATTTATGTGATTTTGTGTGATATTTTGGACAGTTCAGGAGCAAGGAGGATTAGATTAGTTCGATAGATAGTATAAGCTGCAGGCTTATCACATTGATCAATTATTTTCTACCAGTGAAATAAATTATTGCGCTTAATAATGCAATAGACAGTGAACACGGAAACGATTTCTAACAGAATTTCTGTATATAAATTATTTAATGAACCCTGAGCCCATTATAAAATTTGCATTGCTTCGTAACTTCTATTTGCGAAGGTTAACAGTCGTATTTCAATCAATTTCGTCTAATGTTTATTACGAACTTATGAGATAAGTTCTGTTCTTTAATGTTCGCAATCGTACAATAAAAATGCGACACAATTTATACGAAATCTACGATGTCACATTTTAACAAATTTGCTTTGCGAACATAAATTATATTATAATAATTGACGCAGTATTAAGTTTTCAAGAAATTAAAATACATTTGTTTTCACGCAATGAGAGTATTTTAATCACGATAATCTTTGGTAAAGTACGATTTGAACTACGTGCTAGAAATTCTAGCAGTCGCAATATGACAATCTTCATTCATTACCAACCTTTCGACACTATCGGAAGATTTGGCCACAATTTCTATTTGTCTCGCATAAACGTACGCTTGTGTCGCCTGCACCGTCGTCGCACGAATATTCGTCGCTCCTTAGCTAAACCATAGAAATTGAGTCGCATTGCGTGCTCGCGTGCAATCGGGTTCCTTCGGCAAATGCGCGAAAGTGCAATGCTGGAAACGTTCGTGGAAATTTTCAGTTTAAATAATGGAAACGACTGCCGTTAACGCATTGAATGCCGGATAAATTTCACGTGCCAACCAGAACGCGCTGCAGCGCTACGCTGGAATTGAAAGATTATGTAAAATGGGACACACTTCGACGTGATATACATATAAACTAATTTATAAAATGAAAATCACCCAGTGCACTATGATGTATTGATCTCTTAAATAATTGCTATAAGAGTATATGAAGAAAAACGCTTATTAAATTATTAACGATTTAACGAGAAATAATATATGATTATGTTTGACTCAAATAATTATTATTATTATTGATTGCACTTCAGACTGCGATCTAGTACAGGGTTACTCGGCGTTAGTGTCATACTGCAATGACTGGTTATTATACAAACCATGTTCCTATGGCGATATTATTAAGTGATATTAACTTCTGTTAGGAATTACAAGTTGATTCAAGATGCAAGCATGGCTCTGTTGCGACGCTTACTATACAGACTAAGCCTTTAACGGCAACCGTTTTTAATTTGAAATGTCGTTATCAGGTGAATCAGTAAACAATTCTTGTAAACATTTATCTTCGCTTTTAACGATTTCATTCGCACGGTTACATTCAATCACAGTACTTTTAGCTTAACGTAGAGAAAACTATCTTATCCTACCTTATCCTATCGATAGGATAGGGTCTTGACTCCTATAGTCAAGATCTTGTCCATGTATAATCGTTCAAAGCTCTGATAATACTGCTACATCCGTGCCAAAGTGGCCGTGGGTTCAATGCAGCGAATCTTATGGCTGGTTCAGTACAATGTGCTAGTATTTTTGCTTCGTGTGCATTCCCTCCCCTTTCTTGATATTGCATGGCACCATATTTGTCTTTACTACCAGCAGACCACCCTGTATAAGCGTATCATCGGGCTCGATGTCCCTTTGGAAGTGAAAAACTTGCATCGCGGTGTCGAGGTAGAAAGGGCAAATCAGTTTAATCGGTGGTCAGCATCGACGAATCTTACAAATAATATTCAACATAAATTGTCTGATCGATTTCGTAGTTGTCGATCAACGGCGAACCCCTGTCTGCATTCAACTCGTTAAAAATGTTCGCAATTGCAAAAACACTGTCGATATTACTGGCCGTTTACAGTGGCTCTAATGCATCGGCCTACTTTGCCACTGCATAAATAGCAGCATTATTAGACGCAATGCACATGCAAGCTATTTGCGTGTCGCTTGTTATTTTTAGACGAGAAGCCATCCACAACGATGCAGAGAGCTGCGTTTGTTCCGCGTTAATTGAGATGCATGTTCGGCGATATTTTTACGCTAAAGCTGCCACTTTTTGCTGCGCGTTATAAGAACGGGGAGAAGATATACATTTTAGAGCTGGGTAATAAAGAACGACAGAGTTTTTATCACGTTGGTCTGCTTTTTTGTGAATGGCTGACACGTGGACAAAGTAGGAAAGGAAAAATTATTTACCATTTTTGTCAGTCAGTATAAAATTAATCGATGGGGCTGTGTTACCTGCAATTATCTCAGGAACGATTAAGATCAATGTGTCCCATATGAAACAGGCGTGCACGCGTAGCGTAGGTGTGAAATATACGCATGTACGCATTTTTTAGATACACATCTATTATGCAGTGGACGGCAATGCGGGCGAACTTGTTTTTCAATTAAAATGACGAGTACTATTTGTAAGCAATAAATCATCAGGCATATCGGGAGCATTGTATTTTGAAAATCTTTAATAATCCTTGTATCGTTCTCGCTCGTTCGAGGAGACATTAACATGTTCGTAACGAAATAAAATCTAAATTAAGGACAAGGTGGGAGGATAATTTCTCTGGCATTAAAATGTTTTATACTGTTAGCAAGAATACCATACGTAATTATTCATGCAATATCCCTCTGTAGTATCGAATTATGTGCCACAAATGAACAGCTTCCGCTTACCTGTGTGCAATACCGGGGGTTAATTAAAAACACACCCAAATACACCTCAGGTAAACCCATTATGTGCGAGAAATTTTTTCGGAATATGAAGTTTCAGTAAAGGGCTAGACAACATTTCCATAGTTTCCAACATTCCACACAAAATATTTCATATATGTACATACATGTATATGTGTCGGATAGTTGAAAAACGACCAGCACGTGCAATTAAAAACTCGTTACATATGAGAAACAGGTAAAACTTTTAACGGATCTATAGAAATCTCGACGTCTGCAATTATAACTTTAATGCGTACGTATGTTGTTTATTCTGCACTAGTATATCATTATTCTGACTCGTTCTTGTTACAATGTACATTATAATCATTCCAAAGGATGCATCCCGAGGAAGGGATTCAAGTATGCCCCTAAGGGAAATTCGAGTTTTGGCTGTTTATTCGATAGATTATCGAAAAGAACAATTTTGTCTACCCTCCCAGTCGAGATACAACGTTCAAAGTCGACACAAATTCTTTTTTCGCGATAATCCATCGAACGAGCCATCGCAAGTTGAATTTCGTTCAGGGGCATTTTGTACCTCCTCGTCCGGCAATATGTACCCTTCAATTAATCGTATACAAAGAGCCATTAAATGTTAAATCCCTTTAAAATCGAACAAGCACCCCATTAGCGGAACACGGAAATTATTAATAATGAGCACTTTCAATTAACCTTTACCATAAATATTGTTATGTAGTACGTAGTTCTGCAACAGTCGTTGATGAAATTTTTGAACAATATAAATAAATTATTACATCCCTGTTCGACCTGGGTTGATTGCGTCCCTTTCTATGTACGATACGAACGCGTCTGTATACATGGAAAGCAACAACATGGAAAGCGAACATCATAATCCGTCGTAATTTTCATTCCCTGCTGGCTTTTAACAAAACAGAATTTTCTCAAATCCGATTGTCTCTATACAGAACAGTGATAAATTCAGTTATTCACGGGGCATTGCCCTCCGATGCTGTAACCGCGATTGCTAACGTGCAGTACGAACGACAGATCGATCGAACGGTAGAACGGGCCGAGACGCGTGGAAATTTCATTTTCGGCGAACGGTGAAATTGCGGTCGACGCTTGTATTATTTTACTGATTGTTCCCGCTCGATATTAACCGCGTGCTCGGCCGTAAACGAATATTTTGTCGACGGCGCTTGCCCCGCAATCGAGCCTCGTGTGCGCTGGCTTGTTATCCGTTGATTTGGGTGGCCGGTTCGTCCTGTGGTCGGTTCGCAAATACGTCACGATAAGAATCATCCGCGAGATATTTTTTCTCTCGCTCTACTACGGGTGGATTATTTCACCGTGACACTGCGAAAGTAAACCAAATTGAATGTTTGACGCAGTGGAGCCTAGATTAATCGGCTCGTGGCTATTATCCACGGTGTCGCATTTATTAGTAATACGTATACAATCGTGTTTCGACGCACTGAAATTATTCATCGGTTGTTGAAACAATGGTAGCGTTTCGAGACAAGGCATTACGTATTTGGGAAAGATTTGCTTTTAATTGCATCGGTTATTAATTTACTCGATCAGTTTATCTCTCGGGTAAGTAGGTTAATCGAGGTCCTGCTGCGCTTCAATTGGATTAATCGCTTCTGCAGTTTTCAAATCGAGTGTACACGGTGTGTCAGTATTAATGGTACAGTCGAAGAGGAGGTGATTCCACGTGGAAAAATCAGTTGAAAAGAAGAAATACAATCTTTTGTATCTGTAGATTTATTTTGGTTAATTTATTTTAAAATTACGTCGAAGAATGCGCAATACTGATTGCTTGCAAATATCCCTGCTAATGTAGAAACATTTGAATATGTTGCCTATCGAACTGCATACACAATTGTGCCTTCCGAATTTCATTTTAACGCGTGTCTTCCAATGTACTTTCCGTTTTTTGTTCACCAAACGCGAAACGTTTTAGACTTTTAACTGCGAGAAGCTTCTATTATCTTCAGAACGAAGTTTCGGTTTAAGATTACTCTATAAGCGAGGATCGAGGGATGGCTAATCTAGATTTTCATTTCCAACGAAATACAAATTCCAATTTTTATCTTGTCGAGGAAAATGTAGCGAATCTCTGTCGCGTTAAAACCTCAAATTTCAAGAGCACATTCAAAGCCAATTTTCATGCAAACGAAGCCTCAGATCTTCCCCTTCGGTTGTACCATCAACGAGAGGAACACCTTGTATCTCTGTATGTATGTTTTATGACGCGAGTAATAGTACTCGTGTTTGTTGCATTGAAATCGTTATACAGTATTTTCCTTACTTAAAGTCTGAGATTTCTATTACGAATTGTTATCTGCGAACAGATTCATCTCCATCGGTTAGCCTTTCTATTTTAAATATCGCGATGCTGTTTGCCAAGCGCACAGTAAGAATCAGTTGATGAAAAGCGGAATGCTAAATAAGATAATATTGTATCAGTGCATGAAACAGTATTGAATATAATATCACGAAAAAATTCGAGATGAGTTTCGAAATAAATAAAACATTGACAAACATGCCCGACACAGTATTGCACAAAAATATAAAATATTACTAATCAGAAACGATCTGTTATAGACAATTTAACCATCGTAATTATTTCTGCAGTTTAAAAACTGATACGTAAGAAGCTTTCGCATTAAAAAAAAATATTTCTTTAGTAAAGCTGATTACTCATAATGCATCGTGAAATAGTACATTGTCTCGCGAGCTAGATTTTTTCTTTGGTCGCGTATTTTCGGACACCCTGTACCACCGGTGTTTTCCCAAAAGCCCAACCGTCGATAGGCTCTTCAGGGTGGAAATTAGTCGAGGAGTGCTCGAGATTGTATCCCTCGTTGATCGACCAGAGCTTCATCGAGCGGTACGCGACCAGCCCGTTATAAACGACACTCGTGTTTGTGATTCACGAGTGCAGAATTGCCATTGTCTCCATCACCTAACATTTACTTCTCTCCTATGTAAATATGCGACAATTTAATTACATTATGCATAGTTTCGCCGAAGGCTTCCCTCCTCGAACATATCATTCCATTTAACAAAAGAAAGTTGACCTTCGCCTCACCTCGAAGTGTCCACCGGGAAGAATAAAAGTCCAACCACACGATGCCCCCCCTCGGTACTGAACAACTTTCATCTGAAACATTTTTGCGGATAATCAATATTTTTGGAGATATTTATTATTATAACAATACTCGTTCGCAGCCCTTTACAATTTTCACCCTGTATATGCATACATGTATATTCATGTATATACAATGCATATTCAACTGAAGTATTTCAATTATTTTAAATATAAGAAGTAGGCAAATGAAAAGCACAGAATATGATCACTTTGAGCAGAATACAATACCGTGGTAATTACATTCTTGTGCGTGGATGGTCAAAAAGAATTTCGAGTTCACTTGTATTACACAATTGCTATTAAATCTTTTAAACGAAATCCATTTTACTTCGTTGCTCACCCAGATGTGAATTCGATCAGACTGCTCGCCACTGAACATTATTAAATTTAATACAGTTGGCTTGCTCCTGACAGAAACATTATTCGTCATTCGATATTGAACGAAATAGCGCGACCGTTTCTTCCATTTGTCAAATGTCGCCTGTATATTTTCGGCGTGCCCTTTCTTTTTTACGTCAGGTTTCCGGAGCGACCAGGAAACGATATTTCGTTAGGTGTACTTTACTTTCTTGAGAAACGAGTAACCCCCATGGAAAGGGCGTTAAACTTGAAATAAATCTACCCTCTGGGTTACAATCGTTTTCCATGAAAATCAATAGTATTCGTGATATGGCCACGAGTGACAAATATTTGCTGCAGTGCGAGTCAGCTACGAGCTATCGCTGCTAAACTATTATATCTAATCGTATATCGTACAAGTACATTGATCCTTGAAAGCGTCGATGCGAGTTCGATGACAAATAACTGACCAGACCGCTGCACGCGCAACTCTTTCTACTCCAGCATTTCATTCAAATCATATTTCAAAGTGTGAAGAATCGAAGTATGCGCGTCATTAGCGACGGATACACCGACGGGTGGTGCAGCAGAGCGAACTGACCAGTGGCCGAATCCAGACGTGGCTGACTATAAAGGAAATGTATCACTAGTGCCCTATTAAAGACTACAAATCTAACCGAAATTAATTGTACAATACTGTGCATTCACTTCCGTCTAAAGCACTTCGTTCGGGTTGTCACAAGATTGGAATTTTCTGATTTACATTTGTTAACGCAGTTTTACCAGTTTACGACGAAAGCCTAAAAAGTATTTAAAGAAAAAGCGTGTTAGAAGAACAATATCCGTGTCCTCGTCTGGACAGTAGAATTAATTAGGCGTACGACGAACACGGTGTTAATTTTCTTGTTACTCTGCAAGATAAAAATTATTCTCAGAGAAACTGTGGAACCGGAAGGTGTTCAGCGGCAGAAAACAAAAGGGGCCACGTCCGGATAATGTTCTACTCAGCGTTAACCGTGGAACGAACGCAGACTTGATTTCACGGGCACGGCCGTAGAAAATCGGAAAGCTCTGGTAATTGCTGTGACGGATTCGCCCGTTTGCACAAGTAATTTATTAGCGTGCGATGGCTCGTTAATTGAGGACGCGAGGCGCGTTAACGAAGTCGGCTCGCAGTGAAACAGGCTTTAAGATGGCGTGCCGGTTCACTATAATTCCTGCGCCTCCTTCAGGCCACCCTTTCTTCGCGGGTCACCTTCATCGACCTACTATGATAATTGTCTATGTTCGACCCTCTTTTCCCCTTTTTTTTTGCTTCCTCTCTACGGTGTCGCGCGACACGTTTCCCCGTTTCGGTTATTTGTCGATTACCTGTCCGTCACGTTTCTCTTTCTTTGTTTCGCTATCCGTCTGCCAAGCGATTTTTGTGCGCTGGGCGGTGCTTTTTCGGGCGCGTGATATGCACGGAAGGTTTATTTTTAGCGGACGATAGATCCGAATATGCCTTGGAACACGTCTGCTCATATGCATATTATCGTGAGCCTTGAGATCTCGAGGGCACTGGGACCTTGCGAACTGTGAGATCTGAACAGCGAGATGTCGTGAGATTTCGACATCCCGAGGAGTCCAGGATTTATATGCAGAAATTTTAATCGGTCACAATTATCCGATTAATATTTCGCAGTCAATTTTGAATCGCGCATTGGTGGTATATACTATCTAATTTCACCGATTTATTAAGAATAGTGGAGGAAAAACAATTTGTAGGAAGAAACAATATTTAGTAGACGAAAGAGGAACGTAATACGGGGGAATGATTGATGTATGGATAGTTGTACCTGTTCTTTACGGACAGTAGAATATCGAATTCGAAGATCGCAGGAACTGCCGCAACCTGTAAATGATTTTTTCGTAGAACAAGATATAAGCAAGCAACTAAACAAATTTTCCACTGAGGAAGTTTATGGGGAAAAACGAATTACAAAATGGTTGCGCAAAGCGACGAGAAATTAAATCGCATTTCGCATATTATTTTAATGGATAGACGTGCTGCGAGTCCAAAGTTTCCGAACAGGAACATAACTGTTACGACTGTGACTGTAATGTCAGGATCACGGTGAGGGTGGTTTCGCTTGAAAGCTAAAATTAGAAGTGCAAATCAGATGGTCGTAATAAGTCAAACAGTAACTGGCATGTCGCAGGACGTCGAATAGCAAGTAGAGCATCTCTTGGGAATTTCAACAGGAACACTATCTCCCTCGCTGGATATCGCATCGTGAAACGCGAAAACTTGCCAGACCTTGTGAACTTTCCGTATAAATCTTGCCCGTGGCAGTTCAATTGTTTACACACCTGCGTTAAAAAATTAATGTCCGTGGTAATATTTGACACCGGCTGCCTATTATCAAAGGGCTCTGTGGCGTCGTATCGGTCACGTGATTCGTAACTTAGATCACGACAGGAATAACGAAGAAAATTAAAAATCGAGGTTGTAAGGCTCGATTCTCAGAGAAGTGTCAAGATCGAGGTTGCAAGGCTCAATCTTGGCTTCTGAGTTAAATCGATGGTACTCAAGATCAAGGCTCTTCTTGTCTCGAGGGTAGTCGGAATGGAACTGGTTTCGTTGTCGAACGTTTGTCGAAACGTCGACTCAGAAGTAATCTTCTACACGCTGATTGAATATTATAAAAAATTACAAAATACCAATCAGCGTGTTTTGTAAGTGTAACCGCACCCTTCCTTAGCGCCCGAAGCGCGTTTCTTAAGAGGTAAGGGTGTGTCTTCTGACATTGCCATCAATTTGGCAATGCAGCGGAATTTCCGCCAGGGTGTCCAACCATGAGCTGCCAGGTGTGTGTTGTGACCAGCTCGGAGGCCCCTTTGGAAGTCCACGTTTATGACGCGTGCAATTGACTGCTGAGGTCGTGGGTAATCTGAAGGCTTGTAGGTTCTGCATTAAAGATATAAAACGACTTCCTCAAAAACAGTCTTATTACTTGCGATTCATAAACGTGCCAGCCATTTGCACGTGGAAGGTTCGGTGTTTGTGAATCTATCGAGTAAGCAGTCGAACAATGTTAACTGCTTCGTTCGCGAAGCAGCGGTGTCATTACCTGGTCCTGGATAATCCCTTGACCAGTGACGTAACAGGCTGATTATAACAACGGTAAATATATAGAACAAGGAAGCCAACTCCGTTTTCAATGACTTTGAAATATGTTGGCATATTGCACGTGAAATTACACGTCGATCGTTACCTTTTACGGGGTCTTCGGTTGTTTGCAATGGTGATGTCAATAAGGAAAATATACTGATTCCTAAATCGTTAATTCTAAAATATGTCCAGATCGTGGACACTTCACTTTTTCACGAATAACATCGTTTGCACTGAAATGATTAAATAATTCGTCGTATTTTGTTGCTAACGCTGGAAACACATTTTGGGGCCCTGATATTACCTTACAACTGTACGCTACAATATCATTAGTTGTATACTGTTGATGGAGCATAACAGATATCCACTTCGGTAAGAACTTCAGTATCGAACTTCAGTCAATGTGTTTAGCAAGACACGTAAGCAAGGGGTATCTACATAACACTCTACTAAACGTGAATAGTGTCGAGAAATGATTATGAGATACTTGCGAATATCTCGAAAACTGAAAGAATGTTGCTCAGAACTTACCAAAACAGTTAATGTACGGTTTTATACTTAATATTCTTATATGTATATGTATGTATGATTTCTTGTATGTTACATTATTTATTGAAGATAAATGAAAGCTATCAGTGGATTAATATTTATTTTTCTAGACTTTTTTACAGTAAGATTTTGCATAGAAGTATTGTAATATCAATTATTATATTATTACACTTGAAGTTATTTAATTCAAAGTTGCTGGGTCTCATTTGACGTTATTACACGTTATAAATTAATTTTTCTCTCGACATCCCATAAAGAGCTTAAATACTCTGTATTTATGATCTCATTTTCGATAACGTCTTTATATATTTAATAGTCATTGAACTATGTGGACCGCAATTTAGCAAATGGGTGTTTATAGTGTCACATTTTTCTTGTAGGATTACTTAAATCAAGCGTGAATGAATTATTCCTGTAATTGTATGCGTTATTTCAATCCATTCTAGCATATGTGTACATATATGCACATATATTGAATAACGAATTAACAATAAACTCTTTTTCTTGCAGGTTCATGGTGGTATTGGTGTGCCTCATATTTAGTGTTTTGTCAACCATAGACCAGTACAGTAACTTCGCGAACGAAACCCTCTTTTGGATGGTAAGTAATTTTCACTCTTGTCACTAGTTTCTCTTTCTCGGATTCATCATTTCTCTAACATCGCACCTGACCATTTAAGGGGGCACAACTTTCAATCAGCTTATCGTTATAATTATAAATGTTCAACTCGTGAAATCAAAGACGCCCGACAAGAAAGAAGGACGAATTAAATTACAAGAAACGAAAAAAATATAGAAAACAACTAAACGGTGTGCATCGGATTTATTTTGCTGCAAACAATGTTTGCCCGTCTGGATCCCCGAAAGACCGAGTTCAGAAAGAAACGTAAAATTGGAGTCTGCTGTATACTTCGTTTTATCAGATTTTCGCTTACGCCGGTCAGATACAAAGTGTGAGTTCTAAAAGCAAACAGAAATCTGGACGCTGCCATTATATTCCGTCGCAAGGAGCAACGGATATTCGGGGGGTTGTACGTAGAATTTATCGGAACAGTGCTCAATGTATTCTCCACGCTATTTATACACGCGTAGCACCCCGGTAGGCGACGCAGAATCAGATTCGCCAAAATACATTGCGAACCCTCGCAAATCGAGCCCTGATTAAGATAAGCAGGCTTAATTAATTATCTGCTTGCTAAACAGTAAGCCACTAGGGAAGTTCGACGGCTCTCGAGGAGGAAAATTTCCAGCGTCAAAGGGCTGACTGTTCATCGTGAACAACCACTCGTGAAATCACAGCGTAGCGATTCCCCTTTAGCCGATATATCTTCTCGAGGAGCGCCTAACGTTCCATCGGCCTTTCAGAGCTTTTACCAAGTCCCGGAGGGGGACTGCGTGATATTCTTTTCGCTGAAAGTGCTTGTTGCCTGTAGTTAAACCGGAAGATCGTGGTTCCACGAGGGTGTCCAGTCATTTCCAGATTTCTTCCTGCATCGTCCGTTTTCTGTGCAGACGTGCGAGCCTCGAATGTAGTAGAGGGTGAATTATCAGTTTGCCCGTTGTCATCCTTGCTACACATTCTGCGTCTAGAACTAGGAACGATTGATCGAAAAAAACAGGGAGATAAATATTAAAACGAGGAAACTGCTCTTTTGCCCTTGTTGAATCAAGAAGGGGAAATAGAGTAATGTCTGAGAAGACAGCCAGGCGCTGTTGGAAGTTAGTTTTTTTATTAAAATATACACTAGATTCGTGTAACGAAATATCCCATTACTTGCATGAGAATAACAATATTCTTTCTTCTCGCTAAACGAGACGGAAAAGTTTCGTATATTTCAACGAATAATACGTTTAAAAGAGTGTTATTCAAAACGTTTGCAAACCGTGTTTCCTCCTTTCACGATGTCGTCGAAACGGCCGCATTATTGTATCGGTGAAGGCAAATATTTAGAAAACGCACTCGCTTCCGACGCGTTCTCTTCAAACGATCCGTCGAACTATCGTAAGCGTAACGGCACAGCTAAAAGGGTTTCTTCGTACAGTTTCAAATGAATATCGCCTACGTGAAGAGTACTCGCGAATGTTCTATCGGGAATCCGGTGGGAACGGTACTAAATAAAGAACTTGCGAAAATAAAAATGAGTGGGAGAGGAGCGACCGTCCACGCAGGAATGTGCAGTTTTAAAGCATACCGCTAATAGAAATTAGCCAGTCCGTAAACATAGTATCGGCAGCGTTATTAAATTCTTCGATCAATTGTATCCGCGATGCGCATCGATTATTCGGAAACTCGCCAACGCGTGGGAATGTTTTGCGTATATTAAATATCGCGTAAACCGATAAAATGGACAAATTCGACGGCGATATCAGTTTTCTCCCGTATGTGGCAGGGGAGACTGTGCAGAATCGATAGATTTCGGAGGAACGCTATAGCGTTCGCGATACTAATTAATCTTTTAACGATCCCTTTGCGTATTTACATTGAACATTATATTGCTGTACAGAAATGAACAGAAATTTTTCAACTGAAATGAGGAACATATTCGAGAAGCGCTGTTTTAAAAAACATGTAAAATGTCTCAAGCCTCCCCATTTATTTCGCACAAATCTCAGCACGAAACTTTTTTCTTTTATTGTTCATGCAGATTGTCTAGCCTGGATAGATGCAAGACCGCAGTTAAATTTGTCGAAGTTAGATAATATTTAGTCATTTTTACTCGTCGTCTGTAAATATTTGTGGCATTACAGAACTTGGAGATACTAGTTAATCTTTTAACGATCCCTTTGCGTATTTACATTGAACATTATATTGCTCAACGGAAATGAACAGACATTTTTCGACTGAAATGAGGAACATATTCGAGAAGCGTTGTTTTACAAAACATGTAAAATGTCTCAAGCCTCCACATTTATTTCGCACAAATCTCAGCAGGAAACTTTTTTCTTTTATTGTTTATGCAGATTGTCTAGCCTGGATAGATGCAAGACCGCAGTTATATTTGTCGAAGTTAGATAATATTTAGTCACTTTTCCCCGTCGTCTGTAAATATTTGTGGCGTTACAGAACTTGGAGAGAAACCTGTATTTCTGTTGTTTTTACCTTTATTTACGTATCTGAATAGTGTAATTTTTTCAATTTTCTCTTCTAGCTGTTGCTCTTATCTCTCATTTTAATTAACGACTTATAGGTTATAACGGGGAATAGGTCAGACGACCCTTAAATATCCATTTAAACGATATTTATTAATTTATGCAAATTTTCGTCATTATTTCTTCAAGCACTTCTTCAGGCACTTCGTAAAAACGAATGCACAGCGACAAAAACTTCGTGTAAGTTACGTAAAAACTTACGTAAAAACAAGTTTCAAAACAATCCCGATCTATCGCGACCTGTTGACAGCACTCCGATACTGTAGCACGCGATTCCTTTTCGTTTATTAGTTGAGAAACGAAGCTGCTTCGGGACTCCCCAGTCTCCCCAACGCCGACGAGTTATCAATTTCAGACCACGTAAAATATGCATCGTACGTACTGTTTTCAATGAATAATTCAAGGGTAACAGCAAACCGTGTGTCCAATTCCTGCGCCCCGAATGACTTTTCAACCATGTACCGCAGCCATTCGCCGCTCCATACGTTTCTAACTTTTCCGATTTCCTTTCAATCGAATACCATCGGGGCGCAATTTTCGCAGCGAAACATTCTATTATAATTGGAATTCTCGTTGAGTTTTGTAAGCTCGCTGCGTCCCGATACGATCGCGTCACGTAGCTCCGTAAGTTATTATGCAAATATGAAAGAATAAGGTCGGTCGGTGGGTTTCGGGGTCGCCTCGAAATGATTGTCCGCGCGTGCTCGCCCCTACGAAAGGGATCTTCCGTGTACGGATGTCCACGTCCATTGTCGAGCGGACCATAGATATTGCTTATGTACCACGGGTACACACCATAGAAAGCTTTTTACGGGCGTGCCATTGAGCCATCAGAAGTTGGCGTACCTTCGCCCTAATGACAGGGCCGACGGCAGGCTTCCGGCTTTTGGCCGGGTGACAGCCTAAGAATAGGAACTGACCGGTGCTTTATCGTCGAAAGGGTTTCACGTAACATGTTCTTTCCTATTTATTCCTCTACCGACAACGTCTTTTCGTTTACTTTTTTCATTTCTGTCACCGGTGTGACGGGACGGTTGATGAGACTTTTCCTTTCTTTTTTTGGTAAACGAAACCGGGAACCGTAGTGGAGAAATTTTGCACTGGCTGAACGAAGGGTGAAAGGATTTGGATATCAGCTTGCCGGGTGGTTCTGTCGCCGTTGCTAATATTTTGTTCCATGTGTCGCAGAAGCGGTGTTAAATATGAATGTGAGAGAAAGAAATTGCAATTAGGGAAACGAAGGGGGCGGTTGTGTTGCTTCGTTTTGTTTTTTTATGGTAGCAGTAGGTCGCTCTTATTTTATACTTATTACCTTATCGAGCTTGCTCTCTTTTTCTCTTTTCTTCTATTATCATTTCACAGTTTACGCAGATCAGCCTCGGTTAATGCGAATGTTAAGAGTAGGATAAACGAGTTTTGAAATTTGGAGTGGACTGGCTGAAATGGAAAGCAGCGGCTGGTAATTTAAATGGTGGCTGGCAATCTTTAAGTTTCTGGCAAATTTATCACATTTAATTGTCACAAGCTCGCAGTTTTTCAATCTCGTCCATCGATAAATATTGATCTAATTAAATTTTCCAATTTGACAGATCTTGTTATTCCAGTTTCATGATAGAGAATTGGCAAGAAAGTTTCGGTAGAGGACGTTTTTCGTTTATCGGTAGCACAAAATGTTTTTAAAAACAATTCAGTTGAACGTTTAGTTACTTTTCATTATTTAATTGGAGAATTATCAGCGGCTAAATCATAACTAACAAGGCACTCTTTCGAAATTGCACAGTAAACGTGAAACTTTCATGGGCCTCCGGAACATCGCGATTCTGTCATCGATGTCCCCATTTTTCCAGGGCGCCGTGGCGTTGCAATAAAGGTCGCACAATCGATATGAGATCTCTATATATCGTCGTGCTCGTTGTGCATTTATTTTGAGAACGGCGAACTAATGACTGTGCTCGCCTAGAAAGTCATCACGGAAATGTCTTTCTCGCTGTTATTACGATCATCGCTTGGTCTTGGCTATTTTTTTCTAATTTATCCGGCTCGCTCGGACGTATTGATTTGTTTATCCGTGCTTCTATATTTTCATCGTTAGCCTGTGATGTAAGTTCTTCGTGGAACGAAGTTCTTTTGTGGTATTTGTTTCGCCGTAAACGTAAGTTTGCTTCATAGATTCAAATTCTTCCTCAATTTTTCTTTTCCATTTGTTTGTTTGAAAGAAAACGGTAATTGTTTACGGCGAAAGTTCTAATACTGCGGACATCTTTTAACGAATACGTTTAAATTAGTCCCTGGCGAGGAAAATATTAATGATCACTGCGACCCAGATTTCATTTACACTGCGACGTATGAAAGATTCTGAAACAAACTCGTCAGCAAACATGATTAAATATTATTTAAACGAGTATGCAGACCTTGTTTTGTAAATATGTGACTGGGAACAGGGATGTAAATTCGCGGAGAACATTAAATGCTGCTTCTGGAAGTACGATAATATTAGAGGAGAGGTTTCGCTTTTTCTTTATTCGAAGCTTGTGAGGATTTTGTTGTTTTCAAATTTTTACAATCGCAGGTAATTACAAAGAGAGCCATGCACTGTGTAGTATGAGATTCATTTCTTAATACATATGTCAAATAATGTAATTGCAGATTTCGTCTTTGCTATTATTTTATGATTGCTTGTTGGTTCCTTTGTGCTTCATTCTCGTTTCTATACGTGTTAAAATTAACGTTGAAAAGTAATATAAGCATGACGTATAATTTACGACAAAACTAACAATATAAAATATTTCTATCTGTCAATAACTGACCATGTGACAACCTTGAATGATAACTAGTAACTCATTCTATTAAACAACATAGAGTACCGCATCTATGTACTTTTGTTGTTTGCACGAATTCAAATATTGTGGAAGAAAGCAACATTCAATCAAAATGTTCATTCAATTGAAAATAGTCAGGGCATGGCTACGCAAATTATTGGTAAAAACGGGATTTCCACGGCAATACGGAGACTAAAGCGCAGTTTCGTATTCTGTGAAATGGAAAAAAAGATGAATGGAACTTCAATTGGTTCTATGCGTGGCGCGTGGAATCCGAATGAAAATACGATTGCTCAATTGCGCGTATGCAACATTTATCTGCATGTATGCTCAAACCAATTATTTCAACAATGCTTTCCCTGTAGTTTTTATAAATAATATACAAATCTTACTTAATCTTATAATATCATCTGATTATAAAAATTACTTTCCTCTTTTACTTCAAAATAAACTGCGCGTTTCACAGTTCAATTCATTATAGACGCGAGCGAGATAAAAATTCGTTTTGCCTGTATAAATTTACAATTTATTTGATTATTTTTGCTGCACTTCTGCCACTGCAACCGTGTAATAGCAGAATAGTTATATCTAAAATTCAAGTGAATTTATAATTATACCCAGTACAATATGCCTATAAATATTATCGTGCTGTTATAAAATCGCATATGAAAAAAAAAACTGTCTCGTCTCAAAGATAAATTGAATTTAATTGTCCATATCTCGTTGGCTAGGATGCCCAAGGGGATTAATTAAATAGACTTACATGTCGCATGTTTTTCTTGTTCGCAGGAAATATGTTTGGTGGTCTTCTTTGGCGTGGAATACCTCGTAAGGTTATGGAGTGCGGGTTGCAGGTCGAAGTACATGGGCTGCTGCGGCAGGCTGCGTTTCATACGGAAACCGATTTGTATCATAGGTGAGTACGTTTGCCCGATGTACACCTCGCCCCGGTTTAATTACCTGCCACCCGATAGTGAACAGGTATGTATTCGGTTTGTCCAGTTGTCGTGGACATAATTGCTTTGGGAATGCAACCCCTTTGCGCCCAATGGTGGTGGTCAAAATTGTTTATTGGAGCTGTTAATACCTGTTCAGTTTTTGGGCTACTCGATGGAAAGTTCATTGGAAGCTAGATACCGATAGAACATATTTGATAACGCGTTTCGATGAATTTTGACGACTTTCGCGAAACTGGAAATAGAAGATATCTTTTGGTTGTAATTGATCTTTGAATGTCGCAGGCTCAGTTTGCTTTCCTTAACGTTTCTTTAAGGGACACTGCGTATGTAAGATTGAAATGGTCAAGAGGTATAACGACGAAGAGAAGGAAAAGTAGTTACTGTTAAAATGTATTTGCAGTTGTTGTCAATTTATGGGTTTTGTAAATTTAACAGGTTTCAGTTTTGGAAATATACTTCACAGATGTTATACTAATTACAAACATATAGATGTGTATTTAAATGAAAATAATATAATATAATACAGTATAACGTACAGTGATGCGCAGATTAACGATGGGGATAAGTTACGGGGATCTGTGAAACGCGACGATAAGCGATTTCGTCGTTGTCCGAGTCTCACAGAGTGAAGTTACACTAATGCAGATAATAACTTGCGCACATAACACAATGGCCACTATTTATGTGCATGAACATATCTGAACATACGGAAAGCATAGTGAAAATACAGTATAAGAGATAAAAGGATAAAATTATGTTACATTTTAAACTTGCATGCTACAAACTGACTTCGCCTAGGCCAATACAGTGTCAAGAAAATCAATGTCAATGTAGTCCGTAGTTTATTGCACAGGAGCTTCGGAGTCAGTAACTTGCACGGAACTCTCATCTTCTATAATAACAGCGCCCCACTCTAGAATACGCCTTGAAGGACCTGACTGAGGATGTTAGTTTTGAGATTTCTTATAATTGCTATAGGTAGTGAATCAGGTTATTCCAGGTACGAGTCTTCAACGCGTTTACATCTATTTTTAAGGGCAGGTATAATTACATGAGAGTATATACAAAGGTTCGCTAGGGAAGCTGGAGAACACACAAGTTTCCAGAAAGTAAAACAAGTGAAGAACAATGAACAATGATGGTGTATTTGAATATCTTAATTCCAACAGACGATCTTTTTGAGGAAGTGAAACTGGTTTCAGAAATTTCATTATGGTGGTTTTGTTAAAGAGGCTGGCCAATATCGATGTTAACTGTAGGTCAATAACATTAGAACCGTAGTAAACCGAAATATCGTTATGCGTCGCACGATTGGAATATGATATAATATAATGTACTATAATAATGGTTGTTTGACGTAACTGTCGCCACTAAACTTCAGGTCTTTCTTCGAATTTGACACAAAATTATGTGATGTCAAAGATAAAATGCATTTATGTCTGCACAATTTCTGTTAAACAAACTTCTCTTACTTACATGTTTTTGAACGCCCAATGTTGTGTTTTAGATAGAACTACAATGTTTCTTAAATATTGTTTATTGATGCAAATTATTACAAATATAACGACCATAATTACTTTGGACAAGAAAGCTTTCGAAGCAAAGAATCACGTTGCCGAATAGCAATGATCATTCTAATTTAATTATAGTCATTCTATTTGTCAAAATTTATACTAATAAAAAATCTTATAGTTCTGATTTATAACACTTTTACTTTTTGCACAATTCGAAGAAAGCCCTGAAATTTAGTGACAACAGTTACGGGGAACACTCTGTATAATAGTAATATAATATAATAACTTAATATAATATAGTTCGATATACTACAATACAGTAACACGGTGATATTCAATGCTCCCACATTAGTTTCGAATACCACTCTCACGTTTCTGTCGCGATTCATTAACTATACATTAAATTGCCATCAAGAGTGTTTTTTATGTGACATATGTAATTGAACTTGTCGATGGTACAAAAAAGATCGTACTGGATGTTACGCGCACTCGATTTCCATCAAGCACGTAATTAGAGTCGCATAACAGTAATGTGGCCTAAAGTCATCGGCCATGGATGATGTGCCTGTCATGAGTTATAGGGGAGGGAAAGGTAAGGCGAAGTCAGTCTTTCATTATTTATGCAAAGTGTGTCATCGTTCGGAAATTATTTAACTTCAAGAAGGGGAGGAACTAATAATTCATCTCCATTGAGATGAATTATTAGCTCCGTTTCATTAAACGGATGTACTCTGCGAGACAAGACGTACCATCGTAATAAAAAATTATTTTCTTTATATTTTCTGTGTTTAATTTAGACAATTTATTTTACTGCTCTTTTATAGACTTCTATACTAACAACCGCATATACTATTGTTCATCGTATCGCTAATAATGTTCATGTTCTGAAGTCATTTTCCCTTAAATTTCCCATGATAAGCCGCTACCTGTACGTTGCGTTGTGTATTATTTGCAGAAATGACGTCAATTTGCGAAAATAGGAAACGAAAAGAGAACGATATTTCCAAATATTTCCTGCCGCATATGAAATACTTGATTGCATTTATCATTCACCCGAATTGCTTTTGCAACCGACAGATAGCTGCCTTGTAACGAGATTTGGAGAGGAGAAAAAAGCTTTTCACCTACATCTTTTTCATAATAGACTGATTAAAATATTTATATGTATATGGGGGTAATTAATATTATTCTGTATTTTCGATGCAAATTATTAACGCAGTTAATATATTTTTAGTGGCAATAAACTACGAAATAACGCAGTTCAACAATAACGACAGTAGATATCAGAAGGGAAGGTATCTTTAAATAATTGTCGGGTTTAAATTTGCTAGCATAAGATATTTACATAAAATGTCTAGGTAATAATAATAGAGGACATTCTAACTTCGATCAATCAGCACAAATGCAAGCAAAGTCACGAAATCTGATTTGGTATTTCCTGCAATCTTACTTCGAATGGCAAGGAATAACGTTTACGTGAAAGTGATCCGCAATAAATTGTATAGCAAACAATCAAATAAGTATGGGCCATTCAAAATGATGCGCTCAGTAAATAGGAAATGCATAAAATTTAATGCGAAAGTAGAGGGAGCTTTCTCAAAATAATCGAAAAGTATGACTTCGAAGTGCAATAATTGTAACCAAAGATCTCTTGTATACGTTATAAGAAATTTACCTATTCGCTGAAAGGTATTTACTATATTCGTAACCGACATATTACTAATTTTTATTCCTTGTATTATAGTTGGCTCCAGGCGTCTCCAAAATTATTCTTTATTAAATATTCTGGATATAAATTATTATTACAATACAAGTGCATATATATACATATACATATATTCCACCTTTCTTAACCGTTAATATATATTTCTTCAGATTTAATCGTGGTGGTCGCGTCTATGGTGGTGTTGTCGGTGGGCAGCAATGGCCAGGTGTTCGCCACTTCCGCTATAAGGGGCATCCGATTTTTGCAAATACTGCGAATGCTTCACGTGGATCGGCAAGGTGGCACGTGGCGACTTCTCGGCTCCGTCGTTTTCATACATCGTCAAGTATGTTAATTAGGCTTGGTGTTTACAGTTTGCTAAACAGAAACCAACAATCCTTTTACACTGAACTTACTCCAGATTGCATTAAATATCCGAAATTGAACAAAAATTAATTATTTCCTGTCTACAGTAAAACACATAGAACTTTTCAATTTTTAGAACAAGCTTCAGAATTGTTGTTTCCCTTTTTTTTTTTGTTTACAAACTGTTACACCTTTCCCGTTATATATTCACTTGTCAGATATAATATGAATATATCTATAAGTTTGGTAGATTTAATGAATCACTGCTTATTCGCTCGAGGTTCTGGGGTAAGTGCCGGGGGGGTTGGTCACACTCCTCTTGCCAAAAGACATAGCCTTCTCCACTCCGTGCAAAGATTCTCCAGGAATACTTGCCATCTTTAACCTCCTCTCTCCTTTTACCGATGAAAAATCCATCGACACCCGATTGTTGGAAGACCCAGAGTAGTCGCCCGCTGTCGTATGTCGCCACGGATCGTCTATTCCCAAAACATTTTCCGACCACACGCAGGACTGCATTCCAATCACAAATTATGCACAGGGTTGCGTAGCACTTCGCCGACCGGTGCTATTCCTTCCTTCAAAACATACGCTAACGCTACATGATTTATTTATATTCTACACAGTATCGAATCCAATGGAAAATTAATAAACAGTTAGAAGTTTCGAGCCGCGAAATAGCGTTTACAAGGAAGCACCGTTTCATAGTCCCTCTATTTAAAGTCTTACGAACTATGTGTTTTATATCTAACGAGCGCAGACTGGTAAAATATTTTTTTAACGAACATAACTGGTTGTCATAGTCTTATTCGCGTTCGTGTTACTCGCTGAAAAGTCCGTACGATACGAGTTTTAAATTTCCACGGCACGCAAATATCGATTGCTGGCTGGCAACCGCGATAAATTAGCTCGAATATGCATATTTCGTCGAATAATGGTAAATGCGTTTCCTTCGATATTTCCAGGAGCTGATCACGACGTTGTACATCGGGTTCCTAGGTCTTATTTTCAGCAGCTACTTTGTGTACCTTGCCGAAAAAGATGCTGTTGGGCCCGATGGAAAGACAGACTTTTCCAGCTACGCCGATGCACTGTGGTGGGGGGTGGTGAGTATATTATATGCAAACAAATATTTATCTTTGCCTTTTATTTACGCGACTATGAAGACTGTTACGCGTAGAATAATGCAGAGAAACGCTGTACGCATTCGCCTAATCGTGTCAGTGGGGGTTGATTTTGGTTTTTCGTATCGCAAATAAGTAATAATTCGTGTCACTGATGAAACGAACAGAATCGATGCTCACGCTTTAAATATTGAAGAAGGGTAAGTCAATGTTTATAATATGAAGCATGTTTTTTTTATACGGACTAACAATAAGTAACATGAAACAGTACTTTCATGTTGATATACTATAAGTAATATTTCGTATTATTTATGCTAATATTATTGCAAATAATGTATCATACTTTTTATTCTTGTTTAACATTTAGTATTCGAGCATCAATTCTATTATTTGCAGCAGTTTCATGCAATGAAATAAATTATTGTAATTCAATTGGGCGTAATGGTCAAACGGAATAAAATGAAAGTGCGATTTGATATTATTCATAGTTTCAACAAATATTGCACCATATACATAATAGCTTCGGTAAACTACCTCTATGTACCTGTATATTTATGATACTTTCATTCCGACTTTTATTATGCTGTGCATAGAGATGCAAATCGTGTGTACATAATGTTTGTCGCCAGTTATATTCTTCTTTGAGCTTTTAATATTGCCGTTCATTTCTATTTCCCACACGGCTAATGATTTTTAAGTGCGGGCGGTTTATTATCGAATTAATTAAAAAGGTACTAGTGCACCAATTATCTGAAACATGATATTGATTACACCGTTTAAATAATTAAAGGCTGACGTCGCAGTCCTATTGTCTGAAAAATGCAATCAATATTTAATTACATCTATTGAATGAAGCAAAATGATTTTCAGCTACTTGTTAAGTAAATAAATCATAGATCTCAATATTAAATAAGTAAATTCGCAAATACGCATGATATTAAACTATTGTTGAATCATGCCAGAAGAACCGTTTCATTTCATGCAGAAGTATCTTGAATTTTAATTTAGCTTAATTGCATTTCATTCCTTTCATTGAAGAAAATATTCGGCGTAGCAATTGTCGAGTACCGCTGTACAGACTGTGCGACAAGAATTGTTAAACTAAGTTTTCGAGCTTGTGCCGTATGTCTGACCAAATATAATATATTTATATTACGCTTTCTTTTTACGATTATAATATTTTACGTTTGTAATTATTTAACACGAGAGTTTCATTACTTTAGTGTAATAATTTATAAGAGAAGCGCGCATAATTTAAAGCAGGAATAGGATATCAATTTTCGGGAGCAGCGACTTGAAAAGTGACACCTGCATGTAGTCGACTCTTTATCTATATTTCTCTCAACCATTTTCTTTTTACCCTTTTTCTGTTACGCTAAATATTTATCGATCTCATTTAAAACGGCTGCACGCAGTGAGTTTGAAAAATGGTAATTCACAATTGGAAAGCATAATTGCTTCAGCTCCACTAATAATATCAGCATCGTCGATTTCGTGATATCCATCGAAGAGTCCAACGAGTTTATAGACTCTCTACTTGTTCGATTTCTATTAACGCGAATAATTAATCCGGGCCAGTAATCGCGCTTGGTACCCGTCGAAACCAATCGAATCGAACCGGCATGAATGTTTATTAAGATCCGGCCAGCTAATCAGTCGGAAAATATGTCTGTATTTATAGTCGTTGTCGAAATGAAGGTGGATCGATGAAACGGAGGCCGAGGATTTAAATGTGGGCTTGATTAACGTCGCCCAACGGATTGCAGCTGCTAAATCGTTGTCCGAGTTTCCACGAGACGGAAAATCGCGGGGACCCTCCGTATTGGTTACCTCGACTGAAAGAGACGCTGTACGGAATTGAAATTTTAATCACGTTGCTTTTCAATTTGCCGTTAATTACCGTGCCGGTCAACCGACGATGAGCGAGCTTTTAATGAATTACTCATTGATCGTTTGCTGGTGGCGGTGAAACGCGTGACGTTGGATTCGCGGTGAGATCGGTGATATCTTTTTCCGCTTTTCTTTTATGCGATTACGCGCGATATTTATTTATTTACTTATTTATCCGAAAGGAAAAAAATAACCCACTAATTCACAAAGCAAATGACATATTTACATCGTGATGTAGGATTGGAAATACTGCGTGAATGTTTAGAATGATTATCGCAATCATTCCACAAACAAAGGGCCGGAGGATATTGTAGGATTGGAAATACTGCGCGAATGTTTAGAACGATTGCGATGTATGAAAGGTACGTTCGGTGCTGAGTACTTGAGAAGGTCGTGTGTATGGGGGTGTACAGTGGCCCAAGGGTTCTGGTGGTCGGGACCGACCACCACCGAGGGATGACTACGGGGGTGTGTCCTAAATGAGTGAGAGCAAATGAAGAATAGAATGAAAGAGAAACTAAGAGTGAAGGAATATAAAGAATGAATGAGGCAGAGCTAAGGCAGAGCTAAGCGAGAGTGAAGAGAGAGTGGAAACAGAGCGTAGTGCAAAGTATCGTGTGTTTGAGTAACGTCGCGTGTCGACGTATTTATAATAAAGCTAGTGTTTTAATGAGAGTAACTGAAGTCTTATTGCACCACCTGTCCTCTATTTCCAACTACGTGGGGTTTACAAAAAATAACTTCTACAGTGGTAATAATGGACAGTGGAACTAGCGGACGAGCGTGTGAATATATTCGGGATAACCTGTGCGCGGCTACTTTAATAGAATTTAACGATGTATTGAAAGGATCAAGGTAGCTCAACATATATGTCCATTTAAGATTTTGTGCAAGAATAGAGGGTCGTTTATGGTTTTGCGATTCTCAAGCGACATTAAGTTTATTTTGCACATGATTGGCCCGTAGTCGTGATCGAAGAAACGCAAGTCTAAGCTTGCTTGCCGCAAACCTAAGAAACTTGCGTTGGACACTTTTGACTGTTTGCTGGTAGGTATGTTGGTTTGGCGACCAAATCGCGGATGCATATTCTAGCCGCGGTCTGATTAGGCCAGAGTGAAGCAACTCAACCGAATCGATATTTCTAAAGGCAGTTACGTTACCCTTAATGAACCCCAGAGTTTTTGTTGTTTCTTTTGCAATGTGATTTATGTGCGGCGAGAAGTCGAGGAGTGGCGAGGAGTGGTCTCAGAAATAATAGATAACGAAATACCGCTCAGCTTATAATTTAATGGAATAGCGTCGAGATAACGATGAAACTTCATGACTTTGCATTTAGAGGAATTTAGGGACACCCCATTTACGCGAAACCAGTGCTCGATGTTCCGAATATCAAGTTGAAGGTGGAAACAGTCACATGCGTTTGTCACGGTATCAAAAATCTTTAGGTAGCAAGCGAATAATAACGTGGAACAGGATTTAAACTGACTAGGCAGATCGTTAATGAACAAGGTAGAAAGTAATGCATCGAGGTGTTACATCGATTTCAAACGAGTCGTAATTTCTGACACGGACTAATGCTTTCGTTTCGAGAGGTAACCATAGATCCAAGATAATACAGGCTCTCTTATTCCCATAGCACGTAGTTCACATAGAAAAATTCTGTGAGCAACAGGATCGAAGGCTTTCTGGAAATCTATGAATATCGTGTCGATTTGGGCATTTTTATCTAGGGATTTCGCAACCAAATGACTATATATAACGAGGTTAGTTGCGGTAGACAGTGAAGGGGTAAAACCATGTTGCTCTGGACAAACTAGCTTGTGAGCACGCAATTTTAACCCATCTACAACTGGGGTCGCGAAAAGTTTTGGAAGTACGTCGAGCTTGCACATCGATCTGCAGTTTCTGACATCAGATGGATCGCCGGATTTAAGTAACGGCGTAACTAAGCTGATTTCCCATATTTCGCCAAACAAACCGAGGCTTAGCGAAACATTAAAAACGATCCATAGTGGCCGAGACAAAATGAAGCAGCGCGTTTTGAATAATATGGGTGGCGTGCCGTCGATTCCGGGTCTTTTAGTTGTGTTCGAACTTGATCAACCGATACATCCGACACAGAAGGGGCAAAGTGCGACGCAAAGAAATCGGCAATATCTTCGGACGAGGTAGCCCTCCAGGAAGATCTCGAGTTTTCCGCATGGCGTTTACTAAATTACTAATCTGTATCGCGCTCATTTTGAGGAGATAGAGACGTTGCTAACACTACAACCGCACATTCAATTTTTATGTATAGGAGATTATAACTGCCCTCATTTCTCACATTTGTTACCTAGTTCTATCTCAGGGGAATCAGATGTCTGAAACGATAATTCCCGGCACAACAACGAAATCTTCGATTTCATAACGAATGCACGCTTCCTACATAATATTTACCAGATAAATACAAAGGTAAACTCGATGTTTCGCTGGATCTAATCTTCGCAAATTCTTCGATCCAAGTAGAGTACGCATGCGAGGCTTTTGTTCGTGCGGATTCATATCATCCGGCCCTTTGTATGTCAATTAATCTAAGAATCTAAGGAAAACTCTTAAAACTAGAAGAACGGTGGCAGATTTTGTTTCCTCCATGCAATCGTAAATGGGACTATTTCCTATCCAGAATTATTATCGAGAATCAACTTTAATTCACCATCATTGAATACGAGGGCGCCCCTTCTAGTTAGAACATCACTACTGAAACACACTACATCCGACCCTTTGAACGGAACGTATAAAACAGCAAATCTCTACTTCCGTAAACTCAACTTCTTTGATGTCAGTACCTCTATTTTCAAAAGTGAACTATACAAGCTACTAAAAGAAGTTTCACGACAAAATTATGGTACAGTTAGATAGAAACATGAAACACAGCAAATATAATATCTCGACCTTACAATTAACATTTGGAATAGGGTTTAGAATAAAATTTAGACTTAGATTAGACGGTCATTACATCCAGTTCAGACATTAAGACTGATTATTGCAACATAAACTTAATGTATTACCATTGTACATAAAGGGTTGCTACCCGTTAAACAGAATAAATAAATAAATAAATTCCAAAAAGGCTTTGTATCTCGCCCACTGGACAGCGATGACTCAGTACGGTGTGCATAGTTTTCGTAACATTTTTCTACCGACTTCTTGCATTTGGATCGGTGCGCCGAGAAAACTGTAGTCTGCGAAACTGCTCGACTCTTTGTATCGTATATGGGCCAATTTGTTTTGTTCGACCAGTTTAATAAATTACGGAGAGAACCATTTAGGAAAGAAGCTCTCGTTGCATATAATTTTCTGGGTAAAAGTATCGATGGTAATGTTTAGATGCTGATATAGGAGGTTTATCGCTCGATCTGGCTGGTATACTAGTTGCGTGTATTTATGTAGTTCGCCTTACCGAAATTGCATTTGCTGAATATTTGTTTACTCGAGAGTGAACGATCAGTCGACTGTGCACATATCGAGGTGTTTAGGGCTGGATGGTAAGTGTCGCAAGTTATTAGCGGATGGCTGCACGGCGTACTAGAGATACTTGAATCCACAAGAAAAGTTAAACCTAGAAGAACGCCGCTAGAGTTTGAGACATTCAGTTAATATTGTAGTAATGTCAGAGTTTGAGCCGTTTGAGGGACAATATCGTTCCGGTTTGCGCGAGGGAGATCAAAATCTCCAGTAATATAAAACTGGCCTTTTGGGAGCACTTTTTGTATTTCTACCTGGACGAAGCCAAGTTTCCAGCAATATTAAAACATGCTTACTGCTGAGGAGGTCGAATAATTTAGTACGAAGACCACGAACGTTTGGGAAGTAAATTAATGAGTTTTTCACTCGTTTTTCTCCCGTTCTGAGAGAGTGGGACAATTTCAGGGAGTCCTCGCACATAACGAGTGGCTTCAGATGGCTCGTTTAATTAATGCAGTTTAGATCTGAAAGTGTCCAGATACGCTCGCTGTTTTGGGGTTCGGTCGAGAGTTATCTTCACTGGTCCATGGTACCGGTTCCTTTCCTTTAATAGCGCAAGCGGCAATGCAGATGAGGAGAGAGAGACATTTATCCTCGAGAGACGCACAGGGATCCCTGACTTGCAGGATTCTCTATTGATAATAGTTAAGGTGTCCTTTACGGCGACTGTATCCGAGATAGTATCATTTTCTTTTACGTCGAAGAAAATGAGATTTTTTTCTCTAGCTTCTCTGTCCAGCAATTCCTCGGTAATGTTTGCTTCCAGGTCCGTCTCCAGATTTTGTTGCTTTTCGTCTGAGTTAGTAATCCTAGTACGGATTTCTGTAAACGACGCGTACAGTATGTCCATGCTCGATTTTGGGGACTGGAAATCATCTTCGAGCCTCTGAAATCTTGCATCTAGTAGAACCTTAATCTTGTCGAGCAGTGCGTCGTTTGCGTCTAGATATAATGTAGTTTGTATGTGTTGGATTATTCCCTTTATTATACTTGTTAAATAATATTTTATTAGAAGACTTGCAGTGTGCCTGCAGCGTGTACATTCTTACTGTGACGGTCAAGCGAAGAAGATCTATATATCGTAACAAAAGAAAGTAACAAAAGAAAATAGCGTCGCGCCATACTTCTCCTGGGCGCGTTATACAAACCACAATCCACATACATTAGTGTCAAATCACTTCAGTATGACGCGCCCGAACGATGCATGGACCGACACCGTTCTTGCGTTTTCTAAGAAAACTTTTCTTAGATATGGCTTCTCTTCGCGGTCGCTTCTGCACGCTTACATGCATAATAATCACGTAATATTGTAAGCCTTATAATAATAAAGATATGTAACTTTGCATAAAAACTACCATTTTTTATTCAGTTGTACGGATTTGTTTTTACGCTCGACGTCGAACTGTTCCATTGAAAATGCAATAACTTTTGCAGCTGCAGTTGGCTATAAATTTTATAGAGCATATAGTATACATCTCATTCTTAACGTGCATATAAAAATTAGCGCGAAGGTCAGTGGAGTTCAAAAGTACTTCATAGAGAAACACTTTTCCACGCCTGAATTGCCGTTTTTCCCCACTGTGCGCCGCTCCGAGCAAACGGCGATCGCTCGCCAGGCTCGTAGTGTACCGCGCCTTAACAATTTGAATACGACTGTAATATTAATAGAAAACGTCGTATAACTTTTAAAAGTGAAAATCTGTAAGAGTATCGTTAGAAACTTGCCTTTCGTTGTGCGATTTATAAAATTGTGTAGTGTCGAATTTGATAGAAAATGGTTTTCCGCGATTTTATTGAGTTACCTCGTACGAATTACCTGAGTGAATCAGTGTATAATGAAAAAGGAAATCTGATTAATTCTGTTTCAGATTACCGTGACCACGATTGGCTACGGTGATACTGTCCCACAAACGTGGATGGGAAAAATAGTCGCCTCGTGTTTCAGCGTGTTCGCCATATCGTTTTTCGCACTTCCAGCCGTAAGTATACTCCCCTGCCCCGTTTTCGTCCGCGACTAATTCAGTTTTATGAGCAACGGTGTTCGAACCAAACTAATTAGAAGTCGGGCTACAGAGGCAAGAATAGTTCACAAATGTTTAGTAAATTCTTCGTCGTATTACCAGTATTTAATTATTCTATTTTGTTCAATAAACTTAAAAGGTAACTGCACATTTATAAAAACGCTTCAATTTATACAATACTGTGTCTCTCGCGACGTTCCCGAAGTTTCCATTCGTGTCGAACCAAAATGCCGAAAAGTTTCTCATTCAAAATCGCCGTACGCTTATAGCACATTCGTAACATTTTCGCGAAGCAAAGATTTCTATTCCTAGAAATGTTATAAACCCGCTCCGATATTAATGAAAATATAGCCGGAAGATACAAGTTGCTGTACTCCAAATTTTCCCTTCGCGTGTCGCTGTTTCAGTCGAATAAACCCCGTGCCCGATTCTAATCACAATATTCACCGGTTCAAAGGAAAAATTCGAATTTCTCGTATGCTGGACCTCTGAAAAACAGACCCCGCCGTATTCTCGTTGCAGGGAATATTGGGTTCCGGTTTCGCGCTGAAGGTTCAGCAGAAACAACGACAAAAACACTTCAACCGGCAGATACCTGCCGCTGCCATGCTGATACAGTGCCTGTGGAGGTGTTACGCCGCGGACAAAGCTATAAACAGCGTGGCCACGTGGAACATTTACATCAAGGACCCAACCCCAGCAGGACAACCGTCCACGCCGTTGGGGAAGGTAAGATTTCGCGAGTTTCGGCCCGAGTTCAGTGGAAGTAGCTACTATAGACATTGGTTGTTGATGTTTCTAGTTGCTTACGATGTTTCCTCGGTCGTCTTAATCGATGGCGATTGCGATATTCGTTTTCTTTTTTGCCGTACTTCTCACCGGGATCGTTTCAGTCGTTCTTGGTTTTAATAATGGGGCGTTCAGAATGGTACATACCGAGTTGTGGATTTTAATACGTCGCGATACAAGTAAGGCGGGGAACGTTTTGTGGTTCGAAACGAGTCGAAACGGTAGAATGAATTTTTCTCGATTACGACAGTTGTTCTGATGAAGCTGACATTAAATATTATTTTGGTTAGTTTTCCTCACTTTGATTCGAATATTACTTGTTATGAATTTTCTTACATTGTTCTTGCGATCTTTTGTTCAGCGTTGTAATGCACAGATACGTCATTGGCTTCTACAATTTACTTGTAGCAATGAAAAAAGTTTAGTACTATAGTGACATCAAATTGTTTGCGTTTAGGGGGTTGCTCTTTTCATTGATTCAATATACGAGGTTATTATAAAGTTAAAGTCACACTGTAGTAGAATGGAATATTTCATAATAGTAATATTTGAATGGACTATGGAATAACTGGAGACAGATGTAAATAGTAAATATTATGCAAATACGAAAGTTTCATTCTAGTTCTAATATTGCAATTTTAATTTCAAATATAATAATTTATCATTGGAAACGATTAATAAAAGTATATAAGTAATAAGCGCTATTATTGAATTCGTCCTACAAATATATCAGTAGTATTAATCGTTTATATTGTACTATGATCGTCCATATGATTCTTCATATTTAAAAGGAAGTAACAAAAAAATTATTTATCGTATATGCATATTCAAGATTTTAGACATTGTTGAGCGCGAAGTAATATTTATTATTAACATAAATTTATTCTACTATTTCGAATGGTATTATGCCAAAAAATTGTATTGCGAATAACTGTCCACCCTGTAATGGAAACACATTTGATTTTGGCATTTATTGAACAGATTGTGGTAGATGTTACTGTAAAATATTTGGTGTCGCTGTTTGTTGGATGTTAATAAAGTGTTGCTGAATATCGAGTGTTGTTCGTTTCAAAGTTTGTTGTGCAGCGTGCCGTTGAGACTGGGTGATTGGAAGTTTCGTGCAAAATTTTGTGTGAATTTTCAGGATACATTGATAGAAAAACAGGAAAGATGGAATGACAATAGCTCCAGGAATAATAACAGTGACGTGAAAATACAATCGGTTCTTAATTTGTATTATACTTATATTTTAATTTTGTTTAGGTCACGTTTTCATTAAAACAATATGTATACTAAGATACACAGCTATAATAAGTAGTATTTTTCTAATTCTACGGCAATTCTTTCGTAATATAATAGTTACGAAACTAGATGATGAAATAGGAACATAATATACAGGGTGTTTAACGTGACGATCTCTATCGATTTTTCAAGATCTCCTGTAGTGTGAGAAAAAAATCATCAGTGCTCGATCGTTAACAGTCTACAACCAAAATTTTGCAAAAGCACTATTTTTTTTTTTCGAAAATCATCGCGGGACCACCGTGATTTTTCTAAATGGCACTGTACAACTATTTCTATGTAGTATGGCAGGTGACATTGAGACAAATTCAATGATGAGCAATAACATTTCTGCAGATTGATGACGATCGTGCCCTGATGGCTCTTTGTTGCAAATATTTTTTCTTCTCAGACCACCAGAAGCATCTGAAAATATTCGTAACAACCGATACGCTAAACACCCTGCATAGGAAAACAAAATTATGAAAATGACGTAAATTTGATTGTTACCCGTTAAGTGATTTATGTGCAATCTTTTCAATTGTGCGTACAGATAAGTATATTGGAATTTTGCAGTAACATTGATTATTATCTGCTCAATTGTCAGAAGGAACGTTGAGTTTGTTTCCCGTCTTTGAGTTCTGAACGTTCTTTGGTTAAAATCAAGCGCTCGTTTAATTTTTATGCCATACTTGTGGAACTTGCTTTATCTCGGTGAATTACACCAAAATTGCAGAAAACACGGTTTCTAAATATTACAAGAGAAACTGTTCCACCTTCTCTTTTACCTTAGTCCCGAAATGTCGTTGTTAGTGTATAATATCCATTGGAAAGTAATAATGCTACTCGATAATTCACCTTCTTAGAAATATTAGTGATTTTTTTAAATCATATGTCATTTCACGCAATGTGGTATGAACTGTTACCGAGATTATTCGAGTTTTAGCAGGAAAGTTGTTTTTAAAATGGTTCTGAACATTTTATAGGCGTACCTTTTTGTTAGACATTAACAAATTTAAAATCGCAGTTTTGATTTTCAAATATTAAATACTTGATACGCATTATTCTCAAATTATATTTTCTATTTGTATTGCTGTTGCATATTCCTTTTGGAATACCTTTTGTAAGGCGGAACATATTTACTATTGCGTTTTAGCCTAAATATTCTTCCATTTTATTTGTCTGTTAATAATTTACTAATAATAACTACAGCCTTCTTAAAATAGAAGATATATAAATGCAAATGAGACAGTAAATGGGGGAATTTGGAATAAGTACGAAATGTTAATTAAGGAAGACAGTAATTCAACATAAAATGGAGAAGCAATAGGAAAAAAAATTGAACTTTCCCTTATTTTCAAGGCCATTTTAACAACATGCTTCGGCTTTAGAGTTCTCGAGCGAGTTAAATATAAAATATGGAAAATATTATATTGACTGAAACTACCTGTCGGCACGTTGATTTGTTGATCGACGGTAATATGGGGGGAAGCTGTTAAATTTCTCGAACGCAACAAAAAGAGAAAATAGAAAACTCTTATCCAACAATGTGATAAACGAAAATCCCATGAAAGTCATAATGATCACGGGATTCGTATATCCTTTAAATTCATGCAGATAATTTGGCAGTGGATGGATGCAAGCAGAGAATGCGAATTCTGCTCTGTGTTTTCAATGTGCCGTTCACTATCAGGAATATATACATACAAAAATGTATATATATATATATATATATATAATTATAACTAAGTGTTGCTCGTGATTATTCGTGTGTTGGTGCAGTTTTACATTACGCTTGGACGCTTTTGTAACATTATTATTATTATTAATTCTTCTCAGTTTTCTTCGTATCTCTGACACGATGAAAATGTCGCTTCCCTGTCGATTTTTTTGGCTGTCCTCTGTTGCGTTAATTCTGTTTTCGTTTAATAAAGTTTCGATTTTTAACGTTGGCATCGTTTGTCTCTTAACCGAGCGTTAATTTTCGTTTTGTGTCTCAGTTGTATTTTCAAAGCGTACTGCAACTTTTAATGAAATGAAATACGATATGCCTTTCCGTTCGAAATGAGCAAAAGTTATAGTATAGATTTGCTTTGTACAGAAACTTGACTTTGGCAAATAATTGATTTAATAAGTAGATAATTGATTCGTGTACCGTATGCTCGTAAATTAATTGAAAGGGTTAATTTATAACGCGTTTAAGTTAAGCCAATGGAATGTAGTTTAAATTAAAATAATTTTCACGCAAGGTAAATGAATTTAGCTCGCAATTGAAGCTTCTTTCGAGCTCCAGATGTTTCAAGAATTGTGCATTGTACATTACTATTTTGTATTTTAGAACTCTGAGAATGAATTTTTCAAAGTACAAAGACGAAGGTAGATGAAAAATGGTTGGTTACATAGTTTGGCAGTTCTGGAATGCGCTAGTTTAAAATGTGTTAATTATTACGGCTAAGTTCAAAGTTTGTATAATTCCAAAATGAATTCATGTTAATTTCACTTGATTTTAATTTTTTCTATGCAAGAAACTATAATAATAAATGCTCCAAATATAATTGAACAATAAGAATTAATGCAAATATTCGTTCCCGTTTGTTAGCTATAGCTTGTAATTTCAAAAATAATTGTAGTCAGAAATGGAGATCAAGCAATTTCTTTTTCAGATTTTGTATTTACTTACTTATAACACACAGTCACCCTCTTAATTACACTACAAGTCAACAAATTCTTATACATACAAAATTACGTGGATTCTTAGTTACAGTTCTTTATATTTTCCATTTAGTAGTAATTAATGCAACGATTTACGAAAAGAAAGTTTAAAAAGTATCAATTGACATTTACAGCTAACCATATACTTTTCAATTTCAAATTACGCAAATCTATTAAATTTACGGGCTGAATTTGCTTTTAAAACTACAGTTATAGCTGCTATGCAAATCGCTTCTTGCAAATCGCTGGTTCAAAAGTAATAAAAATTCGGGTCGAATTATGGCCGTATCGTAAGTAACTTTTGTATCATAGTCTTGTATATGTATAAAATCAAGGCAATAGTCTAAACAATACACGTACATATACATAAAAAAGGTTCTCCAACACAACCAGTTGTATTTCAGTTTCCTCTATTTTTGGGTCTTCTTTAAAAATTAGATCATTCTAATAATATTATCGTAGCAGCAGTTGGATTATTTTGCTTGCAAGAATTTTATTTGCCGTTCCTCTTAACTCATTCCGTATTAGTTTCTGCTAATCTGCCATCGAACAGAGTGCCTGTGAAACGTACAAAAGAAATGGAAAATATCACCCGAACAGAGCAATTCCAATTTTAAGGAACAATTATTACACGAACGAAAGGAGGCACGCGAGAACTCAAACGAAAATCGAAAAAATATATTATGCAAGAGCTAAAAACTGAGGAAAATTCGGAATATTTCAAGAAACGGTTCCAGAGTATGAAATATACGAAATTTTCAACACATTCGTCGGCACACGGGAGTCTATGTGAAAAAAAGAATTCTTATACGCCAAGAACATTGGTGTCTCTCGCATCTGCTGCCAAAAAAAAAAAAGAAAAAAAGATTCGCGCGTACTGTACCCACTGTCGTCACTCTTGCCTTTTCTCTCTTTTCTACTCTTATTAGAACACAGTTCGTCCATCGCGTTTCAATTAGTACCATTATACCATGTAAATACAATCAGCATCTGTTCTCCGTTTGATACGATATATATAAAATGTACCTAATATATTTCAGTTGATTTGTGTAAAGAAGATGGTATGTAAAGGCTATTTAGATTTATTTCCATTTTTACTCTTTTGCATGTTTATTTATTTATCAATTATTATTCACGTTTCTTTGTTACGTAAACGGGAACGCGTCGCGTTTTCCACCACTCACACGCGAGTCTGTTGAATGTTTCGAAACAGAGTTGATCCAATTTTTCTTCTTCTTTTTTTTTTGTATAACTCAGTGGCCGCTTTTGGGCTCCCAACAATTCTCACAGGAAACACACGTGACATCGATTCGGTACAAAACACCTTGCCCACGCTTCGTACGTTCCAGTGTTTGATCACGCAACGAAAATATTTTCGACTTTTTCCGCGGTCGATTTACATTCATTCAACTATTATTTGTTCGAAGCCATTCGTTCAAATATTCGCCAATTTTAACATGATAAATTATGCATAGACCGCTTTTTAGCAGTTCTCGACTCGAAACGAATTTTTGTTTATTTATTCATAGAGGAGAATGAGTAATCGTGCTGGCGATGTAGATTTATCGTTCACTGAATAAACAAGAAAATCTCTTATTTCACTATAAAAGAAATTAGAATTAACGTACAGTGCTACGTGTGTCGATTCGCGACTCTTACCCCGCGTAAATACATGCGCTCCTCATTTTATGTGTCTATAATTATTATCTCTTTATTATCTATTGCACTTAATAAGCCTCGTATCACTATTTAATAGTTCATATGCAAAGATAGCAAACGAGCGGTATAATGCTATGTAAATTTGTTGTTTGACTTATTTACGATGCATGCGCTTGTGTTATGTGTATCGTGCCTGTGCGTTCAATGTGCACACGTGGGTTGCTTTCACGTACAGGATGTTGAGAAAAGTCGAGGTATTACACGAGAATTGTGCCACAGATTCAACCTAGTTATTAGCTATACATTAGAAATAAAAAGGTATTTATGGTCTTATTCCGTTTCAGTGCTTTCGTGTCTTATTTTTGGTGGAATTTGTATTCCCGGGTTAGTCTCTCGAAAATGTTCACCAAGATAAAAGTATGCAATTAACCGCAAAATGTTGAAATTCTAATTAGCGAATTAATGAAATTCATTTGCGTTAGATTCAAATTGTTTTTACTAGCTTGTTCCAATCAAATCTTTTTATCGTGCATTACCTTTTATCGCTAAGGACTGTGCAATTTCTTAGTTACTCTTATTTTGGCTTTCCTAGAAGAATGAGACTTTTGGAATTATGATATATCGATTTACACACCTCGAATGAATAGAGCTTTTGAAAGAAAGCAGGTATAAAGAGTACGTATATAGAATGTTAACAGGTATAGTTAAATACGAAGTTGCTGCGCTTGGACGTCATATGGTAATTAGTAGAAATCAAAGCGTGAATTGGGAAGTTTAGAGTTTGCACACCGTGCAGATGCGTGTTGCAGTGATTATCCTTGATTTTACCAACATCCTGTACACGCGACGTGAACTCACATCGTCCGTAGGAATGATTCTGCTTAGAAATATTACAATATTCTTTCGCGTAATGGTGCGAACTATTATCCTATTCCCATCAATTGTTATCGTTGGATTTAATCATTTAAACAGCTGACGGAAAAAATAATTCACGACAAAGCAGTTTAAATCAAAATCAAGAAGAAGTAACGAATCTTCAGGGAATTCTATTGAAATCGCGATTATGTACAGTACCGGATAAAACATAAATTTCTTTAGCATTTTATGTAGTAACTTACGAAAAAATATGAACTTTCTTTTAACGTCACGTTCCTCTTTCCAACACTACACGTGGAAATTACGAAAGCTATTAAAAATAAGGAAGCTTCGATGAGATTCGTTAAACCGTCTGAAAATTATTGTGAAATCATCAAGACAAGGCTACAACAATTTTCACATTCCACGATACTTTTTATTGCAACACTATTTACACGTTTACCCAACAAACGTACATACAAGGGGGCAAATATAGACTCAATAAAACCTGTTAATAAAAATTTTGGTAACGGTAATGACTAATTTTTATATAATCGCACGAAAAGGAAAATGACGCTCAAATAAATCTATATTATTGAATGGTTAATAACTGCATAAAATTCTACAGAAATAGTTCTTTAAAAACTTATTACGATCGTATTCTCGCAAACTTTGTCCCAGAACTGTGTACTTACAGCGATCAGCCACACATCCAGTTGCAATAGGGAAAAATGAATCGCTCAATTGGCAATTCGACGGAAAAAATGATCACCAGTTTCCAACGAAAATTCAAGTTTTCATCAACAAACAGCACTTTCCGCCCTCAATATTATCTTTACGAAACAAAAAAGAACAACTTGCTCCCGCTCTACCGTACTTTAAAAGCCCACCCCCGATAGAAAATCTCTCGGCGGCACGTATGTATCTCGAGCAGAGTCGTTCCGCTGTTCGATTTCGGTTCACGGTGTACGTGACGCTGTTTTATTTTCGCATCGACCTGCAAGCAAAGGGACCAACATGCCCGCGTTCGCAACGGAACCAGAATTTACGCCCGCCGGCTGACGCGATCGCCATTCGAATTCCTCCCGCTCCGTTTTCCTTTCCACCGAATGCGCGACTGTTTCACGAATTTCGATGGGGCATCGCGTCTGCGCGAAATGTTTGCAGCTTCAACGGCGGCAAACGGAGTCGAACGTTAGAACGCTCCGAAACGCAACGGTATTTCATTATATTATATCCTTTATGCCGACACTCTTCCTTACCTTCTCAAATTTGTTCGTCCTTCGTTTCACTGCTTTCCATTTTCGTTCGTTCTCATTAGACAGCCGCCTGATTTTGCGGAGGAAAGAAATTGTTCGGGGAATCGCAAGATCGAATTTGTTTCAAGAAGTCGTCGGTGCTTCGTACAAGCACAGCGGGTGTTTCGTTTGCTCGCGAAAAAAAACTATTTATTCGTGCAAATTAATGCTCCGCTTCAATTACGTATACGAATTCGTAGCTGCGCTCTTGTTACGGGAACCACGGTCCAGCGGCAGCACGAAATTTGTTATTAGAACTTTCATTAGACCTGTAAAACAGTTTCTCGTATTGGCAGGGGGGTTAGTCAATGAAAAGTGCATTGCAAAGTTTTATAATTAATGTGAGGAAACCTTTCTTTTATTTATTTTATTTTATTTTATTTATTCAACTCGCATTCGACCGCACATGGTTATCAACGATTAACTATATCACACTGTGTTACAATGTTAAAGAGTGTAACTTACAGGACACGTTGGTTCGAACTGTATGATTTTCCGAAATTTTATTATTCTTGTGACAGTCGACTGTGGTTCTAAGATGTTTAACGGTGAACGTTGGTAAATAAATATTCCTTTCTATTAAGAATATGTAGATATGTGTTCAGGGAAGTAATAGTTCACCGCGATAAGATAAAACGCGAGAAAGGTGTTCGGCTCCAGTTTTCTGATCTTCGGCTCCTTTTATCGAAAGTCGAAGATACAGGTAGAGCCAGGGAGAGCTGTTGAGCCTCTATTATCGGAACTATTCTGTTATCGGAAGCGCGATGTCTCCCAACATGTTCGGATAAACGGAGTTCTTCTGCAAAGACATGGGATACAGGGAAAGAATACGTTTATATACATACGTACATATGTATATGCCTCTCTGCCTCCAGATCATACTACGACTCGATTTATATTTCAGGATTTCATGCTATCTAACCCTTTCATAATGATTTTTCTGATCAAACCTAATTGCGAACGAAAACGCCTTCGTCGGGTTTATTTCTGTTCTACGCGACGTTTGAAGAATGGAGACACAGGGTGAGCGGACGTTTATTTCTTATCGCGTTATTATATTTTCCGTATCTCTGGCAAATTGTAATCAAAGTTCACATAGGAATAATTGTAACAGTGCTGTGCAACGCAGTATTATCCCAATTTTCCAGCCGATTGAACATTTTACTTCACCGTTGCGAAGTATATGAAATTCGATATCCATATGCTCTACAATTGTGCATACGCCTGCAGTACAAAGGTTTAACTTTCTTTTTAAATTGAAAAGTTATTCAATTTTGCAGCTTCAGGGTCGGACATCATTTCATGCAGAAATTGATCTAATGGGCATAGGTGCACAAATTGCTACTATTATTTGTTAATACAGGTGATAGAAACAATCGTTTACTGACCAAAATATTATTACATCCGTTCCAACTTCCGGTCGAGCTTGATTATTAAACATGATAATTAACGACATTAAATTAATCTGAAAATGGCCTCTATTGTTGAAATAAAACTTCATAAGAATTTAGGGTGTTGACAAAGGCATTTGTTTATAGAAATTTTATAGACTTGCAAACTATGCTCTCCCCTGACACTTCTCTCCCGGAAGCTTCCTAAAGCACTTAATGCGTGAAGCACAAATATGACGTTGATGCCGAGTTTATGCTGCCAACCCCGGAAGGGGATTTGAAACCAATGCTGACCCACTTTCGTCATTCGTGCGCGAAAACTCGTTTCGTTTTCGACGTAAGGGTCACGAAGGTTGCTCGCTCGTTCTAGCGAAAAAATTCGATAAACGCGATGGGAAGAGGAACGGATAATAATTCGTCGGGGCTCTTGTTTTATCTAGGCGTGCGGCAAACAATTAATTTTTCCTCTTAGAGTCTGGTGGGGCGCATCGCAATTGAAGGCATAAATGATGCAATTAAATATGGAGATACATAATTGCAACTTAGTCTCAAATTTCTATGTAACTTTTTTTAACGTTGGAAAATCTATTCAAATTTCGTTTGTATTCAGTATTATTTTATCTTCGAAACATGTTTCCGATGTTTCTTAAAACTTGTCGTCTCAATTTGCATTGCCACGTTTCATTAATATCTCTTTTTAAAAAGGAGAACGTACAATTACTCTGTAGTAGATCCATTTCAATTCCAATTCCAAAACTAATTTCGAAACGTCTAAATATTTAGAGAAAGGCATGGGGTATCAATAATTCAGAGGGCCAAGGAACAACATCATTATACATCGTAACCATAATTCACCATATCTTCTGGTCAATTCAATTACTAATTATCCTCGTGGCTACAGAGTCTCGCTGTATCTACGATAACACGAGTTCCACGCCAATACGATAAAACAACAGCCCATTACGGGTTCAACTTTGTCGACTGGTCGCACCCCTAAGACTTGAGTTACCGTAGTGCAAAAGAGAAATGCGCGTGCAATATTTTGAATTGCTCATCGAACATGCAAAGTTTCAACAAAATCTAGGTCCGCACCGTTCGCGACCACTTCTCGTTGATACCTATCCGACGCTCTCGTTTATCCTTCATTTTATTTCCCTCATTAATTCCGATCCCGAAGAATTCCATTCCGTCACTCGTCAGCCGGACGGGCTTAAGTTCGAAGGGCCGGGTTGTACATACTTCCAGTGGCAAGATAGGGAGCTTTACAGATGGATCCGCGCTCAGGACCGAGCTGTGGCGCTCGTTAGTAGGGATAGTGCATGTTCTGTTCGACGTGTGTTGTAATGGGAGGGCACCGGGGGTTCAGTCTCTGATGATCCAGGTGGCAAAGAAGGCGAGCGTACTGAAGAGGCGGAAGTCGAGGAACCGGATGGACGTTCAGCAGCAGCAACAGTCGCTGCCGCCGGTCACAATATCCGGTGGTGTTTCCACTGGCAGTGGCGCTTGCGACGCTGGAAACCAGAACGAGAACCAGCGAATGGAGAACGAGGGCGATGTAATTTTCTATATGGAGGAGCCGAAGGCGGGCACGCCTAATCGTGCCAGGCGTGATAATCGGTGAGTTGAGTGATCGACTTCGTTTCTTTTATCCGTTTTATCTTACGACTAGGTGTTTGATAGAGGGGTGGGCGGGCTGACTGGGGGGTGGGGGGTTGCATAAAGACTAGCAAAGGAGGTTCGGCAACTGGACAAGTCATAAAAATTTGCCACTTTGCAAAAAAAATCGGTCTCGGGGTGAGAACACCCCTCCAAAGAAATCGTTAATAATTAAGAAACTGTTTAAGATACAGGGAAAAAAGTTGGATGGCTGTATGTTCTATAATACGGATGTTTGAAATTTTGAAAAAAAAGATATTTGAAAATTCGTAAGAGCTATACAACTTTTAATTTAACTTTTTTCTTGTATCTTAAACAGTTTCTTAATTATTCACGATAATATGTAAAGACATGACTTATTTTGAGGAGTGTCTTCACACAGAGGACCGTTTTTTAGGAGGAAGCAAAAATTGTGGCACTGTTAGCATAATACGTACTACATTTGTGTTTCAACAAAGTTTCCAAAGTTTCAAAATTTTTCCGAATTTTCGAGTTGCCGTACTTCCCTAGTTAGCTTGAAGAACGAGGTTGATTGGTTAGAGAAATTGCTGTTTTATTTACCTTTGTTGAAATACTGGGAAGGTTATTCATTTATTTTCGTCGATTTAAACTTAAAACTTCAAGAACGAGGTTGACCGATAGAGAAATTGCTGTCCGATTCACGTTTGTTGCTACACCGGAAGCGATATTTATTTATCTACGAGGTTTCGTTTAGATGTTTTGTTATTATATCGAAGTGTGTTGCTAGATGTAGTACCAGCATACTTGTAGAAACCTTTAAGCTGTTGCATTATTTTCTTTCCACTGGTTCGAATAGCAAATTGTTGAAGGAAGCGTTACATGTTACAAGTGTAGATACATGCAAGAATCAGTTGTGGGTCACAGAAATATGTGGGCATTTCAATTAGACTTTAGATACCTAGTTTAGACTCTAGACCAAGAAATGACAGTAATCAAATAATTTTTAGAATTTGTTGTTTGTAGTACGCCTCTCATACGTAAATATAATATTGTTGTCAGTGAATAATATGTAGAGATTGTTCCACGTTAGCCTTGGGTCAGTGAAATAGAGGACAGGGGAGGCAATAAGCCTAAAAAAAAAGCCAACACAATTAGGTAATTTGTTAAAAATGTTGTCGACACGCGACAACTTTCTCTCAATAAGAACTCAACGCGGTTCTCTTACAATTTACTGTCTCAACACGCTCACAATTCTCAAAGAATTTCTACTTCAAACAACTTACTTGATTTACAGCTGTAATATAAATATTAAAATACTTCAGTATAGTGATGTTTATTATCTTATTATACTTGTCACAAAAAATTGATGTATATGTACTGACGACATCTAAGGAACATTTTATAAACTATTTGAAAGAAGTTGTGGCGCTTTTAATGAAATTATTTTGCTGATCCCTTGGCTTCGTAAAGTTACTTTTAAGAACTTACCCGCTTCGAAACGATTCAAATATTAATCTTACCTAGCAAGCAGCTGCCGATAAAAAATAAACTTTGCCTGCGGAGCACGCTAGTAGTGGAAAATAGTTATCCCAGGAACACTCATCACTTTATTTATAATATTTCGAAATTGTTCACAGATATAATTTGTTGCAAGTGAAATTTTGTAACGCTCGAAAGAACAACAGAAATAAAAACAACCTTCCTATGCAACTATGCACCGCCGTGTTTCAAAGTAAAGTTCTTTATACAGTAATTGATGAAACAAAATCTCCAATTCAACCGAATATACATATGTATGCATACATATATGTGATATATAACATTTTCGAATTAAGATATGTGGTTGAATTTCTAAAATTTTAAACTTGAAAATAGTTGTCGATAGTATATCATTGTAAATTTATGTGCAGGATGTCCCACGTAACACTTTTCATGATTTTCCAAGTGCTTGCGATAATCTGACAGCAAATATTTTTGAAAAAAGTGTTGAACCTTTCATAATTACGCGGCAACAAGCACACATTACTTATGTGTTTTGTTTCTTCTTCTTCTTCTGTTTTCTTCCTTTCATTCGCCAAGTCGACGCAATGTTATGTTCAATACATTAATTGTATTTTCATCAGAATGTTCATTTTAGATTAATTTAAGGGTGTATTCTAGCTAATAAGTGGTACATAACAAATTATATTTTCATCAAAAAGTTGATCAGTTTTTGATTGGCTATACATTGCGATAAGAAACGTTCGACAAATATTTTTTTATTTACCATTTTCTCAAATGACACTTTTGTATTTTTGACTTAACGGTATCATAGTTCGTATCAAGATGATTTCAACGACCTAGTATGCTATGATCTTCTGATGATCTTGAAGACGAAGAAATGAAAATTTCAACAAAAAATGTCAATCTGCTTGAATGGGTGATGATAACTTGCGTTTATTATTAATACTCTAAATTACGTTCAATTCGGGAACCTTGACTAAACGAACGATTTCGTGAAAATGTCGCATCATATGTTCGAATTGAAATCCATGTTCTTGTAGGCACACTTCCGGTCTGCGTAGTAACTTTGCATTGGTTGCTCTTACGATACTGTCGCGGCGAAGTTCTTCGCATGCTGTACGGATTCGCTGCTTCAAATGTTCCTTACTCTGTATTGGAGCGGCATAAACTGTCGACTGTAAATTAACTCATAAAGAAAAAAATCAAGTGGTCACGAATCTGGTGATCGTGGCTAAGCAATAGGGCCATAAATGCGCAACCAATGTTCTCCAAACTTCAAGCTCATTCGTAGGTCATGGTATAGCAGATCGTTGAAGTCGCTTTGATACGGACTATAATACTGTTAAGTGGAAAATGCAAAGTGCCATTTAAAAAAAAATGAAGGTGGCCTTGACAATAAAAATAAGAATAAAGTCTTCGAACTTTTCTTTACTGCAATCGTATGGCCAATCGAAGACTGAGCAACTTTTGTTTAAAATATTTTTTATCAGATTAACCGAAGTACTTGAAAAATCGTGAAAAGTGTTACGTGGAACACTCTGTATAACAAAATTATATTATATTTCTCATTGCTAGTTCCAAAGCACTCTCTACACTCGCCGTTACAAACTTATTTCACTGCAAATTCCATATATTATTCGTAAAATGGTACAAACGAACGTACGCTTCGTGAAAAGAAACGCGAATTAAAAATGGTAAATGAAGAGTGGATAATTTTCATTTTCAACTGCGGAGGCGCGTCCAGTTCGAACCGAAGTGTCACGATTTACGTTAATCCAACCGCATGTTATCGCGGGACTCAATTTCACCGAGACACTAGAGATTTGCTGGCAAAATTTTCAATGAAGCCGATGAAAAAACCGGACCACACACCCCTCCGCTTTGCGTTTAACCTATTTCGGTGAAAACTGCACGACATTCTATTTCGAACGCTCAAGAGTTCTACAGTTCGAGCGTCAAAGGTTGTTCGATCTAGGCCGCAGAGTATGCGAAATAATGAAAAATATGAATTAACTGATAAAACAACCGAAATAAAAGAGCAAGAACAAATTCAAGATTAAAGCACGCGTGTTGCTGGTGCGAAAGTGTCACACAACTGACAATCGATACGAAAGCAATCATCCATAAATAGACAGAAACAAAAGGCACGAACTCGCGAAACATGGAAATATTAAACAGAAAGGATAGTCTTCCCATTTTTACAAGAAACTTTCCCAACTTTACAAGAAAAGTGTCAGAATCTGGCAGGTCCCGGGCTGCCTGATTTTTTGTCAATGCGTACTGTACGTGCAAAAATATTTTCGTCCATATTTGGGAGCAAGTATAGCCGGGGGCTCAGAAGTTCGCTGTCGAAACGCTGTTACAGTGATTTCAATTTCAATTCCAACATAATACCGTCACTTCTTGATCTACAATATAAATGTGTAACTGTATAATCCGTTCTAGAGAAAGTCCCAGAAGTCAGCTGGCGTGCAACACAAGTCTCATTCCATATTTGTTTACTAGAAATTGCAATAAACCTACAAGTATCGGCACGCGATCAATCGCAAGTATCTCAAATGAAATGAATTCGGAACATTTGAAATTGAACACGAGTAATCTTAAAACTTTCAAACCCTTTCTAACCCAATACTGCATATTGTTGCACGATTAACATTAAACGTCGCTCGCCAACGATCATTACTATTCGTCGCGGAAATTTCCATTCGCAGTCTCCAATTTCTGCGTAAAAAGTGCAACTAGTTTTAATTAGCCTCATGGTCTCATCTTTCCGTACAATGCAACGCTTCCATTAATACACATCGGTGTGCTATCAACAAATTCGCCGCAGGACGTAACTATTTACGCAAAACTTTACACGCCACCGAACGTTCCCCGAACAACAATAACGCCGCGCTAAATTTTCAAACGACAGTGTCCAGCTTGATCGATACAAATTTTCCAAAAGAATCATCCCGACGACGGGACGTCAGATCGATGGATACCAGGGATTAAGAAACTCCTACACATTTCTACCCCATCGAGCAGTAACTTTTGGCAAAGTGGAACAAGGGTTGTGCACTGTGCGTAAGGGTTAGGGGTGGGGAAAATCTTTGGAAATTTCCTGACGAAATAATAGCGAGTTGGGGAAAGTTGGCGTGACAGGAAACGTCAGCCGACTGAAGAGCACTTTCTTTGGGGCGGCTTTGAACGTCAAACGAACTAGTTCTCGAGTCTGGTAGTGTGAGTAGTGTATTTCCGGTTGGCAGGGGAAGCCTCTTCACCTCGCAGACGAGCTCCGTGACGGAGGCCACCAGCGACGAAATTGACATTGATATCGAGGAACCGCAGAGGGTCACCACGTGAGTACATTGTTTATTTTATTCGCGCTGAAATGCTCGAGAAACGATTTATTGGCGACAGATGGAGGGATAAAAGAGGAATTGGCATTAGACGCGCGGAACCCGTCAATTTGACGGATTTCAAATGTCGAGAGTCATAAATAAATAAAGGTGTATTAATATTGTAACCACGAGAACAACTAAATTAATTATACAGGATGTCCTGTAACTCAGGGAACCGGATGGTCGTGAACCAACGCAACGACACAGCGACCGAGCGATTGAAAGTTGCTCACCTGAGCTTTACGAGCGCCCTCACTGGCCACCGTTTTTCGTTAATAATTGACAAACGAAGGTGCAAACACCGTTGCTGCTAATGAGAAAGTTGTGAAAGAATTACCCCAGCTACCTTCCACCCCTATTTCCCGATGTTACCCGAGTTACCGGGCACCCGGTAGATTATGTCTGAACTAAATGAATCCAGCTTTGAAGGGAGACGTGCATTTCTAATGACGCTCGCCGATGTCGCAGGAGTCAGCGAACTTAGGCGTGCAAGCATTATTCGTCAGTCTCGTGTTTAAAATTCTTGGGAAATAATTGAATGTTTCGAAAAGTCGACTCGAACCCATGCTTTACAGCGTACCCTAAGTGTACATTGTAATAATTAACTAAAAGTCGCCCGCATGATTCATTTAAATATCGATAACCTTATCGAGTTAAGGTTCATTTATGTTGGGAAAACCGAGGGCGATGCTTTTCCGGTGCTGAAAAATCGACAAGCTCCAATAATATCGCTTTTAACTTCGCTTAGTTGTTATTCGCATCGTGAATAAGTGTATTAAGTGTAAAGATATACCTCCAAGTATTCTTGGAAGCTCATCTGAAAGCTGTTTGTCCCTTGGACTTCGGAATAAATCGCAACGAGGAAAATCGAATCGGAAGAAGGTCTATACCTTCATGCAAATTAGCTTCGTTTCGCATGCGGAGTCGATCTTAGCCGGAGAATTTTCGTCCGCCAGCTACGCGTATCGTACATGTAGAACATTCGATTAAACGACCGCGGGATCTCGTTATCGTTATCCGTGCCGCGAACCATAATGTTTCTGCTATTAGATCGATCTTGGAAGCCGCCGCGCAGGAAGTACGTAAGGCGTGGAGCCGAGGGAAATTTGAATACGGACGAGGATCGCCGCTGTATAGAAACGAAGAATGTGTCGGTGATTTGATGCATCGGGCCAGAAACGAATCCGTATCGGTCGTCCATCGAAATCGATGTCTTGGGGAAAACATTGGACGAAATCGTTCCGTTAGAATTTCCAATTTATTTCCTCCCCCTGTCCTTAATAATCTTGCTGGAATATAACGAAATGTAATTTAACGCATGAAGTAGCATTTAACGAATATACAGCGGCAATATTGAAGGTGGAGGTAACAAATTTTTCGACAAGATAATTTACAGTTATTTCATTTAACAATTTACACTACCGACCATATACATTAATAGGGACAATTAGGCACACATCTTTGTGTCGCAGTGATCGAATGATAGTGCAATGGAAACTGTAAATTTCAATTATGGAACTCTAATTATTAAACAACATTGTTTAATTTCATCATCATTAGGTATGTAGTAACATATGCATGACTAACAGAATTGCAAGAACTACGTCTCATTTAAAAGAACATACGAGTATAATGTACTGGAAACAGATGCTGCACCATCTACGTGGTCGGTAGTGTATAATGGTTGAATACTCGCTGACTAACAAACTTAACAAAAAGCCAAACTGCATTCGTCGAATAAATACCGCGTTTATTTGCAAATCCGACGCTCAATTAATTTTATTATTCGATTTCGCTCGATGCTGGCGAGCAAGACTTTCAAGCGGCTAAAAATAAGAGACGATTGCATTATTTTGCTACATTTCGTAATTCATCTTCTTCCCGTAACTTCCTAAAGAAATATGCCTACACATCTAACCACAAATTTGCCAATGATCGTTCTCCGCTTTTCCATCCACGGATGCTCTCCGCCATACGACGATTGTCGTCGCCCTCGCGGAACTAAAACCGCTGGTAAAATTAGTCGCGTCGTCGAAAGCAATTATATACACGCGGCATTGACATTTCGAGGGAGTTCTCGTCCTCGTAAAAGGAACGGAGCGTTAGTACGCGGCGCAGGCTCTCGTGAAAAGCTTTTCTCCCCCGCCCTTCTCGCCTTCTCTCCCTCGAAAAGCACAGGCACGTAAGTGATTTTTTTCATCGGTGCATTACTCCGCTTCACGGACGGCCTACATTCTTTGCAGTCCTATACTCGAATCTCCGACACAATGACAAGTCGCGGCCGGAGTTTCCCTTTTCCTCCGATTCTTCTCGCGGCACTCGCGACGGTTATACGCGGCCTCGCGTTTCATGCGCGAATCGTGCCGGTGTTTCTCTTTTATATTTTTTTCCTTTATTTTCTTTCCTCCTCTTCCGGTATTCTTTCGTTTCGATGGCGCAGGCCCACCGCGAAATCGTTTGTGAAAGTGGCGGACCGTCGCGACGGCCGTTATTGTCGAGCCACTCCAATTTCTCACGCGAATTGAGAATATTCGTGGGGGCCGGCGAGGGGGACTGAAATATTGAGTGGTCGAGGTCCGTCCGAGGATGGAAAAGTTTCCGCGTCGTACGAGACTGTTCTCATTTGAATTGTTTTGCAAGAAGAAGAAGGGGCGTTACAATATTTCGATAATCGTGTTCAGCGTATAAGACTTTCCCCTGCATTCTGCTGGCCGGTCTTTTCGTAAATCCGATTTTCTACGTCGATTTTGAACGTTAAGCGAATCGAACTGAAAGTATATTATATTTTTATTTGGTTTTACGAAGTACGGAGAAGTTAGAAAGTTGGATACTATGTTTCTATTATTATTTTTTGTTGCTTAATTCCACTTTCCCGTGTACCTGCAGTACACGGTACTTTGGAAAAGTATATTCCTAATAGGAACAACAAATTCGTCAACGAATTCGTAACTTCGTATTCGAATTCACTCCGCGAAGCATTTGAATATACAGTGAGACACAAAACTGGACCGACCACCGAAACGATCAATACGTATACATAGAAGATGAAAGAAAATAAAAATCAACGGTCGCTAGTTTTTCCCTTGTTGTCCGAGGAAACGCAAATAACTCGCCAATATTTAAAACCCGTTCTTCTTCGGGTCTGATCAATCCAATTTGCGGAATCAATTTTCCATCGCGTCGAGAAGGACAGGAGACAAATTGCATTAACCCCGTGTACATCGACGGGACGTATAAGTTGGAAAGTATATTTTTTAAAATGAATCGGGCTACAAGCTAATAGGATATAGAGCCAACCTCCTGGGACAGCCTGTACGTATTTCGACACCATGAAATACCGACAGCAACGTGCCTCGAATGGATATCGTTCTAAAGCTCGATCGAGTAACGCAAATCCTCCCTCAGCGGTGTGTTACAAAATTCCTCCTGTCCCATTTCTGTTCCGGAACGAGTAAGAGTCTTTGCTAGCGTTAAACCGGCATTGAATCGTAAACAGCCGAAGAATGGTCGCCTCCTTCAGAATGTCCCTCGGACTCTGCTGGGGAAAAATACGCGGGTGTAAAGCAGCCGGAAGTATCGCGAGTCGACAGTGAAAAGTAGTGTCGCGTGGCTCGAAGTATCGACGTCAGAAGCTGCGCGAACAATCGACAGGCGATGTCGTTTAGTCGTCGGGAAATAATTATTTTTAACAAGTTCCGTGCCACGTGGGTCGCACGCGATCCGCCCTGTCGAGACCAACATTTTTGTTCATGACGTTATGTTGCTGTGCGATATTCATTGGGTCGCAACAATCATTATTACCAAGAAAAAGGTGTGACGTTTAACACGCAGTGCAGAAAGGTTACACATTTTGGTTTTTAACAAACTATCGTCACAATTGGTGCACGATTTGAGTCAACAAAAGTTATCGAAGATCGTATTGCACCTTTTTCTTTTTAACGTTGATTTCGGCTAATGTCCAACTTATCGTTACTTATCGATAGTTAATAGTATTCGAAGTTTCATTTGGCATAGGTGCAATATCATTGCACTTTGTTGAAATTTCTATCATTCGCGTGATCAAAATTTGCGATAAATAACATCGTAGGGATGAAATGTGTCTCGCGAGACGTTTAACCGTTGCTAATATGAAAAGTTAATAGGTAATTTAAATATCGATTCACTGCCATTTTCAGGCTCACCGAGGCACATCGAAACGCCATAAGGGCGATTAGGAAAATCAAGTACTTCGTGGCAAGGAGAAAGTTCCAGCAAGCACGGAAACCTTACGACGTGCGCGATGTCATCGAGCAATATAGTCAGGGTCATCTAAACATGATGGTGCGAATCAAAGTGAGTAAATCATTTTACTGTACCATTCGATAGAATAATCTGATTACTATAATACTGCTTTCTTACCTGTAATACATAATAATAGAACAAATAAAAATACGTATTCAAGTGTAAAGGTTCGCTAACGTACTTTAAATTAAATTGTATTAATAACGGCTACTGAGATCTAAGCTACAAAATGATCGTAATGTTTAATCGCCTATTCAACCGACTCTATTTTGTAATCGATAAAGAAAACAGGCAATTACTGTTTCACGATTAAAATATTCGCCGTGGATTATTCCTTGAAACATTAAATTGATATAATAATACTTATACAATGGTAAACTGTTATCGTAAACACTGTACGCGCTCGTATCGTTTCCATACTTTTCAAGCTCCAGGATGCATAATGGCACTTAAAACACGCGATCGAGTTCATATAGTGCTGTGAAATTGACAGGCAAGACATTTGTCAGGCAGATTGCCTGTACACTAACTTCTAACCACCTTGTTACGCTTGAAGAACAGCTCTAGGACCTTGTCGCGGAACTGTATTCCCGAGTTCTGTATTTATTATACTAACTTTGCGTCATGCTCTTATAAGACGGTGTGTACTATCGAAGTTTCAGAAATGAATTGCCAGAAAGACCCGGGAGAATTATCTGCAATGCGATTGGAAAATGTATTAGAATGAGAGCAAAGTTCTGACTGTAAAATTATATTTCAGTGTGGTCCTCCACTCTTGCTTGTCAACGTACGTGGTGAAAATATTTGGGGGGGGGGGGCAAGATCAGGGGTATAAGAAGGATGATCTTAAATTTAAGTATTCCTGAAGTTTAAGCTTTTCCAAGATTGCAATGGAATGGGCAGCAGAGTATGCTGACGCGCTGATCTTCTTTAGTGCAAATGTAAAGCGGCGCCTATTGTTAACCGCGTGTCAAACCGAAGCAAACTGAGCTAGCTTGTTTTAAATTAGTAGGGGCAGCCGTGATAAATGAATATCGACAAATGCTCATAAAATAAGCATTTAGTCGAACAATCAGTATGCATCAAAGTATCCCTAAATTGCGAATAATTGAGCCGTCTATTTTGAAAGTGACCCAAGCCCATTTGTATTTAAATTGAGATATATTTAGGAGTTTGAGTTTCAACAAAATTATAAATACGCGTATAGAATACGAATGTGTCACACTGCTTAAGTGTATATAACGACAAGAGAGTTAAATTTATAATTCCTAGTGAAATAATAGCAATTATTAAGCGAGTAATATGTGTTTTCTTACCACAAATGGAGTTAAGCCATTCTAAAAATTAACGATTAGATTTGTCATAAAACTTGAAAGAGCCCAAGTCCATTCGACATAATTTAAAACGCTTCAAATTGAAAGAACAATGCACAATTTATTTGATATTTCTTTACAACATTTCGAAAACACAAATCACGCAATTCGGGAAACCTTCTAACTTTATAAATATCGTTGAACTACCCTCGCGTATACACAATATAATTTTTCAAACAATGAAAGTGAAGATTTCCGGCCACGTATTGCTTCCATATCTGCAGAATCTATCGGCAAAATTTCCCAAAACTATATTCTCAAAGGGGGAACAGTATCTTATATCTTTTAACGGAATATGGAAAAAAAGTTACGTTCACGACTGAGAGTAGAAACTCGAGACTCGTTTCCGATTGTATACCTTCTGCGAGGTATTTTGATTAAGGGAAAAACCGAGTCCTTTGAGACACTCGCGGAGCTCGCAACCTCCTTTGCTAATACGAATATTAATGTTGACAAGTTTACATACAGTGTCCAAATACCGTCGCAAAGTCGAAAATATTTCTCTGATTGAAATGTACGTCAACACCGCAGATGAACTTCGTCGAGGGCAGTTCCCCAGAAAATTGCATTTCCAAATTTAGATTCGGATTTCCAACCGGATTAGCTACTTTGCCCTCTCAAATTGGCAACAAGATTAGAGAAATGAAACTGAAACGCGAGCAAGCGGCTCGTAGTTTTTCGCACGAAAGCTCTGGGTTCTTTGTTAGAAAGTTGAGAAAGACACGAGGATGGATGCTGTGAGATTGAAAACGAGTGAGTGCCAGTGAGGAATAGAACGGTGAAAGAGTGCGTTAGATTGGATTGTCGTCAGAGAGTTTAAGAAAAATCTTTAGTAATAGATTAGTTCTATTTTCGATATATCCACTGAACTCTCATTCCCCTGTCTTCTATAGCACACGAGATTTGCTGAACATAATCTCTAAAATACTTATTGCTCGCGCACACAGCCGTCGCGACGCGACGCGTCGTTCGCATCGACGCGCAGTGCTGTATTTGACCCGAAAAACCGGACAAAAGTCAATTTTCAAAGTTTCGCGAAACACAAAAATTTTTGTTGTCCGAGATAGTTAAATATGCGAGGAATGGTTGTGGAAAGTTTTCTTATTTGCGAACTCGGGGAGCAGCATTTTTCGTCGAACTTTAGCAGATTTGATGGCACGCATTTCTTTCTTAAGCATTCTATAAAACATCGTTGCTTATTAGCGATTTATGAATCTTTTAAGGAATTTGTATAAATTCTGCCGTTATGGAAGCTCCTAAGGTAGATATATACTACACTTTCCAACAGATTTTACACTTTTAGCACATATATTTATGTAGTTATTAATATTGGAAAATAATCAATATTTCACTACCTTTCTTTACGGTTACAAGATTTCATTAACGATATTGTTATAGTACTTAACATCATTAAAAGCTCTGGTGTCATTTCATTCGATAAAGGTTTGTGATAACAATGCAACAAAAATTGCTTCCCGTTTCGTTCGGTTTCACGTTTTATAGTTAATTTATGTTACATATATAAGGTAACTGTTTGTTCGCAAGAATCGATCACGTCGACGGCCTTCGTTATCAGATAAACTTTCGCTTGCCAAAAAATGCACGTTCGCCGCCGTCGACGTGAAGGCACATCGATCCTCTCCGTCGAAGACGGGCAACGAAGCAAGAAACAGAATCGTTCGTCGAGAGAAGCGCACACAGTTCACCGTGTTCGTCGTGCAGCGAGCATCGCCGATAGCGGTCAATGTATCGCGTACGATTTCTCGTGGGCGAAATGCCGATTGCGCGTCGACAATTATTACATCGCTGCCAATCGCTGCGAGCAAATAAAGCGGACGCCAGGCTACGAGACAATGGAGTTGTCAATGGACGGAACACCGTGCCGTGTTTAGATTAGTCGATCGGTTGTCGGCATAATAGCCTGCCAATCGGCGGCGTATCGAGCATCGCCTTCCACCCGCGATTGCACTTCATGGTGTTCCTGGGGATAAACCATCGTTGACGATGGACGAGACCTAATTTATTTCGCGTAGCTGCATTGCTGGTTAAGGGTGTGGCATTGTCACGCGAGCAATTGAAAAATAATTGTATACGTTTCGAGAAGGGCGGAAATTTACAGAATACGAAAAGAAGCAGTTTCTCGACTCATTTCGCTGCAGCTTTCGTGAAACCAAATGTGTAGAAGCAAAAATTTCCATTGGTAAACTGTGTATGGAAATGGAACAGCTCCTTTTCGTAATTCGATTACGAAAAATTATCCCCAGGAAACATTTAACTCCTCCCTCGCCATTGTTCATTACTATGTTTCAAATATCTGGAGAAAGATTGTTTAGGGATATTTGTCGCGCTGTGTTTTAATTGAATTAAAAATTTGCATTTGTCGACGTGAATTCGGTTGTACAAATATCCTCATAGAAAATAGGCCGGTACTGTACAGTATAATGTTGAAAGTAAGGCGAAATTATATGAAAGGTTTGTTTTTCCATTCTCAATATAACAACGGCGACATTTTTTCATAATTTAACGAATATCGATAGTATTGAACGCAGATGCAACTCATTCCCGTAATCCATTCTTCCCCTATCCGTGAAACGGGATACTCGCAATTTACCTTAATTATCATCGCATCGTTCAAAATGAGTCAAGCATACCTGGCTGCAAGCTCCGCCGGAAATGACGTGGAACAACGCGATTATTCTGCGCAAAATTCTCGATCGTGCTAATCCAACTTTCGCGGATGCGTCGTCCTTTGTTAGAGAATCGTGTTTCGAGGTGAAAGCTGGGCTTTATTATGTATCCGGGAAATCGATAACACACCTAAGCTTTCGCCCGGCGACGTTGAAATTTCGTTTAACCGTTCTCCCGAGTCTCAACTTTATCGCGACAACGCAGTAGAACGGACGTCAATTCGTTATATTATCGTGGCGGGGAGCGATATTCGTTTGTTATTTCAATTTTCTTACGACCGTCGACGTCGTGGAAATGTTGCAATTGTTGGAGGGTTTTATATTATCCGAGAGGACGGTTATGACAGACTAATATCACGTATTACTGAAAGGTCTGATTATTCGAATGATTTACGAACCTGTATGGAAATGGTGCATCGTAATTAATATATGATAAATTAATAAGGCAAATTATTATACACGTAATACGCTACTATGTAGAAACTGTCAATTATATATTACCACACTAAAGGATGAATTTGGCCGAATAATTTCAGACTTTGCGATTTTTCGTAACGTATAATGAAATATCATTCTGCAAAATATTGTCGAACTGGAACAATGTTGTTTTATCGCCAACGTGAGACGCGTCCGCTTTATTTCGCCTATCTTGTTACGGTGAAATACGGTGAAATACGGTGAAATGAGTTTAACTAATGAGAACAAATTAATCGTTACTACGACACGATTAATAAAACGCCGTCGATAATGTACGTATAGATGCTGCTTCTCGATCGAGGTTAATGAACGGCTATTATAATTTGAATATTGAAAAATGTTCACCAGGATCTGGTTCAATTAAACATTTAAGGTGCATGCTCTGCGAGAAGGCTGGCTAAATGTCGGATCTAAAATTAAATGTGTATGACCGTGTATTCTGTTTTAAGCAAGCTTATTGCACGATCAAAGCAACGCGGATGTTCTATCAGACAGTTGAACAAAGAAAGTTGCCATTTTATTTTAAACGTTTCCTGCCAGATCCACGGTTGTTACCGTACAAAAATATATATTATTTTTATTATGGAAAATATACCGCGAATCCATAAAGGGTAGAATGAATGCAAAAGTTTATTATACATATATTGCTATTCATTTATGGACGCAATTATACCGATGCAGCGTCAAAAATGTTTGAACAAATTAAATACTAAAGATGCATGTATAACGAAATAATCGCTCGAGATTACCAAGTACCCTTTACATTAGAAAATCTTGAGAGCGTCTCATCTTCTCCATTAAGACGCTTAACCTGCGCCTTTTCACAGGAGTTGCAAAGGAGATTGGACCAGACCCTGGGCAAACCAGGCAGCTACCTAGCAGGAATCGACCGAGCAGGCAACGTCAAGCCAATGACTATAGGCGCACGCTTGTACAGGGTCGAGCAGCAGGTGAGTCCGTTTACGAGCCTTCTTCTGGTTTTATGGTATTTCCAGTGTTCGTTTTCACCGTCATACTTCTAAGGGCCGGTAGGTGTGGGCGGTCGTCTATTCCTCGTTGCATCCATTCCTCTTCGAAGGGGTTACCGATAGCACGGGTGATATCATTTTCACGACGTTTATTAAAAGCGTACTATCGAGTTGGTACCCGTGACGTTACATCTGCTTGGATTAATTCCTGATTTCAGAAGTTGTTAGTGAATTCATTGATAACGTTGTGCGAGGATTTTCAAACGGAAGTGGAAATTTTATTGACTTTTTATTTTTTCTTTCTTCTTTTTCAAGCGCCGGTATTAACTATTTTGAAGGGGAATTTTGGGGGTTGGTTGCACTTTTGTTGCACAGTGGATTTGGACGAGTTTATTGCAGTTTTTAGAGTATAGTTTCAGGGCAATCCGTTTGAACCGTGGATTTTTTATATGCAATTCTTGAAACACCTACAACTGTAACTTGTTGGTTTTATTGGTTGTTCATAGTGCAACGTTCATTGTTTTCCAATGTTATATTTCTCTATTCTGGTCATTTTTGGGCACCTGTTTTGCCGAACATTAATTATCGAATTACCCAGCTGAAGTATTTTATACGGATTACTTCGATTGATAAATTCTAATTAACTGCCCACTTCATGTGAAGTTAATGGGAAATATTCGCACTTCATGCCCGTGAGCACGCGAAGTAATAAAATTCTATTCTAGTGGGAAATAAATAACAATTGCGCTGTATTATCTTTAGAGAGTACAGTACTGTTTGAAGAACGTCGGGAGAAATGATCTACCTTTATGAAATAAAATATGCGTATGAATATTTCATGTCATGCATGTACGTTTCTACAGAACAGGTCATTCGGCATGCCGATCGTTATTGTTCCAATATTTATTAATATCGAAAGTAGTACTGATAATAATAACGAGCGTACTGTATTTATTAATTTTAATGGTCACGGAAAATTTGCACACATATCGAGGGAGTTACAAATTTCTACATTAAATATTTATGCATCGCGAGAAAAGGATAATGTTAATAATAATGTATATTATCACTGATTTTTGCTTCTCCAATTTTCCATTTCGCATGAGAAAATAACGAACGTTAAACGGATTGAAATGAAATCGCTGAAGAAATCGTATTTATTAAAAAAAAAACACACAGATTTAAATAATTTTCTTTTCGTCGAACGAGTGTAATGTTCGCATAAAGTGTCCAACATCGTGGCCCTCGGCGTTTTCATACCAATAAAAAAAAAAAAAGAACGAAAGGATGAAGTACAAAATCAATACTGCATCAAATATTTCATCCGACCAATGGCATTTCGAGTGTTCCCTCACCTCGCTAAACGATTCCGAACCCGACCTCGATCTAACCCTAATCACCCGCCGTTCCCCTCGCACGAAATTGAGAACGCACAACCGAACTGTGTCCAAACAATCGCAAACATCTACAACCATTTTCCTCCCGCCGTCTCATTGTTCGCCGACAACCTAATTTAGCAGTACCCACGTTTTCTGATCCCCCTCATCCAATAGGGCAGGACAAACGAAAAAAAAAAAAAAAGAAAAACGGGGAGAATCAAATGAAAAAAAATACCTCTGCCCGGAGGGTAGAGATTTTGTTTGCGCTCGCGAGCAGACCGACAAGATTGATTCTTACATGGAAACTATTTCTGTCCGCAGTTGTCCGTGATGGACAAGAAATTGGACCAGCTGGTCTACGTGCTGAACGCGCTGGCACAAAAGCAACAAATACCCCTAAGGAGTATAGAGGACGACGTGTAACAGAAAGCCCCCGGCAAACTCGTGCCATCTGTTTCGCGTTCACCGGCGATACCGTGGACTTTGCCCCGTGTTACTATAACCAACGTGGCTGCGAACATGCTCAGCGAGAGCAGCTGAATCGGTGCCTCGGTCGTTCGCTAGCTAACGTCTCGCCGATTCGCTGAAACTCTCGCGCGATCCCGACCGACGCGAGGATAGAGTTCCAAGGAAGCTGTGGACACCGACGGTTCTACTGCAGTTGTTCTTTTTTTCTTTTTTTTGGGGTGGGGTGTGGGATTTCCTTCCGTTTTTTTAATTGTCTTTTCACACGATAAATTGGAGAGGCGAGAAAGCAACTGGGGAGAACGACGAACGAAGCTGTTGGCGATTCGGGGCTGACTGGGCTTCGAAGAGGAGGCTTGCGGGGTTAATGAATGAAACGAGGAAAGCGACGTTGAATGATCGGGGTGCCGTACGAACGGAGAAAGAGAGCGGCTGGTTTTAATCGATGTCTGAGATGAAAGGCGGACGTACGGCGAATTGAACGTGGGAGCCGCGGAATTAACCGAGACGGGGATAAATTATAATGGGTGAACGACGTGTTATTTGATATTATAGACACTTTGTGATCTCTTTAGAGTGGGCTTAACGGTAATACGATGGTCGTATTATAATTAGAGTAATGCAACGTTGGGGTGAATGCTGTGACGTAAGCGAGGGGAAGGAGAATTGCGTTTGACGATCGAGAAATTGAGAGGAATATATTTATGCGTATAAGATGAAACGAGGTGATGATTTGGTTGACATTGGTCACGATGTAACGGTTCAAGGATACGAAGGGATTGCTGAAGATTAAATTGCTGCGTAGCAATATGAGCCGTTACGTGCGCGCATTGCATCGCGCAAGTTTTGGAAGAAAGACGAGGACGAGAATTACGCTCTATGGTTGAAAATTGTTGCGGATAAAGATCGACGAGGCATAGTGTTTGGAGAAAATGAAATCGCGATCCAGGAATAACTAATCGACGTACGGCGAAGTGAGCAGATTGGATTGATTCTGGAACGCGATATGTTGGTTTAACGCCAGGAAGCGTGGAATTTAATTTACGCGAGGTGCGAGAGACAGAAGGTGGAAATGAAACAGGAAAATTCGAAATTGTACCACAAATTACCACGATTAATGGAATTGGTAAAGGAATACCAGAACGGAAGCTGATCGATCCCGATTTTATTCTTACGAGAACTTTGTAATTTTATAATTTTACAAAAAGTTCGGCCAGCGATCACTGAAAGCTTGAATTTCACGCGATATCGGGAAGACCAAACCTCATACTCCCTTCGCAGTAACAAATTACTTTACATCGTCAATCAATTTTAAAGGCAACGAAACTTCAAGTATATCCACGCTCCGAGATCCAATTAAGCTTCTCCGCTCGAGCTTAATCGCGACTGTACCTGATCGAGCAAAGATGAATCAAAGCAATCGTGTCCACGCAGTGTATCGTCCGCGACGAAGAGATCTTCTTTATAACATTAAAAAAAAAAAGCACAAAGAAAAAATCGTTTCCTTTGACACTGTTTACAGCTCGTGAAAGAATACGAGGCGAAAGAAAAATACGAACATCTACCCCCTTCTACGGCGCAGAGGGCGTAATTTCTCCCAAGGGAGGTCGATCTGGGGGGATCGAAAGCTGGCACGAGTCGACGGGAGCGAAGCTCATTCGACGAGGAAACGTCGTCGTTTGGACACTTCCGTTACGTAAGACCCATGGTCCTCGCAGCAAATCCTTTACAAAACGGCCACGTTAAACGCACAGGAACGATTGTTCTCGATTCCGGCAATCGCGAGGGAGACACAGCCGAACGAAGCATTGAGGAGAACAAAAATGAACAGGCATCGTCGATTCGCAGTGTCAATCGCGAATCCTCGGCCGACCGACGTTTCTTCGCGTTTGCGAAAGGCGCAACTTGTTGGTCGAGACTCCGTGTGAACCGATATGTCCAGACGGTGAACACTGAAACGGGTGTTGGACGAAGGGAAAGTACAGGAACGCGAGATTGGTAACGGAAGTCTGGTGACAATGGAAAACTAAACTGGAAGCAGGAAGAAAGAAGAGCTGCTTAGGACGTTTCGCCGAAGAAACGGACGCAAACGTATTGGGAACATCACTTGGGCCAACTAGGAATAATAGAGTGGAACAATAAGCAAATAAAGAGAAACTTCCTAGACGAGATATATCTCTATAGGCTTATATACATAGAGTATACATATAAATATATATATATATAAATATATATATAAATAAATATATCTATATTTATATATATATTATACATTACACATACAGATACAAGTTCTAGTCTCTGCTGGTAATAATGATCAATTATTAAGCCTTAACGTTAATCACGGATTTTTCAAATAGACAAACTTACTGCTAGCCTAGTCAGAATGAAATCGAGGATGTCGAGTTCTATGCGTAAATATACTTTCCTCGAAACGATCGTTTCTCTTTGTTTTCTCTTCGATATCTAGCGCAAAACTCGCCGGTATACACAGGAGAGCAATATACATGCGTATTGTATAGGCTTCGAAACGTGCGAGTATCGTCGCCTCGTGTGGCTGTAGCGAATCGATCTTCTTTTTCCTTTTTTTTTTTTTTTCTTTAAGAAAAACGCATCTCCCCGCATAGTCGCCGAGGAAATGCTCACTCCCTTCGCGTGCAGCGAATTCTCATGGGACACGCGAATGTTGATCTTCGATGCAGAGAGTGGAACAATCAGTTCGTGGATGTACAAGATGTTCGTGATCTGTTTTTAATCGGATGAACTTTTAACGATCTTCTGGGGTAACATTTGTACGAGTACTTTTACCGTGAAAGTTCTGACCGACTTTGGAATTATACATTTTCTGGGTGACTAATAATTACAATGGAAAATTGGTATGTCCGTCAAGTCGGGACTGCTTCTTCGAATTTCACTCCTTTAAGTATTCGAATGGAAGGTTTGATTGGAAACGTTGCAACTATTTAATGAACTTTCGTGGACATATTTTCGAATATATTGGCACGCTGTCACGGCTTTGGCAGCACGTCGCGAACATTCTGTAATCACGACTATTGCTCAGGAATGAATAAGAAGCTAAAAAAATTGCATGTGATCTCATGCCAGGGATGAAGAAATAAGATATATACCGCGAAACGGAACCAAAAAAAAAAAAAGAAAAAAAAAAGGTAAAAGAGAAGGAGAAACAGAGAATTGAATTATATTCTGCATATATAAATATATTTATATTTTCTACGTAGGCTATTGAATATTGCGGCACGTAAAAACAACCGTGATGTTGTCGACACTGTAAAATATATGCGTAAATTCAAGTATAATTTCTAAGCTACTCTAAGCGCGTGTGTATGCGTGCGTGTGTCGTAGACCAATGAGGATTCTCCTTTTTACATTACTATTCTCATTGACCATTCGAGTAGATGAAGACGTACTTCGATATTCACTTAGCAATGTAATCCAGAGAAATCCTTAGGTGCACATGAATCATTTCGAAGGCAGAGTTTACCTACGAACAGCAAAATGAAAGTCTTGCAAAAATTGTTAAATTAAATCGTTGCCTTCACACGATTATTACGATACCCTTTCCACAAGGGTATCACTTGGAACATAAATTACAGGATGCAATACACTGTATATTTAATTGAAAGTTGTACACCATCGCCGCACTCTTCTGTTCCTCATAAATTCACAATCAAAGGGGTAAACTTGATCAGTGATCCAGTAATTAGACGATTCTTCGATTTCTTGACTTTCAAAAGGCTTTCCCTTCAATTTTCAGAATTATTCTGCATTCTACACTCGAATGGTCGAACGTATGGGCACTTCCTTTCGAATGCCCTGAATCGTTCGATTTCATAGGACGCACGTGTGCCCTCGAATGGCACAAACGTATTTCAAGAGCATCGCATTGCATTCGTTTTAATCTCGACTACTCACCACTCTCTCACTCACTCTCTCCCCCCCTCTCTCTCTCTCTCTCTCTTGAGAGTTTAATCGATCTCTGCGCGGGAAGGACCAGTCTCTTGTTAACTAGGATAACATTTATAGTTGAATGAAATATTGCACTGAAAATATATACCGTTTTAACTATGTAATTGTAGAGTCTAACTTAAACGCAGTTCTGTAAATATATACATGTATATATAAATTAGTTATATAGCAACGGTAGGGAACATTTCTTAAGCGATGCGATTTTTAGGAGTATTTTTAAACCGTGTAAGCGAAGTATTATGCACGCAAACATTCCATTGTTAGAACCTTTTGCGCTCCACCCCCTGATTAAGTTTCTATTCGTATTCGTTGTCCGTATGGAAATGTTGTTTTTCGTATTTTTAATAATAACTTAATATTTCTTCTCAGTAAAGAGATTATTATAATTGTAAAGAATGAGTTTCAAAAGTGTTCTTCTAATTAATTTCTAATTAATTTCTATTTGGCTGGTAAATTGTTAAAAATGTAGAATTTCGAGGCCCCTTGCATTAATTAACATTTGTCATATTGGAAACAGTAGATAAAAGATACTTAAGTGTGGTTTTTGTCACAATTATAATACACACATAAAGCAGGTAAAACAGAAATAGAAGAATTTTCTTAGTTTCACTTTTAATTTAATCTGATTTAATTTCATTTGATTTAAGTCAGTTCAATTTCGATTCATTTCATTTCATTTGAGTTCACTTGATTTTTGTCTAAGGTGACATCTACCCAAACGAGTTATTAATAACCCTTTGAATTTTTTGGTCACCAATGTTAACGTATGTATCGGAGCGCATTGGATTAAAATTGCTACGTTAAAAGACACTCGTCGTTTCTTTCCTCTTCTATCATTTCCTACACAATAATTTAACAACAATAACGCTCGATGCCCCGGGGGCATCCCGTTTTCATAAGTAATTTTAAGTCTCACGTTCTAAATTGAAACTGACAAGGTCTAGTCGACGTATCTATACAAAGCGTCGATAATTTTCACTACCGCGACCACTTTTCAACGGCGGTCGATTTACGTTTCATGGAATTGTCTAGAAAAATGTCACCACCTCGAAGGGTAATTTGATACTCTGTGAAACGCATTTCTGCATGCTACAATCGTACGATATAAAAATTTTACGGTGCCTACCACGCGACTAACTCCGCTGTAACGCAGCTAGCAAAATATCGACGATAGAATTTTAATGTTAAGGTGGCATTGTAAATAACGTATACGGCACTGTAGGATTACAAAACTATGTTCATTATGTAGGTACGCCCCGTACGTACAGCACGAGTTTTGCAAATTTGTTAAATCGAAAGCAGCTCGACGTTACATCGTTTTTATCTGTACAAAGTGAACGTTTCTCGCTGAATGTTTCGGAATATAAATGAAGATAACGATGGGGGCTTGCAAACCGGGAAATGGAAGAGCTGGATTAAAAGTGTTATGAGTGGAAAACCGAATAAAATCAAAATCCAAAGCTGGTAAATGAAACACAAGAAAAATGTCCAGCAGATATTGTAGAAAAATATTATTGTAATATTTAAAATCCTATAAACAATATTGTTAAATCCTAAAATATTAGTATAAAATTTGAAATATTATTTAAAATGGTCAAGAAATTGATTGTTGATTCAGTTACATAAATAATGGGTCTGATAAAATATTTGAAAACAGAAAGATAAATAGAAACATTTTGTATTTTTAATTACTGTACATTATGGTGACGAACAATTCTGCCGAGATACAAAAATGACCATCGTAAAGTAAACGATAATAAATTTTATTCGGTGTATCTATGCGAAACAGAAACAGCGTAAGATACCCATATCGCAATAATATATCAAAGCTTTCCTCTTTAGAATTGATTGCGAATGAAATTTTCGCGTGGATTACTGTAAAGTTATTGCAGCTTTACTTATTCAAAACAGTTCGACGAGAAACGTTTGCTGCAATCTCGAAACTCTTTGTCATTAACCTTAACATCGAGTATTAGTATAATTGATTAAGCGGAGAAACGAAATTATTTAGCAGAATGACAAAAAGTTGCTGAATTTTTCAAATCGAGCATCATTCGGTGATTATATTGCCAACCACGAGTAGAGACAATCAACAACGTGTACATAAATTCACGCAGGAACAATAAAAAGAATGATATTGATAATTTCATTTTACGATAAAGTAGTCTTGTAAATGATGATTATTAACATCCTTCGTGATTATTCGAGGAATACCCCGAAATTATTTGTTGTATATTTAATCGATTAAGGATGTCGTACTGGTGTTTGAAACGAAATGGTTTTGTTAATTTCGAGTCACAAAGAGCTCGAGTTTGGAAAACAAATTTCTTCAACGACGCAGCTTTGTCACTTAATATTAAATATATTTGGGAAATTACTATGGCGTCTAGTACTGGACACGTTTTGTTGAAAATAAGAAGAACAGTTCGAACTATATTCGGTATAACATAATACCAAGGTGCAAAGATATTGCTTTAAATATTTTTTTAATGAATCCGATCTCAAGATGATGATCTTAATCGTGAATGAGTAATCGTGACGATTTATTAGTTGTTACAAAATTATTGGGATCTGTTCGATGCTATTCTAAATTATTACGTTATTTTCGAGTCTATAATTTTTGCTTTCTGGACATGAATATTATAAGAATTGAAAATGTTAATATTGTAATAATTCATTCTGAAGATGACCAGTACAAGGGAAAATTATTTTTCAAATAGTCGCAGCTTTTTGCACGAATGAATGATCTACCTTTCACGGCCTGTTGTCTTGACAATATAAAATGCGGGTGACGTATTTTGATAGTTGGATTCCTAAAGTCCACCGCTTTCCCAATATATAATACTTCTGCCACTAACATTACCTAAAAGTGTCCCTTAACAATGAAACAAATGGCATCAGATCGAAAGCACAATCTTATTGAAATTAAAAGAATAATTTTTCTTTCGAACAACTTGTTAACTGGACCACCGTAACGTCTACTAACTATAAAACGTTTAAAATAATTGAAGTGAATAGAAATTGTTCGTAAATATTATCACGTATATACGTATAACACGGTAGTATTCATGAATGCTCATCAAAATCTATAGTGATTGAAGAAAAAGGAAAAAAGGAGAACAACTGAGATGTTGAAGAGAAAATGAACCTCGCTAGTTAAATGATTATAAATCGGGAGCATAATTAGAAACGTTTCATTGCTCTCCAGTCAAGTCACTGATAAATTCTTGCTTCGGTTCACGTGTAGAAATTGTAAATCTTGTTATTACGCCTGTGCAATAGATATGCTTAAAGATTAGATCATATTTTATACCTTTTTTGGCAAAATTCAATTATTCCATTGGAGAACATGTTGTTCAGCACGAAGAAGGCAATTCTAGGTAAAATGTAAAGGAAAATCTAAGGATATGTATAAAAGTATATATTATATATGTATAAATACACTCGTAACGATATTTTGCAATTTTTATAAAATGATACAGTACTGATACAGTGCATCAGTGGAATAATAATTTATTCATGAAAAGTGCAAAATGTTGGGGCGGAGGTTGTGAAAAGCAAGTAGTGTTCGCGAATCGGCCGAAAAAATGTGTACATATGTATATGAATATCATCAAATGTATAGGTATATACGTTATATAAACATATATATATGTAGAAGTTATTCTTTGTAAACCCCACGTAGTTGGGATTAGAGGACAGGTGGTGTAATAAGATTTCAGTTACTCTCATTAAAACACTATCTTTATTATAAATGCGTCGACACACGACGTTACTCAAACACACGATACTTTTCCTTACGCTCTGTTTCCACTCTCTCTTCACTCTCACTTAGCTCTGCCTTAGCTTTGCCTCATTCATTCTTTATATTCTTTCACTCTTAGTTTCTCTTTCATTCTATTCCTCATTTGCTCTCACTCATTTAGGACACACCCCGCAGTCATCCCTCGGTGGTGGTCGGTCCCGACCACCCGAACCCTTGGGCCACTGTACCCCCCCCATACACACGACCTTCTCAAGTACTCAGCTCAGAACGTACCTTTCATACATCGCAATCATTCTAAACATTCACGCAGTATTTCCAATCCTACACCCGACCATCCTAAAAAAAAGATATCTGGCCTCAGATATCGCATGCGTTCCTTGGACATTTTTTAAGCCTACCTCGCCTTCTCATCGCACATATGCGGTCAAGAGGCTTTTGCCTTGACTTTGACATCGCAAAACTCACGCCACCATCCATTTCTGGGTTTTTCCACTGCGCTTCCCTTAGCGTACTGCACGTGCGTTTTTTGCCTTCGCCTACCGACATGTATAGCGAACGGGGGTAGCGACTCCAGACGTCCACGTGCGTAACGTTTTTACCTGGACGGTGTTTGACGGTACATTGTAATTTCCCAAACTTACGGCTCGGGTAACGCTCTCCCGCTGACGTTTTCTCGCTCGCAAAACTGTCATCCTCGTTTGCTCGCTTGATTTTACCTTCTCGCAAAGACCGTGGTACAGCTAATTCAATCTTATTGTCTCTGCTTTTGAACAAAGGACCCCCACCTACATGATTTCCTCTAATCAGTTCGATTTTTGCTGAACAATCAGGCATACATTTTTCCAGACGCGCGCTAGGGATCAGAACGCTTTGCTTCTCTTTTACTGTTGTCGGTTCAAAGGACTTTACAATTTCTTTACGTTGGGCTACTACTTTTGGCTTTAATGATTGCGCGCTTCGACTCTCAGCTACGTTAACTACATTAACGGTATAGGACATATTAGCTTCAGGTATAGCTGCAATTCTTTCGTTACCGAGTCTAGATGTTACCTGCGACTTTGTAAAATATGGGAGTGGTCGCTCTACCACCTCGCGCTTACATACCGAAGGACCAAACGTGTCGTCCTTTACGACATGACCTGCGTGTCCTACGAAAAACTCGCGCTCGCAAACGAGTGCCCCCTCGATGTCCTCCTCACGCGGTGTTCGCCGCGCAGCTAGGCTCTCGTTGGATGCTGGCTTCTCCTCTGCTGGGCAGTTCGCCGCGACGTGCCCGAATCCCTGGCAAGCGTAGCATTTGACCGCCTGAACCCCTGACGGACAACCCGCTGCTCTGTGTCCTCTTCCTCCGCAGCTGTAGCACCGTGGCACCGCCGGTCTCGCCTCTGCTACCTGCTCCGTGTACTGCGCTCTCCGTCGCTCAGTGTCCCTCGGCGACCCCCTGCGTGCTTCGCTCGCGCCGGCCGACGGACTCAAGATTACGCCCTCGAAAGCGGCCAACATCGCTGCTCCGCTCGAAAAACATTGAATACGAGCCTGATTTTGTAGAATTGAATCTGGGATGCCCTCGATCAGATGTTCAACCATCTCGTCTTGAGCGACGGGTACCCGATTCGCCAATATAATTTTCTGGTGATAATATTCACAGAACCGCTCCTCCCGTTTCCACCGTCGACTTTCAAACTCCCTTCGCCGTAAAGCCTTGTTCGGCACGAAAGAGAACATGGCACGCATTTCGGCAAGAAATTCGTCCATATCCATAACTATGTGCTCCGGTTTGGAATGAAACCATTCCATAGTCTTACCCCCCAGTCTGGCAATGACGAGCGTTTTCGCCTCATGACCACTAAGCTGATACGTGTCCATCAACAGTCGCAACTGTCGTTCCCATTGGTCAAATAGAACACCATTGCCATCGAAGTAACTCAGCATGCCAGCAATATCTTGAATTTTCACCTTTGGCGGCACGTGTTGCACATTTTGAATCGGACGGGTTGCATTTGTACGATGCTGATTCTCTTGCTGCATCGTCGCGAGTTGCTGGCTAATCAAGTCCAGTTGATCCTGCATCCTTCGATATATCAGGTTATCACGCTCGTACGACGTATGTTGTGCTGGAACCTCACTACTCTCCTCACTAGTACCACTTTCGGGGAGCGCTCCCACACGCGCACCTGTCGGATCTGCATCTAACAGTCTCGTCACTACCTCAGCCTTATTGCCGGTGGTTTCTAGCCCCAACGCACCCAACCTCTTTTTCAACTCAATCAAAGTAAAACCGTTGTAATTGATCGCACTCATGTTTTATAGACAATCAGACGACCAGTAAGCCCACAATAAATCGCACAACGACGATCACGCTCACTACACTGACAATCTTACACCTCCTGTTACCTCGATCCCGGACGAGCCCCCAAATTGTAGAAGTTATTCTTTGTAAACCCCACGTAGTTGGGATTAGAGGACAGGTGGTGTAATAAGATTTCAGTTACTCTCATTAAAACACTATCTTTATTATAAATGCGTCGACACACGACGTTACTCAAACACACGATACTTTTCCTTACGCTCTGTTTCCACTCTCTCTTCACTCTCACTTAGCTCTGCCTTAGCTTTGCCTCATTCATTCTTTATATTCTTTCACTCTTAGTTTCTCTTTCATTCTATTCCTCATTTGCTCTCACTCATTTAGGACACACCCCGCAGTCATCCCTCGGTGGTGGTCGGTCCCGACCACCCGAACCCTTGGGCCACTGTACCCCCCCCATACACACGACCTTCTCAAGTACTCAGCTCAGAACGTACCTTTCATACATCGCAATCATTCTAAACATTCACGCAGTATTTCCAATCCTACATATAATATAAATACAAGAATATTCGATTGAAAGTAGATTTGCTTAACGCTTTGCGCGTCGCTTTGTTTTTTAACAAAATATGTAATACTTTGATTGATGGCTACCCTTTTAATATCTTTTCTTTTTGATTTAATTGGTACTTATTTATTTGTAAAGAATAACGGATCGCTTTAAGTTATGAGACTTTATATTAACACTTTTCATCTCAGACTCTATTGTATTTCAATTGATTAGTTTTTTTTCATCACCATAACACGTGGATTCTGTCACAAAGTTTAACGAATCTTTTTTATTTCAAGTAAATATAATAGCAAAACTACAAAAACTGACGTAATCTTGTGACCCTTGCCTTTTTCTGTACACCGCTAGATAATTTTATTGCTTTGTTTATGTTCTGGATAATTCGTGCATGAATTTAAACATTCGTGAACAAAACATGTTCCTTATCTGCAAGAGAAATCTATTTTTATTTACCATATCTGTTGTTCTCTAAGACGACAAATTTCTCCAAGTTTTTCGATGCTCCCTAAAAGAAAAGAAAAATAAGAGGCGCTTCGCTCTCAAATGAAACTAAAATATTTCGAATCTACATACTTCATCCTGTACGTAAGTCGTTCAACCTCCGTGAAAGCGAACGAAAAACATTCCGAGGATAATTTTTTAAGAAGTAAGAAAGTATTATTACAAAGCCGAACGCAAAGCGTTAAGAACGATAACTTTAAAACTATATTAAATATATTGAACGAATTGTAATCCGATATGCATTATTAACACATTGCGTACAATTTGAGAAAAATCTCGCATATCTGTATTTTCTGTTAATTTCATACCGACCTCGCAAATATGATACATAGAATGGTGCCATATACAGAAAATGAAAAAACCGGCATCACGATTAGAACGAGGAATTTTTAGTTCTAAATGGATAATTGAATAAACATTTATGCGAAACTCAGAAGAACAATAATATGTAAAATTAAGCGAGCTTAGGATTTAATAATATTCTATATCTGACGCTATAAAGCGACAAATGCGTTCTCTGTAAAAAACAAAAATGTCGAAATATAAAATAACATACGGGTAGTACGTTAAAAATTGCAGTGGGGTTATGCAAGAAGAAATATAAAAAGTCACATAAACCGTCAATATAAATGTGCATATAAATAAGATATTCTATTAGTTAATATCATTTAATTATCATATTTTATGTTTCACTTTGACTTGAAACATTTGTTCTACCTTAACTTCTCGGCAGTAAAAGAATTCCTTATGATTCCCTTAATTAATATACTATAATAAGAAAACCAAAAAAAAAAAAAACAACGTGCAGGTACTTGCATACTTCTTTTTTATCGCTGTTTGAATAGAATTTTCAGTGGCGTTTCGTAGGCAATGTGTTAGGATGATATCGGGTCTGAATGTGGACGGCAAGAAGACAAATAGAGTTACGGTTTTCCTATAATAGAAATTTCGATGTACTTACAGCTTGCAATTAGAATATGTGATATCGAGCGAATTGGTCGAAATGCGGAGTCTTTCTACAGTTTCCGTTCAATGAAGACGGTCCAATTTTATTTATTCGATTATCATGCCTCTATCTGCTCATAATATCTAAGATGTAGTTGCCATTTGATCTTCGAAATACTTGCTGTAGTTACGAATAGTCGTAATTTCTCCTGACTCCAGTTCTTCGATTATACGATACACGTGGTTGTACCAGGGATTGTTGGAAAATTATTATAATAATGCTGATCGATATTAAGCAAACGGTAACAATCCTTGATAGAAACGTGAAAGCTCGTTGCAATGCAAATATGTACTATGATAATGTTCAGGGCGAAGTTAAGTCTCGTAGAAATAATTGGCAAAAAAGCCTTTCGATATAATTAGAACCATGTTCATATAAAAATTTGAACATTCGTTAGAAAGCAATATTTAATATTATTCTGATCAATGGGGCAACGCGTTCCAGCAGTTTCCAATTACATATAATCCCAAATTAGTTAGCGATATAATATGTATTGTACAAACGTGTGGCGAACAAATTTTTCTTCCTGCATTTTTTCCTAAAAATTGACATCGTACACGTCAACCTCTACGAAGGGTATTTCCATAACAGTATACATTTGTATAAACTTTGCGCACCATAACAAATGTTCTGCTATTTATTTTACGATAAATAAATTTTGCGTAGATTTATTTTTATGCACAACATTTCTTTCTAATATAAATCTGTAATTCTGTAATCTGTAAATATAAATACATATTCATTTCTTTTGTTTGCGTCTAACATCTTTCCAATCTTGGCCACAAGGAAGCAGAAAAGGTTATCAGACTTTTCATACGCAGCTGTACGTTTACATACTAATCAATCTCGTAGGGACATAGAAAAAAAGAATGAGCAGACCAAATTCTCGCTACACTTTACACGTTACTGTTAAGATAGTCGCAATACCGCGTCCATTACGTATTGGACCCAAAACTTTCTTTACAGAACGAACAAAATTTTCCATTTTTCCACGATTCCCAATAAACTGCCCTTCTGGAATTAACATATCCTGACAGTTCCGATGGTTCACCTTCAAATGCTTGGGTCGTGCCTTGTGCCCAGTTTCTCGACGATTCTAAGGGGAATAAGTTTCCAAGATTCTAACATAGAAATGTCGGGAACTACCAGAAGGTCCATACTCGCGGTTTAAAAATTTCGTAACAGTGTTAACGTCCACGCTATTGCCATGATTTTCTTCTTATTCCTGATTACAATAAAAGATGATACCGGGGTGAAAAAATCCAATACTTTTTTCCAAAGACAACCACCAATGAAACCAATGAATTAATTCATAATTAACAATATCTCGCATCCTCAATCGTAATACATTGGATCGAGAATAAAAATATTTGAATTCACTTCTTCTGCCTCATTCCTTAAACTTGTAAATGAAACTGGCGATTACATCAGTCCGAATTATTCAAGCAAAATGCATACAATATAATCGCACGCCATAAGCGTTCGTTACATTCGAATAAAATGGAAGTGAAGGAAGTAGCAATTTTTTAAACATGCTGAATGTTATATATTCTTTATTTAAATATCGACTTGCATCCGAGGGAAAGGAATTAATGTATTTCACGCTTCCGAGCGAATTTTCAAACAAAATTTACGCTCGGATTTTCGAATGAAATTAGAAGTTGAAACTAGATTCTCCCTTCCCAATAAGAATCCAATAAGAATGACGGCGATTGAAGCAACGGGTTTCGCGATGCAGCAAATGCCGAATCCGTCTCGAACGAAAGAAAAGTGAAAAGACGAGATAGCAGTAGCTCGACGACAATACTTGTTCACTTTTTGACGCTTAGACGATCGTAACGATCACGGACGACACACGGAATCACATTCGACACTCTCTGGAAAATACCCTGGTTTTACTACGGCTGTCTATGGTCTCTATACATAGTTACTTACTGAGCAAACGAACTATTGAACGCGACTATTAATTACGATTACACCAATCGATTGCGCAGAACTATCTTTCATTGCGATAGAATTCTACTTGTGTGTTGAAACTACAAATGGTAGATTTGTTGAATGAGTCGAATGATTCGAAGAATATTTGATGCGCCACCAAATATTCAGATGTAGTCTGTACAGTATATTGGTTTCAATTTGTAAAGAAACCTATGGCAATTGTGGTCAGAATTTCATGACGTTTTCTTTAAAACTTCGATTCGTTGCAAGTGAGATAATTACAAGTCGAAATCACTCACCTGAGGAATAATAAAAGGACTGTCATATGTTGAACGTTTATTGTCTGTCATCTATTTTGCTGTCGTAAATATTACTCCGCGTTTCAGAAGATACTTTGGAGGATGTGATAATTAAATATGAGTATAATACAGGTACGTAGTGATTCACCGGGTACAAACCACGTAAAGTAATAAAACTGTTTCCAAATTATCGATCGAATCTATCTTTTAAATATATGAATTCTGTATCATAAGTTATAATCATCTTTATTTTCGAGGACTATTCGGAATAATATTTGAGAGTGTTCAAAGGATAATAATAAATATTTAACAATCAGGGGTTCTTTCAAGTTGTCGCGAACAAGAACTCAACATTTCAAATTGGCTACCATTAGAAATATAAAATGTTGCGACTTAAAACAAAAATTATACTGTTTGGCGTTTCAACCTTCGCCCCTGTAAACAAATTGCATATACACGTATATCACGGTTGCCATTACGCACACATGCTCCCAGCTATAAAGTAGAATAAAGTTTCATTTAACAGTAAAAATTTGTACGACAATTCACGCGCAACTCCGTTTGGTGGGTTCGTATTAATTTCATCGTAATACAAGAACTGATATAAACAATATCGACGCCACGGAAATAATATTCCTCGCGGTTCGTATACGGGTTCTGAAATCGTTCCTAGCATGAATCTTTTCCAAGGATCGTGACAAATGAACACATACCACGAATTCAAATCCTGTACCTGTCATGGAATGCATAAAGAAATATTAATACGTATCTTCCAAACGATCCAGCAAATATTATTAAAACGGTATGTCGCGCGACAGACACACATTGTAACTATCAAAGTTGTTCCAACCATGCACCACGAAGTATCTGTAAAATAATATATGTAAATAAATATTAAGAGACGTGCGATTTGTAATAGATTACGCGTACCGACGCTGTACCGTTAAACCGCAACCGATAAAGTGCAGAGACGCGTTGAAAATTTAAACTAACACTGAAATCTTATTAAGTTCGTTGTAAACGGTTAAGCTTTTGTACTGGCTGAGTGTGTGTTTCTACTCTTTCCTTCTTCTTTCTTGAACTGTCTGACTTGCAAGTAATTGTGGGTGTATATTCAATTATAAATAATTATAGACGTTTACGTTGGAAATATTGGTATAATTGATAATTGTATCGATTTTTACGATCGCGTTGAATACGTGTAGCTTATCCGGTAAAAGCGGGGCCAAGATCATTTAAGGGTGGTCGATACTGGATAAACAAACAGTGAAACGATGGGCAATAATTCGATTAAACTTTGTAGTTTTCGTTCAACGTAACAGCATCGGTTTATCGATATTTCCGTAAACAATATATGTTCCAATGCAATAATTAGTCGAAAATGATAGATCTCTGAATGTCTTAAAATCTCCAAGTCTTAAAAATTTCTTCAATTCTGATGAAGCGTTTGATGAATCACTTGTCACTTTCTAAAGCTTGGTGGTAGGGAAGAGGTTCGATGGACAAAGTTATACAATTCGCACGATGCGACCCGTGTCGCGTGGTTACTCGCTTTGTAGACGAATTTAAATATTAAACCCAGCAATACTCTGCGATCTTAACGGTTAGTATTCTCGATACCAGCCAATTTCTCACGATTACTAGGTGCGCAACCCTTCGATAATTTAACGTGTTCAAGATGGCTCGAGGCTTCGATGCAAAACTTAATCTTAAAACGATAACGGCAACAGAAGTTATTCTCTTGAATTTCATTTACCAACTGTAACAGATATTTGATAAAACTTCTGAACGCATCGTCGTTCAATAACAATAGCTTCTAGGCAAACGATTAGCATAAAATTTTTCAAATTACCATACAGATAGGGTTATCGCGGTAAATCGTAATTAAGAATATAATTAAACGAACTTGTTAGCGGATAGTGAAACAAAAGTATATATATTGGAAAGATAAGTAGTATTATGAAAAGTAATATACGTCGCTGATTCTGTGACTTCTTTTGCCTTCTCTACAACTATTTTCTAATTATGCAGGGCAACCTACACGCCGAATTAAACGGATTAGGAATATTAGAAATATGCGCGTTGGCCGCCTCGAATAGGCCGCCCTGACGCACCATCCCTCTTTCGATATATGTATTAGCAATTAGATGAGGAATGTTTCGGACGATCGTAGTACGTAAAACAACGCGACACTTCTATTAAAGCAAGGCTCCTAAGAGTGGAACAATTTCTTAGACCTATTACCCATCAATACTCATTATTATATAATAATATGCATACGGCATGTAAATAAGGACAATTCGAATGTAGCCGGAAAAGGTATTCACTTAAAGAGCAGGGAAACGGCACTCCGTCGAACGAACCCAGTGAATTTAATTGTAAATTGAAATTAATCTTAACGAGCTATATGAAAATAACATATACTTCGCAATAACTTATAAGCTATCGTTTATTATTGCGAGAAAATTGAGGAAATTATTTTAGAAAGATACCAGTTACTTTTTCTCATAGAGAATTCTACAAATTCTAATGATAAACAGAAGAATTGCCTTTCACGTCCACTTCTCAAGCGATTTAAGTCAGTTGAATGTACAGGTACTATGTATAAAGGGGTTCGTTCGAAATAAAAGTTCCAAGCAGAGACGATTAATAAAAGCTTCATTAAAACGTGCTTTTCAATAATTTGACTAGTCGTTTCATGAGAAGCAAGAATGATTTATGTAAAATTCATTCTCACACCAGTTCGTTGAAACTAAACGATCGAAACGCGTAGCACACAGTCACTTCAAAGCAGCGAAAGAAATGAGCTCTTAAATTTCTAGTCGGTCTTTTTAACTTTTTTGCAACGTAAACTAAATATTTACATTTGTATGAAAAATACGGTTATACCACAGTCAGTGCAAAAGCAGAGTATTTCGAGGAGTATTAATATTATAAACAGTCGAACAATACCGTGCAATAATATTTATCGTAATTCATACACATCGATCGAACTGTTACACTACTCGATCAAGCGAGAGAGGTGTGTAACGATTCTCGACATTCGCAGTTAAGCGCGACAGATCATCACCGCGGCAAAGATGTTTCGCGATGTCACCTTCCAATTAACCAGAACGGAAAACAACAAAACGTGAAAAAAATGTGTACGCGGCTGGGGCGTCGCCAAGAACTCGTGCGACACTCTTTAGACCTTACTATCTGCATAATAATTTCATTAGCCGAGTTTGTAAAACTGCACATTCTTTCCACGGTCCATCCTCCGATATTTTCTCCGATGAAAATAGAACGTGAAAGATTACAGAAACTCGGTCGACACCATTTCTCCTCGAGGTGGAATGGAATAAGTGAGAATAGAAGGGAAGACCAATTCACGATGAACGAAGGATGAACCGATTTACGATGTGCGCGTTATGTTACGATTAATTTATATCGCGTAAACGTTTAAGCGCTGATACTATTTTAACGTGAATCGTGCGTAATTAATTAATCTCTCAAATATTGTACATTCGCGCCGGCATCGTCTATACGACTATACCATACGTACGTGATTATTATTATGAGATACTAGTGAAAATTGAATATACTATATCTACTATTTTCTGGGGTGTATTTAATTGTTCCCTTCCTGTTTATATGTTTGAATTAATTGCGCAACGTAAATTGGATTGCTGGTGATACTTAAACTATTGAAGCATTTAAGACACGTTTCTGTATTTGTTAAACATTATTTTATTTTTCTCGCTGCAGTTTATTGCAGTAAGTCATTATGTATGTAAAGTCATTATTTGTCATTTACAATTAGGTTTTATGTAACAATGTTTTTCAAACGTGGAATATTGCTAAGTGTAAAGGATTAATGAAGAAAACCATGTTTCACGGAATTTTAAATATTTATGTTTTCTCTGTAAATTTTAATTAACCATCTTTCTTAATTACTGTATAAAATATCGGTTGTCAATAAAAAAAAAAAGAGATATTCTCCGTTATTGCTTCAAGTACATTTAGGTCTGTCTGACATCTGTAGCGACAACTGAAACCACGACGTTCTTAGTACATACTCCACTCACATACTCCATTCTCTTTAACTCTCTCTCTCTCGTGCAAAATGGATCTTCCACGATCGTGTCCAGCTGAGGATAAAGTAGAATACGCGAAGGGATTTATAAATATATTATTTACAATCATGTAAGTTTTCTTATAAAGGTAATACCGTTCTTCTCGGTTGAAATGCTTAATCTAGCATTCCTAGAAATCTGAAATTCTACAATTGTTCTCTTAGTGATGTCTCCGCTTCTATGCATTTAGTTAAAAAGTATAGTCGTTGTTTCGTGACAGCATATACAAAATTTTGTAATGAGTATACCGACAGATAATGTATTATTAACACAATAATTAATTAAACGTTTCCGACCGGATATAATAACTTAGCAATTGAAAGTCAACTAGGACATGACAAATAGAACAACCACTACGAGCTTGATATAGTTAAATCAGCAGCCATCTGTTTGTTGTAATATTCTGTAAATGACAACTTTAAAAAATAGGATATGACAAATATAGTAAATAATACGTTTCTCAGTGTCAAGCTACCGTTCATATACGTGTAAGTACATACTATAATAAAATGTCCGCTCTGTATTTCAGATTTAAACTTCGGGCAATCCAACTTGCAATTAGTAGATGATACATTTGGACATTATAAACAAGTGAAACCATCTGAAAACCAGGTTGGATATACAAATTAGGCTGTTATCGTATCTCTAAAATGTAATTAACCCTTTCAATTCCGGGTTTCCTTCACCCCGTTAACATCTCATAGAATATTTAAAAATATTCATTAACTTGGATGAAACACAAATTTTCGAATAAACTTTCTATTTCGTACATTTAAGGGGATATTCTAGCTTAACGGATAAGAAGAATCCGTTTTTCTATTTACGTTTTCTTAAATTAGTGGCTATAAAAAATAGATCTGCAAAAGGGTTTGTCTGATTTCATAAAAATAACAGAGGTCGGAACGACCGGCTTTGAACTTCGCCAGGCCTATTTCTCTATGACAGGGAGCTATTTATTGGCAGTTACTAGTCATTTGTCTCGACAAAACTGTCCCTTTCGTTTTGCAGAAGGTCTATAGTGCACATGTGCACCCTCGGCAACCGGGTTTCCGAGGCATATCGCAATATACGTCGTGCATTACATCCTCGCCGTTTTCGCAAAACCGTATTTTATAACATGGTAACAACGAAATCTCAAATTCTACTGAGTCGATCGGGACCATCTTTTACACATCTTCGACAGATGTGTCGTGATCGTCCCTGCCAGAATTCGGCAAAAATATTCTTCCGTTTGTATTTTATAGACCTTACAAGACGAAAGGAAACGAAAAAAAACGAAAAATTGCTGCCATTTTAAGAAAAGTTAATTTTTCAACCCGAATCTGCTATCTGCGATAGCTAGAGCCATGCAGTTTCAGAATCTTTTGGAATTTTTTAGTCCCGATGACCAGAACGAGCTGAATCATGGTTACCAATCAAGCCACATTCTTCGAGACGATAAACTTCCGTACTACATACTAGGTAGGTGGAATTTCGAGACCGTGTACAAGAAACGTAATATTACGGAGGTGGCTGTCAAGGGGTAATATTAACGGACGCGTGGAACTTGAGATATTTCGAGGTATCTTGAAGAATAAAGAAATCCTGGATAGGACATTTAAAGTAAAGGGCGCAGAGCAGTTAATTCCGTTACAAATACAGCAAGCTCGCTGTGAACGTCAAAGCTAAAACTTTGTCGGAACAATAAAAATCACTAATCATTGTAAATTCAAGGGCTTCCGGCGTTTGCAGGAAAAGTGGTTTTACTACGACCGTCTATGGTCTGTATACATAGTTCCTTACTGAGAAAACGAACCATTGAACGCGACTATTAATTACGATTACGCCAATCGATTGCGCAGAACTATCTTTCATTGCGATAGAATTCTACTTGTGCGTTGAAACTACAAACGGTAGATTCCTTGAATGAGTGGAATGATTCGAAGAATATTTGATGCGCCACCAAATATTCAGATGTAGTCCGTACAGTATGTTGGTTTGAATTTGTAAAGAAACCTATGGCAATTGTGGTCAGAATTTCATAACGTTTTCTTAAAAACTTCCATTCGTTGCAAGTGAAATAGGACATTTAAAGTAAAGGGTGCAGAGCAGTTAATTCCGTTACAAATACAGCAAGCTCGCTGTGAACGTCAAAGCTAAAACTTTGTCGGAACAATAAAAATCACTAATCATTGTAAATTCAAGGGCTTCCGGCGTTTGCAGGAAAAGTGGTTTTACTACGACCGCCTATGGTCTGTTTACATAGTTCCTTACTGAGAAAACGAACCATTGAACGCGACTATTAATTACGATTACGCCAATCGATTGCGCAGAACTATCTTTCATTGCGATAGAATTCTACTTGTGCGTTGAAACTACAAACGGTAGATTCCTTGAATGAGTGGAATGATTCGAAGAATATTTGATGCGCCACCAAATATTCAGATGTAGTCCGTACAGTATGTTGGTTTGAATTTGTAAAGAAACCTATGGCAATTGTGGTCAGAATTTCATAACGTTTTCTTAAAAACTTCCATTCGTTGCAAGTGAAATAGGACATTTAAAGTAAAGGGTGCAGAGCAGTTAATTCCGTTACAAATACAGCAAGCTCGCTGTGAACGTCAAAGCTAAAACTTTGTCGGAACAATAAAAATCACTAATCATTGTAAATTCAAGGGGTTCCAGCGTTTGCAGGAAAAGTGCTTTCGAGCGTCGATATATCCAACTATCGATCGGTCAAACGAAAAGGTCGAAAAGCGCGGGGCCCAGGTTCCTGGCGTCAAAAGTATTTTGTCGCATCCGGTTTCATCGTCAGGTTTATCCTCCCTTCCCACTTCCTCTGTTCTTTTCCCCACTTGGGCCGGGGATGGTACCGTGGCCACGGATATCCCCTCCAGAGGTCGAGAGTTCTTGCTCTCGCTGGTCCCGAATCAGATTTTTCGTTTTCGTTACAGCTGTCGACGGTGGGCAAAAAGTTGGACCAGCTGGTGTACGAGACAGCCACGATATCGTCCTGTCGTCGCGAAACTTATTCTTAGAAACACTCGCGCTCGCCAGATATTACGGTACAGTCGATCGATCGCTGATCGAACTTCGGGGAATAACCAACGTAGATCCTGCTTTTCCCTAATGTTCTCCCTGTTTCGAGATTATAGTTTGCGACGGAGTTATTAATCTGGCGCAAATATAATTATTTGCAAATAAGTCGCACAGATTATACGTGTATTACTTATTGTGCAATAATAGTATCTACTGCGTACATTAACGTATAATGTATATTAATGTATAAATCAAGTAACTAATATTATTACTCGCTATGTACGTATATTTGAAAATTAACAAATCTTCTCTTAATACGCAATGACTTCAACCTTTGCCTACCGGTCATTATCAACAGCTGAACCTCGATGAACCTCAATGTTCGAGCTCCTTTCCCCATTCCTTGCAGAACCCAAAATAGCCCCCGCTCATCCACCTTGCTAACTATCTATTTTGAACAATCCGCCCTCAAGCTGACATATAGGGAGTTAAAAAAAAAGTATCCAAAACGATAAGGACTTATGGTAGCTACCGTCGAAACGACAAAAAGATATCCAATCGACATAGGTCCTTCAATTAATCCTTTCGATGTAAAACCGATTTTTATCATTAACAAACAATCTATGTCGTGAGTGAGTTTCCCCATTTTTTGGAAGAATACATGAAAAAAGGACGCCATAAACAGTATAGTAAACGCAATAAAGCTATGGAAGTTTGATTTATAGTTTTTTTTTTGTAGATATCTCTCAGCGTTCGCGAGATATTTCGCGAAAAAGAAACTTCTGAACCTTTTTCATCGGTCGATTTCACCCCTTAAAACCTTATTACGGCAGGAATGAAAAATAGGGTTGTATCACGGATGACGTACTACACTTGTACGCAAGGCTTCGTACTTTTCTGAATTTCCGGCATGCCCAAGCTTCGTTGTCAGTCGCTGCTAGTCGCATCAAACAACTTCAGGACCTCGGTCCAAATGATACAGTTCGCGATTGCGCGAAGCAGACTCATCGGTACTTAGCACGTTCGCGAAAGAAAAAACGTGGCCGTAAACTGTGCGTTTGCGATCGGGGCCCCAGCTCTATCCGTCCTCGAGGCACACAGACAGGTGTGCGATACTTTTCAGCCGATCCTCCCAAACGAACACCGAGGCGCGACTTTTCCGTTGCAACGGAACGAAGACATACTCAACGTTTAATATAACAAAGAAGGTTTTTCCTCCGTTAGCGACTGTTCGGACCCAAACAGTAGACTCATGAAGCCATCGAGTTCCTTAACATATAATTATTTACGTTTCGGGTATACTTACTATATTCCACAGCTGCAAGCTATATATTTATAAATTCGTGCATCGCCTTTTTTTGGATTAGCAGGTTTTATTGAAAGTCACAACATTTTATGGCTTTACAATCTGCGAACCTTTGGCTGCACATGTGGACTCCGCGTACGGCACCCTCAGTCACTACATGAGTGTGACCGGTAATTAGGGGCGTTAATTTCCGCTTCTACCAGATTTTGGAATATCCCTTCCGTCACCTTTTTACATGAACAAACCCTCTGAACTAACCAATCAGCATATTACCAACAACAACACGCCCATCCCTAGGGTTTGCGAGTCTTCGTTAAAGCGAAACTAAGTAAGACTCGGTAGTACGACTAGATCGTCGAGTCGGATCACATCATCAATAGTTCCATCAATAGTTACCATCGACACCTTCAAAATCTGTGCAACGCCTCAAAGGTCTTTACACCGCCTTGCGAGGCACTCTTATCAACAACCTTGAGTAGTCGTAGTTAATTATCATTTTGTACAGTAACATGTAAATATACGATTATTTATCAAGTGACACCAAATTTCATCACCTTGCACCATCTAAATATAACTAGCCATCACGGCATTAATTTGCGGTAGAGCGCAACGGTCATCGTGCTTTTCATCAACAGTCAATTCGCGAGCTGAGAACCGTACAGCGACCATGAATTAATCTCTGCTGGTATTATTAATAACTTTTTACCGACAACCCTGGGCCAGTGCACCTGCTTTCCAATCGATCCCTCCGTCCACGATCAACGGTTGTTCCCTCGAGCCGTCCTCGAACGAGCACTTTCGTCCATCTCCATTCGGCGTTCGAACCATCGCAATTTATTAAACGCAACGTACACAAAAGCTCTGCAGGACGTCGCACCTCCCGCGGGACCAAACCCTCGTCGTCGCACGGCTGACCGATGCGAGTAAATTCGAGACACGAGGAGGACGCGTTCGATCAACGCTCCAACCATTTCCCTGAACGGTGCGATCCGGTCGCGTCGGCGACTCGCCTGAACGGCGCCGCATTTACACCATCCGCAAGAAAGCTCGCCCGCCGCAACAATAACGTCTAATTAATCAGCGGCCGGGTAACAACGATGGACGAAGAAAACACTCGGCCGGTTAAAAGGAAAAGATCGTCGCCGCGTCGTCGCGGTCGTGGAACCGAAGAAAAATATCCGCTCGGCATCCGCGGTCAGGTTGCTCGCGTCGTCAGTCAGCCAGCGCTCGGCGTATTCCGGTTTTCCCTTCGATTAAACCTACCGGTGGAGAATGATGATTTCCGGTGGCGTCTGTTTCTTGTCCAGTCGCGGGCACAGGCTGAAATAGCGGCCGGACAGAGGGAATCCGATAGCGTATTCCATTGGCATTGCGCCGATACCAGTTTCAGGCGTGCTTCAGGCCAAACGAAGACGCAGCCGAAGACGGGCCAGCGATGAAGGGAAAAGGAGGGAGGCGGGTTTTTTTCTCTCGCTGCTCTCGTTGAACCGACGTCGGGTTCATTCATGGACTCGTTCCTGGGCGAAATCGTGATGAACGAACGACGCGTCGGATGCCGGCGAGCGAGCCGGAATGCAGCTCTAAAGGGTTAATTGCGCGAATCACGTGAATTGCGCGAGCGCACCGCGACATGGTGCATCTTAATCGGTGAGAATTATCGAGGTGACGCGGGGTGTCGCTGTGGAAGACGTTGAGGTGTTATTTAAGGGGCCGTTCGCTGGGACACTGGTGGACACGGTGGATAGACAGCGCTCTCTTAACCCATCGAGCGTTTCGTTTTATTTTGAACGGGGTGCACCGGTGCGACTTGATTATTTTTAAGCGACGACTCATAACTCCGCGTCCAGCGATAGTTAAACTATTTTGCATTATATTTCTGTACCTTGCGATATTTAAGCGACGACCCTGCAAGGGCAGGGTAAGTGCGCTGGGTATGACATCGATACAAATGGCAAATTTTCGTGGGTGCTTTTCTTTTCAGCACTGGTACCGCCAAGCAAATCGGACTGGACGTTTCGGATTATTGTTGCCTTCCGATTATTGGTAATGGAGAGGTATCGTTGTAGAAATTTATGAACACCGTTAATAAGACAGAACGATGAATGTTCGTTCCACGGCGCCTCGCGACGGTACCAGAATCTGTTGCTAATTCTGGTGTCGATTCGTATTCGTATCGGTTGAAAAATCATTCATATTACTTATAGAGCTTTTTATTGTTTCTTAACCGAACATTTTGCTGCTTCACAAATGAGGGCACGAAAAATTCAAATACGCGGAGAATGAAACTTCAAGTCTGATCGATCTGTGAGAAAAAGTGAAAATACCTGTTGAATATTTGCTATTGATAGTGAATGTGTAAAATATTCTAGAGCAAAATTGTCTCAACGTTCTTAGAAACGGCTTACTAATAAAGATAGTAAGGGAACCAGATGAGGCTCTACTTGGGGAGTCAAATAGGGCCCTGGTTGTAAAATGAGACGAAGCGCATTCGTAGGTATAAGTACCCAGTTCTTCTGGGCGCTTTATTCAGTTCAGATGAACAATTCATGGTGATCAGACATTCCTTCTGAGCTGTTAATAAATACAAGTATTGTGATAAATATAATAGTTATTTTATTTAACACACCATTTCGAAGAATATCAAATCTTTGGAAAAGAGTAATTAGAAATTAGAAATGTAATCTGGTCTTGGAGATAACAGGTTGCTTAAAATAAGGGATTACTCGTATACTGGTTGCCAATACCTCGAACCTTTTCTAAAATACCCTACAATGTGCACGTGTCACGAATATGTTTCTTACTGCACCCAAATTTTACTGTAAATAACAAAGACGAATTCTTTCCCAACGTGACGCGTGTACTCGTCTTTGAACAAAAGAAAAATGCCATCTTCTCGTGTCGAGTATGCTCGACCTACGTACCCAAAGGGTTCGTGCACGCGTACACGTTTTATAAATGGACGTCGACGAAATTGATATTCATTTGTCTCTTAATGCAGAAATGCATGGTGAACCATGGGTAACCATATACTATAAGTCGTACGGGTTAGAGTTCGGATGCGTTTGCTACACGTGTATTGAAATTGTGCAAGTGAAACAGGAACCCCTAATTGCAATAGTGCGGGTTGAATTGTTTGGCTCGTACTTGCGCTGTATTGAAGCGTAGGGAAGAACCTTTCGGTTGAGATTCGCAGAGGAAATGGCTACGGGAGTAGTCTTTGACAAGTGAAATATAATAAATGCCTTGTTTGAGATACGATAGTCTAGAATATGATACGTCGAAGCGTGGACAGTGGGCAGCTGAAGAATATGGATACAGCTTTACTGCTACGCGAACATCCAAAGATTCAGTGATTCTATATTATTTATTCGAGCACTGTACGCCAAATGTAAAAGATCCTCGAGATTTCATTAAACTCAATTGCACTTCCTAATAAAAGCCGTAGAAAAAGTCGCAGCTGTGCCCAACGCGTCGCATAGAAACTTCTGAACGTAAAGGGATAATAAGCATCTGATTTCTTTTCCAACGGAAGCAGACGTCTGGCGATTAACGCGACGATAGTTCTACGCTTTGCTGCCGGACGGACAGCTAAGAGAATCGAGAGGTTCGACGCGCAAATGGAAGAGTTCGGCGAAATACAGTTAATTAATTACAGGCCAGCTACGACACGGCGGACAGGACAATGGTCGGGTTAAGCAGCACCGGCGTTACTATTTTGCCAATGCCAAATTAAGACCAGGCACCTTCTATGGAGTCGTCGCGCAACGAGAACGAGACCCCTCGGCTCCGTTTAATTAATGCGTGCGGGCAATTCTTTAAAATCGCCCGACCCCGCCCACGACTCGTGGCGTGCACACCGCTGACATTCAGACGAATATAATTGTACGGAGCGCGCCTGTAGTACGTAAGAAGCGTGTACCTTCGGCGCAGAACGTGAACGTACGGAGAATGTCCGCGGGACAAGCTGGTAACGAGTATAAGCCCTGTTTAATTACAGGTACGTGTCGTGAAATTGTGCGAATCAACCTTATTTAAGTTAAGTGTCTGCCTGATAATCTATATGGTACACACGAAATTCTTGTACCACATCGATCAGGGTTTAGGACGGTTTGAGACGGTTGAATTTAAATTGCACCACTCTAATTTAGCCACGCGGACGTCGTTGCTGGACCATCGGTGCTCGCGAATAAATTCACCGATAGAATAAACTTCTTCGATGGATCTTTACGCCGCACAGTGGGGTATTTGGCCCGAAAAACCGGACAAAAGTCAATTCTCAAAGTTTTGCGACAGACAAAAATTTTTGTTGTCTGAGATAGTTAAATATGCGAGGAATGGTTGAGGAAAGTTTTCTTATTTGCGAACTCGGGGAGCAGCATTTTTCGTCGAACTTTCGCAGATTTGATGGCACGCATTTCTTTCTTAAGCATTCTATAAAACATCGTTGCTTATTAGCGATTTATAACTCTTTTAAGGAATTTGTGTAAATTCTGCCGTCATGAATGCTTTTAAGGTAGATATATACTACACTTTCCAACAGATTTTACACTTTTAGCACATACATTTATGTAGTTATTAATATTTGAAAATAATCAATATTTCAGTACTTTACGGTTACAAGATTTCATTAACGATTTTGTTAGAGTTTTATATTATATTAATATCATTAAAAGCTCGTTCTGATGTCATTGCATTCAATAAAGGTTTGTGATAACAATGCAACAAAAATTGGTTCCGGTTACATCCGGTTTCACGTTTTATAGTTAATTTATGTTATATGTATGCATGTCAACGGCCTTCGTTACCAGATAAACTTTTTTATGATCGGGTTTTCTTGAACTTGTCAGAAAACAACTCCCAAAAAGTAAAAATTACTGTACTGGCATTTAAGACGTTAATGTTACGCTGCATTTAGTCGAAACAGGGTCGCCTGAGAGTACGCACCAAATTGACCAAATCTACTACTGACCCTATTTTTCAAGGGGTTTGAACAGTCTTAAAAAAAAATGTTTTAAATAAAAGGTAAATGATATTCAGACATCTACAAACTTCAATATATACAATTTCGAAGACAATTTTTTTTTATACAAAATTAAGTTATAATGTTATAAAATAATGTTAAAATTTATATTTAATTTCATAACATTGTAGCTGACGTTAAGACGATTTCAATGGCCTACTACATTATGACATTGAGCCTATAAACAACGCTACAATATTTTTGTCCTGTTTTTCGGGCCAAATACCCCACTGTGCGCCGGTTCAAATCGTAGGTAAGGGTAGTTCTAGGCCGGAAAGTAGATCAAGGATATGATCGTAATTAACATCTTGTTTATAACTCTGCGTCTAGCGATAGTTAAACTATTTTGCATTATATTTCAGTACCTTGCGATGTTTAAACACTGTCTGTATTATTATTCTGTATTCTGCGACAGATTGGGTATGTGCATTTATACAAAAGGGCATCAGCCCGTTTAATAGTAATAACAATAATGTAACGAAGACCAACGCCCAGTCCCAGCCGCAACACCGCGACCAACGCTTGCATCGGCAAAAGCCACGTAACCATTTTGAGACAAAAGCAAACCCCACTCTCTGTACTACCAAAAGATATGAAGCAATGTATCAACCACAAATAAAGTTCTCTTCAGTCTCTACCATCAAGATCAAACAGTCTTAAACCTGATTTACATCACTTAATGCGATACTATCAGTGATCTACGGACCGCTCTTAAGAAATTCTGCGATATTTTATAAATCAAGTTAAATTAACTAAATTTATCATAAAATACTGCACCGAGAAGTAACATTTTACTTCTCTCTATAGTTTTATTCAAACGTGAATAATTCCGTCACAATAGTAATATCAATAATAATAATACTAATAATAACAATAATAATAATAATAATAATAAGGGCATACAATTCGCAAAAAAACAGATAGAATAACATACCTAATTAGCATCTCAACATCCAACGACAGAAACATACAGAACAAGTAGAACGAAAAGATAGAAAAATACATAGAACTAGCACAAGAAGTACAGAGAATCTGGAAACAACACAGAGTATGTACTATAATACCACTCGTGATATCAATCACAGGGATTACACCAAACACATACAAGAAACACCTGACCCAACTTCAATTTCCACCCAGCATACACACATGGATACAGAAAGCTGTCATCCTAGTTCAGTTAAGTAGTTTGGGCATTCCTAAACCAAACGGAAGAGCGGCGTGAGACTTGATATAAGAAAGTGATATAATGTAAAACATAACAATAATAAATTCCATTGTTAGTGGTAGAAAAATCTAAGAAAATGTGCATTATACTGGAACATAAAGAAAATACATATCAATCTATGGAACCCGAACATCCTATTCACCGTCCTTCAATAATTAACAATAATTTAATTTAGATACGCTGTGTGATTTTGTAAATTGTGTACCGTCATGAACGAATTTTAATATATATTTTCGTTTGATCTTTCTGTTCCCGCCAACGCTAATGTTCCACAGAATAAGAACGCCAAGCTGGTTCGCTACAAATTGAACAAGTACATAGATGTGACTGTGCAAGCCAAGCGAGTATTTGCCAGCTCGTATACCCGATTTCAAGTTGAAGCTAAGTGAGCATTGAAAGCGTTGCTGAACACCGATACCCGTGAATTCGTTCAGCCAACAATAGTTGTATGTAAAATATTAGGTACAGAAACGGATGCTTTCCGAGAGGCTTCATAATGATTGTGAAGTCGACATATGGTGGGATATAAAAGAAGTACTGCCTTACGAACTACTGCAACCGGGGAAAACAGTGTCTGCTGTTTGTTACCAGCAACGACTCGTCAATTTGAGCGACGAGATTGAAAAAAATTATATCGCGGTGAAGTCGAGGCACGCGCCACCTGATTCTCCTTCGCGACAACGCCTGTCCGTATGCAGCACAGTCCGCAAAACAAGTCATCTTCTCAGTGAGAAGTTCCCATTGCACTGAGAAATGCTAATTAGATATGGCCCCCCGTTTCAGATCTTTGCAACGTCACTTACCAGGTGAAATGGCGTGGGGCTACCTTATTGTCGCATAGCCGTCGCATTTTTATCGCGACGGGATCTGTAAATTGCCAGAAAAACAGCGGAAAGTCATTGGATAAAAGTGGCCAATAATTCAAGACTGAGCTATTACACCTTTCTTGTAACACAAATTTTCATTTCGCACAATAATCGGCAGGAAGTGTTTTCTACGCCTGGTAAGACAAATTGAATTCTTTCGCCAAGATTCGTTTCCACTCGTTACATGCAGCGAAATGAACATTAAACTTTATCGGTTATCAGTAGAATTAGTACGTGTAGTGTATGCAGGGAGATATGCATACTGCGATTGCAGCGTCACGCGATCAACAATTACAGAAAGGGAATTATTTTAGGGAATATTGGTGGTCTAAAAATTCTGCGAATTGCATGAATATCTACTAGAAGTATGCAACCAACGGTGCACTTAACGATTGCAGTCGATTAAAACATTTATTTCTTTTTTCAATGAAAACGATATTTCTCTTTTAGCAGTATGCGAATTCTCAATTACCGTCTGCCTTTAATGTTATGACGATCGTTTAAAAAATGTATTTGCCATAGATGGGCTCCCGACATTTTCTGAGCAACCGAAATCTACTTTGCTTCTTCAATATGTTGCAAGTGCATCCGAACGTAACAAGTAAACGTTAAAAAAAATCCTGTTTCGATATTTGTAGAATAAAAGCAGCATTTTATCAGAATCGACGAAAAAGAATAGAGAGACATGCGAGTATTATATTTTTAAAGGTGGCGTTCTCAGGCATTTCAGAACTCGAATTTCGCGTGCGTTGCTTTTTGAGTCCCAATGCAAAATTCGTGATTTCAATTTCCCTTTAACTCGAGGGAAATCTCTTGCAAGAATATCAATTATTATTAAATTGACAGCGACGTAATTTTTAACAGGCGATATTAGATTCGCACAGCCGTAATAAATCAATTGCTGCATAGGCGTCCACGTAGTCAGCAGTATATACAGGTAACCCTCGTATAATACGACACTTTGCTCCCAAAGAATGCCGTGTTATACGAAACTAACGACTAGTGCATGAAACATGATTAGATTCCGCAAATTAACAAAGCTACACCATTTTATTTTGATAAGGAACGTTTATTAAAACTACCAATGCGAAACATGTATCACATGTCTTCTTCTTCGTCGCTGCTGAAAGTACCATTAAACTCGAGCACTTGCTATAGGAGTGCCGCGTTGTACGGAAGTAATCTTCAATTTTTAAATCGGGTTAGAACGAAACCCTGCAGCAAGAGTACAACGTTACACCGGGATAATCGTGTATGCAGGTCTCGTATTTAGATCTCTACCCTTAGAGATCTAAAAATCGCTTAGATTTCTACCCTTTCACTCTACATATCCATTAGGATATATTGCATGCGCACCGACGCGTCGCCAGGGTCACCAGTGACAAAGTGCTCTATCAGAGTTATGGGCTGAAATTGACGACCACACGAGCACACAGAATTCGCATTCCAAGTTTATACGAATAAACCTAAAACAGCCGACGACACGAGCCTCTAATAAAACGCTACGAGGAAGGAAGAAGCGTTCTACGAAACAAAGCATTATCTACTTGAATCGAATCAAAATATTAGGTCTACTGGAAAGTTCTATCCGATAATGTCATCTCAAGTTTAACCATTATACGGCTGCCTCTTCTTACCATTGTATCTCTACATACGCGCTCCTCTAAATTACATTAGTACCGACGGAAATTATACTCTTCAGTAAATATTAATAAATGTATCATTTTCTTCGAATACAAAAACGGAGAACGCTTTCCGGTAGACCTATTTATGCGATTCATCAGCAGAAGGAAGACTTTCTCTTGCGATTCTGATTGTGAGAATTTGATTCTTTCAAATAACAGGTCCCCCGGATACTTCCGTCCGTCTCTGAATTCGAAGAAAGTATTACATTTTCAATACATTTATTAATATTTACTGAACAGTGTAATATCCATCGTTACAAATGTAATTTATAAAAGTACACGTGTAGACGTACAATGATAAAAAGAGGCAGCCATGCATGTTGAAACTTGAAATGACATTATCGGATGGAACTGTCCGGTAGACCTAATACATTCTTGTTCGTTACGACAATGTAACTCACGTTATTTCAGACAGAAACTGAAGAAAAATTTTTAAAGAATGTGACTCGCGCGACGATTTATACGCATAACGCGGCATTTCGATGGAACGGGATATCCGCGTTAGACGAGAGCTACCTGTACAACTTGACCATCTAACGACAATTCATTCGAACACATATGCACTTCGCAAGTTTGCATACTGATAGATAAGTGAAACTTTCGTCCACGGTCCTATTTAGACGAACAGCGTCTACAAACGCTCCCATCTAATTGTCTGCCGGAAAGTTCGCCTGGAACGAAGCCGGTCCGTGTCTGAACAGATAGTATAAACGAGCCTTTATCCAGCTGTGATATCCCGGCGGTGTAGGAGAGGGTGCGAGACAAATTGAAGTTTTTCACGAACGAACCTGTCCGTGGACTTCGAACCTGTCTTCCTTCGGCAGAACCGGCCACGGCATCCAGCTGTATCCGATCCTGCTCGCCCTCTTCACGCTTCACGCTCGATGCAATTCTGCGGCCGCTATCTCCTCCGCACCTCGCCAATGGCCGACGCACCTTAAATCGTCGATTTACTGGACGCGTGAACTCCTTATTTTTCTGCCGTATAAGGAACTTGCCGGGCCGAACGTGAGCGTTTAAACACAGGGGAAGAAACGAGCTGCCACTCTCCCCCGTGCCGCGTTTCTTTCGGGCGAAATTTTTGGGGGACGTCTTGCGCGTTTATGGAAACGACGCATAACTTGCCCGGTTTTGTGGTCGAGCTTGTGGGAACGAATGATGCAGCGGGACGACGGGAAAGAAATATTAGACCGCGCGGTGGCGTAGATTGGCTCGGCAGCAGAATTAACTGAACACGCCGGAGCGACGGTTTTCCGATAGCTTGCTTTATTAAATTATGTATGGGGTGTTTACGGAGGATATTTCAAGCCAACCTGTGGAACAGTCTATAAATGGACAAATCTTAAGAGTTCTGTGCTGGACAAAGTTAATTCTCGGGGGGGGCAAAATTATTAGAAACGTTAGTTACGGTACACGAAGAATACGTAGATGAAAAGAAGATCTAGTTGTCGCTATTAATGATTTTGGCAACGCCTGGCACAAATTATTGCACTCTTTTTTTCATCGTGAACGTAGCCACTTATGTAAAAGATTCCAATAATTTTCTTACAATTTTTGTAAAATTTCCCACTTTCATTTTCATAATCTGCCTAACGTGTATCTGTATATAACAAAATGCGCATGTAGTTCTGGTGTTAAGGTACCAAGATGGTATGGATTGTGTAGGAGAATCGTAATGTCGATTCGATGCTTGCTATTATAATATTGACGAGAGAAAGGGGTTAAGAGGGGCGTGAGAAGGATTGGGTACTTTTCAATGGGCAAATACTTCACTGAAATAGACGCGTATTTCATGCACTCAGTTAGAGTAAATTGATATATTGAATGAATTGCGATACGGAAGCTCCTACATATTATGCAGTTATTGTAACACAACGTTACAGTTATTTATACTATACTGTATAATACCAAACAATGCAACAGAAAAATATGTATCCCTAATGCGATCCAAGAAAGGGATATTATACAAACGCGATCTTCAAATATATTATACATTTTAAACAAATATTCCGGGATAAAAGAAATGTAATTTAATTTCTCGCGTCAATCAATTTGTACATCAAATTACTTTGAAAATATTTGCATCCAATATACACTTGCCGAATTGATAAGATTCTCCGACTAAAAACAGAATATATACTATTCTATTTACTACCATTCTAATCTACGTAGTCGTCGATTTCTCACAGTTCAAGTGATATTAAATTGTTCGCATGATTTAATCACGAATATTAACCGAATCGTGTGACATCGATTTGTTTCATATTTTTCCTCGACAAGTCCATTATGAATCAAATATTGAAAGTCCTGCATTTCCCTCTGTCATTCGATTATAAGTAAACGAGGTGATTGTTTCGCTCTTTCGATCATCTAAATAAAAAAACAGCCCCCGAAATGTTCAGCAATGGCAGCCAAACGGTTGCAGCCTGAGCGGAGGCCGATTATTAAGTTTCTGTGCCGGCAGTGTCTAACACGGGACGTTCCTTCCCAGGCCCTCTGTGGTGGCCAAAATTCCTCTTTTTTTCATCCGGTTCCACAGCAAGGCCGTATTAGGAAACCTGCAGTCATTGTGCGTGCCACACTCAACGACGACACCGACGACGACACGAAGAAGGATGGTCACGATGACGTCTGGCCGTTGGGAATGATTCTACATCAAATCTTTTTATACCTTGCCCGTTCAAAGAAACTAATCAAATCGGGAGGAAGTACTGATGTAAAGAACAAAGAAAATTAGTGCGAAGTAGCGTTGGATTGTAAGTTATATTCAACGCTAGATTTGTAGAAAAAGTAAGAAACATATCATGCAAAAATTATATATTTAATGGTGGACTTATGGAAGAGTTTGGATTCGTATTGTGTTTATGAAACGTTGAAGAATCGATATAGCGGCGTAGGTTGGCAAAGTAATTAACTTGTCCATACTATAGCATATGCGTCATTATTATTTAAAATATTAATTAATCTTCGTTAGGGGGCGAACGGATCCATCGAGTAACAAATTCTATAAAATTCGAACTGTCTATTGCTTGTTATAAATGGACACTTAATTAACGAGTATTCAGATACTGCGAGAAAAATCTATTGACAATAAAAAATTAATTAGTCGCGTAGAAGACTTCACAATTTTTTACATAAGATTTAGTACAAGTTCCTTATGCTACAAATGAAGGGGTCAGAAGCCAATCAGTCTAAGTCCAACTTTCCTTGAAAATGAGCTACTTACTCGGTTCAAAAACCTCTTTACTGTTGAAACCTTCAGTTGATAAATCCGTTGATAAAGCAATGGATGACGGCACTAACATCGTTATTTTTTTCCAAGAAATTTGAAAAAGCCTCGTTTATCTCGATTTGACTGCTAATGTTTAACTGACTTACACTGGTTGACTTCCGAATCATCCAAATATCGAATTTCTTTCCAATCCTCCGTTAATTCCAAACCAGTCACCTACCGACAAACAATAATTCGAAAATTTCACGCTTCTGATTCCGCTCGACTTCCCTTCGAACATTCGGTTCAATCGAACTTCGTTCGTCAAATTTCCAAAGTGCATCACGAAAATCCGTGGCCTGGAAGAATCTCGCACGAGGATGCACGATTTCAAGCGCTTCACAGAGCCACGTCCACATCGACCGACGATAAAAAGTCTTCAAGGTGAGCCGGAGAGACGTATGAATGGGCGTATGCATGAATGGCTGGCTATACGCATGGAGCAGGGGCCAGCCAGTGCGTGTGTACACGCATCCTTATTCCATTCCTATGTGTGTACGTATGCGGCTGTGTCTGATCGCGTGCGAATGTCTGCGCGAGTGTACCTGTCCAGCCGAGTTGCATCGTGGACACGGCGCACATGGATCGTTCACCGATGCATCAATGAAACGTTCAGGGGAAGTTTAATTAAAGTTTCTTTCAGGGATTTCCTTTAGCAATCGTTCTACAGCCATCGCGGATACATATTGCAACTTTCGAAACGTTTTTCTTTTTATCGTATCGCCCTTTCGGGTGCTTGAAAATAACTATAATCACAGTTTGGTTAGATTATAGAAGAGTAAGGGGCACAGAAATTCTTAGAGGTTCGTTAAAATTGTTTTTCCTTTTATAATTAGGTTGGTGAGAAGGGTCAGAAGGGAGTTATGTATTACGGATGTAAAAGTACCATATTCGAGGTATCGAGCGCAGGCTAATAGGCATAATTTGTGATTCAGTTCTGTCGTCGAATGGAATGTGTATGTAAATTTTTGACTAATTTTCGTGTAGAATCTTGATCGGTTAAATGAGCGTTGTAGATATTCGAAAGGTATTTTTGTATCTGATGTTGGAGCTTAGAGTGAACATGTGCAGGTATAATTGGCGGTTAGTTTGGCTGTGCGATTATATGTTTTTGTAATCGGTGGTGCAACCATGGCGCGTTTAGAGAAACGTTTAATTAAGTTTGCACCAGAGATCTAGAGATTGTGATTTTGGAAAAATCTGGCTGGATTAATGGTCCGGTGTGGATACAAGAGGAACGTACCGACGATCTTTCTTACGTCCAAAGGATCACAGTTCAAGATACGACCATAACACTATACCGTGAAACAGTGGGAGCCGTCAGAACACAAAGTAGCAAAATATGGACCCATTAAATTACTTCGTAACACAGATTGAAATAACCGTATATAAAAACTAGTTAAGTTGTTCGTACTAAACTTCTCGTTTCGAATGCTCTTTTCAGCTAACAAGAAATCTAAAATAACACCGATTACACCATTCGAAACACTTGTACTTAATCCATGTTTTAAACTTTACACAGTTGTAAAGTTTAAACTTTAAACTTTACAACCAACCCCAGTCATGGGTTTGTTGTCACAAAGTGTTGACTTAGCTGCCTCATGGAGTAACTATGAAAAATATAAATACATTTATTGAAAAAATATTACTGCTGAAAAATCAGATTGGCAGTTGCTACACGCATAAGAACTCTACGTCATTTTAACATCAGGGGGAGTTTCCCCACGATTAGTACCCTTTATAAAATTCCTCACCATTTTATTGGGTGGATTTAATTCCTGAAATAGAATTTAACCAACTACTAAATGATTTCTGCGAATGGAGTCGGCAGCCACACGGAACAACTAGCTCCGCGTATGCCGTGACAACAGAACCCCATTTGCAGACTCGCCGCGTTTTCTAATACGTATCTAGAGTGCTGTCAAATGAATTTTTCAATCTTGCAACATATAAAAATATAAACCCCCAGTGCACTATTAATACTATGAAATCAAAATTTAGAACAATGTAAAAAATACTCAGCACAAGAAAAGCTAATCAGCTGTGTCAACAACGTTTCTATTGTCAGAAAGCAAGCTGACCAAGAAATTGAAATATTTGCAATGTGCTCCGACCCGCGTGATCAGAACGCATGCAAAAGGAGAAATGAACTTTGCGACAATCAGCCCCGGTCTCCCCCACTGTAAATCTATTTAAGAAATAAAACAGCATAGAAAGATCCAACCTGTATAACATAAACGAAGCAGAAACCTCTGCTTCTATTCAATTTATTATTTTCGAGGACAGATAGACGCAACAATGGTTGGAGGATCAGTAACAATTACGTTTTATTATTACAGACTATAAGTAATTGACCTCTTTACAATCGGCGATACGTACAAAATGATTTCACGTCTCGCTTAACAGGATACTAACGATACGGATATAGGACGGTTCCTGTTGCACGTTACCTCGTTCCATCGCTAATCGCCGCCAGTTTGAGCGCAATTCTCGTCGGCGCGCGTCGCTTGTACAAACGATCGCGAACACGAAGATGATCCGCGAATGTAATGGATCGTTCGGGAAGCGAGAAATCGAAAAGAAGCTCACCCTGTCGAAGGAGACGCCACGTGTCTCAGGTACGATCGTTTTCCTCACGCTTCCAAACCTCTACTCGCATCCGCGAAACGTTTGCAACAACCACGCGCTAACGATACTCTTCGTCGTTTCTATCGACGCATTCTTCGTTTATCTCCGAGATCATCCTACAACCATTTTCTCTTTCATTGCATTTCGATAAGCGCACACGCGCCGATGCGAACTATGTACACGCATAAATAATAAATCGCTGTGTGTATAGTGATGATGATAGTAATAATAATAATAGTAATAATAATAATAATAATAATAATAATAATAATAATAATAATAATAATAATAATAATAAAAAGAAAAAGAACACGGCTTTTGATTTAACAAAGAATATAAATAAGACTAGATTTCGTTAGGCGTTGTTAAATAAAATTCGCGTGCAGCGTACGATTAAAAAATAATCATAATCATAATCGCGTAATGATACAATTGCTTTTCTTTCCGCTCTTTACATTCCCCTTCATTCTTCTCCATTTCTGATCTCATTCTCTCCCTCGCATTCACTCCTCTTCGCAATTTCACCGCCTTCTGCTCGCCCCGTGTTCCGCGACGTGCAAAAGTATATTGCAAAACCGAAAGACGACCATAAGCGTCGCCACGGCCGTGGTACGTCGGGCCACTAGAAAGCTGAATTTATCGCGTCACGCCTCTCGTTTTCTTAACACGCCGATTACCGTCCGCGTCCGCTTCTAATCGGCGAGCACGAAACCACACTCTTTGGTTAACAACGACAAACAACGTCCTCTCAGCGCTATGTACATTCCAGTCTCCCATCTTTGGCACGGAGCTACGATCGAATTTACATTATTATTAAAACGCGCCGTGAATTTACAACACGCCGCCTGTCCCCCGGCCCCCCTGCCCCTCCCGTCCTCGCGGTTTCGACATTAATTATCACGAAAGCACCAGGAGCCGTGCTGTCTCTTGCATTAACTTTATCGCTCGCTTGTTCCCTTGTTGAACGATCGATTGACGATTGATTTAAACGACGCGTCGATGCTCGTGCATACACATGTACGTTCGTTTGATGCTTTTATCGAGGATCTGTGAAACTTGTCGGAGTAACGTTTTCATTAAGGGGAACGTATAGAATATGCATGTAACAGTGATACGGCGTTCGAATATATTCGTTTAGGCTGAACGATCTCTGTTGGGCAGAACTATCGTTGGCCAAACAAGAAATTAGGCTTTCGATGAGATTCGAAGCGGATTATACGGGCAAAGTTATGTATTAATTTCGTAAATCTTGTGTCACCTGTTTTAACACTTCAATAACATAAGCGTATTCTTTAAGTTGTCACGAAAGGCAGAACACAAATGAATAGACCGAGTTTCATAGTTTGTAATTGATGTAACGTATGTATGTATGAATGCAACGAGATAAACCGTGATTATGAAAACCGCTATTACATTTGCCCGAACTGAATGTAACGCTAGTTACAAACGTCATCGCCCATCGTCAATTCAGAGTCATAAACTTCATTGTTATAACATATTCTTATATTCGAAAATCTGTTCACGCGTACAAATCGATTAGGGCGCAGAGGGTTAAATAATCGCAAAAATTTCTTAATCGTTCTTCAATGATCAGTAAATTATTATATGTATAGATCAGTGACATTATGTTGCTGTTATGTTATATCAACGTTTATGCAACGCGAAAACTGGTACACAGTGTCATTAATCGAACTGCAGCCATTATGGTTTTTTCTCCTGTTTCTTTTAAAACTGCCACCACGTTCTTCTCGACTGTGAGCGTCAGATCGTACGATTATACGTTTGTAACCAGGACCGCGGTACCTTTGCGCTTTGCATAATCAATAAATGAAGCTGCCTGTAATGTCATTCTAATTCCAATTGTAATTGGCGAACTTAGCAAACCATCGAACGAGTACAATAGTCATCATAATCGTCAAACGTCCAACAAGATTTCAGGCGCCCGCAATCTCAAACAAAAGATACCATCGCGATAATTGACGCAAAGACAATAGAAGGTGAAAATTCATTTCCCACGCCGTGAAAATCGTCGAAACGTCAAACGGTCGCGTACTCTTTTTAAGAGAATGCGATACAGCCAACCCACGCAATTTTGCATGGCTGTGTAAACTGGCGATATTTAACTGTTATGACATTAACAGTCGCCTATTATTAATCGTGATCGCATAGCGAAAGTTATGCGATTGTCTGTTACGTTTGACGCGTTCGACTTTCAACCATCATTGCTGCTGCGTCATCTGGCATATTGAATCAAACGTCCTTTGATATTTCCAAGAATTTTTATGGCGCGGTCGCAGCTCTTTATCGGTGATAAAAGTTTCGTATCAATTCCAGATGCGACGATATGGCAAGTCAATTTAATTAATCGTCGTATTCTATTAGGGTTTATATTACCCGAACCTGATTTTCGATTAGTATAAGAATGTTATCGAGGAGCTGTAAATTTCGTTCAAACACACGTGCAAACAACCTGCATTTAAACAATCTGCAAGTCACAAATTTTGAAGTTTCACATAATTGAAAAGAAAGTTATACTAATGTAGAACCAGGATCGAATCATACAGTCCCGAGCGCAATAAAACGATAAATGCGTCGAGCGTTAGCGACATTTGCAGCAGCGACTACGTACAATGTACGTTCCCTGTCGAAATTGAAATGAATTAGTAAACCGGGACGCGTCTTCGGTAATTGAGATATTGCGACGAGATTATCGAGGCCGTAATGTCGATAGAAAAATATAAACTCTCGGTGAAGTTGTTGACGTTTAATCAGTATTCACTAATTTCTAATCTTGAGCAACGCGAATTCTACGTCGAAAGGTTGAAAAATGTATCGGCTCGATAAAACCGTGAACGTTGCTAAACAGTTTTCTTGCATTCTTCTTTTCGATATCTTTGGGACATAAAATAGTCCCAATTTTTCACGAGATTTATAATAAAAATATGAGATTTTAAATTCCGTCTAAACAGGCAGATGCTGATCACTATAATCCTTTTCAGAAGATAATAATTACTTCAATTTCCCATTGTCCCTTGCATTCGTGGAACACAATGAGAATCAAATTTGATATTTCATTTAATACAAGTCGAACACCGCCTTCGGTGGTCCATTCTCGTTTTCCAATTCAATAATCGTAATTTCCGTCGAGATCGTTCGTCGCGGTGAACTAAAGATGTCCAAGTTACAGGAATAAACCCAGCTGGGCTCGTTTTAATTATACAATTGAACCCGAGTAACTCTGCTACCAAAATAATTGAACCCGTCGAGCAAGAGAAAAAGGAAACGATCTCCTCCTACGATTTAAATACTTTCGATCATTCGAATACGTTCTTCGAACCGGATACTCGTACCGCCTTCAATTATTTCCATTAATTTCAAATTTTTCTATCAATTAAACGGACGGACAGAGCAAATATTTAAATCAACTCGAGTTACGCCGGCGCTACAGCTCGGGCGGACCGAATTTTCCAAGTTTGCTGGAAAATATAGCCACTCGAAGTATTATTCGGAAAATCGATTACTTGGTTTCGAAAACACGAGCCCCACCGTCGGTTTCGTTTCCGCTCACTCGAACGCATGAAATATTGCACCAACTCGTGCCGGAAGCCTCTCCCGCTAAACAGGAACCACCCTGCAAGCACAACCTCGAACGCACCTGTCGACAGCTTCCGCCACGAACCCAAGAAAAGCATCGAAACCGCGCGTCATTCAAAGCAAAAGCAACCGATCCAATCTTCCCCATCCTCCATTCCCATATCAAATCAACCACTGAAAATCATTCACCTGTCGCGCATTTGCTCCCGTCAATTCACCCAGAGCCAAACAAAACGAATGGCGTCAAACTCGAACCGACCGATCGCCTCGGGGAGCAATCTCCGCGTCTCACGTCAGCGGTAGAGCACGATGCTCGTCGACGAAACCACTCGAAACGTCTACCATATTCGGGTGAGACACCGGCGAGGGTAACACGTTCGAATCGCTCTCGACGTCACCGTCGACGATTTCGCCGTCCGTTGCACCCGTTAACTCGCGCACGTTCCCCGGAAGATAGTCCTTCCAGCTTCTGAACAGATACCTGGTGAACTTTCGAAGCTGCCGGAACTTGCAATACGTGGCGCCCTCCGCTGATTCCAGCTGCTGAGTCTGAATTAGAAAGCCCTTCTCCTTGAACGTCTGTTCGAGCTTTTCCCTCTGCAGGGACTTTCGCGTTTTCCTCTTGCGTCGACCTTCGTCCTGATTGTTGGCCCTCTGACAGGGCGGCGGTTGAATCTTTTCACCGGCCGCGTTCAGGAAGGCGCCCGTCGACGAGCCAGCCTGTCCAGCCGATTGTTGAAGAGCTTCTCTGGGGAAGAACTCGTAGCCACGCATACTCTTGTCACCGGTCCCGCTGTAGTATCTGAAGTTTCCTCCAGAGTCCACCGAGAGGCTCTTCTTCTCTTGCAAACTAGGCTTCGCCCCTCCAGTGAACTTGAACTTGCATATACTGACTTCCGTCGCTGGGTTATTGTTGTTCTCTGTGGGCATAGGGGGGATGAATATGGCAGACCGTTTCCGTTTGGTTGGCTGCCCCTGAGCCTGAGCAACCGGGGCGTTCCTCTTGGGTCTGGGAGACACCGGGGGTGGCACAGGTGTAGTCTGGGTAGCAGGTTGAATCGGGGGTGGGACCAGAGGTGGACTCTTGGCCTCCATCATAGAGTATATCGATTTTGGCACGATTTTCTGCTCCTTCGGCGCTTGGTCCACCGTTCTGGGATAACATTTATCGTTCTGCGCCATTTTTTGGTAGTACATCAGCTGGGACTGCAGCGCCATCGGATGAATGAACACCCCGGCGTTGGGCCAGTACACGAACCCTGGATTCGGGCCCAGCGCGGGGTCAATTATATTATTGTTATGATTTACGTTGACATTACTATGGCCTAAGGTATCCGGGGTTCCGTATCCCGGTTCCGAAGGATACGTGGTGCCTATACACTCCACCTCCTCCCCGTCGCTGGACGTCTCACTTTTAACCTGACCAGACTCGTACACGTTGCCGTGTTTCCGTAGGAGTCTGATTTTCAGCTGGTTCAGATCCCTGATGCACAGATTCAACGGCTCGTCCTGCTCCCTGGTGTTCTCCATCAGGCCGAAGGATCGCCGCGACTCCTGCGTCAGTCTCTTCTCTAGCAAACTGCTGATCCTGTTTTGAACGTCCGTTCGTTGGAACTGGACGTGGGGCGAGATCCTTTCCCGACAATCGAGCTTGTCCCTCGGGGATAGCCGCCTTTCCTCGTGCCCCGGTGTACCAGGTAGTATCGTGCCGTAATTTTTGTAGATCAAATGACAAATGTCCGCTTTCTTCGGCTTCCTGCCCCGTCGTGGCTTGCTGTTGTCCAACGTGATCTCGCCCATGTAAGGGAGATCCGAGTACTTCATCGGCGGCCTGCTGGACGCCTGCGACGGCGGCTGTTGGTTATGATTATGATGGTTGGCGTTTAACGTATGGGACGACGTGGACGTGATCACGGACCTCCTGGAGCCCGACGGCTGATTCGAGCTCGCTGGAGGGCACTGTTGGACAGGGGAGATTTGAGGGCAAAGTTCTTGCTGCATCGCGGCGATTCGTTGCAGCCAGCCGTGCACGTCGGCAATGGGGCTTGGCGTGGAAGTGGAGCTGGTTGGCGCGGGGCTGGGGATCGTTGGCTCCGTCACGTGTGTCGGGGATGTGTTCAGAGCTCCTTGGGCGAGGGAAGCTTCGTAGTGGTCCAGGTACTCCGGTGGCAGTGCTTGGTGATGGAACTTCAACTTCCAACGCGATTTCCTGCGACCACGGCTGTAACAGACGATGGGCATGGATCTCCTTTTTTAATACTTTCTTTTCGAATTCGACGAATCGGAGCAATATTTAGAGGGATGGGAAACATGGTCCAACGCGTGGGAATTGTTTATTTTCGAAGTCGCATTTTCGCCTGCTTATAGGTCACGTAATCGTTGTCGTAATTCGTATTACTTATTTCATCTAAGCACTATGGGGATACGATTTAACGAATTATTTATTTACACCGATGCAAAACGCGCGACAATGCAAGCCGCGATAATGGTTTCGAAAAATTCTACTTCACTCCGAGCAGGAAGGAATATAGGAGAATGTGTGCAGGACGAGGGTAACTGCGCTGCTGTAGTTTTTCATAAGAACCTGCGTTTACATTATCATAACATTCTCTAAAATTACTAACAATTTATTACCCCTCTTAACCCTTTTAGTGCCGGATGCCGATATATCGGCTCTTGTTGCACTGGCGAGAAGTGCCAGAGCCGATATGTCGGCCCGCGCCTTATAGCGCTTTAGTATTCGCATCGCGGGAGAACTCTATCTCAAAGTAAATTTATAATACGTTATAAATGATCTAATGTCAATACGAGAGATTTAAAAAAAATAGTTTTTCGTTTTAACGTTTTGTAAGAGAGAACTGGACTTTTATTTTCTTTACGATCTTCTATACCTTTGCTGTTTATATAATTCTCAATGAATACAGAAAAACTAGTGTCATTGCTTTGTTCCCTATTTCGTCCTTAATGTACTGCTTTTTGAATCATGTAAATATTGTTTCTTGTTTGGTTTTTATGAGCATTTCCCCAAACCCTAGTAAAACCGTGAAATTGGGCCGGTTATTCTCGCAAATGCACGTCTTTTTCGCCCGGCACTAAAAGGGTTAATCTATTTACCAACGAATATACGTTCCATATTCCCTGCACTCGCGAGTACCAACAGTATCGCAAGTAGTCGTCGAATAATAATAATATCGCAAGCCAGAAGTCCCAAACAATCGTCCCTCCCAAACCCGAAAGCTCACTTCGATCCTCTCCCTTTCCCCGCAACAAAAATGTCCACCCAATGAATTTTACGTCAATTAATCCAGAGCGTACCCGCACAGAAGCGTATGTAGATAGGATGGCCGACGCCGATAATTACATCGACCATACCGGTCTTTCGTTAACGTTGTTTTCCACCCAACTGCATTCCGAACCACACCTCGGGACGGCGATTTATACAAGCAACTTCGCGTCACCTTAGGGGCATATTATGCATATAGGAAACGTGCCCCGCGTTCCTCTTTCGACCGCGGCTCTACTACAGTGCGCTAAATGAAATTCAATAACGGTAATCGACTCGCGGTATTTCAACGACGTATATATCTAAGAAGTAGGAATTTTTTGCCCGCTCGAGAGAGTCCACGGGACTCTCGGAACGAACCAGTTTCCCCCGGCGCTTAATCCTTCTTGCCGGCTGTCTGAAGCAACTCTTTCTCGCAGCAGAGCCGCGAGTTTTACGTCGAAAGGATCATTAGAGGAGTAGAACGTGTCGAACGACACGAATCGCCGAGTATCGAACGAGGGGACCGGACACGGTGGAGGAAAATCAATTCAAGTCGCGCCGCGGTGGATTAAAATGATTGAAGGAGCTTAGGGTCGATCGGCGGTTATGTAATTTCGAAGATTTTTTTTTTTTTTCGCAACAGGAACGGTTGACGTTGACGTTAATCCCATAGGCAGTAAGGTCTTTTTTGTTTAGGGTACGCAGAAGGTAAGGATGAACAATGAACCGACGCTGGTTAAGACCGAATCGAATCCAGGAAAGATTGAGTTTGGGATGGAATTGATTTTTGAAAATTATATGCCGCATGGTAAATTATACTATTGTCGTAGCATGGAGAATCGATTCAACTTTTGTTTTTTTATTTTTAATAATAATGTGGACATTAGGCAAGGGAATGTGATAGAAACGTCGGGATAAAAAATTACCTTTGCCTCCCTCTGTTATTGAGATCCGAAGGAGTCTGGCCGAGGCCTTCCTCGAGCTCCTGGATCTGATGTCCAGTTTCGTGTGCATGGCCGTGTTTGCCGTCGACGGTGCCTGGCAAAGTGTCTGCGTCTACTTGCGGACTATCAAATGTTCAATTAACACTCTGTTCCGGCGAATTGGTGACAGAAAATAAACATTGCTCACTTATCGTAGCTAATGAAATAATAAACAGAGCCAGCATAATTATATTCGTGTCGATAATATTGCAGGAGATACGTATTCGGTGGACAATATAAATTTTCTGTACGATGCAGGTATTTGCGGATAAAACGTGTTAAATCGCATTGATGTACCTATATTTTCAATCCGATAGTTTCGAGCAAAACTATTTGCGCAAACATAAAGAAACATCGCGAAACATGTTTAATATTCCTAATTAAGTTAAGGATTATCCTCTCAAACGCCTTCTATAGTATGTTGAACTTCAGTCGTGACGATAATAACTTTCATTTTAATTTATAACGTTGATAATTCTGCACACTATCGAAAGCCCGACAATTCTCTTAATTAAGGAGAAGTTCGGCAAAGTGTTAAGATATTGAACCAAAATTTTCAACTGAAGTATACTTTCTCTATGAATGTACGATACTGAATCATGTTAGTAAAATTTCTGAATCTGATTTCGTGCAGCTTTGGAATATACATATAAAGCGACACGTTAGAGAAGCATTTAAATATCACGGTACACGAATTCTCGTCTTCCAGCCAAGATATTCGCATCTATGCTCAAGTACATAAATTTCTTTTACACGTTTCGAGGTGATCGCACTGCGTTCCCATCAAAAAATAATCTGTCGCCCGTAAACGTCAGTGCTGCTTTTATCTGCCCGGAACCATACGCCACGCGAGTATATTTCGTGTTTTTGACAAGAAACATTTATCTCGTTTCGATACGCCGCCCGATCAAAATAATAATTATAATAATTATAATAATAATTCTGACCGTGCGGCGCATTGAAATGAGATAAATAATAATAATTATTATTATTATCCTGCAGCGGACTGAAATGAAATAAATCTTTCTTGTCAACAACAAATAATAATAATAAATATTATTATTGCTTTCCATATATTATTTATGTATTCCGCGATAATAACCCATTGGTTTATCGACTGGAACATTTACTTCGCCAACGGAATACTAATGTATTTCCTTAGTGGGCTCGGTAGAAGTTGTTTTCAAAAAGATATAAGCAAAAGTAAATGAAGAATGCTTAATAAAAGTAAATCCAGAAATGAATTTGTCGTTTACTGATAAAGCCTGGTTTATTACTCGTTTATTATTACATAATAAATATATTATTAATTATACGGCAATATGAAAGAAAATGTGCACGTCCAATATGAGAAAATGATTCAAAATTGTTGCACAAAAATGTCCCTTCCAATAAAACAAAACGTTTTCCATACACGGAGGCAAACGATTAACCACTTTTCGCTTATTTTAATGAATTCTATATAACAGCGAGTAAAATAATATAACGCGTGCACTCCGTTACTACCACTCAAGAAACAATTATTACAAGAAAATGATTTCCAGAACGAAGCTATCGCGAATGAAACCCGTCGTCGCGACGCTTCGTTTCTGTTCAAAATAATTTCAACGAAATGATCATCGATGTCCTAACGGTCTTGATGGAAACTGATGCTCGCGCGAGTAATCTTTACGTGCAGATGCGATTGATGGACGCGGAAAGCGCCGATTAACATAATCGTAGGCTCACCTCAACGCATTCGTGTCACGACTTCGTTCCTCCTCCTCTTGTGGCTCCTGCTTGACCGCCATGTGGAGCAGAGGTGTCAACGGGCACTTTATATGCGACGAGTGATGCAGATGATGCTGCAAAGAGGCACTGTCCGTGGGGCCACCGTCTATACCAGCAGATTGTGCACGAGGCACGACTTCCTCGGTTTGCATAGTGCCCCCTGGAAAATGTAACACGAACGGCACTGATTACTTTAAAGAATAAACTGTCGAATTTTCGTTTCAAGATAAGAATACTCAGTGGCGGGGGAATCATTCGACTGTAACGCGGTGCAATAAAATTAGCATTTCGTGCACTATGTTTGGTGTATGTTTAACCCTTGCGTCGGGCAACCAAAATGACCGATAAGTTTGAAACTCAGTTACTTAAAATATTGCACTAATATTATAAATAATATTTTAATATTACAATGAAACGTTACACTCGAGTAACGAATTAGACTGAAAAGAAACGAACTTGATGACTCTTAACTCTGCGAGTGTTGCACACCCCCTACTGAAAATTAAATACCAACACTCGTTTGAGAATTCAATTGCAGTGTATTATGTACTTTCTAAATGAATTTTGTCATTCCATTTCGTCGAATTGCAGTAAAATCGTATGTATATAGGTCCAAAGGAAAGGTTACGCGTGGGCACTCGTTGACTTTTCCACGCGGTGTGCAACCTGGATATTGCGGAATATTCATAACCGTCTGGTTAATGAAACATTGTCCGATTAAGCGTAAAACGCATGAATGCGCGTCCAGCGATGCCTATGCGATTGTACTTGCGTGTATAATGGAACAGGCGTGAGAAATGGAAGAAACTGAACAAATGACTAGATGCAAATCATGATTGAATCGCGTTGGGCGTTACACCATCGTTCGTCCCGTGTGTGGGCATACAGACGCGACCAAGGCTTCGAAATCGTACAAAAAAGAAACGCACAGCTGCTGTGTATTAAGCGACGAACACCTCAGGAATGCTTTTCAGCTCGCCTCTACACACCTGTCGCGTACAAGTTCTCGCAATGCTCCTTCAAGCTCGTTGAAAGTTCAATCCGTCAAGTATGAATGTGATACTCGCGCCGAAGCGAGTTCCTCGACCGTGATAATAAACGCGGAAATGAAAATACGGAGTCGTTGCACGCGAAAAGAAAAAACGCTACGAACGCGAGAGCACGATTATAATTAGCAAAGAACACCGGTTGCAGGAGATTTTGCCCGATCACAGGATGGCTCGTTGAATACAATATGATAACGAACGTTTCTTTCAGACCGTTCGCACTTTCGAGGATAAAAAGTTGAATTTTATAGGGTGTTTGTGTACAGAGTTGCGAGCTGTTGTATATATACGATCGTTCGAAAAGTTGTAAAGCAGAAAGAATATTGCGAAAGGAATGAACTTTATGAATGCAATTTACGTACCGCGGACGGCAGCTTCTAATATTTGACGATACACTCCGCTTCAAACGAAATACGATCGAAATTTTCATTTCAATTGTTGTGCTTTACGCTTTCCATGGTATACGAGTGAAATTTTTTTATTGCGCTTCCATTTCTTTTTCTGTGCACGAATTTAACGTTACCATTGTAATAATTGTTTCGTGAAACGATGAACGAATGAGAATGATAATGACTAATTGGTAGCGGGGCCACGCGAGGCTGAGAAGCAAGAGAAAACGGTGAGACGACATTATTTAGTTGGAACGGAGGGTGGTAGCCGCGTTGCGATAAAACGATATCAAAGAAAGACGTTCACCCCCGCAGACAGGAGCGGAAATAAGTAGACGAAGAGAAAGAAAAAGAAATAGGGAGAAGGAACATGTGGAAGCGGAGACATGAAAAAGCGTATTGAACATACTGACTTTGCAGCACTGTCGGATAAAAATATTCCTGTTCGGAAATAGAAAGGGATACACGCACAGCCCACCCATCAGTGGCAGCGTCTGGCCCGTACTTGGACTTACAGTTGATCAGGTTTCACGTCTTATTAATATTAAACCTTCGTTTATCCGCTTTTCAAACGAATTTGCGGATCGCCGACATTGGAGGAAAGTTATCGATAAATTTTGTTTCATATAAGTAGTAAAATTGAGTGATATTGTATAGAATAAGATAGTGTTTGATCTAGCATTTGTCTTAATAACTACCTTACTTTTCATACTCTTTCAATTATTTTTATACAGTATCGTAACGAAATTCATATACTTCGTTACATATATAATTTCAAAAAACTGCTCTGAGTAGACTATTATGATTAACTTGTTACACTTTTATCAGATACCATCTAAATAATAATGATTGAGTGGAACTTAAAAGAATTGATGTATGAAATAATATAGATCATTTTATTAACTTCATACATACGTGTACATTAGTTAAGTATTGTAAACGCGAGCGTCGGGTTCAAGATACAACTATTTGTATATTTTTAAATACCTCCCCCTGTACTGTGGAAGCTAAACAATTAAATTGTTAATTCTTCGGTGATTTAGTACTGTCGCAGTGTCCGATGTTTCGTCTAATGTTTGAAAATACAGGGCCTACTATTTTCAGTGCTCAAATAAAATCTATTTCGTGTTACACTCTAGAATCTAGAATGTTAACCAAAAACATGTTTTCAGTGAGCGACACTGCATCTAAAATAAGTTTGACGACATCTTCGACACTGCCACATTAAGAATAAACATGATAATAGTTTTCTATTCTGCCAACAAATAGCCTGTACTAATTTTACAATACCCTTTTATTTTTTTAACGCGACATACGTTTCTGGTCTTTTCTGTTTCCCAAATGCATTTCGCCGCCAGCAATATCCAGCAACAAGCAGATTAGAAAACATTACGCTTAGATCTAAAACGAAATATACTAACAAACTTACGGAAATGCACATATATTTTTAGACCCACAAATAATCGAATAATCAAATTTCTTATTTAAATATATATTCTTAAAAAACGTACAAGGTAAAACTAAAAATCTTACTTAACTGACTATCTTTACTTTAAATGTATCATACAATTGCACATATTCCTTACCAGTAAAAAAAAAGAGGAAGGGTTCACAAACCCAACTAAAGACTCTGCCAAAATTTGTACCATACTTCAACAATGCACCAGAGGTCAAAGGACAACCACAAATATCCCATTCGAATAATTGTACGCGTGAACCACGAGGCTCGCAGAAACGCAATTGACCGCGTCACGTGCAACAAAAGTTCTAATAATCCCAGACACGTGCCACTTAAAATTAAACTGTCCAGCGTCTCGCGAGTCGAATTAATCGATACAGACTCCCAAGACACTTCGTCCCCTTATCGCCACGGCGTACGTCGACAAACATCAAAGCTCACCTGTCCACGTACAAATGTACGTGTAATACATTCTCGTGTAGGACGTACCACAGAGAAAAAAATAACGTTCCAAAGAAACCGATAATTTTCATTAGTCAACTGTATAGATGAAAAACATGAAATCAATTGACCTTCGAAGATCATGTACGATCAAGTTCTTACAGCTATTATATTTCCCTATGAACTAGCATACGATAGATGTATCCGATTTGCTCTGACTCACTTATTACGTGACATATCTTTCACGTCGTCGCCCCGCAGATTTGACCTTACCAGTTACCAGCACTTTTGCATCGGAAATTGTCGAAAGCAAAGGTGCACAGCATAGAATATTGCGGTGAAAAACTGTACCAACGAAAATTATTTCTGCGATCGTTACGTGTTATTAAAGCTTCACTGTTCCGCTTTCCCCTCGGCTCCCTAGTCTATAAATAAAACAAAAAAAAACGAAATTCTATCGGGACAAACTCCCCCCGCCGTCGTGCTTGTTCAGCGAAAGGGGACATCGAAATTCGGCTTTCGCATAAAGCGCACGCCAGAAACGGGAACAATATAGCTTCTTACCGGCGATTCAATGTGTCTGTGTGACGGTGTATTAATAACGGCGTGTGCGGGAGGTGGCCCGATTCATTGAAGACCAGTTATAGAATGATGCAGGCGGCCGCGTAACTACAATTTATTTTTTGGCTATTTTTAGCGGTTGGCGTAGCGCCACTATTTTCGGTTCTCTCAAATTTCTCACTCCATATTTGGGATTATGGATGACGGGCCCGCGGCCCGGTGTATCTTTACGACTACGCCCGTTGAGACACTTTCGTTTGCTCGTTGCTAATGTACCTTGTATTTTCCGTGCGATTCGTTGCTTTTGGCTCCGTTTTACGCTCGCCCCGAGTGGATCGCGATATTGGTTGAACACGGGCATGGGACGTTGCGAAAGGACGCTAATTGAAAGGCGAGAGGAGAACAAATTTGTAATGCTGGCGGTGGTGATATGGGAACAATAATGATGGGGCAGGTGAATTGCAGTGGTACGTCGTGCGCGATGACAGAGAAAACTTGGTACAATTATGCCACTGATAGAGGGGAGTGTCATTCGTCCGATGGACGAAGGAGAAATGTAGGAAACAAATGGCAAGAATATAGGATTCCTTAATCGCAAGCTTTTTGTCGCTAAAAGTAGTGTAGCGATTGCGACAAAGATACGTGCTACCAAGTAGCATTCGCGACAGAATGTCAACTGTAAACGCTAAATCATCCAGGCGTTTGATAATTCTAATTGACGTTCACTTGCGTCCAGTTGTGGGAACGTAAACCGGAGCACAGAGGACAGTTTACCTCAACACGCCTAACACTTAGTTTATCTCCGCCTATAATTTTATCCACAAACTACATCCGTACACCTCGTGTACAGTAACGGGCAAGCAGCTTTTAACTAATTACACGCATCGACGCAAAGAAGATTAGGGTCCACCGTGAAGTCTGACCCAAAAATCGTGCCGAGCTAAACGATCAAGTCAAGGGTAATTAAATCGAACCGCTGCATCACCGATGCGCGGCTCGATTAATCTGGTTAAACGAAACGTCAGGACGACGATACGAGAGGTTCCCGTGGATACCTGACGAGCGGAGCACGCAATCATTACCATGGGACGAGTATACGCGATTGCAGGCAACAAGTGGACGACGATTCGCAGCGAGTGCTCGCACGCGGGCGAGCATGTGTTCGGTCTCAATTGGCAGGGGCGCAAGTAGGTTAAAAACGGTAAGTCAACTGCAATGCACAGGAATGCGTCAAGGCGACGAGACGGCGAGGGTGGAAGTCGCAGAACGCACGGAAAATCCTCTCAATCCTCTCTGTCCGCTGGCCGCGAGCACTTTCTGTCACAGGAACGCTTCCAAAGGAACTCGCGCGAGACGTTACACCGGAATTGAAATATTGGTTCGAGTCGCGACGACGTCGAGACGTCGATGACAGAGCCGTGGGTGACAACGACGCGCTCGATAACGAGCGTCCAGATTGAGATTTCGATACGCTCGAAGGTCCTGAGCGAGCATCTCGATGGACCGTGATCCACTGGCCCGATTACACTGTACCGTGTTCACCACCGCCTGTTCACGCGCGAGAAAACTAAATACGATCCGGTCTAAGCGTAATTGAACGTCGCCGATTGACGAGCGAAGCGTTCGCGCAATTACCTGTGACGGGAAACTTGCTTTCCGGCAACATGAACACGCTCTACGGAAGAATCGTTGTTCCTGGTAAATCCTGGCTAGCGAGCCGCGTACGTCCACGTTCGGCCACCGCGATCCTCTTCACACGCTGCGCGAACTTCCACAGGAATCGTTCATTTCGATGAAATCACTCGTGTACGAACAAAACGAACCGGACGATAAATCATTGGAGCAATCGTCTTGGCAGCACCGTACAAAATCTGCACACGAATCGACGTGGGTACGATGAACCCAGATCACGCGACTCCGACCCGGACACTTGTTGTCCCCACGGCCGTGGAGTGTTCGTTGTCGCGTTCGCGAGTAGCCCGCGGGCGTAGAAGAGGCTGGAAAAGCGGAAAAAGCTGGGAGGATCGTCGATGAACTCCGTGCGGAATGGAGACAGTGGTCGAGGGAAGGAAGGTAAGAAGGTGGAAAGGGGCACGTGTCTGTGAGGATGGGTTATCCGCGTTCGAGCATGAACACCGATACGAGAAGGGGGAAGAAGGAATGAGACGCGGGAAGAAACAGAGAGATATAGAAGAAGAACGAGAAGAAGAAGTAGAAGAAGTAGAAGAAGAAGAAGAAGAAGAAGAAGAAGAAGACGAAGAAGGGGGAGGAAGAGTAAGTAGAAGTACAGAGAGGGGCGAAATAGAGTGAGAGGAAGAAGATGAGGAAGAAGAGGAAGAAGAAAAAGGGAGGAGAAGGATGAACGACAGAACGGAGCAGTCCGTTTTGAGGCAGTTTTGGCACTGTTACCAGCACGAACAGCCAAGCACCAACCCCGAGCAGCGCCTCCACCTCCGCCGTTGAGGACGAAAGGGGAAGAGAGAGAGAGAGAGGGGGGGGGGTGGGGTGCAAGGCAAGCAGTGCGACGGCGGCGGTGGTAAAGAAGACGAGCAGAGGTCCCCCTTGGAGGAAGAAGAGAGCGAGAGAGAAGGCGAGGGCGTATATTCTTGATTTGGGCGGATGGAAATCTGAGATTGCTCCATATCGGGCTGTGAGCCGCGAGCACGGAGGTGCTCTGTAATAGCAGACGTCTGAACCTTCTCCGCTCTGTCTCTCTTCGTTTCTCGTACTCTCGAAGCTTTCAGCTTCCTTTCATCGCGTGCCTCGCCGCCTCCTTTTTCTTCCTTTGCTTTCCCCCTTCTGTCGCCGGGATGCCGCGGACGGTATTCCGTGGTGGTCGGTGCTTGTTTGATTAATGATCATTCGCAGATCGACGGTTTCCTTTAGCTTTTCCTCGTAAGGTTTAAGTCTCGATTTTTTTGGGGGCCGTTCAGCTAGGCGTTGGTCGTCCGTTCAGAGAATACCGCCGCTTCACTTTTTCCGTCCTCTATTTTCGAGAAGACGATGCTTACTCATTGACACGGACAGCGGCTTCTTTCTTTCGACTTCTCTTAATTCTTTGCTTCGAACGAGTATTTAGTCGGGCATTCACCTTTTATCATCTTATTTGATAACACCCCTTTTCGTGGAACGGTAGGAATTCGGTCGAAATATAAAGTTACACGTTACACCTTGGTGGAAAGCAGCGGCTATGACGGCTGAGAAATATCGTTCGAGGAATGCGTAAAGACCCAGGGTAATTGCGGCTATATTAACCGGAAGCTCGTCGACGCGTTTCCTTGGCACAAAATTCGGTCCATTTCCATTTTCAAATTCTTCCAAATCAAGGACGGAATTTCGTTCGTAGAACGTCACGACATATCGATTCGTCTTTCCATTTTTATTCAACATTTCATTTTCCTACCCGTCAAGCGTTATTTCTGTCATCTCCCTTCGCGCATTCTATTCCTGCATGGGTGTGGTCTCAATTCGATATTTCAGCCCCCGTCGCCCTTTATTTTTTTCCCACTTCCTTCCCCCGATTTCTTGTCATACGCGATTTAATGGACTCCTTTCTTTCTTTCTTTCTTTCTTTCGTTCTTTCGTTCTTTCTCTCTCTCTCTCTCTTTCGTTCGTTCGATTCGCAAATGTGTATGATGCAAACACGAGGGTATATTTAACCCCGTGAACCACCAGGGAGGAATCGCGCCGCGTGCAAACGCGTTCCTCTTTTTCGCCGTCCCCCGTTCCCTTTCTTCTTTCCTTGTTCTCCTCTTTTTGCAACGTTCCACGTCAGGTCCTCGTGTGACAATCGCGCAAGGTGCGCGACGTTTCGAAACCCTCCAGACGAACAAGTAACATGCTCGATTGATGATATCGACCCGTTGCTTGATCGTGAGTTAAACGAGGAATGTACCAAGTAATAACTGTCGATCTCGCAAGTGAATCTGGTTTTGTAGGTAAAAGGTGAAATGTTTTAACAGGAATCGGGTCGAATAAAAATAATGGTTCAATTAGAACTTTCAATTAATTCGAAAAGATTCTGTTGGTCCGGTGTAACACTTCTTTCTAATTCGCAAAATAAATAGGGGAATGTAGTGTATAAAATTATGTTGACACATTTAATTACCAAAGGGGAAGGGGTAGCATTATTTTGGAAAAATTAAATGACCCGGGCTATTTACGCAGATGATATAATAAGTCTACGTAGTATTGATGCTAAATTGTATTATAGTTGATAGATTTCAATTCTTAATCTGTTAATACGATAATCCTTACGCTGACACCAAAACGATATTGCTTCTTGATTTAAACAAAATCTCCATAGTTTAAATAATAATTGTTTCAATCGAACGCGGTGGAGCTCGCATTAAACATTGCCAATACGTAGCGAAATTTCACAAATTTTACAAAACGTTTAATAGAAATGTGACATTTCGATGAATTAAATCTTCTCATCGGTATCATCTGCATTAATATTATTTATCAATATAGACAAAGAAATAAAAAGAAAAAAATTAGAGATAAAATAACTTCGCTATCGGGTCGTTCAGAAATAAAGCCATTATTTGAGCAGAAAGAGATCTTGATTACCTTGCAAGAAGTCCGCATTAAGAGTACATAAGTATTTACTCGAGTTCCTTACGCCGTAAAGAAGCTAATCTACAAATAGCACAGAACATTGTAACACTTGGTTGGCTTGACCAGAAAATTACGTCGGCGTGGTGGCTGTGCAACAACCGGATAAATGGAGCAAAAAAATCGACCATCTTGAGTGCTGCCAACAGATCAGCCACGCTAAGCACCCGAGACACACGGTTTTGCCTATGTGGGGACGGGCTGTTTACGAAATGAACGGGAATCGAAAATAGTAGCTCCCAAAACTCGAATATATCTGGAAACCTTATACCATTACCGCCTATAAAACCGAAATAACGCGGTGTAAAAATACTATTTTACCCCATGTTTTGCAACCATTTGCTTCTATCGCGTTAAGATATGTATTATATTATCTCGTGTATCGAAGAACTTGATGTACGATTATTTAAACATTCTCTAAAATATTTTAATTCAAAAATATTCTCATTGGAAACGAATAAACGTGTTTTTCGTGAAAATATCATAAATGGAGTAAGATATAAGCGGAATACCAAATTAGTAGTATCTGGCAACCAAATTTATCAAGTAGTTAAGCAGAACTTAATGCATGAAATTGTTCGTGTGTATCTTTTTCTGGTAACTTGTAACTACATACCGTCTGTTTTATTTCGATTAAGATGCAATGGAAATAATTTTATGGTCCGATGGATATACAATTTTATAAAGGAAACAAATTTTAAACCGAAATATATACATTTCGAATTCAAACAATCATAGTAGAAAAATTTGTATACGAAAACGAGCAAACAAATTAATGGTATTGTATGAGTTAATTATTGCGCTATAATAATGAAGGTGACAAATGATTATTTTTCCTGAGGCATTGAAACAATTATGCTTTTGAATGATTATCAATTATAAAATAATTATCACAATTATTTTAAGCAATTCAAAACAAGAATTCTAGCCGTTTCATCTGCAAGCTTAATAATTTTCTGCAACGGTATTTAAGTACTTAAACATCACCGAAGTTGTTTGGTCCAAAGCAAATCCTAAATTGGGAACAAAATATTTATGCAATAGTAGACTGACTTCAGCGTTCAAGTAAATATCATCTTTGCTCCAAAATAACAGGTGAGTTAACAATAGATATCCAAGAATCGAGACATTCTTAAACACCTCATAAGCCAAGTACGAGTCCAAGTAAACAACTCTGAAACGATTCTTAGTGCAGAGAAAAGCCACTCTTACTCTATAAGAACAGATAAGCGTAAGTATAGCTACCAGAGATATCTTGGTACAAAATCCGCAACAATAGAATGACTCTACTTCTTCCATCTTGTAAAAGATTGCGCTTACAGTTTCGAACGTTTTCTGAAAGAGCTTTGTAGAAATTCGAATAAAAAGGAAACATGATCAGTTATATAACAATTGATTTCCATGCAAAAGAAATATAATACGGAATTGCATACACTGTACTGCCTGTTTTATTTCTATTAGTAATGAAAGAACTGTTAATGCAGATATTGATTTAACTCTCGTATAGGAACAAATATGTATATTTATATTCCGCATTTCATCTCAGGTTTTCCAGTTTCCTTTTTTCAATTAAGTTCCATGTGGCTACATTTTCATCCCGTCCACATTTTTCACAACGATATACGTACAACTTTCTGACCAGATCCTCAGTAGTTTCCCTTCCAAACAACAACTTGGCACAAAGAAATACATTTTTCTTGGGTTTCCTATGAACACGTTGATTGATGATCATTTATGACACTTATGACAATTATGACAATACTTATGACAATTAGTCATAAGTAGGAACGTTCTTGAGAAATATTTTAATACTTTCGTCGCCTTCGAAATTCTCCAAGGTATATCTGGCAAAGGTATATCGAAATAATAATAATGAATGCCGATATAAACAGTGTAACTCAGAACTTCTAGCAAAATTACACGTTACCACCACGAACAGAACGGAAAAGTTCACAATGTCTCCATTAAGAACTGACCGCACCAAAAGTTACAAGAAACTACATCCTGAATAAAAAAAAAAAAAACACAGATCTCTTTCTGCACCTTCTGTGAAAACCAGTCATCAACGACCAACCACATACTGTACGAATACAAAAAGTTCGAATTGCAGAGACGAAGACACAGCGCAAAACCCGACACGAAGCTAACATTCACCGACCACGTCAAGAACGCAGTTAAATTCCCGAAGAACGCCGATCCACATTACAAAAACCAATTTAAACATTTAAAAAACAAACCGAGAAGTCGATGCGAATGAGGAATACAAACAAATAATTAATTCAGAAACGTGGGCCGCAGAAACAAATTTATCACGACCCTCGATGTGTTATAGATATTCCTTTCACGTGCTCCAATATTAAAATTCTATGTCACGAAGAAATTCCCCCTCCCAATTCTTTTCTTCCTTCAAACAATTAGACGACGCAGGAGATTGTAAGCTGTAAAACGTGCCGAGACAGGAAAAAGAAGATTATCTCCAAGCTAGTCAAACGAGAGTGCTACTTAATTGCAACAATTATTACGCGTCAAGTTTATGTTTGCAGATTCTTCTGACCCCTCTTCTGCCCCCTCGTTCGCCCGTTATTTCCGCGAGCCAATGCAACACGACTATACCTCGACTGTACATCGTGCGTATGCAGCGACTGATACCTGCGCGTTTACACTTGCAGCGAATGTCGCAAGAAACGCGTACAAGCGCAATGAGACGTCTTTGAGCTGGATGCGACTGGTCGCAATTATCCGTTTTAACCGGCAGAAATGTAGCTGCGATACGATTACGTGTGTAAGGATAACGAGTTGAATGTAGCAAGTTTTGAAGAAAGCAGCGAAATGAAAGCAGTTAAGTAAATCTTGCAGTTAATGTTCTCGAAGCTCGTACAGGTGGAAAAGAATATCTGTGCGCAATTGAAAGGAAAAGAAGCACCGTGTGCGAGAGGTAGAAAACTGTGCGGTCGGAATATATATTTAATTCACGCCAGAGTATGTTATTAATTAGATTCGGTTTAATGCACGTATTTGCTAAACAAGCCTAACGTTAACTTTCGTCGCCTCTATTTTCATTGCACGCTGGAATTTTCAACTGACGCGCGACCGCGCGTGTCGAAGTTTAAGTGAAATGAAATTAATAAACAGCAACGGCAGGGTGGATTTGTTCGAATCGGTACTACTTGTTCCCTTTTTATTTTTAGAAACGCCGAAAATCTTTGCAAGTAATCTTCATCTCGTTTGTAGAACGAGGAGAAACATTTACTAGCGGAGATTAATTTTAGTTTTTCGTAACGTGTTTTGCAAAACCTGAGACACGAAAGATACGGAGAACAATTATTGAATTATATCAGGTTCATTGGCTGTATGGCTACATGTTGCTTAACGTATGACGCGTTAAACATTCGGTCATTTACATTAAACTCATACATGGATATGGGAATGCATTTTCCTTTCCAGTTTCGCCAGAGAACGCGTATCCTTAATGCAGGGCAATGTTAACAAACTGTTTCGTGGCTTTCCTAACCCATCTCGTGCAGCGTTAAAGCAGATTACCCATTCACCGCGAACCAGCAATGAAAGAATGGAGAGAGGCGTGCCACGCGTTTGCAATTTTTCCCGTGAATTCCGCGATGATTAACAGCTGTGCCAAAGAATCCAGCACGGCGCGACGACGTTCACCTCCTAAACACGGATCGTTACTTAACACAGCCGCAGCTAACACACGAATTCGATTACTAGTAACCCCTTTTTTTCCCTTGAAACCCCGCGTACCCCGCGAATAAGCAACGTAACATCGGGAAAGTAAAGAAAATCCAACTACCCGCAGTAACTATAAAGTAACCATATCGTATTTCGTTGCGATGCCAGTTTCACTTGTTGAACTTCCGCGAAGTGTAAAATCATTGTTCGCGTATAACATTTTTCACGAAAATCCACGCGAATCGTATCAATAATTTGCCTTCGAATATTATTGTGCGTTTCTGGAGAAAATTACTGTACAATGAATGTTCAAACTTCGTCGGTGTACTGATACTCATTTGCACAAATCGGGAATCTATCGCCGTACAATTAGACCACCGTAGAACTAAAATTAACTCCGTTTATCGTTACGATTGCCAACTTAATCGAACACCGTCGAAGGGGTGCCACATTAATGCACCGTTAAATTAAGCGACGAAATTTCATTCCCATTTCGCTTAAGTACCATTAGAGAAGTTCAGGGAACGTGTCGAGAAGTTTCCCAAGGCTATTTAAAGGAGAAAACAGCCGACCAATCGTAAAACTAATTAGGAGGCGACCAATTAAAACAAATTCGACGATTTCAATGACCTCGGTGCGCTCCGCAAGTCCAGGAACTTCTTCGCGAAGTTAATATCGCCAGCAACGGCGATCATTCTGCTAGTTCTGAAAGCCAGGCCGCAAAGGAACGGTGCAATCCAACATAACGCGCTATCTCATGGGTTAATGAGCCTTGAAGGCTGCGCCAGTGTTCGAGAGCTCGGGTTTCCCACAGAATGGTACCGGACGAAGAGCAATCGCCTCTCTTCGCCTGCACGTCCGTCTAGCCCGCAACGTTCATCTGCTAATGCACGCGATTTATTACACGTTCCGCTATCGCGTGTCCGCGAGCAGACGTCGCGTGAGATCGTCTAGAACAGAGGTAGCCAACTGAAATTGTCCTTCGAAGCAACTGGGGATACTTGCGATTCGTGGTCCGACGTGAATACGTAGGATAACATAATGGATAGTGAGCGAGATAAAGAAAAATTGAGAACGAATTAGCATCGACGACGCAGTGGAACGATATTTTAGCCAGTGTTTGAACTGCTGCCGGATCGTTTATTAAGGGGAGAAACTCGCGTAACGCGCTTAAGAAAAGATGTTTTTCTTTCATCATTTTTTTTTTTATAAAGGTTAACGAATCTTTTTGAAATTTTATTCAGCACTGTAGAGCCTCGTTTGCACGCAGCTCGTTTATACGAGCAAGTTTCAGTTTTTCGAACGCTGGCTTATATTGTGCGGACTAATAAGAACAACTGGTTGTGGATATGTAGCGAACCTTTGTTATCGGAACTGCTCTTGCCCCCAACCAGTTCGGATAAACGAGGTTCCACTGTAGTTCATTTAACATTTAAGATTATGAAAAACATTTTTCGTTGAAGGAAGAAGAATTTATTTGAAAAATATCTTCAGTTATGCTGAACGCTTTAGCGGAAAAGTTGTTCCGCTGCGTGCAGTGCAGAGCTTCGTAGAATTGACTTAGAACAAAGGATAAAGTATTCCTATTTTCAACGTGGAATTACGCTCCAGTTGTACCCATATTTGCAAAACATTTCGCGTAGCCCATAAAAAGTAACAAGTCTGGAAAAAAAAAATTGTTGAGAGGTCGAAAAAAAAGGTATGTTAAATCATTTCGTTTTATGTGTAATTAGGTATGTCTAGAAAAGGATTTCTTTGTCTTTGAAATTCACATTGCTTCGAGTCTATTTGTCATTTAATTTTTTCGCTATATTGCACGAAACATTGAAGAAAGTCGTTTTGAGGAAACCGCGTTTGAAGTTTTCGATAGAACGAGAGTCACATTTGTAGCAAGACTAAACGCTGAGAAGAACCGTTGCCAAATCATAGGCACGCATACATGCATTGTTTTCCCGAATTCTGTTATTTGCCTTATTTCTAGGGCCTACTGCACGAATAGAAATATCCGAAAAAAGGAACGGATTGCGTGTTCCATCTGCCTGCGAGCGCACGGTACGGTCGTAGGTACTTGTCACGCGTTTAAAAAGTTTTATTCCACGATAAAACGTTGTGGGTGGTATGCTGTACATGGATAAACTATTTACTTATGCGAACACAAAACATTCGATTTTTTTGGTCCAGTTACAGGAGTTTCCCCCCTTAGCATTTACACATTATGTTTCGATAAGCTTTTTCGTTTCTCTAATTCAACGAGAATTAGAATATTCTCCGATTCTTTAAATCTTGTTCACCAATTCACTGAGAATTCGAAGAATTGCGCTGCATAAAATAAAACCGATACATGTTTGTTCCGCGAAAGATATTACTTTTCAGGTCGCGTGAATGCGTACAAGTATACTCTGCACTTCTGTAGTTTTGCATTCGCTCAATACCGATTATAAATTATAATTAATAAAAATTATTTTCGTGGGTCGAAAATGTCAAAAATTCCTTCTTTCTTAGCCGTCGCAATGGTTTGCGCTTTGAACTGGATTCATCACCGATTCAGACAGAGACTCAAGTTTTCTCCCTTCTATGAGTACGTGCGATACGATGCGTTTGCAACGAAAACCGAATTCATCAGCTTAATGTGTTTGATAGCTGTTATATCGCGTGGGTTTAATATTTAGAAGCAATGCATATAATAACAGAACAATTGCGGACCTTGGCGCAAAGATCAGGCGAGTTTACTTCTCAGTAAAATTGTAGCGACTGTTTTCGTGCAAGAGTTAGGCAATTTTCGAAATTCGAGCTTAGCTGGCCTTCGCGCGGAGACTTTTAATTTAAACGAAAAGCAGCAAACAGAAGTGATCTTGCTCGAAACAATTCACTTTCGGGTGATTTAACAGGGAGACCCGCTTCATTCATCTATCGAATCACGAATGTCGCGGTCAACGGTAACATTTATGTTCCTGCAGGCTCTCCTTCGCCGATGTCCCACGCTCACCTGGCCGTAAAATAAAACGAAATATAAATAAACGAAGAGCACGAAACGTCCCTTCCCTCGGTATCGCCGAGAAGAAATCAGAGACTGTTGAGAGGCTCCACAATACAGTGCTTCCACGGATCGTTTGAGAAACTTCATTGTCACAGGCACATCGCGGGATGCAACAATGACTTCCGCTTCACACTCGACCGTCCATTAAAAAGCGTAAACGTACGTTAAAATGGCAGCTTGACAGCCGTCCTGTATGCTCGCGGGCCGTCGCCATGACCGAGTGTACATAGACAGCATAATGTCGTCCCATGAACGTCACAGATAAAACCTGGTGCCAGGACGCAGGCTGGAAAATAGCTGTTGACATATCGCTGCCAAGTATGTGAGTATTGGGACGCGTCGCGTCGTGCAAGTAGGCGACGTGGCTTGACCTATGCGGGATATAATATACGCCTCCACGATGTTGGACCGTTTTTCTCGCGCAAGCTCGAAACGGCACATCCTGCAGGAACTTCGACGCCTCTCTATCGGCAGTACAGCTGTACTCTGTTTATCCGAACCTGGCGGGAGGCAAGTGCTTGCAGGACGCCTGGTCGTCGAATTACGACCACGAGTGGCATCATTTCACTTTTTCAGTTAGAGTCGAGTTTCAACAATTAAACACGGTCGGAACTTCGACAGTGTAGAATTATCGAGCATTTTTCAACTATACGTATAGTGCCGTAAAAACGAGAAAAATAATTGTAGAAACGAGCAAAGCTGTCATTAAACGCGGTTCAAATAAGCTGAGCAAGAGTTCGTTTCAAACGATGCATATATGTGTGGTTAAAATAAAATAAGAAATGGTCGATTTAAAAAGTGTCATTTAAGTGTCAGATAGGAATATTTCCAAATGCTAATCAAAAACGAACTCTACAAACTTTACACTAATCGCTAATGTATCTGCAATTTCTCAACACCTGCGCAGGTATTAGGTGCCCAGATACGACACTCTGAACACTTCATTCAAGGTTGTCCCCCTATGTCCTCGGTGAAGAAAATCGTTGGCAAATCATGCAACTCGCATCGATCATCATGAATTTCAGGAAACCAACTTCTTGCCCGTATTTAAATTATTTGTTCGTGAACGTTAAGGGCTATGTCAGTCATTGCTACGCGATGGTATTCGTTGAATAATTTATGCTAAAGCGAGCTTTCAATGCCAGCGATGTAGTGCCCCCGTCAAAGTAGCTCTTACTTGAACGGACTAAGAAATGTAAGTTAAGAAATGTAAAATGATCATACCTGTGAACTCTTTCAGACTGAAGAAATAAGTCAAATGGTATACACGTATACAGATACGTTCTGCGACAGAACACGTTAACAAAACAAATGTAAGTCACTATCTGCTTCGCTCAACTTCTTTTGTACTTGAGTCGTACTTTCACACTATTCCTGCTGAGCTGAAGTACCCTAGCACGGCGCTATACATCAAGTCGGCCATATTTAGACTCTATCCTGCATTTGGACCACCTCCTCTACATTTGGCCCATCTGTGGCCAACCAATTTGTGAGCTTTGAACATCTGTAACTTCGTAAAGAAAAAGTCGGATAACGGTCGGCGTCGGCTCGTTTCGAAGGGTGAAGTATTTACTTTAGCAACCCTGAATCGAACCTTTTCCAAGGCTCCTTCATATTGGATAACGAAGTGATAACAAAACTGAGAATGCTTTCCTCCGCCAACGATTCGTCGATATCAAACGTCTCTGCAAAGTTTAACGAATTTTCGTTGTGGACTCAAACCGCCTCGCATGCGAAGATTGAGGTCTCCTCTTTTGAAACGATCACTTAAACGCTGAAGTACAATTTTTCGTTGCCAATTTACTGTTCGTGCCGTTGGTGTTGTATTTAAAAAAAAAAATATGGCTATAGCGAGAACACCCAGCTGCTCTTCCGTCAATTATTCATTGCGCCGAATTGAAATTATCCGCCGTTCTGGCAATGAGTATCGAGCTATCGCAGAAAATAGGATTCACAAAATTCGAACTGCGTACACTACATATTGTACTTACATTTCTCAACCGGAATATGACGAAGGGTAATGGGTTTTAACCGGTTCGCCAGTGAAAAGAGTGCACGAATGAAACTCGAAGGACGCATCCTCGATAAGGAGGCACGGAGTGGCATACGTCAAAAACTTGTTCGTCCGTTTGCAATGCGTATAATGGAACGATTTCGACTTAATGGCCGATCGTAAGCAAATGCAACTTTTCATCAGTAGAATGTCTTTGCTGTAGTAATAAGATACCGAACACTTCGTGTCGCGAGTGCCTTTTAAAAGAAGCGGATTATATGTCGTTCTTAACCAATTTTAATCAGGCATATGTGTGTATTGAAGTTACGCGTAGCTTTATTGATGCGCGTACGATCGAATATGTATATGTTGAATATTAGTGTGGTAGAAAAAAATTAAATGTTTTGTAGTTGAAAGCCTTGAAATATATTGGTAGTGCTGTAAAAAGATTCGCGGGGGAAATTTCAAACGAAGACGCAGAACGTTTTGCAAAAAGAATAGACAAATATCAGCGGTCCAATTATGAAGAAAAGTAACTTTTTGAGCGTGAAAACTAGCAGAAACATTATCATTGCACGCGTAGAATGGGTAGATGAAAAGAATACCTAAGTATTATTGTTATTAACGATTTTGATAAGATTCAGGACTAAGCCACGCACGCGTTTTTTTATCGCACGCATAGCTAATTGTACAAAATACGAAGGAAGACTATTTCCTGTTACATGTATTAATTACTTCAATACCTTTTCTTTAAACCTTATAACCTTTTTAGTGTGCGTCCCACGGCTCACGGACGGGACTCCAGTTACCTGCATTTTCGACGTTCAATTTATTTTGTGCAATCAGCTAATCGTTATTCGATACTCGCGTTCGAATACTTTTACTTGACAAGTATAAATATGTTACAAAATACAATTGGTTTTATGCAATTCTCAGAATTACCATGTAATTTTTTTAACAATTTCGAAGACAAATCTTTCGCGACACGTTTTAACGACTCGTCTCGATTTTATTTTAAATTTTCTGTTTGTTGAAAAGAAACGAGCTTTCTATGGAAAATAGCTAAACAATAATATCTCAATAAACGGTGGCAATTCCTCGTAAAAGCAATATTGCTTCACTCGAAGCCAGCATCGGTGTAGTAGGCAGCATTAAATTTCATCTCATCATTTTACATAAAGTTAAATCGTGTATCGGATGTTTACTTTCAGTTCTATTGAATAGATAGAAGATTCTAAAGAAGTCTGCCGGGGACCGTCAATTTTCTCTCACTTGGGCAACAGAGTAGACGCGGAATTGTAATTTCCATAGCGTAGATACGCATCGTATTTTCTCCTCGTCGAGCAAGGATCATTATGGCGTGTAAAAATTTAATAACATGCATCTAGCGTACTCTGATACACGACGCTCGGTACACGGTGAATTATTACCGATACGGGGGACTATTTCTTCGCTTCGGCGTAGGAAACAGCTGTCGATTTCCATCAAAAGAGAATACAGCTTTCACTTGGCGCAGAGATTTTTCTATTTTCTAACATTATACCCATTCATCTCCAGCGTACTTGCATAGTACGTAACATATACATAATGAAAAGAAACGGCGTTTCATTTACTTTCTTCGTTAGTTTCGTTAAGCTTGTTAAGGTCTATTCGTAAAATACGATGGTAAACGTATCTTATGTTGTATTTATAACAAATAACTTGGACGCATTGCCAAATACTTGCGTGAGAAATTGATAATAAATTAATACATGCATGTGCACTTCAGTAATCTCATATGCACGTCACTTTCAAAAAGAAACATATTTAGTGACATTTCTCGATGATATTCGTAAAAACACTTTCGTAATATACATATAATATGTATACACATTGTATAATAGATACAATGGCGTGGATTTTGAATTAAGCTTTACATAAACGCATTACCATAAAAGTAATCAAGAAATATTGCTACACAAAGTTTGCATAACAGTCATACTCAATAAAAATTCTCTCAAGTAATTGTTACACGTATCTAGCATCGAATAGAAAAAAAAATCAACAAATTGTCGCAGAAAGGAGAAAATGCGAAGAAATAGCTTAGTACTCGAACGATCAAAGGTGTTTCTAAATGGGTATGCCTACGGAGAGTCTAAAGAGGTGGAACCAAGAATGTATTTCCTTTACGCGAACGATGGACCACCTTACAGTTAGGCCAATTGGATCGCCCACGCGTCGTAGAAATCTGTGAAAGGAATACCATGCTCCGACTACCAATACCGTTAAATTGCTCGTAGCTTTTTTCCTCTCGGGAAACTATTCAAGGTATATTGCTTTCAATTTGGCAGTGACGCAACTCGTATACAAACTCCGCCGCCTATGTGGGCGTTTTCTATTAAACCTTGTAAAACTGCGCCCGTATTTGGAAGGAACAGTGGCGGCTTCATTTGCATTCTTATTACGACACACAGGAAGTTGATCGAAATTCATTTAGCAGACCAGCGACAATCGTGACGAATCGCGGCGTTTAACGATGCTGCACGCTTCGAGAGTTTGCGTGCTATCGCGGACGTGGCAATTAATCTTTTCGAATGTGGATTAAACGACGATACGTGAATGCGAATTACAGTTTTGCTGCGATTTATGATGCCCGTGAAATTCACAGTTGGTGTTGTTGTCTACGAATATGGATTGCACGAGGCGAGATGAAAAAGTTCGCGTGATTGTTAAATTACTCGTAACAGATAGGGAGACTGGTGCATTCATGCCTAACATCGGTGATAAACGATACCGATACCACGGCCACCATATTCACCTGCGACGGCTACCTGCAATTATGTTCTATTACCCAGAACGAAGGAAACGACGAAAGGTCGACGTTTCGAAACAATTGACGCGATAAAACATAAATCGCTGCACGAACTGTGCAGGTTAAAAGAAGGTGCATTCGAGAACTGTTTCGATTATTGGGAGGCACGCTGGCAAAAATGTATCGGAATTACTTTGAATTATACCTTGCCCATTCTGTGAAAACTCCCTTGCAGCTAAACACAGTAGTAAAAGAAAGTGTTACTCAGATAGTATAATCAAAGTAAAATCACTGTTGTTAATGTACATAATATAATATTCCTTTTAAATAACTCTCTAACTGAACCTCTTATCGCTACTATAAAATAAACAAGGAGACAGAGAAAGGGCATCATGAATAATTACCAAACACAATCAATGAATCGTGAGTGGTATATCGTGAAAGAGAAAAAAGGGGTTTTCCGGAAAACCTTATCTTGTTTCTCAGAGCGCAAGAAGATTTATTCGAATAGCGTATTAGAAAGTACAGAAATTTGTCTCGGCAATGATGTACACTATCTGAAGTCTGACCAGAGAAATATCCTGTTATTAGTAGTTACGCGATACCGCTTCTACATGCTAACGTTTCTATGTCCTCAGCAGAACGAATCTGTCTAACTCAGATTATACTGATTATCCTAGGTTTAGTGACCAACGCACCACTTTCGCATAAAAGCATGTCCATATGGTTTATAGATACATTTCTGTTATACCTGTTTCACCGTATGTATGTATTTGGTTAGGATCGTAGATGAATTTTCAAGACGTTACGCTACAACTGTGATAAATCGCAGTGCATGCAACGGTTCGTATCAAGGTTGATATCAGACGTAAGAATAAGTCGTTAGTAGAGACTAATTACTCGATCGTTTATACGAAGTTTATGTAAAAGCCTGACTACAAAGTCGGTTAGTTCGACTGTAACGTATTTGTATACGCCTTTCGCATATTTCGCGTGCTGAAACATCGTCAGTCTACTGATGAAATATAGTGTGGAAAAAAGGTAACAGTACATCACGTCTCAGTTTGCACGGACTGTCCTATCTTTAGTGACCATACAATATGGAATAAATGTTTGGGTGAACGGTGTAACAGTACCTGCCACGAAACTGAATATGTAATATGAATACGAAAAACGCTTCGCAATCCTACCTTGTAGGATCCTTTTAGGATACCTTGGCCAAAATCTAACAGACCGTATCGAAACAATGCTGGTTGCTATCAGTTCCCAATTACTAAGAAGCCATTGAATTATTATACAACTGGAGAAGATGTACAGAAGATGTACCTCTACGATCTACCGAGCACAACCTCGATTAACAGTAAAAGGTTCGAACACAAAATTGCAGCGCCTCCTTTATCGCCTACTTGGGAGTTAGACTATTACGACTGTAATTATATTATTAATAATTTCAGCAATTCGGATAATGCAGACGGCGGGTAGTCACGATCCAGTTAATCAATATTAAACCGCAACTGTTCGAAACAACTGGTAACGTCAAGACGATTCGTTGCATCGACATACGGTGCAAACTCGTTCCACGTCAGTTTCAAATGCCTACTATTGGCTCGCTGAAGGTAGCATTGTACCCGGCAGTTGTTACCGCAACGCGTTTTCGCGCGACGAAGAAGAAAAAAAAGAAGAAGAAGGAATGGGTCCCGCGAACCGTAGCAACGATTCGCCTGAAAGAAGCCGAGCAAAAAGTCATACGTCGAATAGGGGACACCGTGTATAATACCGGTCGGTATCACTTGCACAAGCCACGTCTCTGGAACTTTGATTGGACGAATCGAGAAAGAGAGAGAGAAAATATGTACCCAGCTTGTAAAACTTTTCCCCGGGCTGCTGTGCCCGAATGTAAATGTCAATAGGCGGACAGTAGGGAGGAAAGAGGAGAGACTATTATTCCACCGTTGCAATCTGTCACTGGATGCATGGGCAATCGGGGCTTCAGGTGAAACACCGCCGATCGCGATTGGCAGCTCTTTAGATGTGGAAATTCTCCCACCGCAAGCCTCGATGCCCACCTTCGATCGCAGGTATATACCTGTCGATAGCTGCCCCCCATTCGAAAGAGACCTCGTGATCGCGATCGCGACTGATCGGGCAAACCCTCCCTCTCACCTTTCGATCGGCCATACCACCTAATTCGACAAAATATGGCTGTCCGAATCGTTCGCGACACCGATAATGGCTTCCACTTGCTCGAGTCCTCTTGCGTTGCTTTAAACGTTTCGCGAGGATCGCTTTTATTCTCTTCTTTATGTATTAACTCTCCGTTAACAGCTGGGTCGTCTTAAACGCAGAAAGTAGTTTCTCCCGTCGAATCTTCTTCGTCCGCGATTTCTGAGAATTTACTCATCGTGTCTTGGATAAAGACTTTAAAGATAGAACTTAAGTATCAAAAATAAACTTTAATCCCACTCGAGGAACCGGGATTCGATCGTTTCTCTATCGCAGGAGACGCAAGGACGCGTTAAAAGCACGAAAGACTTCGGAATAAATCGCCCAGCTTGGTCTGTTACCGCGTTAAAGGGGTAACTCCAGTTCTCGCTATCGCAAAGTCCCCATCTTCGCGAAGCCTTATCTTCGCGTACGACAGCTGGCAGCAACGACGACGCTTAACGTCTCCAAGCACGAGTGCATAACAAACTAGCTCCCCTGGCGAGTCTTCTAGCAGTTGCTTGAAAGAAACAAACGAATCCGCAATTGCATTTTCCTCGTAAATCTCGCGAATAAAAATATTTCTAACGGTCGCCCCCGGCTGCTTCATCCGCGTCCAGCTTTGTCGCTGGAATTCGCCCAGAAGATGCTTAAACGGGATCGGTTCGAACCCGTACCTCCCTCCCCAACCCAGCGATAAGCGCGCATTGTTTCGCGCAAAGAAAGGCGAAAAAAGGGGAGAGGAAACACGGGGCCGAGATATCGGCCGTTTTACAGCGAAGCGCGCGCTAGATTTTATATTTAGGAAGCCATCGTGTAACCCTAGAACTACTGAATTAGGTTAGAACGAAAATACCGGCACCCACGCGCACCTCTCCTGTGCCTCGCCGCGCGTTATGCATTTATTCGTCGGCAAAGCTTTTGTAATTTTCGTACGCGGTTCGCCCGTTTCGCCGCTCGAGCAAAATCTCTGCGAATGCAAACTAGAATCGCCCGACCGTTATTGCATACAATTCGTGCTAAGAATAATCGATTGCTAAGAACCTGTTCGGATCCCCTCGTTTTTAGGCACGCACCGCGATACGCGTGCGCTCTTTTTCTTTATAAAAGCGTAACAATCCGAGCGTTTTTCTTAAAATATACGCCAGCCGGTTTTTGGAACGAGCGATTACCAGCTCGCGTGTTCTTTGGATGGAAAATTCGGGAGGTTTATGAGAGTCGGTTGCGGATTGCGCAAGCACGAGGGGATTTGTATTTTCACGGCTGTTAAATATTATTATAGATACCAGTTATGAAATACTCCGTACAGTTGAAAATAAAATCAAGAAGTCGACTAATGGGTATACGGTTGTTCGAGTTTAATTCTTCAACTCGAATCTATGTTTATTATATATCTTCGTAATGCTTTATTCGTTAAAATAAAACATTAAGAAGCAGCATTGCCCAATTTGAAGCAAAAACTGTTTTCAATGTTTGTTAAAACTGCACCTGCAGTTTTAACTGCAGTTAAAGCTGCAAAACGATCGTACGAACAGCGTGCCTGAAACAGCCGCCGTCCTCGATTCCCCGACGGAAAAATTTTAGACTGGAACGACGTTGCAACTCGAACGAAGTTAGGTATTAACGTATACATGAGGCAACTCGTGCATCCATAAATGGTGTTCACGGAAAAAGGCGTTCGAAGCCAGGATGTAGTTGTCGAATATAAAAGTAGTTCTGCCCACGTAATTACGGATCGATCGTGGGGTTGATAAGCAAATGAGACCGCGACGTGGACGAGTTCTCTTAATTAAAAATGACTGAGCGAAGTTTTCGAGACAACGACCAGAGATAAATATGCGTACGTGCCAATGGCATCGATCACAGACTTCGTAAATGGCCCTGCTCGCCCGGTTGCTCATTATTCCCGGACGGGGAACAACGTTTTACCTATGCAAACCGGCCCTCCACGTTGAAAGAAGGAGCGCAATTAGAGGTGGTATCGCGAAGAAACCGGGACCAACCCTGTCATTAATCAAAACAGGACAGAAACAATTTAAGAAGCTACTTGGTGGACCGCGGCCCTCGCCTTCGCCGCAAGTATTGTCAATGCCTTATTCTCCCGTGGGGGAGATTTAAATAAATTTCAATACCGTGCACGCTGCGCAAAACTGCCTCGCCGCTGTGCAACTTTTACTTTTCAAACGAAACTGCTTCGCATTTGCGCGTTTGATTGATTGCTGGGTCGTCGTTCTTTTTTGGTAACGTTTTTTCGCATGGGGGAATGATTTACCTATTTACCCTGTTTGTGGAACGCAAATGGCGACGCGGGGGTTTTCATTTAAGGGTTTCGTGGGAAACTATGGCCAGACTTCGTAACGCCTTTGCGGATTGCAAACATCGATCTGCTTATCCATGTAGAAAATTTTATTCATATTGCTGCACTCTCGTTTGCATTTTGCAATTAATTTTAGCAAACGATGTTGCGGAGCACAATAGATATTATTATTATTATTGTTACTAATATTTTGATTGCAGCGCTGCATATGAAAAGAAGGGGAAAGGGGCAAGAATAAAACAGAATTAAAGAATCGAGGTAACATAGAACAGTTATAATAGGTAAGTGAAAATGCTAATATTCTAATACCAGTGGATAAGATTTGGCGATTGCGCTGCTAAATGAAATCGAACTCTTTTAAGCGTTAAGGAATACTTAGGATCGATCTCTTGTTGTGAAATGTTTGAAAGTGTGGCCTAGAGCGAGTGCGCCCATTGCGGAATTTGTCCCCTACGTTATAAATAATAAGAGTTATAAGAGGAGTAGCGAGAAATATGTGTCGCGACTTTGCGGCATATCAATACCAAATGACTTCGTGTAGTCTATTTTCCCTGATAAATACATTTTTTACGCGTAGTACTATATTTCTACTTTCCTTTATACTTTTTCTAGGGCAGTAACAAGTAATGGATCAATTTCCTAATAAATATCTACTTTTATCAAACAATTAAGCTTAATTTCTTAATGACAAACAAAGACGAACCCCGATACGATTATATTAAATTCAACTGTAAGCTGGACACGTCCAATGCAAAACTGTCGATAACAAATATTTTCCAAAAGTATCCATCGCTGAAATCATTTTCAGTGCACCCTCCTAAAACAGCCCCATGTTCCATTTCAATAATGCACACTTGCCGACGAAAGTTATGGAACAAATTAATTTCAAACAGTTGAGCAAATATTCCTCCTTGCACGATTAGGAATAAGTTGACACGATTCAACCTATGACAATGATATGGAGTTCATAGATTAGAAAGCGATCGAAATGATTCAGGGTACACGTTATTTTCACCTGCTTCGTTTTCTAATTGTTGTCGCCAAGTTTATCTTTATTGTTCGACGAGTTCTATCAATCGCCCAAAGTAAATTATTCACCACCGTGAATCGTTCGATACGCGCAAGCCTCTCTTAAAAATATTATGTTACCACTCCTGTTCCCTTCGACGTACGATCCATTATTTCACCGTAACCTTCGAAGGGAACTTCCTTTTACTTCGCGAAGAAATCAAACGTTGACTAATGAGACGTCGTAACGAGTTCGCCCACCCGCAGCCGATACGTCGTTCCTCGATATCCTTCGCGATTGTGTTACGAGTTCAACATTATTTCGCTGTGGAATATCGAGGGGGAGAAGCTGAATTGCATAACAGCATTTTTTCATAAAAACGAAACGTGTTAAGAAATGACGAAATCGCCTGCTGTCGCATGTCGAACCACCAATTGATATATATTTTCGCTTTTCCCGGCTCGTCTTGGGCCGCGAGCTCTCGACGACCCAGGCAGTGGTCTGGGAACGCCGAAAAAGTGGCCAAAAGGCAATTCTTCAAGATTTACATTTTGAAAACATCTTTTAAGTCAAATTTTAGCGACGACCAGTTGAATGCTGTGCGATACGATGGATCACCTTCTATGTAATTGTATAATAATATCGCACTCGAATTGGAGAACACTCTGCGGTCGTTGTACCTGACGTTATTTCGAGGAGGCAGCACAGAAGTGTTTTACGAAACAGAATTGCAGCGGTGTTATTGGTCAAGCATAACGACGGAGGAATACTATTAAAATAAAGTGGATTTTCTGTGGATAAGGGAAGGACGGTGGTGTTAAAGACATGTAGATACAGGTATTCAGATTGCACAAGCATGTCTACTATACATATGGATGAAAAAGTAGTGATGGTTGCAGAAATAATGTTTTAGAGGATTATAGGTAACGAGGGGAACTATTTTGATTAGCTAGTGTTGTACATTTTACTAAGGAGATAGCAGTGGAAATTGTTAAATACCAAAAGTTTGTCCGCAGCCCCCAAATTGTCTTGGACCATGAAATTATTGCGAACGTTAAATTGACAGAGAAGAATACAAGCGAATCGCATAATACTCTGTACTCTAAATACGTGTACCTCTGTTTTATTAAAATACCTGTAATTTATTTCATAAAAAGGAACTGTGGTCTATGCACCAACACAACGCCAAGATAAAATTGTGTGCAATTGTGAAAAATATTTGTACGCATTAAAGCAAAACTGCATTTAATTGGAAAATTATGTTTTTCAATAGAATCAACGAAACTCGACTCGCGATCAAAGCGAAACAGAAAACTAAAAATTATATCGTTTCTAATATTTAACGAGCAGAGGGATGCGAGCTCTCGAGAACCTGAAGAAAACTAAATATACTATTCTTCACATATTTTTACAGTCTTTCTGGTTGCAACACCTTGGACTGTGCCCAACATATTAATAATAACGATCAAACGAACACAAAGAAACAAAACTAAGGATCTTCGTACGCCTAGAAAATCCATGTACATAAAGCAAATGAACAAACGCGACAAAATAACTCAGCAGAAAAATCCACAATCGCCGATCGTTGCCAGCCGCCGTCCAAAAATGGCGTTTAATATCCGTATCGATTTACATACCCACGTTCATGGCACTTTCTCATTCCCGTAACGCCCATTAATCACTTAACACAGCACATACCTGTACACCTGAATAAGGCTCTACAAAGTACCAAGTATCAATGTAGCCAGCGAGATTTCGCAATGACGTTGCTCTTTGTTACGCATCGTGCGCAGTTTGCTTTATGTTTTGACACCAACATACGTCTTAATTAATCAGAAGATCATTCGGCCAGATACGTAGCCTGCGCCTATCGCATACCTTCAATGAAAGAACGATCGATTGTACAAATTCGAAAACGTTATACGGGAGAAAGTTTCATCGGTACGACTAACGGCTCGCTAGAGCAAGAAAAATGACTATATAAAGAGATCGCGCGCAGATAGATTCTTAGATGCATGCGTTTATTCCACTATATTTACCGTAATCATTGAATTGCAAATAAATTTTGTTGAACTATAAATACACCTTGAACAGCGAACAGGTATGTACGATTTATTCAGTTTCGTTTTTACGCATAGTACACAGTTCCCTTCGTAATGCCCGATCGTCGAAGAGTCCGTTTTACAAACACGATTTTTCAAAACAATTTATATGTATATACATCGAATATTTAAAATAAATATATGGGTATAGATATATCGTACTGTATAACACATCGATTTACAATACAATTATTTATAAGTATGTTTATTATCGATATTTCAATACTACTAAGATTGCAACGAAATGTGTATTTCAGTTCAGAGGGCCTTCCAAATATTAACAATATACGCGTTTCCATAGAAGTTTACCCTGCAACACTAATTATCCACGAGTAATTAAACAGCTTCGAGATCAGTCAAACAAAATGATAATGCACGAGCATAGAAATACATTATAATAAGATAATAAGAATTGTCAGCCTGCCGCTTTTAATCATTTAAACATATTTAATTATACCAATTGAATTTTTTGCCACCACTTAAGCCGCACATTAGCCAAATCGGTTGTCCCCAAGTTTAAAATTTTGTCAAGTTCCATCGTCAAAGAGCTTGATTGACCCTTGACTTTGTATATTTGAAATAAATTTCCATACTCCTGTTCGGTAGAGTCAACCGATTTAGCCAACAGCGGGTCGTATCGCCAAACTGTTTTACGGAATACCATACTCAAGCTTTTCTATATGGCAGCTACAGACGTTGTACGCCTTTGAACGTCCAATGTCGCAAACAGTACTCGTTAGAATAAAACGATTGAAAACTGTAAATTCAAGATTGATATTTATTGGCTCCACGTCAACCATATTTTCTTACAGCCGCGAATAAAATTCGCGCTATAGGGGGAATAAAATGAGGCTTCTAAATATTCAATTTCGTTCGTCAATTAAATGTGACAACGTATATGAATGTATTGTAAATTATTCGAACTTGCGGTACGAGGTTCTTTACATGGCCGCTTTATAGACGGCAATATATTTACCATTAAATTGAACGAAACGCGTTCAAGGCAATCCTAACCCTTTCTCCCGTACAAGTGCCTCGGGCGAAATCTGATTTTGGCAGAACAGCGGAAGATAGGTGCTGACTCTCCGTTATGCCTATCCCTGGAACACCAGCTGATTCCAAATGCTGGAGAACCCCCTCCGATATCTTCCATCGGGCAACCTTCCGGGTACCTTTCATACCGTGGCACGTTATTAAATAAAGCCAGCCGGTTCGTAAATCACCGGGTGTCATCTGAACGAGCTTCGAAGAAGCTATTCCGCGTGGGAGAAACACTGCAGTCAACAGTGAATGGTTATTAATCGCCGCGAAACTGCGAACGACCGAGGGATCGATGCAACGATTTTTCGTTTCGTATCGAGTACGGTGTCTCAAGAGATTTGAATCGGTGGCGGGTGTTTCGAAAATATTTGTGCATCTTGCGATTCGGTTGAAATGGATGTCTGTACACGGAGAATATTCTTTCGTACTTGTTTAGCTCATTTTTATTATCCGGAATGCGATTAGGTGGTCGTTTCAGAAGTAACGCGTATTTTTAAGGTGGACCAGACGATCAATATGTCAATGTTTCAAGGTGGTCGACATTATGAACACTAGGCTTACGGACAAGTTTGATCGTTTATTTTTACCGATTTCCCTCAGGAGGAAAAAACGCATTTTGTTGAAAAAATTGATTCACTTAATTTGGAAATTAAATGTAATCGATTTAATTATATAATATTAAGGGACCGTAAACCTAGTGTTAAGATGGAGGGTTCAGGAGCTGATCAGTGTAAGCCCATTAGCATTCAAGCCGAGATAAATAAGGATTTTACAAATAACTTGGTATAAAATGACGATGTTAATACCGTCATCTATAGCTGACGCATGAAAACAGTAACTCAATTGATTTACCAACTGAAAGTTTCAACAATAAAGAGGTTTTTAAGCTACATAACTCTTACACTGATTGGCTTCTCAGCCCTCCACGCGGGACTCGCGTGAGATTCCCTTTGTACGAAAAAGGTACGTGAAAGTTCCGTTTGTTCAAAGTAGCGTGCACGAGGGCAGTTTGAAAAATTCTCGGCCTGACACATGGAGATTATATTGAACAATGAAACGTATTTCACGTCAAAAAAGATTGTCCTTCATTAAGCTCATTGTTAATTTATTCGTCTAATTTAGAAGTCCTCTTCAAAGTAATCTCCGTTGCTTAGGATACATATTTGCCGGCGAGTCTCCCAATAATCGAAACGTTGCTTTAATGTGCTTTCTTCGATACTGCACAGTTCGCGTAGCGATTTTTGTTTTATCTAGTCCACGGTTTCGAAGCGTTGGCCTTTCGTCGGCTCCTTCGTTCGGGGTAATAGAAAATAAGCGCAGAGAGTCGCGTCAGGTGAATATGGTGACTATGGTATCGGTGGCTTGTTATCTTTTTCGAGAAATTCCCGAATCTGTAGCCAGGTGTAAGCTGATGCTGTTCGCTCCTTCGCCACCGTTGTGGAATCACCTTAGAGCACGCTAATTGTAAGTCGCGTGTTAAACAATTGATTGCAACCCGTGATCTGCGCAACCAATATCGATGAAACTTAGCACAGACGTCAGGCATGAATGCGCCAATATCGTGTAAATGCATTTTTTAAAAATCCAACCCCTCTTACGGGAAATTTAACGACACGACACGAACTTTTAAATCACGCGTATATTGCCTGCCTGACGTCTCCTTTGACTGTGTCGCAAACCTGGCCTAATGATAGCCTCTGAATTCGCGTTGTAACTCTGAACGTGGTGTCAAGTGGAAACAATAAAGTAAAATCTGATCGAATAGCTTAGGTCTTAGGCGATACGATTCAAGCCGCTCTCACCTATTATACATATGTATACAAAAATAATAGGCAATTTGTATCGTGATTTTTCATCGACTTTTCACATCTTCCCGTCCATGTTGCTATCCTGCGTTGCGGCGTGGGTGAAACTCGACAAACCTTGTCAGTTTCTGGTTCTGTTCGCTGATACGAAACCTTGACGCCGAGGAAACGAGGAAATATTCATGAAGCAATTGTTGTAACGCGTTATTAACGAATATGATTGTTGCGTGAATCACGGAGAATAGTATAGGTGCGGAGACCTTGGACCCGAGGAATAAACAGACATGGAGTGCAAATTGAAAATCCTTTTCTGGCGTTCCATCTCGTAAAACTGCAGCAAACGCTTTTATTGTTTAATGCTCTGTGATTGGCCGGTAATGGAATACGAATGGACGATTAATTAAAACGGGGTTGAAAAGAAAATGTTTTCTTTATTTCCATCGCGTGTTAATAACGTTACTCTTTATTAATCAATCATATAAAGAAAGCTAATACTTGCAATGCATATTACACATATATCTCATGAGCTATCAGACAAGGTGGTTTGCTTTAGTTTAATTGCAATATAAGAAAGATATAAATCTTATTCCGCAGCTCAGAGCGATCCAATACCTGAGAAAAATTTATAATACAAATGCGTAGTACATACTAATTCGCGAGAGGAATAAAACGTGACACAAATCTCTCGAAAGTTAAACGAAAAATGTGTAAGTATAATAAGTTCAATACCCTTCGTCACTGTAAAATACATACACATCAAAATCTTGCGTTTACTCGAAACCTGCTTGTCCCCGCACCTTTCAACCAGGCAACTGTTACAATCATTCTACTTTACTCATACTGTACTCACTTCACTTCTTACCTTCCTACTTAGCAATAAAACAATTCACACCATCCAGCATTCATTAATCGTACAAACGACGTCGCGCTAAAAGAATTCGTGCACAAATTCTCATCCGTCCGCGGCGAGTTTAGCGTCCGCCAATTCTCCGATTCGATGACGTACAATGTACACCGGAAAATTCTCTCCTCTCCTCCAAAAAAAAAAAATGCGAACCGTACCACACGAACGAAGAACGCGATACAAATTCCCGAAACACTTCCGCAACCAGCGGGACGCGACGGGCAGAACTCTTTTTACCTCCGAATTAATAATTACACGACACGAAGGTAAGCATCGTAAAGCAACGCGGGGACAAGAAAACGAATAAATACGAGTTAACTCGATTCGTTCGACGCCCATATACGGGCAAAACGACTGAACGAATTATCGGAGGCTAACGACGCGGGATCGAGCCTTTAAAAAGACGACAGACCGACTCGTCCCATTGAGAGGAAATCAGCCAGACCTCGTCCGTCTGGTTCGCTGCTGCTTCTTCTTCTTCGCCTTCATTCATCAAACATCGTATTCCAGCAGCACATCGTCAACCCGGACATTATTCAGCCGCGTTTTTCGAAGATAATAGCTGCCTCTACAAATAAGATCGTCCGGCGACCTGAGAGGTGCCTCGTCTGTACGTTCCTAGAAGAGGACACCGTCGCGACGTCAGCGAACCTCGTAAACATTCCTCGTTTCTTCTCCACGATTTCAACGCGTGTACCGTGAAAAGAAGTTTGTTATACGCCGGACATTGGCTCGGAAATCGTCCAGCCCTTTGGAATTTCAGTTACCCAGATGGACGAAGCGGAAGAATGCCGCGAGGAAGGTGGAAAATACGTAATGCGGTTCAGTTCCGATTGGTTATTAAATGCCATTGCGCTTTTGCCGGGGAATGGAACAACTGTGCTTTGTGTTAATCGTTCTGGATATTAAATTGGGTAGCAAGGTAATTCACTTCGAATTTGCGATGGTTAAGACGAATGGATGTATTGAAATACTAAATTGTCGCGGGCAGAAATATTTCACAGAGATCAAGTTCTATGAACGGATGAATGCGCGAGATATATGTATAATTCGAATTCCGCATCGATTTTCCAGAACATGTTTATACAATGTCAAGAAGTAAGCAAACTTATTATTTAAAAAGAAAATCCGGGAAATATGGTGAGCCTTTGCGTTCAAACGGGAAAAGACAAAAGTCCTTCTCACAAAAACGAAACAAGTTTCACAAAAAAAATCACGATAGGCTTATAACACATATTTTGACATACTTTCCATTGATTCCTGCAGCTGCAAACGCGTTGGTGTTTAGCCTGATCGTCGACAGACGAGCGAAAAGATATTGATTTCATCGAGAAAAGAAAAGAAACGCCAAGACGCCGGTAAAAATCGTAAATTAGAAAAGAAGCTGAAAGACGATGGATGGCCGTTTGTAAAAAAACAAAGGTATTTATACGCAAGATATCGCAGCTTCTTGCCGCTATAATCGTAAACAGAGGTTTATATCTTTGCAAGTACACCCCAGCACGTTGATAATCTGAGAAAAGCGGGATAATGAAACGCACGGTGGATGGAATTTTATTAGATCGTTAAGGGGAATGGTAATTCGCGACAATTTGCCCCGTTTAATCCGTCCGATACCTAACTTTTTCCTCTTTAGATCGAGCCTGGTACGCGTGTATGTAGTACGCACCAACGAACGCAAATCCTCTGGCCCTCTTAATGTGGCGTGATACTATTCCAGATACTTCACGAGTTTTTCCACTCATATTTTAATACGGTACAGCCGTGTGTCGTGTTATTCGTTTACTTTCATTTCACGGTTTCGTTACTCCGATCGAAATCTGGTCGTTCGAGCAAAAATAATGGCCATTAACGCGATGATTTATTTATTATTTTCCAGTGAAAAGCTTTTCCGCTTAATGAAGCGATGTAAATTATATTGCTGCGCAACTAGAAGAAGAGGGCAATACGGTTGAAGGAATGTTTGAGCAATTGGTCGAAATTTTTGGAAATCCATTCCTTCTCGACTTCAATATGCTTGATACAATTTTTAACAGATTCGTTCCGAGCACAGCGGACGCTGTACAAGATCTCGTAGATACGCCTTCGTCGAAATGAAATTCATTTCGCAGCCGCGTCGCACAGTGGTCCGAAACCGTGAAAACACGAACTAAATTCATAGCACTGTTATTTACGCATTGTTCGTTATGAATAGAAAGATTTTAGGTAGTTTTTGAGTTATAGAATATGATTGCAACTAAAAATTCTCTTTTTACAATTATTTTAACAGTAATATTGGATAAAATATTGTTTGGTCGAAAATGGTTCTGATATTTTTTGCGGTGTGCAGATATCTCACGACGCGTCGCGTCTCTTAGAAGTTTCGCAAGCATTTCAGATTTCCTTTTTCACTTCCTGCATTCTTTAAAGAGATCTCTATTGCCTTCGCCCCGCCTGATTCCGAGTGTCGAAAGCGGATCGGAATTCGTATTTCCTCCTCGGCGCAATTACGTACCTGATACATTCGCTTAGACGTCGATATCAGTAAATAGGAATTCGGCGAGATATTATTTCAAAATAACAATACCAAATAATACAATAAACTCTGAAAGCCTGCAATTTCATTGCAATACAATCGAATGCTTGCGACTGTGCCTGGCTGAAAATTGAATGCCTCCCTTCCTTTCCTTTCACCCCCTTTCCTCGACACAATTTCGTCCAGAAAATCCGGTAGTTATGTTTGGCCCGTGAAACGAGGGCTGTATTCACGTTGAACGTCAAAGTTGATAAAACGCTTCTCCCTCCTGACGCTTTTCCACCGAATCAAACTCCATCGCACGCCTGTCCCGTCGTTTCCAATCCACGTCATACTTCACCAGGCAGCCGGGCTCCTCCGCTGAAACGATTCTATCGCGCGAACGATCGCGAATCGTAGATCGTCCCTGCGTTTCCTATAACACAGAACGCCGGGGAACGGCACGGCGATTCGTCTGTAATTCCACCCACGTGCTCCGACTGTTCCACGGTCCATTCATCAAACGGCGCGAGTACTTAAGTTTCGCTCGTAAGCAGGCAAAGATAGACGCGGGGACGACCCTGTATGAATACGCACGCAGCTGTATGCAAGTACACGAGCAGTCCTTATTCCTTATAAGACGAGCCAACTTCCAACTTCGCCGTTGCGAGAGAAAGATCGAGATCGCAGCTCGATATAAAACGATCCGACCCGGCATTTATTTATTTCTACCTGGGAGTCGCGCGTTGTACAGGGTGATTTCGACCAAATAACCGATAGAATTATGCACTTGGCCGTACCGTAAGTAATGCAGTTTTTTCGCTGCGTGCAGTCAGTCCCATAAGTGCGCGTACACTCGCACAAGAATAACTTTGATACTTTTTACCCTGGCGGTAGTTAGATTCGAGATGTTCGTGTACGTATTCAGCTATCCATATGCGTAATTGGTTCTAGTAATACTTCTAAAAATATTGGAATAATAGAAGTACCAAAAATACGTACATTTTCATGAGCAAGATTCAAGATCTGACAATGATTTTGTCGTGTTTATTAATATGTAGTAGAATTTATGGAATAAGTACGTATACATATACAAATACAGGGTGAGCCGGAAATCGTAGCACAACCGGGTAGGGGATGATTCCACGTTAAAGGAAAAGAAAATATTTTGGTACAACATTTTGTTGTTTGGTGCAACAAAAATTGACTTTAAAGTTTGTTCAACTTGTAAACGATTTAGTGCAACTCGCTTGTCGCGTGGTGTTTACAAACATTCATGATTTTATAGATAAAATAATGCAAAGTGTTTGTACAGATTTTGCATTCTTTTTTACTACTTGCTATTTCCATAGTACAATACAGTGCACTATTTTCAGTATCGTTGAAAAATGTCGTTCTCGTTGCTGCATACACAACTTTTCTCGACGAATTAATTTTCAATTTTTCGAATTCCTTAATAAACTTTTGTTTCAAATGTGGAATGTTTGAAATATCGTTTTTACGAACTTGTTCTTTGATATACGTACACGTGAAGAAAATTGTACTAAATCGTGTACAAGTTGAACAAACTTCAGAGTCGATTTCCTCGAACACGGTGCCGCGGATGAGAAAATGTTGTACCAAAATATTTTCTACGCCTGTTAACGTAGAATCACCCCTTGCCCGGTTTTACTACGATTTCCGGCCCACCCTGTATATTCAATAAACTTAGCGCCGCGATAAATTATGCGCTCACTACAAACTCACGAATATTTCCATTTTCATTTCCAATACTCCAATATAAACAGCAGAATCGAACCCTTTCTAAAGATCTTCCTTCACGCACGCACATATCCGCGCGTCTATCTAAAGCGTCACGAGCACAATGATTTTCTCTAATCACACGATCGATCCTTGATTTACGTGTTTCTGCCTTTCGATTGTCACTCCCGAGGAACTTCGTGTGTCATACGAGTATTTCCACCGGGAAGCTGCTGCTGACCGATCGTTCATCGTGACAGAGATCGCGCTACAACCTGTTTCTCGATTCTCCTCGGTACATTTTAATTCCGCCATTTCTAAAGCACGTGATTTTTCGACAGCCAACTGCAGTTGAACTCCGTTTATCCTAGCAAACGCGTATGTCGGAGGCACGACGATTCAGATAACAGAAACTCCTGTACTTTTGTATTTCTGTAAGAGCAGCTGAAATTCGGAGAAAGTGAACTCTAGCACGTTTATGTGTCGCGATTCAACTTGACACGCAAACAAATGCTGGTTCGTACAGCCTGCCCCACGTATAACAAATATTTCAGGTACATTGCATTATAGGTCTATCGAAGACACAAAAGTTAACATTCGTATTTCCGAAAGAAATGCGGGGAAGAAAATTCTGATTAGGCGAAGTTATTCAGACTTATTTGCAGTTGAACTCTGGTGTAACAAAATTTGTTGTAAAATTTCAAGGTGCATACCATGAAATTGAGCGGAGAAAGTTACGTGGGCCACTCTGTATTTAATAACAAATTACGCAGTTCACATAACTGGATCCGATGTGCAATATCGATAACAAGACTTCTTAGGATAAGTCAGAGAGAGATGGTGCACCTTTTTCAAAACCATCAGCACATTGTAAATTTAATAGTTATCCAAGGTGAAGACCAATATACTCAAATAAGTAAATACATATGAAACTATAGCATCGAAGTAAAACTGTAAACTAGTCGCAGATGGTTCCACGAAAAAAGAAATATAGAAAATGTGACACCGGCCTTGCATAAAAATTGCCATGTATTTAACTATGCGATATAGGTTGTTACCAGCCAGGGCTGTGGGCAACGCCAAGGACGGCGAGAGTAATATTACCCAAGGGATATGGTCTATCAGTTTCTTAGATAGGTGGACAGGCGAACCTGCTGCGAAATCAGAGAGCCGCAGGAAGGTGAAACGTCGGGAACGCACGCGATGCGAAATCGGGGAGTCACCGGGATGAAGTTCACAGATGAACCTGGCGCTAGACCGGGTAGCTGTTCGAAGAGTGGTAAACTTGCAGACGTACCTGATGCGAGATCAGCGAGCTGTAGGATGAGCTAGGTTGCGTGGACGAACCCGATGCGAAATCGGGGAGTCGCTGTGTTGAAGTAGTCTCCTTGTTTGGATAAGGCGTGCGTGCGAACCTGATACGAAATCAGGTTGTCGCAAGACGTGTTAGTTTGCCTCGTAAGACTAAATTGAAGTTTCATACAACTCGAATGGTGAAGTTGTATCAGTGGGAACGTTGCTACTAATATTATAAGGATTGCAGAATAAAGATAGGTTTTAATGAATCCACTCGAGTTAATGGTGAACGCTTTATATAATACTGTAATGTATTCACCCCCCCAAATATCTATATTAGTATTATGACATATCTCTGTATTACTCTTATTATCTACTAGTCACGTAAGGATTCATATATACAAATATTTTTAAGTTTCCGGTCGTCACAAATACTCGTCATGGAACCTTATCGAGTCACCGTTTCCAAAACACCTAGTCATACTGTCTACGATCCCTAACCATCCAGAGTCCTTTGGAATTCGCCCTCACCATCCCTGATACATCCTTTCCAACACCCTTTAAAAACCCAAGGTTCCCTGACTCTTCAGCTCACGTCATACGAAATATTCAACCGACATAGTCTACGTCTAAGTGATAATAAAACCATCTCGAAAAACCGAAGTTGGGAGTTAAATTTTCTCTGTGTCCATTACAAGACAAGTGTAATTGTCGTGATGAAATAATATTATGAGCGAGTTAATTGCCCATGCTTGCACAGTGCGTCAAAACCGCTGTGGCGATGCGAGGTCTGATAGCGGCTACAATAGTATGCCGAAAGAACGTCAACCGAACTCGCGGATTCTAACGGGCTAACTTGTGATTGGAAAAGTGGCCTAACGGGGGGAGACTGTCAACTTGTCGGCTCGGATTTGAATGTCCTTTTGCAGGTTGATAATACACAGGCTCCTGATGCTCTACGTAAAATATTAGGTGTAGTTATTCAGAAACTTAAAAAATATTAACAATTAAAGTTACATATCTTCTATGCGAGGACATATCTTCTAGAAATAGGGAAGAATCCTCAAGAAGATTGATAGCCAAGTAAGAATGGTTTTGTAAGCTTTTGCCGTAGAGGTCCCGGGTTCGATTTCCGGTTAATTGATTTTTTTTTATTTATTTGTGGTTTCATTTTGGCGACACTGTGCACGTTTCTGGATTCCGGGACCTCTACGGCACGAGCTATACATCATTCTCACTTGGCCATCAATCTTCTTGAGGATTCTTCCCTATTTCTAGAAGATATGTCCTCGCATAGAAGATATGTAACTTTAATTGTTAATATTTTTAAAGTTTCTGAATAACTACACCTAATATTTCACGTAGATCATCATGAGCCTGTGTATTATCCACCTGCAAAAGGACATTAAAATCCGAGTCGACAAGTTGACAGTCGTCCCTCGTAAGTCCAATCTCACTGAATGCAACCGACTCTGCGCGAACGTGACACGACGTGGCTCTACGCGTGCCTGTGTAGCTCCGAACCGAAGATGATTGAAACCAAAAGGTTTGTATAGTTGCCAAAATGGATGGAGGCTCGTTAGAGGTTTCCATGTCGGGCAAAAAACCTCGAAGTCGTCGTTGGGTCGCGCCTGCAGCTAATCGGTCGCGATGCAACTAGTCGTGATTAGAAAGGAATCTTTGGGCGTCTTCCCTTCTCACCCAAGCTCGAACGAAAGAGTGGCGTCCGAGAAATATTCTCCACTCGTAGCAAGGCAAATAAATGCAGCGAGGTAACAGCAATTCGGCCATTGTCTCTAAATTTGAAAAAGTCCAGAAACCATTTTGCGCAGTTGTCAGCTGCATCGTGGCGTGTTATGTATTAATATTCATCGATAGAACGATTCTATTTCGATCGCAATGTAAGAGAAGAACAAGCATATAACCGCGATACTTGGAAAGTCCATGATCTGAATTATAATTGAGCAAAGAATAGACTCGTTGCTCAAGGTGCACGTTTTATTTGTAACGCCCTCGACTTGCGCTTAATTACACTTCGTGTACGAAGCGTCTAATTTGCATGGATTGCGATTCCGAGTGCGCATAAGCCGCACCAAAGTCGCATACTAGTCGCTTGGGAATAGAAAGCGATAATTTATGGTGATTGACTGCTCGAGCACAGACCTCTCCGACTTTAAGCACAGATGTAAAAGAAGAAAGCTGATATTTGGATTATGAAACGTCCGTCCGACTGTTCAGCGAACTACGATGGTTGATCGCGAAGTTTTAAGCATTTCGTTCGAAAGGAAAGCGAAATTAACTGTACAATACTTCATTTCCACACGCCTTACAAATGAAGTTATAGGAATGAAGAAAAAAAGAGATAAAATATTCTCGTTCGTACCTGTGCCTATTTGTCAGAGTTCCCTCGGCTAGAAGAATTGCATTTTAAACCAGTACAAGTTAACCATGAGAGATTATTTCACCTTCCTCGACAACTATGCAAATTTCACGAGGAAAACACGATTATCTGGCCGATAAAAGTCATTTATTATTGCGACATAAACTAGAAGTTCGATACAGAAGTATGATTTGATCGATGCCTTCTTTATTTTGCTTCTTACGAGCACCGATTAGAATTTAGAAGTCCCTGATATATTTCTCATTACTTTGCACAGATGATACTATAGATAACGATAGTGTATAATGAATTAAAAATTATATTCGTAACTTAAAATCAGCTTGCTGTATTGGGTGTCTCAACAAAATTAATCACAGCGTCTTAAATATCATTATTAGTACGTACTTCCAATTCCCCATCTGTATGCAACTTTCAAAGAAAGTTCGAAGAAAGAAAGGAGAATTTTAAAGGAACACCTTTCCTGCTCTTGTTCCGACAGGTTTTTTGAATAATATTAGCCAAATCGACGGGAATTCGTCTAATTAAAATGTTATCTAGACTCATAAATGTTTGAGCAAACATTTGAATTTCAAATTAATCTTCCAAATTCGTAAGGATCAACCCCTCTGCAACTTATAATACTAATAATAATAATAAATTATTATTATTCTTGAAATGTAACTAGCTTCAATAATTCAATATAAGTCGAGATATCTTATGCATAACTTGGAACCATATAAATAGAATAGAAACAGTTTCCACTACTACAAACGTTGACCACTTTTAGGCGATACATACCTGCTATTCACAATTCATTCAAATCAGGTTAAAACGTCTGCGTAACAGAATTATGATTTCCATTTAATTTTCCAATCTCGTCAAATCGAGCTGCATGTACATTCATATAAAGGAAAATAATTTCAAATTGACTGATTGCTGATTAAACATAAAACCTGACAATGCACATTTCTGGCGATGCCACACGAAAGAATATCAGTATGATACGTCCCAAGTATGTACTTTCTCCACAATCTGTCGTTCCAAACATTACTGTCGATGTGTCAATGTTTCCAATATTATTGAACACACGAAACAACAAGAGGAACAGTACTAGATTGTCACTGACAGTAAATATTGATCAGAACCTATGAAATCTTTCTTTGCCATTTTAAAACGGTCTCAAAATTATTCAGCGCCGTTTCTTTATAAACAATATTATATTACTATATTTCGTTTCATCCAAATTATTCGCAGATATAGGTAACAGCTGCTGAAACTATTTACTTAATCAGAGTTAACAACAACTCTGTACGCGATACCTTGCCCGAATTTGTTTGCATAAGCACCAACGAGACCTAAGATAACCTATCCAAATTTTGCTCAAACTCCACCATGAGAGTGTCAACAACGAATCTTTCCAGAAAACTAAAAGAAAAAAAAACATCGCGAATGTCAAGCAGCAAATAAAAATCTGATCATCGCGTATTCGAACGCATATACATATAAAATAAAACAATAAATGCTTCGCATGCCGATACATAAGATTTACGTCCAAATGACGTCGATGTGTACGCGCGACTCGGCCAATCAAATTCGGTACGACTCGCGGCGATATTAGCACAGAATGATAATACACGTCAAATTGCGTAAGAAGTGTTAGAATATTCGAGGTTCAGTGCATTTCGGCGATGCACGCTGTCTTTGTCCAGCGTAGCTCTCTTTCGGGGAGAGCCCAAAATGGTTAAAAAGGGCCATGTTGACCTAGGCGTCCTCACGACCGACGCTTTTGCCAAAGGAAGGCATTCTTGTATACACTACGGTCGAGAAAGCACAGTATTAATAAACGGAATACCTTGTTAATATATACACGCCTACGCAATTATTCTAATACCTAATCGACACTTCGATTCGAGTATTAGAGATTTCTCTTACAGAAGATGTAATTGAACAGAATGAAATGTCGAGAATTATTCGATGCAATATCCTACCCAGCGGTAGAGTCTGTTGGAAATGGGTTTATTCAATAACTCTCCTCTGCTTGTGATTTTACAATATATTTTATTAACCACGCAATAAGAGTGGCTTCCTTACTGCATCAATGGTTTGAAGGAACTAACCGCATCCAAATTAACGGACTGACCTGAAGCATAGACGACTAATCTCGAGTGCGTGCGGGGCCCTATCGGTTCTCATATAAACAACACTTCAAACTTTATAAACAGGATGAAAGGAACTGTATAAGGCATCCCCTCTCACACGAGAATGAAACGTTAATTTTTGCATTGATTTTTATTGAAAATGTCGAACAATTCGCCCATTATATTTCTCACGCACCACCTTATCACCCTTCTAAATTCTAATCAGAGTCAAAGGTCAAACCGCTACTATCTAAATTCTAACCGGATGCTGGTCCACACAGAATTCTAGGAAGTAAGTACGTGACCCCTTGAACTCAGAATTCCTTCGTAGGCAATCTCCCACTCCCAATTTTCCGGCACATTTCCAAATATAAAAAGGGGGCCCGCGACACCCGACCAGTTCAGTAGAAAAATTAAGAGGAGTAGTTAGTAGGAGCCGCAATACTGCGACGTAAACTAAAAGTATAGTAAGATCTGTGAAACCATTGTAACAATAGGCTAACTCTGAATAAGCAATTATAAACAACATCCAGTCTCAACCGATTCGACGACAAAAAATCTAACAGAGTCGTAGCCGCGTGTAGCAGGAACGTGGCAGTTAAATGACAACAGTTTCAAGGAGATCCATTTACCGTGAAGGTGTTGCGCGCCGCTCAAAAAGAAGACACGTCCGCCCAAACGGTATCGAGGAGAAACAGTTCTCGTCTCGAAGCTGCAGCAGCGACGTACAAAAATGATATCGTCCGAATATATGTATAATTACGGGCCGTACTGTAAATCTCGTTCGAAGCTGGATAGGTACAACGTTCCACTGAAACAATCGTATTGTTTCCACGAGGAATGCGCGCGTGCACCGATACCCGGTCCCCCGATAGAAACAAAAGGAGAACACTGCGACAGGCGGAGTGGGCACGAGGAAAGGGGACCACATGAATGAAGCTTCCCCATTCATGCGTGCCTCTAACCCCTTCCTTCAACCCCTCGCACCGTCTATGGGATCTTGTCGGCTACCAGCGACACGACTATTCGATGCGCGCACGTACACAGCACAAGAGCCGAGCGGACGCACACGCGTGCAGAACGAAGCGCCGCGACACACGTGACCGCCATTGTGATCGCGAGGAAGAACCGGCACCGGCAGTCAACCGCGTTATTCCAGGCTTTTTTTGCGGGTACAGGGACACCGATAGCATACTCGTTCCGTTCTAAGTGGTACCCTGGAGAACCTCGATACCGGGACCAAGCTCATTCATTTCCTCGGTCACGTAACCGAGATTAGGCGTGTTTGGCGCCGACGTTTTTACAGCTAATGACGGTATCACCGACCCCTTTGATGACCGGTGAACGGAACCCCTTCGAGAATCGCGGTTCGATTCTAAGAACTTTATTAACCCCGCGGTTGACGGGTGCACTTGTAGCATATAATATTTATGGGGGGCACTGTTGTGTTAGAATATTCGAGGTACAGGAACTGTACTGTACGAATACTTTCTTAGCCCACTGTATGTCTGCTCGAGGGTGAGGTGTTGAAAATTTGGATGTGTAGGAGTTATTTTGAGTTGTGTTGGATATTTGCTATCGATAGCGAATGTAAAATATGCTAGAGCAAAACTGTCTCAACGTTCTTAGAAATGGCTTACCAACAAAGATAGTAAGAGAACCAGATGGGGCTCTACTTGGGGAGTCGAAAAGGGCCCGGGTTGTAAAATGAGACGATTCGCATTCGTAGGTATAAGTACTCAGTTCTTCTGGGTGCCTTATTCAGTTGAAGGGAACATTTCATGGCTATAAGACGTTCCCTCTGAGCTGTTTTTAAATACACGGATCGTGATGAATATAATAATTATTTCATTTAACGCACCGTTTCCAATAAGTTGAGTCAGGAAACGGGAAAGGAGTTCAAAGTTCGAGGCTCGGTTATTGACGACGACTATTAGGCTATTTGTAATGTTTACAAGGGGGCCGGGATTCTTGTAACTAATACCGACTTAAATGTGCTTAATATTGTTGGACTCCGGGGTGAACGAAATCGTGTGCGACAATTACTTTTGCAAAGAGGTTTTATATAAAAATATCGTGAAGAGTTTGCGCGACAGAGTGCTGGTATGGCGTCGTGTCCAAAATTATTCTAACTACAATTGGTATTCCGCTAATATATATATTATGAGTTTTAGGGGAGAAGGATGACCCTAGCCCTCGTTGTGTCGCCTTAGCCAACTCGGAGTCTGTCCCTTGGCAGTGGTCGTATCGCTGACTACTACCTTGGTGTATAATATTGACTCCGACTAGGCCAGGATCCGCGGGCCGTGCATATTATCAGTGGCTCAAGGGCTGGTCATTCAACAATATGAATAATACGCAGCACGATTTAAAGAAAGGTAAGGCAAGCCGGAAATTCAGAAACGTATGAAGCTTTGCGTACAAGTAAAATATGTTATCCGTAATGCAGCCCCATTTTTCGCTCGTGCCATAATTCGGTTTTAAGGGGTGAAATTGCCTCATGAAAAAAAGTTTCTTTTTCGTGAAATATCTAGAGAACGCTGAGAGATATATAGAAAAAAGTCCAATCCTGCATCGCTTTATTAGGTTTACTAAACTGCGTAAACAAATTTCTTTAGAAATCCGTGATTTTTTAAATCTTTTTTCGTTGAAAATGTTTCGTTGGTATCCAACAGAACCGTGGTATATTATATAACGAATGATAAATTAAGAAAGTATCTGTTAACGTATGATCCTATTCCGATACCCTGAGCTGCCTACTATTTTACGGTCTACTGTACTTCGTTTTCATTGAATGGTTTGCATCGGGGGAAAATGACAAATATTAAAGGGTGTCCGTCGCGATTAATATTTATGCTTCATGCTTGCAGGGGTGTTATTTATTTAAGGGCAACTATTGATGTGACAGCTTCATAAATGATAAATGATCCTCATATTTTTTGATACTTTCGCACGAGCCGCCTCGGTGCATGACATTATTATAGATAACAACGAAACATTTAGCTGCATACATGAAATGTTTGAGACGGGGCGTTGCATCTAATTGCCTGCTTGTTTAATCCCTATTAACTATCCACATATACTAGCACTCTGTAAGCAGCTTGAAACGCGACACAAAAATTAATCGAATTCAAAATTCATTCTTATTAATTTAGTCACTATGAACGCTGTTTTCGAATCATTTACCATTTCATTATGTTAAACCTGTATGAAATTTAAATGATTCGTGTCTCAAGATTTATATGTAATTTATACTCAGCTGCTTGCTATTACCGTCACGCCGTACCGTGTGAACGAGGAATCATTCACTCGACAAACTTCCACGTCCTGAAACTGACACCAAAGATTACTATACCGATATAAATTCTGTCTATGATTCTTTATTACTACATCCTCTTCCCGTTACGCTAAAGGTGACAGTAATTGCAGTTATCTATCTTCCGTCGCGTCGCATTTGCATTATCGCAATGAAACATACGAGTGACGCCGGAACGTGCGTACGCACCTTAAAAAAATAAAGGCAGGGAATACAGTAACGTAAGAAAATCGAAGAGAAAAGTAGCGAAACTGGCGGCGTAAAAAGTATTGCCAATTTATCTTCAAATCAATGTTGCGTCATTCAAAATTTAGTTACCACCGAAAACCACGCACAGTCGAGGTCGTTTGCTCTCGTTTCTAGAACCAGTGCGGAATGTGTCTTGGGCTGATCGGTTAGAGCGATGGCCCATCGAACGTTGTCAATATATCCAAAACGGCGATCTTGAAGTTTGGTTCTTTTATTTCTTGGAAAAGGAAATATTCGCACGGACTCAGGGATACCATTTTTTGTCGAACGTTCGTTTACCGACAGTGCAGTACAACTTATGAAAATAATTGCGCGATGAAAACTGTTAGGGTCAGCGAGCTGCACGATCCAGGTTGCAGTTATCTTATTGGCGGATTCCGGGGTAGACGGAATCGTGTGCAACAATCTACTTATGCAAAGAAGTTTCACGGAAGAATGCCGTAACAAGTTTGCCAGACAAAGTGGTGGAATGTGTCGTGTCTAAAACTACTTTTCGTGCCATTGACAAACTGCTCCTACATATATCGTGATATTTAGGGGGAAAGGTCGACCTTAACCCCTGCTGAGTCACCTTAGCCAACGCGGAGACTAGCCCTTGGAATCGATAACTGCTACCTTAGCGAGTAATGTTTATTCTGGCTGCGACAGAATCCAACATTGTAACCCAAATCTTTCTAAAGCAGGGATAACATTTTTGCAAGAAGCAAATATCAATCTCTGTACCTAATAAAACACGATTCAAAGAAAATTCCTTCAAACACGGACTGACTCCGCTCATCATGCATTCGTTCCATCGTGTTCTGGCTACTTCGCACGCGTGCTGGTCACTTGAAAACATTCATATCCGAAAGGACACCTTACTCGAAGCATGAACTTAATTGCCTAGAAGAAAGTCCGTCCAAGCCGATCCGTGTTTCAGCGAACAGCTAGAATCGGCCATAATGCGTTTTCTGCGTCGATTCCAGCCACTTTGTAACAGGGGACGTGAGTTTAACGAGTAGCAAGGAACGTCGACCAGTCCTCGAGAAGTCGGGTACAGAAAAGTGTATACGACCGTTGTCTCATTCATCGACGAGGAGGAAGAAGATTCCTGTCCCATTCATCGTAGTCCCGTCACGCATGACGGGGGCCTAGGATCGCTGGATTTTAAGCACAGCAAGAACGCAAGCACGGCCAGAGGGGACCGCGACGGAGTCCCGGTGGGAGATGAAGAACACGTTTCTTCTTTTTCGTCAAAAGAGTAACAAGAATGTCATAAGCGGTGAACGACGAAGACGCGGGGAATCCTGTTTGCGTAACGAGCGTCGATCACGATTACAGTACTAATGGAAGCGTGTACTTTATATGGCGATATAAAATTACTGCTAAGAACGTCGAATTAAAATATCATTGGACAGGCAACGCGACGTTAATCATGTTTCGGCAGCCACGAAGAAACGGGTCCAAAATTGTGTAGCGTTGAAAACGTTCGTGCATTCCGGCTCCCCAAGGGGTCGAGAGTATACAGAGGGGTCCCTCTGCGTAACATGTGCCTCGAACATTTTCCGTACACATGCATACGGCCCGATTTATCCCTGGAAAAAAGAATACCAACGAGAAGAGGGCCCCGCTTTGCAAGAAAGGGCGGCCACAAGGTTCTGAGGAATTTATTCCTCTCATCGGTAGGATCGTTTTGACAATTAGGGGCGTCAACGATTGACTGGAAATCGTCGAACAGATCTATACTATTTATGAAACGTTTCATGAACATTTCAGTTGCGTATTCACATTTCAATGTACCATCAATTATTTATTGGGACTTACACCTTCCCACTTATTAGATTCACTTCGAGAGCCACTACGAACTTCACTATTCCATGCTCTCAACTTTAGAATCATTATTTATTATATACCGCGAAGGAAATAGCTCGACAACTTTTTCCTTCGAACGCGTACGTTCCGGTCCCTGTGCCACTCCCTTATCGCAACCTGTACGTCCAACGTAACCGCGCCAATCAACTACAATTTCACACTTTCAAGAATTATGACACCCCAAGCAGCGCACCCATTACGCCAACAATATCTGCACCCATTCGCGGCCAATCTTTCATGATTTAAAGCTGCGAACGAACCGATAGCGCCCCACCGCAGCCAAATCCCAAAAGCGTTGACCCAAATGAGCACGCATAATGGTATCGCCGCGTGAAATAAGCATCGCGAAAATGATCACGCTCGATGCACGTATCTGCCCTTGCGCTCCGTACGCGCGATATTAAAGCCGCGGGGCACCGAGCCGTCGAGGAGGAGAAGTGAAAGCCTCTTCCCGTTCGATACAACAGAGATTTTATGCGAGCCGATTCTCGTCGGTTCGCTTAAATAAAGATCGTAAATAAAGAAGTTAGCCGTAATAAAGCGCGAACCCCGGGGCAAATGTAATTTATCAGGGCCAATTATATCGAGGCGTTCCCCTGGACACGGACACCGGCCGAAACGACGCGTTTTCGAAAGCGATCAAATACACCGTTACCCGAGCGATTTATCGATTTCGATCGCTGGACGTTTCATACGGGCCAAGGACCCGTCTTTGACCCGGCCTCCGTTAGTTCGTATTTATTCGAGCGATATTTAATTGATCACCGGGATCGTTCGACGCTATTGTGGCCTGCCTTTGAACGGAGGACGACGATCCAGATAATCCGGCCCACGCTTCGGTTTCCTTATCCTCGTCGGTCTATTGAATGGTCCGCGTGCTCGGTGCAACGATGGGAATGGCCGACCGACGATAACCGACGGAGTTATTAATCGCATACCGGACGCGGATTATCTCTCAGGAATGGACAGAAGAACGACGAGGGACATGTGTACCTATGGAGGGACACGGGAGTTCAAACGTTGGCGAATGTGGGACGACGAACGAGCTGCAAGCTTCACGATTGCGAATCTCGTGCTCGTCGGTCAATCGAGATTAACGAATTAACGGGGGATCTGTATCTGATGTCCGAAATGACCGTGGACCGTGCGGGTTTTCGCGAGAAGAGGATAATGAGATTTTTGTGGCGCGAGATCTGCGAATGGAGAGTATTTAAATAAGTTGGATAAACGTGAGCAGTTAATAGGAGTTCAGCAATAATAGAGAAAATGTGGCAGAAGAATGTGCGGTAGTTTTGTGATGTACATACGTATGTGTTATACGCTGTGTTTTGAGTTTGGCGTTATTCTCGTTTTTCGGCAAGTTAATTTAAAAAAATCATATGAAAATACAAAGAGGCCTCGAGGGATCGAAATATTTAAGTGCGGTACATTTCGAACAGAGCAATGCGCGAAGGCAATCTAATTACGAGAAAACTGACAAATGTAAATCTACACGTTAAACCTGTTTGAGTAGAGAATAATTTATATTGAAAACTTCGCAATTAGAGCAAGGAGTATAACGGCTCTCCACGAAAATTGTAGCAACGCGAAGCAGAATAGAATCGTGACCGAGCGGAATTTTCTACGCTACCATAATCGTAAGATATTTGAATATCTTTACGGTCTCGTAAACATTATTCGAAGAGTCTTGAAAATGTTTGAACCGTCGGTTCTCCGCGAATCGCGAACCTAGATTGACGAGAATTCGACCTGGCGCTGTTAACCGTGTTTCAAAACGTCGCTAAAATTCTCGCCTCCCCTTTGTAATCGTTCCATTCCCCCATTACCGATCCCGATATCCCACCTCGATCGTGCGGTACACCTCGAAACCGGTAGATCGACGAAGTCTTCGGCCGTGCCGCTGCGACATTTAAATAATCGTTTCGCGCGTCCCAAGAGTCGATCGGGCCCCGTAATCATTGTGCCTTCGGTTTAAACAATCTCCTGTTACTCGAGTGCGTGTACATACACGCGAGAGGCCCGGAGGATGCAATCAATCCTCGTTTATACGCACGCTTCACCAGCTGGGATGCAGCGTCGCCTTAAGAAAGCTATCATAAATTATTCCGAGCTCGGACGTGTCCCATATGGTATCATAAGTTTTCAGCCACCCCGTGGCACGATAGCATGGCGATGCCGCTCGACAATTCAAGTCGCCGTGAAGCTGCAATAATAACCGTTTACCCACGCACCGGAATTAGAATATATCCGGCCGATAATTTATGGAGGAATTATGCACGTTATTATGTATGTCAAGAAGGCCAGGGGAACGGGAACGCGGATTCTCATTTATCGCCGATCGAACGTCGTTTTCCCTTCCATGACGGATGACCGTCGTGGAAAAACCAAACGCGAAATCGCCAGCGTCGCGGAAACGATGATAAACGAGAAAACGTTGCAAACGGAAAGAAAAGCGGTGGTCATTTTCATTGCGATACATAGAGCTGTTCCTGGGTCTCTAGTTAAGTCGATCCGCTTATTTATAAATATCAGGATGTCGCTGTAATACAATTACGATCGCTTTCAGATATTATCCTATCGCGCGACAAACACCGAGAACGAAAGGGGTGGGCCGATTTCAGCATGGACGAAAGCGATTTCCAAAGGTGCTTTCTCTCGGGAAGATATCGAGCAATTTTTTCGCGTGAAATCGAGCGTAGGGAAACCGAAAACGTGGGATCACAGACGGATAGGGAACGGCCAGACGGTTCAGCCGCGCGTTATTATTATTTTCTCAAGTTTTACCAGAATCGAGGGCATAATGACCGGTTGTAAAATTTAACAAGCACCTTATAAAGCACAACCGTCGGCGCGGTGTTTCTCTCTGTGCGTAAAATTGCGATCGTGTATCGCGTTTCAAGCTTCCCCTGTCCCATCCGTGAAACGTGTACAAGCAAAGGATCGCCAAGCTCGTACGATTCAAAGCAGCAAGATTCTAAAGAAACAGGAAAGAACGATCCACGAAAAAAGAAAATATCGAAGGAAAACACTTCCAGACACGGGCAGTTATTACAGCGAGCCCGATGCGACCGTAATCACGGCGAAACTGTCGCAAGTCTCGACCCTGAGGGGAATACGATCGCCCTCTGTATCATCGATCGCGATAAGCTGTCGAAAAGGAAAATAATAATAAACTACAAGGCTGGCCAGGACACTCGGATGGACGGACGACGCGTCGCACATAGAGACAAGGCTGCCACGAAGAACACCAACGATTTCTTTTCCTTCAAAATGACTTCATCCACGGACGATTCCAAGGATTTCGTTCGTGGAAGGAAGCAAAAAGCAGGTAGCAATCACGTCGTGGAATGTGCGGGAAGGTCGAAATAATAGCCGTTGCCGCAACGAGGAGAGCCGAAGCTGATAGGAGGATAGTGGTGAACACAGCCCGCACGATGAACTCGCGCGAGCCATCCTCTGTGAAATTCCTTGTGCGCGCATGGGTCGCTGACTAATAACATGATTTTGTGCCGCGTTAAACTCCAGCAGGTTATTTCTGTCGGTTTGCAGGCCTCTTTCCGCTAGATATCTCGATAGCTTTGCGATTAATTGCGTTTCGTTTCATGCCGCCCTGCTTGGGAGTAAATACACCCGATCTTGACCTTTCGACGAGCTTGGAATTTCTTTGTGACTCTCCACGACTTCGTTAAATAAAGCAACGCGAAACAAACGGACGCGCATTCCGCCTTTTGAAAGGTACGTCGAGATGGGTCGGACCTTGGCGTGTCCCTTCGGATTGGCTTGAGAAATTGTATCGGGTGGTAGCAGAAAGGTGGCTCGAACTTTGGACGAAAGTTCAATGTGTCCGCAGGGGACGAGATATTCGTTGCACGTCAGAATTAAAGTGTCTAAGTATGCAGTGGCTAATAAATCACTGAGAAATTAATCATTGAAAGAGTCAATAAATGTGTCTCCTCGCTGCAATAAAGCACATCGCTCGTATGCGGTAATCATGTTTATGTTCGATATGTAGTGTACGTATGTAAGGTACTTTGAGGAACCTGCCTCGAACTGCGGGGGCATAAATCAAGTGTCTGGTCTTTAAAAATTGTCCACCTGTTTGCTAATGTATACGAGCGAAACTAGCCGGTTTCGTGTAATACCTCTGGGTAACGAAATTCAACTGCGAACTTGCCTAACCGACTGATACAAGTTTCAAATTTCAAACATTTTCTGTTCGAGCCTGTTCATTTTAACGGGTATCATTGGAAAAAGGAATTTTTGCGATCAATTTTTTTGACAGCATTATCAAATATTTGCCAAGGTGGTTCTTTCTTATAAATATATTAGTCAATCGAAATTACTGTATTGTATTATATTATACCGTAGAAGTTGTTTTCAGTAAACTTCACGTAACTTGGAATAGGCGGTGGGTAGGGTAATAAGAATTCAGTCTCCTTCAATTAACCACTAACTTTATTAATATAAAACGTCGACACACGACAATTCTCTAACAAACGGGGACTCACACACGATTCACACGATACTCTCAATTCAAGATTCTCTGCTCTCGATGCGACTCCCTTAAACCCTTCTGCTCTCAATCAGCTGTCTTCTAACTCTCCCGTAACTCTGACTCGCGCACTCTATACATCCATTCTATACATATATTCTTTCACTGTTAGTTACCCTCTCATTCTATTCCCCATTTGCCCTCACACATTTAGGATCGGTCGCGTTCGCCCGAATCCTTGGTCCGCTGTACCCTCCGTTCGCACGATCTTATCAAGTACTCAGTTCCAAATGCATATCTTTCACACCTCGGAGTCACTCAATATTTCAAACAGTCACGCAGTGCAATTTCCAATCCAAAATACCCTCTATCCCTTCCCGTTTAGAATAATTTCTCAACTTCTCCTACCGATTTTACCATTGCATCCATTTGTATTCACTAAAACGGAACGCAAAACATAAATTTCAAAGTACCCTAATATTTCCTTGATCCTTGGCTATAAAGTAGTCTGCCTCTAAAGAACGCGCGTACTCGTTGGAATTCCTCTTGTCTAGTCATTCTAAACATTTTCGTGGTGCAATTTCAAATATATCGCAGAAACCTGTGCAATAAATCATAGTACCGCTACTTGTTATGTGCTTTAATTATTCGACTGTCTGAAGCTAGGCAAAGGAACGATGCGATATAAACACCAACTTGCAGCCTGAATCTCAATAATATCTTAGAAAGTCAAGAAACGCGTTCCTGCGAAAACTTGCAAAACTGGACGACGACGACTGTACGGTAACCTGCAGAAAATTAAAGCGGCAAAAATGTACTTCCGAGAGATCATGATTCACGAGGATCGGTGGGCACTGCTACGGGGAAGATCATTATCTCTGCGCTAAATCTAAAGATCTCATCGCCGGTGATCGCGACAAGCAGCGACACAACTTGTGTTCCTCGTAACGGCCAGCTCTTTTTGTTAGCAAGAACTCAAGGGGTACGACGTCGCTGTACGGGTGAAACTGAAAAGAAACCGAAGGGGAAGTCGCTCATTTGCGTGGAGTTTCAACTTAGAAGACATAGTGTCGGAGCGATCAAAATGATAATGATAACAGATTGATATCGGTGCGCTTAATTCGAGAGGTAGGGTACGCACTATACATAGAGTCGTCGATCAGCAGCAACGTGATATTCGTTCGATGCAAAGGATTGCTTGCAAGACGCCGGGACACATATATCTCGCGTCCCCTATAGCAGTCGGAGAAAGAAGTGGACAATTTGTTGAAAAGCGAAATTTCCAGGACATTCCCCTCCACGAAAAAGTCCACGGGGATCCAAAGATAACATCGTGGAAAGATCATTATCTTCCGGCTCGATCCGCAGCGCCCATCTGACAATGAGCTGGTTACCGCAACTAGCGGCACGACTCTGCCTCGCGTTCTGCGTCTCCGATTTATCTGCCTTATTACGAGTAACGCAATGCAGAGATGCGGCGATAATTTCGCAATTAATTGCACCGTTCTCCGTGGAGTGTTTTCGTCAAGGGAATAAATCACCTTAATCTCAACCATTCTAGAGATATGCTACCTCTGCCCGCGGATGCATCTCCACGCTTTAGAATAAATGTTTGACTAACGGCTGTGCGCTGCTATTTAACGTTTTCCCAAACACGTGATTAATACTTCATTCTATGATTTTCAATTGGCTCGTTTCGCTGGGCAAAATAATCCGTCTACGTGAACTCATCTGTTTGAATTCGCGCTGCAAACGTGTAGAAACAATCCATTTTTTACAACAGTCCCACTTTTTACACACACCTCTTCGACGTTTCTTGGTTCCGGTTTCTAATCTAATGGTTATGTTCGTAACGAAACATGGAAGGTATGGTTATAATACTGTCGTCAATTAGCATAAGAATAACGCGTTGATTAATAGTTCAGTTATCCATGGCTGATGAAACTGAACGTTATGAGACAACGGATGGAACTCTTCGTTTCTTTGCCAAACACGTTTCAAGTTATTATTTTTGTTATGGCAGCGCTTCGAAAAGTATCACAATCCAGTGGAGCATCCTTCATAACTGTAATTACTACGTCCGTCTATTTTCCTGCGAAACTCGGAGCCACTTGTTCACGCAACGGGTTTCTGAACGTTCAGACCAACAAGTTTCGTTGAATCTGGCAAAGATCGATTATTGGGCAACAATGTTACCTTGCGTTTGATTCGAATAGAGCCATTTCTTATTTATCGGTAGCGATCGTTTGATTGGAACCGCGAGCGTTATTATGTCATCAAATGCAATGTGTGCAATGCGTGCAATGTGCACGGTGGACGTCTAAGGAATTAATATATTTTTAATCGGGAACAGAATGCTAATAATGACCAGGCTAATTTATGGTCCCTACAAAGGACTGTTAACGAGTTGTGCGAATGTCACGATTTCTGCGGTACTGCAAAAACAAGCACAGCGGACCCAAGTGACCAAAACGATGCTAAAACCTGAAACCGTACTACAGTTGACTAGAAAATCAGTATTTCGGTGTTTTCAGGGTCGCTGATTAACAATCTGATTCGACAATTCTTGGAATTCCATATTGCGGATATGTGTATTAAAAAATTGTTTGTTCTTCTCGAAAATTGGTACGGTGGTGTTCATCGAATCGTTGATAAGGAAACCAAACTTAAAATGTTTAAGCAGAATGTTTTGAATGGTCGATCCAAATAGTAGTTCGTGTTGAAGTTGCGGGGCATTTGTTAATCCAGCTGCGTAGGTCCGAAATTACATTGCGTTTATTAAATTAATTATCACAGAAGCATATATAAAAATATAAAGACTTCTTGAAAATTTGTACTTGCAAGGAACATGTATCTTCAGGGATAGTAAACTGTGTGATACCGTACGAAATATTATATTATTCGATTGTCCGGTAGTGTACGCGGTATTAGAATGCAGATATCCATATATTTTTAGTAAAATGCAAGTACTTTTGGTAACATGTGGAAGAATGTATCCAACGTCGTAGGTCGCATTTAAATAGCGCCGATAGTAGACGATTCAGCTTGACTTTAGTTTAATAAATCACGCGAAACCAGCCTTATCCGAGTGGACAATATAATTCACCTATCGGTTATGTTTGTGTATACAATTATCTATCTATTTAAAAGCGTCAATAAAAGTTCCACAAAAACGGAGATTAATGAAAAATTAACATTTTCCTCTACGCGAACAGACCGGATAGTGACGTCGCGACCAGCAAATGGAACGCGTTCGATTAACACACACGACGAAAGAGGCGGAATAATATTAAGGAAGAACTCACCATCGGATAGGAATCCATAACGCGCCGGATCACGGAAGCGTTCGCCACTCTGTCAACGTACTGACCACTCGTTGCTTCTTCTCCTGTCAGACCGCTTCTGCGTACGCCGAAACGGCGCCTGCTCCGTAAAACCGCGGAAACTTCAGACCGTCGACATCCACGCGGTACGCGCGTGCACTCGCGTGAACGCTGCTCGTCAATTGGCACATATATACCTATACGAATTCGTCACACCTTTCCTGTTCCAAGCGGTTCCACGCAAACTACGCGCAGAATTGGTACGCTCGAATCGCAAATGTTGCACACAGTTCCGAGCGTCGGGACGCAAAAGCCTGGACGCTGTCACGGGCGAAAATTGAATCGCGTGTCGGCCGATGAACAGCGCGCGCGCATCGTCGATCGCATTCAAGTGTCACGCGGGTAACGAGTTCATCGAGTCACTCACTTGTTCTCGCGAAAAAATAACGTTCACGGTTAGCTCGTTACGTCGCGCCGCGAGCCACGAAGCGTCGCCGTCGTCCGGTGGCACGCGTGTTTTCGAAAAGCCGAGCACTGTCGCGATTCGTGATTCACGATAACGGAGAAACGAGAGAGGACGAACCTCGGACAACGCACCAGGGAGACAAGCGAGACAGCCAGCCCGTGCGCGCGTTCGAACCGATGCGATGCATCGCGGCAGCGCGATTCGAGCCAACTATTCGTCCGTGTTCGCTCGGCTTCGGCGAACCTCGGCCCCTGTCGGCACGCCCGAAGCTCTGCGCGGGCGGCACTACCGAACGATCGGTGCTCGTGGTTGGAGACATTTCCGCCCGCTTGTTCGGCTCTATCTTTGTCAATTGGAGATCCACGTTTTTATGAAGACAACGGATCGGTCCAAGCGTAAATGCGGTGCTCTTCGGTTTGTACCTCGGCGATTGTTCTGTAGCGACGTTCTATCTCGATAGATTCATACGAGTGTAGTACATCAATTTTAAGTGCGTAACCTCCATCGATCGATTTGTGTGCTGACTTCGGGTTTAATTGTTTACTGTTATGTGATGATTGCTGTCAAAGTGAGAATGGAAAAAACTTGACGATTTGACTAGCCTGACTCGTGATACTAATTTTCGACTTGACATGTATATCGCGTGTCCGAGTCGTTATATCAAATTCGGGACATTCTGTAGAGTGTATCTTCTGTACGCCTCGCGTGAATGGAATGGAGGTTAGGCCCGGGTTTCCTCGAGCTAAATGCTGGCAAGAGGTTACTATATGTGAGCTCGGATTAGGGCGTAACGCGTTAGAAATTACTCGCAATGTACACTTAATACATACATTACATTACATTAGTTTGTAGGGGACTATGTGCGGGTTTCAGTGATGTAGTATTTAAAGTTTTGGGTGCTAGAAATTTGGAAACCATATACAGTGGAATATCCTACAACGATCTTATTCGTTCGAAAACATTGTTCGTTATAGGATGTATACACGGTTGAACTTTTGTAACTCGAAAACATCTATGTTAAAAAAAACAAGAGCATACAATTATGCGTATTATAAATTTGTTTTTATTATATTTGAATTTTATACACTGTAATTTATTAAAGAAATTATAAAGAGAGGGAGGGTAACTTTTTAAATCGTTTATATATATATAAACGTTATATAATATTAAACATGCGTTTAATAAAGATAATGTATAAAGACTATGTAATAAATTGTATAAGTTTCTATTTAAAATCGTTGTTCCGGTTTAAAAAAAAAATAGATTGAGAGTAGAGTAACCCAATTTTGATTGAACAGAAATGACGTTCAACAATTTATGTATATCGGATGAAGAAAGGTTTCGGAATCGATGTTATTTACTGGACTGTTTACGATAGACTATGTTAAAAGTGTTGTAATTCTTTTGTTATGGCAGGGCGTCGCTTTGAATGAAGGTCGATTGCACGATGGACGAGGTGCAAGAGCCCAAAATTTCGAACGAATGTTCAAATATGATGAGCAAAGTCTGGTGGTAGTCGAATAAAACACTCTGCTCTTGCACACTGTTCACAATTAAGAGTAATGCTACTACACTCTGTTCGTAAACAGAGTTTTATAGTTATGTTTATTACTGTTACAAGCCTGTTGCTCACACGATTCTCCAAACGATTCTCTACTGTTGCTTCTACTGTTCTGTACTGTTGCTCGAGCGGTTCTGATTTCCTCGTCACAAACTCCGTCGAAAGAAACCTACAGACCCCTCCGCAAGGGTGGAGTCTTGAACCCACGATCTTAACAAAAAAAACCTATTCGTCTGATTATATGAGGAGTCGTGTCAATATTGAGGGCGATTATGATGCGGTAGAAAGGGAACATTTCCAAATATGGAAACAGCGTTACAAATTTTTTCTCCCAGCATCCGAGCACAATTTACGACGCCCTTGGCATTGGCGACAGTCTAAAAAAGAAGTAACCGCGAGGCTACCCGAGTCGAACCCTTAAACCCTTAAATATTTGGGTCCGGCTGAAGGGACAACTCGAGCCTCCGCAACGAATAGTAAAACAACAGCTCGATGCTGCGACTCAACGAAATTTAAACGCGCACCCTCGAACCGAAACTAGATACGCGAAAGGTCTTCCCTGGTTTCAAGACGTCGATGCTATGCACTCTGAATTCTCAACAACTTTAGTACAAAATCTGCCGTTAGAATTATTTGGCAAACTTCAACTATTTCAGATACAATAAAGACGTTTAAAAGATAAGCTTAGATGCGAAGGCACAGGGTATTATTTTTCTGTTGCTTTAAAATTGGTTTAACAATAGTTGAATACGTTTTTCCTTTGCTCCTAAGCAGTGATCGTGTAGAGGACACTTGTTTTAGCGCATCAAAGAAATTCTGAAATACTAATTTGCATCAAAAGGTTTCCTATCTCCTACACTATAGGTATAAAAACTGAGCATTAGTCAGAGAATCGATCTACAGTTGGCTCCTAATTTACGTCTTACCGATAAATAAATGTAACACGAGCGAATGATTTTGTCGCCGAGATCGACTTTCAATGTGCGAACGACGCGTAAAGTTCCACGGGATGAGATTATTTTCGGGGAACGATATATTTTGAGAGGCTCGCATGCGTGCTGCGCCGAACATGGCCAATACAGATAACAAAGTTAATAATTGGTTTGCAGAGAATGTGCATGTTAATCCGTGTTTCCAATCGAATTGGAGCGCGATATGCCTAGTGTATGAGAAAAAGATACAATATTTATGAAATTTCGCAATGCAGAACGTGACAAGTGCTATTGGCGTGCAAAGCAGGAAATCCATTCGTCGGGGTCGAGGAATGCAGATATCGTTTATCGTGTGCCGATATCAATACAACGCGCCGCGGAGTTGGAAAAATTCGTCGAACTGTGCAAACATCGATGGAGTTTAATGTTTTCGATGTGCGATAGGTGCGCGCTTGTACACGCGGAAGCTGTCGAACAATTCTCTCATCTTACTTTCCACGAATCTCCTTGTCACCCCTTTTAGACCTTAGACCTCAGCCGGATGCAGTTTATCTCCTTACCACATTCTTTCCCCGGATGCACTTCTCCGAATTTCACTTCAACGCCTTATTTGGGCATGTGACCCGCGACATCCGAATTCTGACCCAGGGTGTCCCCCACTCACGATTTTCCAACAGTTTCCCCGATAGAACAAGCGAGCTCGCGGGGACCCAAAACGGTCACTGGTCAAAAGTTAGTGTGAAGTACAGTCAGTTGAAGTGTGACTCTCCACGGTGTCGGGCCTAATCGCAACCAAATCTGTAAAATATTGTAACTATAACCGAAGCTTGAATAAATTACGATCCAGAACAATTCACGTTGAACGATTCGACGACGCACTCAACGTTACCCGTGTTATCCGATATCTGTGCTAGACAAGTAACAAAACTACGACTCTATTGGCCCGATTACATGAGTAATGTACCGTCCCCCGTTTGTTCGCCGGATAGTGATAAATGGCAGAGAGGTTTTGAGAAATGAGTTATAGCGGACAAAGAAGATTTTTTATTAAACATTTTGCAGTATGTCACGATTTTAATTTTTACAACAACTTTTACATTTTTTCGAAATCAATATATTTAACGCAGCTGAGAAGGAATGTCCCTTCTCTGTGAATAACTTTCTAAGATTGACTGGAACACGTAGAAACAGAACTGGGATCCACTTATTCCTACGAATGCTTATGATTTTAATTACAACCTAGACCCTTTTGACTAACCAAGTACGTTCATACGTATGTATGTACAGACCCTTCGGGTTCTCTTACTGCAACTGTTAGTAAGACGTTTCTAACAAGGTTGGGTCAAGTTGGCTATATATTTTATTTACTATCGTTGATAATAAACCAACAAAAATTAAGATTGAAAAAATCTGACTGAACATACGAGTCCGCCGCGAGTAACGTAAGATGCAATAGAATTTCATCAAATTCAATGAAATACTTGAAAAGTTATTCTATTGTGGTATCAGGGTTACACATTCCCAATAAAACAGCTCGTTTCTCGGATGGTATATTCGGATGCACGTGACTCGCTGCAAAAGCAATAGGCTAAATCGCGCTCACTCCGATCGCCACTCCAATTTATAATTTTGCGTACACGTTATGATTCTGTGCGGAGCAAGATCAAGCAATCTACATGACTAACATTCCCTGGCTTTTGATCAAGTTGCCTGTTTACGATATTATGCCTAAGCGTTTTCTCAATTATATTTCACCTGCGTCTTCAAACGATACTTGCAAAAACGATACTCTTCTACCGTAAGACTTAGAAGCTCACAACGACAAATACAATGCAATTGCCCAACAAGAAGTAGTTAAATGACTAAATAAGTGTATGTTTCGTTGCAAGATATACCATCGCACTGATAAATGCAAATCGACAAATGAACAATTTCACTTTACCGTATTCATTGAAAAATCGACTTCCAAACCATTCTCCAGTTGATAAAATATATACTAGCGCACGAACGTGATACAAAATATACATGGTATATACGAATTATCCAACAGTGACAATTTAAATGACCGATTGAATGTACTTTTCACGTATACATGCAATATCGCACTCGTAACCGCAGCTGAAATATTGAGTATCCGTTTCCCGGAGATTCTCCAGCAGATAAGCTTGCAAAAAAGAGCAGTTAGAAAAATACCCTGGCCTGTGCTTAGATATCTGCATTCGTATCACTCTCGTTCTAACATCAACGCAGCAATTATTACTTTCCTGGATGGCGACGTAACGTTCCATGATAACGCAGCAACATTCCAGCCCGGCACTCTCCTGACTAAATGTGCGATACGTTTCCCGAGCGTGAAACGGTGCAGGCAAAACTTGTTTCTGCCTTGGTCGCGACGAATTCTAAATTCCACGATCTCCAGGATCTTCGAGGGAATACGTCCAGGAAGGGTCACTTCCGGGCGTATTAACTCTCGATTTGAGATCGTGTCGCGCATACGTGTGTATATAAGTATAGTGCATACGTGAGACCGTAATTACGTAAACCAGATGATACGAGGGACGGTCACGGTTCACGATTGCGGATACTTATACTGAAATGACTGAGGTAAGATGGAGTAAGTGCAGACTGTAATTCCGTCTGAAGTAAATGCGCCCACGCTGTCGCGCCAAAGAAGGTCAGAACCGAAGCACGGATTTGTCGTATTCGTTCATAGAACATTCAGACCAGCTTAATATACGAGCCGGCCGCGGTTTACGCTCCCCTGTAAAACTTGTTCGTTAATGCTCTGAAAACGGTGCAATATTTTTGCTTAATAACACCGTCATGGGATCACCACGGTTCTCACAACTTTAGCCGCGGCTATACACCGGTAATGACCACTTTCTCGCCGTTCCTTCGCCAGTATCCTTTTCAACCAGCATATGTAGATATCTCGAGCCGTGGAACACTTCACGTGATTCCTACAAGACACAAATTAATCAGGCTGACGCGCGATCTAGCGTGTCTCGAAAGGAACACACTAGCCCCACGATTGACCAGTGGCGTAAGTCCGAAATGGCGAAAAATCAATTTATTCTAGAAATAGTAAGTACTAAGAATACCTATGCTATTTACCAATGTAACTTGCGCACAGTTTATTTCGCGTTAATAAAGAACCGATAGTCAATTTTGCATCGCAGGTGATGCCGTGGTACAAAGCATCGCACGAAAGTCCAGTTTTCACAATACTAAGAAAAGGGAGGTATGTAATTCGCTTGTCGACTGAGAGAGGTCGTACATGTACCGGATTGCAGGCCGAAAACGTCTACCTCGATTAGACAACCATATTCATGTACGTAACGAAACTGTACAGTACCCTTGTCCCGAGTACTTTAGTCCACGCCAGAAAGGGGTAAAAAGAGATTCTGTAAACACTCTCGAGATCCTTTTGGTAAGATAGATATTGCCTCTTTTCGATTATTTGGCCAGCTGAAATATTCCACGGCGACGCGTGCAGCCTGGTGTCAATTAACATATAAAACGGTGCGAAATATTCCCGAACAGGGACGGCCAGTTGCGTTTCCGTGAAGGTCTGTACGAGCAGCCGTATTCTCGCTCTTTTATTCTGGTAATATAGTTCTTGCTATTAAACCGTTACACAACCGGGCTCGTTTCTGCAGGAGATGTTAGAGAGGATGTTAGACATCCTAATGTAGGGTGGTTTATCTCTCCGTGCACGGTATGACCGTGTTTGGGTATAGCTCTACGCGGACTATAATATTTCGTACGCAATTACGATTCAGACGTCAGCGACAAAGCTGAAATGCTGCAACAGTATCGCTCGGTATGATTGTAAGATACGGTTATACCGTATTTAGCAGGCGGATGCTTTAACGCGAACATATTACACTTTCGCTATAACCGCGCACGTCTGTTTCTGATACATATGTATACACTATACGTATAGTTCGCGTTATGAAATGGATTTATAATCGCGCTTTATGCGTTTCTAACCGTTGCGCAACTAGACAACGTTGGCTAATAAACTTGATGAAAAACGAGGCGTGTTTCGATCCTTCGAGCACCAGCTGTCGGGGATACGGTTTTCGATATTTCATATCGCGGAGAAACGTTGGAAAGTTCACGGGGACACCGCGTCGCTCGTTTGTTACGAGCGAAAAGAATGGCACGATTCGAGGGATATAAATTTTGTTTGCGGTACCTCAGAGTGTGCGTTATTTTAGTATAGCCAAATATTATTGAACCCGCAATGGGACAGAATGTTCAATGGTTTCGCGAATCGGCGATAAATGTGAACGAATGATAGTTTCTCGAACGCGGGATCATGGACGCATTGAACTTATTAAACGACATTTAAATTTATGGTTCAGGATGCTTCTACTGATACGTGTGTATTCGTGGCGTTGATATTTAAAATCAGTCAGTGAGTCAGTAAATATCATAATATTGTGCTGGCCGATATACCGGCAGGCCTTGCAATAGCAAATGCAATAGTAGCAAGAAAATATTCATAAGGATGTTGCAAGTTTTTCAGATGGGTTTAAAGCTATCATGATATTGCAAGAATACCCAAAGTCTTTTATATACGTAGTATGTACACGACTGCTGTAATAAAATACAGTACACCCCAATAACAGTATAGGAAATCAACTAGTCTTTCAGCGGCTAAACCACTCGACTGCAAAAATCCACGGTAAAAACGAAAAATTCCTCAGTATTTTCGAACAAAAGTTTCGAAGAAAAAGATCTCGCCAAATAAGTTTAATCGCACAAATCTGCGCGATGCTTCACACGAGCAACGCGGATGACAGACAGTTGCACGATGGAGGCCGTTTAAATCAAGTTCGTAAGTGTTTAAACGGGCAGAAACCCGACGATAGCGTAGCGTGCGTAAGGCCCACGCGTATAAGCATGGAGACCGCGTGGGACCTGCTAGCTCCGCCCTGCGCCGATCACGTGTCATTACTCATTACGCGTCATGTCGATACGGGTTCGACCTTCTTGATTAAAGGGCCCCAGAAAATCGTTCGATCGCACGGTACCTCATCTTTTTGCTCCCCTTCCCATGCGTATCGCGCTGCGCAAGTATGATATGCTACACGAGAGCACTCGACTACGGCTGCGAACTTATTCATTGTTCTCATCAGGATGTTGACTACTTTCCGTAAACAGTGAGGAATCTGCAATACGTCCATTGGCAAAGTATTTAGAAATCGCGAGCAATCCGTAACTACTGTCCTCGTTTTCATACGTAACTGACCAATGGTATGGAATGAATTTACTTAAAATTATTCTGCACGTGGCGGCCACACGACCATTCGATACCCAACGAGTTGATCTAATCGAGTTCTGCTGCCAAACAAAAAGGTTGAACGACTTATGCGCGTAGATCGGACAGTGCATGTGCAACGAAATAATATCGCAGAGAAGGCGTTCACGTCAGTCAGATATGTATGCACGTAACTACAGACAGAATGCTCTTACGTACACCTGCCAACGAAATAACCAGCCAGATTATTCACGTAAGTACCCAGCCGAGATACACGAGTCACACCTGTTGCTCGCTCCGATACACCGGGTGCTCTGTTGGCGTTCGTTCACCCGTGGCGTGCCAACATTTCCCCTCTGACTCATTCACTCGTAAAAAAAAGCGGTGAAACACCAGCGACGTATCGATAGCGCGAGTTCAATAATTATTAACTTTACGGCATACCTTGGTTATATCGAGCCGACTGCGATTATTCAAGCAATCCGAAATTGACGAATGATGGACGCGATCGATAAATAAGGGATTCCATATTAGAATAGTAACGCCTTGGGATTCCGTAGAATGTGGTGCAGTTCTATTGTAGTGGAAAATAATATTTTACAGCGCTTGAAAGGACGATATAAAATACTGATTAACCCTCCGACAGTGGTGACTCGGACGGCGAACGTCGAGTCACTTTGACTCAAACCGATATTTTGCTACTACATCTTCACGAGCCCCCAAATCCTCACCGATATCGTACTAACCAGGGACGGTTGATCTTCCTTAGACCCATTGTGTTATATTCGCTCAGGTATAAGAAAACGTATAAGAAACTACGTATAGGAAAAAATAATAATTTCGTGAATTGCAATGAACATTATTTTTAGTATAAATTTGTATTATTGCATGTAGTACAGACAGTTTTAGAAATAGAATGTGCGTTACAGACATACCGCCTACATTTAGTACATATTTTCGAATATCTGGTATTACTTCCCATACAAAAGCAACACCTAGCACGCTTTTGACCGGCTGCTCTTGTTTTTACCGGCTCTACTATTGACACTCGTTGATGCGATGTACCGCCAGTTACGTCCTCATATATTTTCGTTGTGTCCATCTTCATCTTCGTGCAACTCGTCATCTTCTGAATCTTGCACCCCTGGCTCAGCATCACCATGCGACGCACTCCTACCATCTGACGATGCATCAGAATTGTAAGCATCTTCCGGAAAGTCACCGAAAAGAACTTGCTCCTTTGTTTGTAACACAGACATTGTAACACAGTCAAGAAACAACAAAAAAAAAACTATGAAGGAATTCAAAGAGACATTCGGTCAATTCGCTGGTCGTCGCAAGAATACGACTTCGCTGCACATTTGTTTCTATGCTCCGTAATCGTTAACACGTGGTAAAAACCTCAAAAATGAATTTTTTCGTATGGTCATTTTAAACGTTGCTTAGGCTACCTAGGGTTTTTTAGCTCCGGGTTTTTCCGGAAACCGCTAAAATGGCCCACTGTCGCACGGCCTAACTACCGTGGCCTACCTACACAAACAGCTCTGTCACTGTGTGCGTATCGGTCTCCAAAACAGTGACTCCGGCATCGCTGTCGGAGGGATAATAGTCCGTGGATGTTTAGGCAAAAGCATATTTTAATATGCGAACGTTATATTGCATATTGCATATGCTTTGGTAAAAGGTGTAAGGGGATCATAGTAGAATTTTCAATTCCGATTCCGTTATGTACCGATGTCGACACGATGACATTTTGTTAAACGGAAACGTAGGTAAACAAATGTTGGAGAAACGACAATTTTATTCTTCAATACAGGGACTTGTATTCGAAACTTGATCGCATTACTGCATTTCATTTCTGTGCCAATCATTTGCAACAACGTTCCACAACAGTTACAGTTTAGCCGCTCTAGGTGTATCCAGTAATTTGAAGTTACGAGGTCGCACTGACATTTCTAGCTACTCCTAGTGATGAAACTAGTTCTGGTTCGTCGCAACAACTAACAAATCTGAACAACCGATCATCGGCTCCGTAGCAGACCCTGCCCTAGGCTCTCAACAGAACTATGCTCGACAGACTTCCTTGATGTCGTGATATGGTTCTAGGATCATACCTATCGGACTTCTGCGGGGTGTGGCCAATTTTGAGCTGAACCCACGAGCCTAGGGTCATAGGTACCCTAGCAACCTAGGGTCGGACCTACTTGAGTTTCACGGGTTCTGATCAACCTTTAACTGAACCTACGTGATTCCAAAAATATAAATGTTGCCATATTTTGTCTAATTCCTCCAGAATCCTCGAGAATTCGTGAAAAACACGATCTGATTTCTCATTTCACGAGAAACGAAGAGTATCGGAAAAACAGGGAACATTAATTTCAATGTGTATCTGAAACATGTTTGTTTGATGATAAGGAGTACAAATAAAGCTGAGCAAAAGTGATGTTTCTTTCCAATTACGTATTTGAAATAAAAGCAAAGGTGCTCATTAAAATAATCTAAAAGAGATCTTAAAAGTGCATGTTTACACATTGGAATAAATGTTGATAAAAATAAACTTTATTGCCCAGATCTTAATAAAGGTCTTTTGCAGCACCTGCACAGGTGTTATCTGCCCATATACAACGCTGAAAACACTTAATCGAAAGTTCTCCCTCTGAATCCCCACATAAAAGTCCCTTGCAAAACATGCAACTCGCGTTCTAATCGACTGGACACCCCAGCTGATGAATTTCAGGGCACCAGTTGCGTAGCCTCTATAGATACTATTGGCTCATTGGCGCTTGAATTTGTGGCAGTTATTCCTACAGGATGCTATTCATTACATAATTTATGCTAAAGTAAGCTTTCAGTGTCAGCAATACAGTGCTCTTAAGAAATTAGTTCTTGCTTCACCAAATTATTGTCAAGAAAGTAAAGCAATTATATAATTATACGTTCAGCAACACAACAAGTTAACAAAACAAATGCGAGCCACCGCGTGCTTCTCTCAACTTCCTTCGCACTCGAGTCGTACTTTCACGCTACTCTCGCTAAACTGAAGTAGGCGCTTAACATGAAGCTATACTTCAGCTAGCCCATATTTAGATCCTGGCCTATAGTTGGGCCACCTCCTTTACCTTTTTACCTATACATGTCCCAGACAATCCGGGTTGGTTGGCTGTATGCATACGATTCAATTTCTTTTCCTTTTGCGAAAAAAACCATGACTATTTTTTAATTTTTACCTGTATTATTTTACATCTAGTTGCTTCTTCGAATATTTCTCCTTTTACGTTTTACCGTGTCGTTTTCAGCAAGTGGGACACCACTCCTCGACTTGCCATACCTATCACCTATAATAGTTAGTATGTATTAGAATACTTGCAGTTAATTAGAGTTACACTTCATTGAAATGTCGTAAGAATTTATCATTACGAAGGGAAATCGAAGGTGTCTGCGGCTAAACACGGCATTAACCAAAATGGAATACTAGCGTCGCGTTATTATCCTTATTTTCTGTCGTTGGGGAATGCAAAGCTCGTGTAAACCTCTTCCCCCTGTAGATCTTGTCGCGACGCCCACGATCGACGCGGCTGTAAGTCACACGTTTGTGAATTCCTTAAAATAGTTACTCGTCTAAATCATCCGTCGAATTTATCTATGGATTATGTAAACCTAATCAGTCTGTTTGCAGAACGCACGACACTGCGTTTACAAAGAACTATGGAAATTTGGATTTTACAATTCTATCGATGACGATCCAGACACGCAACCGCATTATTATTCGACACCGTGGAAGAAGAATAAGACGCTGAACATGAAAGTCTTCCACATACACACAGACTATGCGTTGTATTAATTATAATAATTTTGCATATATGTATCTCATAGTCTTACCATTTTGCAATATAAGGACGTATCTAAGTATAAAGTGAATTGGCCGAGATTTACCATTGCGAAGGACAATTTCTCGTAGCTTCACAGGATTTTGCATCCTCTTTTCCACTTTTTGCAACCTGACATAATTGATAGATGCATTTGCAAGCCGCAACTACATTTTCTTTAAATAGAAGTAATGGAAACACCTGCATGAATTTGCTCGCGTACGTCGCGATCATTTCACAAAATAATTTATTCACAGAATGGATAAAGCTCTACAAGACGCGAAGAATTTCTTTCTACAATCTTCCGTCTTTTGCTTACAATGAAAGTACAGATTAACAGCACCTTCACTTTATACACGTAAAATCAAACGTGGTTAGACACCGACTGTTCAAGTCTTTATCTATCCGCGAACTTTCTCAAAAATTCGAAGGCCATAAACCTGAACAAGTATTATATACCCTCGACTATCAGAAAATGTCGAGAATATTCCGTGACCAACTGTCAAACCCTACAAGACTATTTACACGGGGCGACGAATATTTCAATCGATCATCGAAGCACACTTTCCAAAAACATTGTGCAACGCGTCGCGCCATTAATCCTATCGCTTTGATTTAATCATTACCTGAATTCGATATTCATCTATCCATAGCGACGTTCAAAACCGGGGCCGATGCATTCGAAACACCTTTTCATCAGTTTTCCGAGCCATCTTCTGTCACGGAGATCCTACGACGCGTCGTCTGTCAGCCCTCAGTCCCGCTGTCACGTACAACTTTCTACATATTTTGGAACGGTACTGCGTACGGCCAAACACCGATCACAAAATTGTTTTGACGTTTCACTGTCTCTGTAAGTACTTGGCATTTCGTAGAGGGACTTAGGGACAACGATTTGCGTGGGATTGGAATGTTTGGGCGCAATCACGGTTTGCTGAAAACATATGTCTGCGAGTGTACCACCTATCCCAGGCGGTCGACCTCTCTAACGAACTGTTTAGACGTCGCGTTGGATGCATTTGCCACGGTATGTTAATAAATAATCGACAGATCGTGCGTCTCCGGTATGTAAGTCTCTAGTATTTAGAACGATTCGATTCAACGTGCTTTTAACAGGCATAAATCATTTGCCATGCGGCGATATTGTTGCTTTCACTGGAATCTTTTCTTCCATTTCACTGCGATTCCTTCCTTGTAGTATTATTCTCTTATTAATAAACCGGGCTCTACTAATTGAAAGTTTCAACGGTATCGAGGTTCCACCGGTTTACTTATTCTCTCTATGAGAATGAAAGGTCGTCCCGTAAATTTCGAACGAAACAGTTCTACTATCAGATATGTGCACAGTCTGCCTTTCGAATTTTCTCTTTCCATTATATTGCGTCTGCTACGTGCACACAGTTACTTCCATGGATCACTTGACATCCGAAATCGCAAAGCTATGGCAGAGTTTAATTATAGGCCGTGGCCAGGAAGAATAATAAAACGGTCGGTGATTGCTAGGTTCGCGATTAGAAGCAGAAATGAACAGAACGTTTAAATCGAGTCAAGTAGTATCTCGCGAGCTCATTAGTTCTGCAAATCGAGTTCCTTCTGAAATGGAAGGAAAAAGGAAAAAAAGGTAAACCTGTTATCAAGCGGTACTCGCAGAAATCGAGCAACATTTTACGCTTACATTTTTTCTCCCGTTTCAAGAACGAACATGCGATAATTTCGTTTCAATCGGAATCGAGTGCTGTAATGTCGCGTATCGGCAGACGCATTTGGCGAATTTTAATGGACGTCATAGGAGAAGAAGAGACCCGGTCTCATGCGTGCAATTTCCCTTGCAACACGGGCGGAATCACTTGTAAATACATACGTACATAGGTCGTATGTGGAACGCCATTACTCTCTGTACGTGGAAACATCGATTCTTGACCCACGTAAAAGCGTTGCGGTCGAAAATAAGGCTAACCGCGATGCTGCCTCGCTCTTTCACTTGTTATCAAGGAGACTTCATTCACCGCGATACGGTGGCGCAATCTGAATGGGGCAGCCATTAAGTGGCCACCTCGTTCAACTTATCTCGCCCCCTTCAAATTGAATCGGCATTAATCTTAACAGTACCCACATCAGACATTCGGCGATGCACTTTCGAGCTTTCATTATTGACTGAATTCAAATTCGGCTTTCAACACCTTCGCACCCAGTGGCGTGTATGGAAGCACAGGGATTTCATATTTGTGGGCCCAGTCACGCGTACGCACGTTCGCCCCGTTGCGACGCGTTTGTCCGGTTCGAAGAAATTTGAAAACGGAAGAAGAGTCTTCCGGGTAGAAAGTTCTGCTTTCGCAAGCGTACTCAATACAAATTTTAATATTAAAACCGCTTCCAATTTGCACCATTATCGGCCCCGATACGAACACCTTTGTTATTTCGTTAAGATTAGCACAGTGTCTTCGCGGTGGCAATGCGATTCGATTTGGCCAGTTATTTTTTAACTATGCTCGAAAAATGATCCACCCGTCCCGTTGTCGGACGCTTTAAAACGATCCAATCGCCCCGAACCGAAAGCTTTAACAGGAAGAAAGAAAATTTGACTTCGCACGGTTCATCCATGCCCTCCGTGGCTACGCCAGAAGTCGATGACAAATATCTCCGTGGCCATATCAATTTATACGTTTCAACTTCGACATACCGCTCGCGAACGTCGGTACCCGCGACTTGAAAAGCATTTCAAGCAGTTCCAAGAATGCAACGGGGCGCACACGCGACTCGTTCCTTTTACGTGCGCCGTGCACGCTGCTGCTATATTTTTCCAACGCGAGCGGTCGTCGGCTCAATATTTTCCTTCCCGAGACGGCGACTTCACCTCGAAGTGTCTCCCGTACGATAGACGTCAAGATCTGGCCGACGCGTCGCGACGATTCGACAAGTGCCGGCCCCCGTGTGTACACGTGTGTGTACGTACGCGCACGCAACGCGATGCACTCGTTTCGAAGTAGAAGAGAAAGAGAGTGCAGGGGCTTGAATGCAAACACGCGTGGCAGTAAAGGCAACCAGTTACTAAGCAGACACACTCCGGTTCGATGCAAATTTTCTCGACACCCGAGAGCACAGATCTGCTAGCCGTGTAGGCGAGAGATGTCCATCCTCTTACAGGACCAGTCCTCTACGCGTACCAGACGAGAGTTCGTCGTGTAGTGGTGCCATAGGCGTCACCTAGAATCGAACGTGTTCAATGAAGGAGTACAGAAATAGCTTCGCAGCTTCTAGCGTAACTGGAATCGTTTAATGAGCAAGTTGTAGGCACGCGGTGCGCGTACTCGCCAGGTTCGTATTCCACGGAAATCTCACGTTCGTTCGATGATTATTCTGGAACAACAAGTATCTGCACCGAACGATATTGCGAGGTATAATAGTTTCGCCGAGGTTAGTTGCTAGCCCGAGAAATAGCGAAACGCAACCCCCGTCTTTCTTTATCTCGCTGGTGGTTTGCTATCGTTAAACTTGCGGGTCCCAGTTTGTTACTTATAACAGCTTGCTGCGATCCGATCTAATAAAATAAATATTACCGTTCCCCTTACTATTTCCATAGGGCATAGACCATTATTCTGTTTCGTTCGAAACGTGCAACCTGCGACCACATGGCTGTACCATATGCGCATAGTTCTATAAGTCCCTTCTGCATTTCTCCAAGAAACGACTATGGTCTAAAAGTTTCGAAACGACACGACCGCACCGTATACAATTTCGTAAAACCATTTACATTTCCCCCCGAAATAACTTCGAGGCAAGAGTCGCCAAACGATTGTGGTTCACCTATCAGGTGAGTCTGAAAACCCATTCACCTTGTTCATGGTGGCGCCCATGGTTGGTGCACAGGACCGGCACACATCGTGGTGGTTGATACACGGCCCCCATTGGACGACTCTGTAGGTACATACGTACGACTCCGCAGGATCACGTGCAACTTTCCATATCGAGGAGTTTTATGGCTACGCCTCGGTAGTGGGATAACCAGGGGCGCCTACACGCGTTCGACTTCTACCGCCTGGAACCGAAGTGGTCAATAAGACAAACATTCGCGAACGCGAGACCGCATTCGTGAAATGCGTATACCGGGAGTACCATCGAGGAAAAGAGATGTTCGTCGTATGAACGAAACACGTAGAGACACGTCGAATGGAACGGTTCGTTACAACGTCTCAGGGTAACGTGTGACGCTATTTGTTGCTATTAGCTTCGCGATTTGAGCAGAAACGTAGAATAATACGCTAATGACGTTATTTAATAGATTTTTAATAAATGTGAATTAGTTATTCTTATAATGATCGATTCAGAGATGAACTTTAGTATCATATTCCAATGTTAACTGAACGCGTTTAGACACAAAATTCAATGGCTAATGGGAACCCCTTATATGTAACTGAAAGAAATACAAAAAATCAAACTGAAAGTAATCCATCCAGGACGAAAAGTAGTCTAAAGATTACCCCTTTCGAATAATAAACTCTTGCAAGATTGTAAATACTACACCACTCAAGTTGTGATGCTTTTTTAATTAGCAAGCCATATAAGGGGGTATTGTACTGAGACGGATAAAAAAAAATCAATCTTTTCTCACATTTTCTCAAATTAGATGTTATACAAAATAGATCTGCAAAAGGATTTGTCTGCTTTCATAAAAATAACAGAGGTCGGAACGACCAGCTTTGGACTGGGCCAGGCTTATGTCTCTACGGCTGACACGTATTTATTGGCAGTTACTAGCCATTTTTCTTGACAAAACTGTCCCTTTTGTTTTCCAGGTCTATAGTGAACACGTCCACCCTCGGCAGCCAGGTTTACGAAATTTTAGTGCGAACCTGAGCGTCGAGCAAGGCGTACCGCAATACACGTGTTATATTACAGTTCTGCGTTTTTCTCAAAACCGAGTTCTATAACATGGTAACCACGATATCTCAAATTCTAGTGATACGATCGGGACGATCGGCATCTTTGCACCCATTTTCAGCAGGTGTGTCGCTATCAGCCCTACCAGAATCAGGACAAAATGTTTTTTTGTATTCATTTTGCAGGCCAACAAAGACGAAAAAACAAGAAAAAAAATTACAAATCGTTTTTATATATTTTCATATTTATCAGTTTGCAATCGTTGGCTTCTTTCATTTTTCTTATCAAAACGGTTTACGGAGAAAAAATTCAGGTCCCCATCTTTTAAACCATCAATATGAAAGTCATAGGTTCTTTCCTTCGTATGCCCCACGGGTATATAAAATTGCTATAGATGCACTCAACTCTGCTAACGATAGGTTCCAGTTATTCAGAATTCGACGTGCTCCCGCTTCGGTACAAGTTTTTATATTTCTCATAACACTAGTGCAGAGTATCAAAGAAAATGCTGTTCTTACACTACCTTTTATGATACGTCACGACGCGTCGTTTCGCATATGCCGTTGCTCCTGACTCTTCTTTGTAAATGTTGTACAGTGGTAATATTCCTGCTGTTATCCCCACATAGTGACGTTAATAGATATTTCAATATCCTGATCTATTGCAGACATTTCAACATCCTGATCTATTGCAGACATTTCAACATCCTGAAGAGACTTGAACTCTTTCCCTTTTTCTATGCAAACGTCGAAATTTGTCATCGACACTGTCAGTATCGGATAACTTGTTTGTACGTTCGTTGTATGATTGAGGATATTCATTTTCACTGTCTACCAGATCACTTTCGTCATAGTCGATATCAGAGCAATTTGTTTCCAAATCAATTATTTATTCCAGTAATTTACTGCCTCGTGAAAATTTTCCCACAGCTTCTAAGTAATTTTATGGGTTAAAATATTTTGCAAATCACGATAATCGATTCTTTCTGACTAAATATGTAATACTTTCCGCGATGCGAGAGTATCGAAAACAAAAGCATATCGATATATACAAGCGTCGCATATTTTTATAAACAGTGAAGATACTGTTACGTGGCCGTAACAATGTGAAGGCAGTAAAAGAAGAATGACAAAATTGGGCAAACATAGCACATGTAATGCAATTTTTGTACAACGTACATGTGCGAACATATGCTTAGTTTTCGAAAAATGTATTTGAACTACACGAATATCATACGAGAAACTTTTGAAATCACAAGTTTACCTACGTTCTGTGGGGGGTCAGAACCTTGGGAGGTCAGGTCTCGTTTGACTCGTTTGAATGACTCGTTTCGATATATGTATGCATTTGTACTACATAAAATTTTACAACAAACAAACAAAAGAAAAGGGAACCGCATTGCACAATTAATTATTTAAATATATTAGACAAAGTTATACAAAATTGTAGAAAACAAAATGGACTTAAAATGAGTAATGATTATAAGAAATGCCAAACAAGTCATTTTGAACCTCCTTGGTAGATCTATGTCTTAAGAGGCTTAGCCTCTGTGTCCCAGCTAGATCGCACAAGGAAGCAAACACATTTCGGAAACGCATACTATACATAAAAATACGTATATACGACTTTAGTCACTTGTTAGACTCTTTTCCAGGTCTCGTAGTTTGTTTCAAAAATCTATTTTAAATTTCGTATAGAGTAGTACTAATTGCATAATGGTGCAGCACGATGAATCTAAAAGTTTAACAGCACAGTTTATTATTTTATTCGTATACCGATAGGTCTTTCCCGTTTAAGTAACACATAAATAAATCAATAAACAAATAAATGTTTCGCATTAAATAATCAAACACTCCCTAGTTTCTCCAGTGCGAACACACTTGCCAATAGAGACTGATGCGCAAAGTGGGCAAGTGAGTTAGAGCAAAGTGTTTAATTATAGTTGCAATATGCATTTTTCTGTGCCCGGATACAAATTCGGAATCTTAATTCGGATTAAAATTTTTACGCAAGACTAAAGAAGACTATATTATATACACGCCTATGTTTAGTGCGGAAAATAAGCTGACACCGCTTAGAAACATGCTCTTTCTTATGGTACTTCTGTACCATGTATCAATGAATGGTAGTAAATGTTTTTCTAAAGTAACTCTGGCTATGCAACAATTTTTATTGAGACTGACTTGTACACTTGCCGAAAAAGTGAACAGAGTATTGATATTTGCAGAAAGTAATTTGACAATTTTCTAAAATCCATATACATCTATTATTAACATTTATGTCTATTTCTTACTAAATCCACGACCACGCATCTTTAAACCGTAATTGGTTATTTCGCGCGTTGTCAGGTACATTCCTATCGAGATGGTTACCCAAATATTCAACAGGGTTTAAGTCTGGGTTGGTAATAATTGAATACTATTTCCTTCAAAAAAATCTAAAATGCATTCTTCAAAATCTAACCCAAACCTACCCCACTTGGTTTGAAAATATTAGCTCTTTTTATACACATTTCTGTCTCTCACGCGAATATAATTAAATTTTTGCTTCATCGATAAACACAGTGATGTTCGAAGGGTCTACAGAACTATTTACATACTTTTTTAACAAATATGCGCCGCTTATGTGACTTAACATCCTAATATGTGACTTTTTCATGAAACTTCGTCCACATAAACTGTACCCCTTTTCTCAAGGGGTAACTGCAATTAAATCCTTAACTTCCTCGAAGAAGTAAGGGGATTTTCTAAATTCCCATAATTTTATTCCATCGGGTCAAGCTTGCGTGGGCCTCCTGACCGCAACAAATTTTCTGCAAATTCGTTCTCATCTAACCGCTGCACAATGTTCTTTATCAATATCTTCTGCAGCAATATTGTAATCTGAAACGATTTTTCACAAGCAGTCTCCATTCATTCGACAGATAATCCTCGCACCTTGGCCATTCTATATTTACAATATAATTCTATACTTACATATAATTCTATACTTACATATAATTACAAACGTTTAAATATATATAAACAAAAGCCATTTGAAATACAACGTAGAATCATAGTGTACAGATTTTTACGAAACTGCATTAAAGGAAAATTACTTTTAGATCGGTTTGTCAGCTTACTTTCCGCTCGATGCACGTATTATTAAATTTATATTTTCAGACCAAACATACATTATCAATATCAGCAATTCCCGAAATACTTTAGCGCGCTGCAACACGGTAGCACGAGTTGAGTAGCCTATACCGTACATTAGCTGAGTATCTAGTCGGGTTATTAATAAGGATAGCAAATGACTGAAAACGTACGGAGAAATGCAGTACACAATATTTTAATATTTCAGCGCGTCAACATATTTCTCGCGACGACTGTACACGTTACAGTACACAATACTAATACTCTATATCGTAATCGAATATACAACCGCGAAAGGAATTGGCAGAATAATTATACAATAGTACAGATAATGAGTGGATATCTGGATTAATGCAATTGCCGCAAGAATTTATTTCTATTCTTTTTCGTATAATCTTAAATGATAGTTAATTCTAGCTTACGGTACAAAGATGTTCGACGGCGGTTTAATCTACTCTTGTGAATTAGATTTCGTAGAAAATGTGCCGACCAGTTAGTCGTCTTTCACGGGGGAATTACATTAGATACCTACAGACACTTGGTGGCAACACTTTGCTTAAATAATACCAACACACGCGGCTGAGCATAAGAATCCAATTAATAAGAATGAACGTGGAAAGGAGCGATGATGGTACTAGGTCACGTCACCGGCCGGTCAATAATCCAATTAATGTCTGCTTCTCCTTCTCCTTTTTCCGCACCGACTCCAAATTTCGTTGCTTCCACGAGCTCTTCCGCAGCTTTATGGGACGTGAGCCTACGTATCGTCCTGGAAAAGAAACAATTTCGTTAAATTGAATTTATTTTCACTGGAGGACAGAATGAAAAAGAATGGTCTTTTATCAACAGCGGTTTTTGCAAGAAACAAAAGTGCCGAGACGATCGGTCGGGGAAAATGTCCTGTGCGGTTTTCTTTGAAATGGGAGGTTTTGTTAAATGTAAAAGCTGATATCGAGTTTCCATCCTCTCATAACGAAGTATCGCGCGATGTCGCGTTTTAACAGCATGCACAATTTTTATTTAAAGTTATCTTCATTGGGAGCAACATTCAATTACAATTGGAAAGGAACGGACTGCTACATTTGCGTTATTCCGGCGATCACGTGAGTTCAGAGTTCACGATTTCCAAAAGTTCGACGCAACAAATAAGAACATGTATTTTCATATCTGTCACGTATCAGCAGTGTTGTTGGAAAAGAAGGGCCGACACCACGGAGCAAATTAAAGGCATGAATAACCCACAAATTGAAGTGGCAATCACAAAACGTTCATCACGCACTGCTAAACCAACTCCGATTCATAAAAATCTTGACACAGGGGTGACATTACTTGCAGCGTCAGCCATGTATATTTAACGCGAACTCATTTAAGGTCCAACACATTGTTTTGTCGGTGGATCGAGTACGCCCATGTATTATTTCAGACAGTTTTCTTTGTTTCGTACGTGCTCCACTTACAACATTTTCTTTATACGCCGAAAAAAAAGTATTAAAGGATCGCTACTGTAACAGGTCTATTGTTCCCGCTGTTCTATCGAGCGAAACGATGGATAGAAACGATAGGGTTAATCTGTTGTCGCGTGCTTTATCAAACTATTTCGCTTGTATATTGAATACAAAAATGATTGTGCAACTTCCGTTGACGCTTTTCTTATCGGGTGGCATAGTTAGATTTTCTACTAGACCGTTCGTGTTTGAAATAAATTGAAAAGTGCCGGCAAAGATGAGTGCATTTTTGGTGTCCATATCAATTTGATCGTTATTCAAACATATTTCAATTGTTTTATAATGTAATAACTACTTATATCGTTTTATTCGTCATATAACTTCGTTATATTAAATTGAATGCTATTTTATTGTATTTGGAAGTATTAAAGCATGTTGAATTCTGAGTAAAAATGTGTCGACCTTTACTAGCCCCAGACCTAATAGTTAAAAACCTAGTAAAAAAAAAAATAGTTAAAAAGTTGTTAGGGCTAGGTTTCGGTTAGGTTTGGGTTTTCTGTCACCTACTTTATTGATCATATATATTTCTATTCCATATAAATAATAATTGCTTGTATGGCTGAAACCGTAAAGGACTACAAAATAAAAAGGAAAATGTAATTTAGGTGTGAAGGGCTAACCGTACTATCGTGAATTGAAAAATTATATTGGAGATATGAGTTACACGAATATTAGAGAATAGTAGGGTAGACCGAGGCGAATCGGATCATTCTTTATTTGATAGTAAAAAAAGTAGTTCAAATTTATTAACGCAATATTTGATTATAACTTCGTAACAAACACCCATTCAACACGAACATATACAATAGAAAATACGAACAAGGTAAAAATTCCTCTTTTATGGACAAGAAATGAGAATCTGGAAAATATCCGATTCGCTACGAGCCTGGGGGCGAATCGAATATTCCGAATACCTCAAACAAACAAACAAATTGTCGTAAAATAATCTTCGGTTATAAGTTTATAAAATATAACTTAATAAGAATATTGTCAAAGACTACGTAGTACATGGATGGTAAGTATATTGTCCTTGAACACTACTTATGTTAGCACACTTTTCATGGCACCACTCTTCTCAGGTCTTGCACTGTATACAATTCCTTCACAGGCGGATGAATGAATTTCTCGTTACAATAAGTACAATGACACTCGCTTTTATGTATGCGCGAAGCATCTTTACATACGCGTATAAATTATTATCGCATTTAAAGTCACACGACTAATTAAGTAAACAAGAAAGAGAGTGATCCAATTCACTCCACATAATAACTTCAAAGTGAATAAAATACGTAAACAAATTATGATATAATAGTGAAAATTATATCAAATATTATTTCTGGACACTATACAAACCAATAATATTAAACACATTTGGATGTTAAAACTCTTATTTTTACATAAGAAATTGTAAGCTATGTTTTTTAGATCTGCCGGACATTTATTACGTAATTATTTTATTATATTTTACGAAATTATTTATTGTAAAACAATAAAAACACAATCGGAAGAGGTGCATAGAGAGGGCGTGAGGAGTGTACGCACGACCTAAATGATTTTTTCCATGGTAACATAACAAATTTCAACTGAATTCTTATTTCGATCCGATTCGCCTCGGTACACCCTGCAACATTTTCACTGCAATACACGCCCGACCTTAATTTCGTAAAAGATAACCAATTAATTGAGAAATCATATACGCGGATACTGTGCATTGATAATGAAGATAATAAGAGTGGAAAACGTCGAAGTGGTAAATTTCCCTAGTGTAATCGTCGTTTGTTTCAATAGAAAATATTATACAGTTTCGGAAGATATTATTCTGTTGTGAAGAAAGACCTCCAGATTATTCATTTCGTGAAACTTCTCCGGACATTACAATTAGCTGGCGCGTTCAATTACTTAAAGTACGATTCACTTGTTCCATTGAAGATCGTTTATTGCCGTTAAGCCCGACGGTACAACAATACGGAGATATATTTAGTTATACAACGATTTTCAATTTCTTACTAACTGTTGAACTTGAGCTTAAAATCTTCGAAGAAGAGTCCGTTGAATATAAACCACGAATGCTCGTAGATTCTCAATTATCAATAAAATATAATTTTGGAAATCACCACGAATCTTAAGTTTTAACAACTTAAAGTTTGCATTTCGAAATAAGTATTTCACGTGCCAACCAATTTTTAATATTTCGATGCGTCCTGAATCTTATTGCATATTTGTAACGCGCAATCTTGGACACAAGGTTTCTATTTCTTTTCTCGATGTGCTTATTAAATTTGTCAGCACATTTTATAATGTGTTGTGTGAACACCGCGTGTTCAAAATAGTGCATTGCAAGGGGTTTGCCTGTGTATAGTAGAATAGTTCGTCCCCTTATTTATACAAATGTTCCTCTTTCATTTTAGTTCGTCAATCGTGTGTCGCAGGGAGATCGGTAAGTATGGAGACAGAGAGCAAATAACACTTTTCGACAAATATCTTTCGACCCATTTTCAGTCGCTGATACGTAGCAATATATTCTTTTTACAAAGTGCAACTAGAATACTTGCTTTTGGAATGTACCTAGTAACACGTTCTTGTATAGTTAATTTATATTTACTTCATTTTACCATTGCAGATAATATCATTTAATTTATACTTGAAACCAAATTCGTACAAACGAATTTGAACTTTCATTCGTTTTGTTAAAAATTTTGCCAAAGTACTTTGTAATTGTACCATACTCCTGTTCCTTGTATCCCATCACCAGTTGTGAATTCAGAATCAATAGTTTCTTTCGTGTGTTTGATAATAAAATATTTAAACAGACGGGTAATACCAATTTTAAGCGTATTTCCTGCAACTATGGGAACAGTGAATTGCATTGAAACGCTTTCCTATTTGTAAATGCATCTGTTTCCGATGGCCTCTTAACATGAGAATTATTGGAAATACTGCAATGCTTACCCGGCACAAAGGTCCATGGAAATAAATGAGAATAAATGTGGGAACTGAAGGAAAATATAATGTCTAAGGATCGACTCGTTGAAAGCTTTGTATATCAGAACAGTGTAGAATAATGGAAAACGTGTAACGCAGGTAAATGTAAACAACTATTAAAGCATACAAGAATCCATATTATTAAAAAAACCCACTTGTTACCAAGGTACTCATATATTTTTTATGAGACAAATTATTTATATATAACTCTGTGTAGAATCACTATGTGGAACAAAGAAATTCTGAAAGCGTGCACAAAAATTGAAATTATTATTAACTGTTTAAACAAAAACTTAAGTATCCAAATGTAGTAGAAAAAGGAATAAAGAATTTTCCTATTTTAACATTAAACACATAATTTCTGAATATGAGAATAAATAAAGCATTCAATATTATTGTAATTCAACTTTTTGCTACGGACGACATCTACGACCTCACCATTGTAATTATTTATATGCATTATGCCTTTCATTAATTAATGCATTGTAAGAAGCAAACAAATTTTCCGTAGGTTGAGTTAGGACAGGTCCGAATACATCAGACGGATCGAAAACATTACATGTGTACGTATTCTAAAATGTGATATCTCAGACATCTTTAGAAATAAGTTTGATTAAGATACATTATTTTTCGTATTTTCGTCGAAAAGCTTGACAAACTTTCCAATATGATTTTTTATGTCGACCAAAGAGTTTGGCATTAAGGGAATATTATAAGTGCCTGGCAAGTGAAAATTTGAGGTAGCACGTGCCAACCAAACTACAACAACTTTCGGTAAAAGAAAAGCATCAAATGCCTATAATGCACTTTGCTTCCTTCCATATTCAAGACCGTATAAAACTGACGAAAAATAATGTATCCTAATCAAACTTTTTTCTAAAGGTGCCTGAAGTATCGCCTTTTAGTATATGTACACGTGTGATATGTTTCCAATCATTCTGTGTATTCGAACCTATCCTAATTCCACGTACCGAAAAACAGCACGAACTTTCCGAACAGCCCAATGCATATAACTAACAGTGTGAGCGATAAGAGTCTTGTTATTTATCACGAATCGTTAGAAGTGTGTAATCGTCCAATGGAGGGCAATACGAAAGAGTTCAATGTGGACAAGTAATCATTAATTTCTTACCGATTACATGTTCTAATACCATGCGGCAGGCCGTAGTGAGAAACAATGAGTTAAAGAAGTTGATTATATTTTGGAATAAGTTAGTAAGTGTGAAGTCACCGATCAGGTGTGTAATTATAGTCAATGCAACCGCAAGGTTACACCCGGGACATCGATGAAAATCGAGTCACCAAGTACCTCAAACACTCACTCGTATATCCGTTCGAGTAATCATCATTTCGGTGACTTCATACTCAACAAAATATCGAAGATCAATTATTAACGTCATATGTACGCTTAAATAGATGCACGTTCGGAAAACATTAAACAGTTTAAAAATAATCTTCAAAAAACTTAATTTTATTTAGGGAGTAGTTTTATGTATAATAACGAAACTAGTGAAAAGTAAGGAAGAGTTAAATAACAATTATTTGAAGATATATGTAGATTAGTACACCGTGTTAGCAATTTATATATTTGGTAATGAGAACTTGAAAAGTTTATGATGGCAGATATTCAAATTAAATGCTTGGCCTATCTTGAGTTTCATGAAAATATTTATTTAAAATTGCTTTTCCTTGCTTTAAAGACTCTCAGAAAACGATTCTACAAATATATTAATAAATAATACATTATTTCTTTTTAATTTGTTTTTTTTAGCAGCATATTCTCAAATAACTAATTCCCTACAGTGTTATTCATCCTTTTTCTTTCTTTTTTGTAAAAGCTAAAAACTTGAACTCTGTGGAAAAATGTTTCTTTGCGGTAAAGAGATTTTTATTACGGTCTGTTAATTAAATTTTTGTATAGTAATGGTAATTTCTATACGGCGAGACTGTAAAAAAAATCTATATTTCAATTTCTTTAGGACGTCCGAAGTTTCCCTGTATAGCGGTTAAATACAACATCATATAATTCGTTTAGACCAATGCAAAACATTTTGGCCTACAAATTTGGTTTGCATATTGAAAAATAATGTAATAATGAAAGGGTCTGATATTTTTACAGCACACGAAAATCAGTGTGCCCGTTGTGCTGAAATGTACAACTTTGCAAAAGAAAGGAAAAAAGACGGTCCGGTAAAATGACAATAACCTTTAGAAATGAATTGCTTGGAGCGCAAAAAACAGCTAAATAAAAGATTGGTTTTATGCAGAAGTAGTATCGATATAAAATTAAGCAAATCTGAGTTAGGTTTTAAATAAGATAAATAATCGTTTCCATTTATGAGAAAACAACATACCGTCGTCAGAATTGATTAAATTATAATTCAATTGTAATTTATTAATTTATTAACGATAAGATTTCTGTGAACCTTCGTGCAGAATTTGTAAAAACTAAGACAAGTCTTACCCCACGATATTTCGTAAATTATAACGTATGACAGTATTATGGACTCCTTTTTTAGTACTGTCAAAGCGCGTTTCATCTGTCCTGCGATTTTCGTCGGGCCGATTCAATATATCTATTTCTGCTAAATCTTTTGACTCTATTCACAGAAATCGTCTTGCGTAAGTTTCACGGAATTTCTTTTAAAATAATTCTCGGATGAATGTCGTTTTTATTTGAAGTACGTATTCTCAAGCTAAAAATCGATTCGTGACTGTGTAATATGCTGGTTCGTTCTCCTGTACGCGTGTTTAAACTACTTGTTACGGCCGAACAAACTCTCGGCCTACTACTTGGTCGTTGATGCTACATACAGGGTGTCCCATGTAGCAAAGCGTGACAAAATGACTGTTGTCTGAATGTGGAAGAATGGTTAAATAAAATGTTGCAGGATTTATAAAGGGTACTAATAAGGTTCATCAATCATTCAAATAGTTTCAAAATCGTTGATACTTAATGGAACTAAATCTTACAAATATGTACATTTTAGTTATCAATTTTACTATTTTACTTCAGCTATGTAACTTACTTAACGACATATGCTATAATATATTAATAATAATAAGAAGAAAAACAATAAGGGTATAAATGATTGATTGACTTTTTTTGTACTAATAACTTGGATAAGCGTCGGAATACTGATCGTGAATTTTCATTTTGATTGGATCGTTAAGATTCATGGAATATTTCACAGAAATTTGAAGCATTTCGAAAATCTCAATACTCACCGATTGGCAAGCATAATTGAAGCTGGATTATTCAATATTCCGTCTAGTTTCCAACATTTTGTGGAACAAAATCATAAATCTATATATTAATTATCTATGTATTAAATATTTCCATTAACTTTTTTTATCAAGTTACTATACACATGCATTTTATTGCATTCGTCACTGTTGTTATATTTGATTGTATAATGCATAAAAATTACAGAATAACAGTAAACCCGACCACTATAAATAAATATTTTCAACATTAACAATATAGTTATTAGTTCTAATAATTTTATAACAAATCATATGAGCTATCCTATATAACGAAGTACACGGCCGCGAAGGACTTACGTTAATTGCCAGCGATCATAATGATTGATTTTTTAATCGGCAGATGAATGTGCACACACAATGGAAATTAATTTGCAATGTTTACACAGGTATTAGAATTTCTGACCAAAATGTACACCGCTCAAAATAATTGATAGAAAATAAAAGATATGCATACTTATATAGTATGAAGCAAATCTTCACATTGGTATGACGATGTATGCATATTGATTTTACATTAATGTAAAAATGATTTAAAGTATATGAAAATATATGAAAATATATATAAACTTAATACTGAAAAATAAATCAGTATTTTGTACCAGCTTCATGTGTGCAAATCATTCTATTAACAACACTTGTATGAGCATAAACATATCAGCAGTTTTATGAAAGAAATTTTTAAAAACGACGTCGACTGACCTATAAATTCATTTCACATGAATATCAAATATTCCGCGAAACGGCTCAAAAATTCAGATCATTGGATGATTGGTGTTTCTCCATATGAACGTAATTTCGCGTGATTTATACAAACCGTAGCCCGGCAACTTACACCCACACATTTAAGTTTCCCACCCTTTCTCAAAAGAACTGACGCCATACAATTTCGCATACGTGTCGGCGTAAGAAGCACAGATGCGCTTTTCATGAAAGTTAGTTACGTTAATTAAAATAAATGTTCCAAGTGGTAAAAATAATATTCAGAAACAATAAAATACTGAAACAAGTTTCGGCAGTGGAAGACCAAAACCGACAAAATTACGACGACAAAAAAAAAACATTTACCACATTAATCTAACAAATTATAAATATCGTGACTGCTGATCCTTATGTAAAAACTGTCTTCATTAATTTTTGAAGAACTTTCCGTTTCCTTCTTTCTAAAATGTTGCTCAAGAACGTTTTATCGTGTTACTGGTCTCGCCGTGTCAAATATCAAATTGACGTACTTGTTTGTTCATGAACCGCTTTAATTATCCATACGAATATTAATTTAAACCGTTTATTTGACCGCTAATAATAAATTTCGCCAAAAATGTGTCACTTCGTGCGTCATGTTAAGTAGTAATCCGAGGACGCAACTTACGAGATTCCACTGTGAAACGATTAAATCACGCACGTTTGAGGAATAGTTTGTATGCGGTATCAGTCAGTTCTAATTTCAGTTTCAAGCAGGCAAATTCGTCTGAACAGAAGTGAACGAAGGATTCGTGTTTCGACACTGAATAATATTTCATACTTGAGAGTAGAAAAAATGGGGTGTAAACACCTAATGAAATTTCTGTCCGGTTGGAACGTTCTGTACTATGTTGCGAATATGCGACGGGGAACGTTCCCCTTTCGATACGTATTTCGATACTGTCGACAGAGAAATATATTAGTCCGTCTTATGGCCATACCATAATTGCGCGACTCGATAAAGGATAGAAATTGATAATTGAACGTAATATAAAAGCGGATAATTGTGGAGCTAAATATATTTTGCATTTTCAACTACAGTTCTGGTTAACAATTTTGCGAGCTTCTTTGGTTGTCTCTCAATGGGAGCACATAGTGTGAGAACTTATAATTCGTTGCGCTCTACATATTTCGTAGAAATGGTACTAATCTAACTAATCTGTTTCCAAAAGCCGAGGTACCAATGCAGGGTAAACGTTTAGTGTCAATTTTCGAAGATTTGAAGAACAGTTGAAGACATTGCAAGAGCCATCCCAAAAAATGAGAGCATTTTTCAAGATTCGTTTAACAAAATTGATCTGTCTGCGATATTTATGTCTTCATTGAAATAAACCGCAAAGTTTTCCAAGCAGACTGATAATGATTAAGTCTTGTGTATGGTCAGCCCCCTATCAACGTAAGTGTATCATCTTATATATCATCTTATTCGTTAACTATTGGCAGTGCATGGATTTAAATCGGGGTTTTTTTTTGGTAATGTCTTTCGTTAAATATGAAAACGTTGCACTTATATGAAAAATTCATATTTTCACTTTTACTGCTCTCTCCCTGATTGTTTATGTATTGTACAGTGGTATATGGCATTAACGTTAACGTTCTCATTTTTGCATATTAGACCTCGACTAGATTCGAATTAGTGCGTTTCATCAACCATACATGTATGTAAGTATTTGGTTCTACCGTTAATTATGTCGTTCTCAATTGAAAAATGCTGCCTCCTCGCGAAGAATTACAGATTTACATGTGGAACGTGCAGTTTGAACTGTTCTCCCTTGTATGACGTTCCCGTTCATCTATACATCTACTGTATAGTATATTATATTTAGAATTACATTTTCTTCTATTACACATTGTCTACTTACTAGTAAATTATACAGCGACGCGTTGCATTTATCGTCCCACTTTTTGTTACGTTTGAGTCAGTGCCTATCGTTCACTACGTTTGGTTCGACCTTCCTTTCAATTGTCAACCTACAGTTAAACTTCCGCACACTTAACGTTATTTATTACACACGCGTTAATTGTAACAGTGATATAATCGTCCAATCAATTCGAAGATACTTTAATTTTGATATGAACAGATATTGGGCCTTCGATTTCAATCCAAAATAATTGAATTAACCAGCTTCAAAAATTCTCGCGGCCCACCGCTTCAATATCACCGCTCCAAAGTGTTCAAATTCGATCAATGACCACTCGCATGCTTATTAATGTTCACCCTGTGTGCCCGCGCGTAACGCCATTAATTAAACGTGAATTCGTGGAATGCCGACAGTTGTCCGGTTCACTACGGTTTCGTCGAAAAAAGTCAACCGAGCCTGTTACTCAGGCCAATAAATATGATCCAACCACCCGAAACTTTCGACCGCCTACTTCGATGAACCACTCTGTATAATATACGCCCGCCTTGAGAGACAATATGTTTATTTTGTAATCGAGCCGTGTCCCTCGTCGTGAAATAAATATATCGACGGAAATATGCGCGGTATTTCACACCCACCGTGTGCCCACCACGGTGGATATCGCAGCAGCATGTGGACGCCTCTGATTCATCCATGGGTACGAAACAGAAGCCGAATAGAAGGCAGAAGCGGAGACGTCAATGGAATGCGTGCGACGACCACCGCGAAGGACGATGAATCGAGTGGAGCTAGCGTGAAGGCGAAGAAGATGGAAAGGGCAATAAAGAGGGCGATATTAAGGCGGAGGGAAGGCGAAGGAGGCGATAAAATCGCAGGAAGATAGGAGGAATAGGAAAAAGATAGCAAGGGCGACGGGGGAAAATAAATAAGGCGGGGACGGTAATGAGAAGACCCGCGACGGGGAAAGTATTAGTCGATGGAGGAGTCAACCGGACGGGGACGGTGAAAAAGATAACATTAGGTGTGCGCGAAAGTAATGAACAGACGGCGGATGTTTATAGAATTATTACCGCGGACTATTTTTGCGGAAAAGTGGGCGACGGTGGTGGAACTTCACCCGAGTTCGCTTTGCCGTTGGTTACCCTTCCACGATTATGGAAATGTGTTTCCTTGTTACGTGTAACGCGTATACGTAGGTGCCTGTGTGCGGCTCAATGTTCGCGGAAAATCTGTTTGGCTACATACTCGGCGTGTGAAAGCTGCACAACGCATGTCCGCCCGTTTTATCAAACGCTTATTAAGTTAATATGCCTGAATTTTCTAGAACTTCCACTGCTATGAATTAATTGGCTTTCAGGCGTGACATATTAACTGTTTGGATGAATGTGTGCGTCAAGGTGTTGGTAAGAAATGTAGCGATTAATCTGGAGAATCAGCTTGAAAATAAGTTGAAAAGAATTTGCTTCAATGTATCATCATGTTTTGTGCAATTTATATTCGGTAAATAAAATTAACTACTTCCCTCGTTTTTGATTAATTTTTAAAAAGCAATTGACTAATTTCAACGGCGAATTATTCTACTACTGTGTTATGTCGTAATTTTTCCTATGCAGACAATTGAAACCTCACGAGCGTACCGTATATCGTAACTGAAGTCACGATAAACGAAACAATAACGAAATATACATATGTGGCTCAGTGTCCACCTATACCCTGAATATATTTCGATTGCGTGTTCGTATTTCCGGATTCAGTTAATCATTACTTCTACGTCTATAATCTTTATTGATATCTGATAATAGGCACAGTATCAGCTAATCGAAATGGTTCCATTCGACCGCTCGAACATTTTGCCACTCTGCTGATTAGCTCGAGCTGTCTGTGTGAAAATAAGGGTGGAACAATTGCACAAGGAAATCGTAATGCCAACTTACATACCCGAATGGGGGATGGAGGGAATGAAAAAGATAGAAAGAGAACAAGAAGAAACGATACTAAAGAAGGAGTGCATTGGCAATAGAGGGAAATTAATAAGGCGGGCATTTAGAATAGGATTTAAGAAAAGTAGGTTTAGGTTGGTTGTAAGAAAACAAAATGTATATCAATAATAATTAGTTAATCAATAACATGCAACATGAATATAAAACCCTACTGTAATAAGACACGATTAGAAAAAATAATTAAAAAATGAAGATGCACGCAAATATGGATAAAGCAGGAAAAAGAGAAGAAGGTTGCGAGCAAAATAAATTTTTCTTGCACGGAAAAGTGAGAAGCGCAATAAAAGGATAGTGTCCCGATGGCCGAAAAGGACGCGAGGACTTGTTCATTCGTTTAAGAAGATAGCAGTGAAAAATAAGGGCAAGTGAGTGAAATAGAAACAAAAATGACGGAAAATTCAAATTTTAAACAAGATTTGATAAGATAGTTGAAAAGATAACGGTAATGAATGAAATAGAATTAGCATGAAAACGTTTAAAAATGTTTAAAAAAAGTACAGGAATCACCTCCCGCGCTCCCCAAAAATAAAACGAACGGCGAACGAAGACGAAGTGCCGAGGAATTTGTTGAAAGGACGAAGAAATTTGACGATGACGGGGGAGGTAAAGAAAACATGCTGACGACTGGCCAAGATAAGAAAATGCAACAGTCCCCTTCCCCCTCAAAACTTAAAGAATGCCAATAAAAATTGCAGAGTTCCTCGCCATAAAAAAAGAAAGCAAACAAGAAAAGCCAACAACGTTTGATACACTCTCCGAAGAAAGTTGAAAATCTCGACTAACGTGAACTGAAATGAAGACGAAAAATCTCTACGAACCAGCGAATATTTCTAAAACAGGTCTATCTAAAATAATGTGTCATGCGTTACAAAAAATCGAACACTGCGTGAGAAAGAAAATCTCCGTCGATTCGGAAAACTTGGAAAATGACGAAGAGAACCGACATTTCAATGAAAACCACCAAGAAGAAAAAGAAAACCAAGCGACAATCATTAAATAACAAAAAAAAAGTCTCATCAAAGTAATATCGACGTGAATGGCAAAAAGAGAATAAAGAATGAATGTTCGAGGAAGAACGAGAGATCCGTCACGAAGCAAAACTGCGTCGATGATGAAAACAAAAAAGAACGTAGGAATCATGAAAAGAAGGAAGAACGAAGAACGAGGAACGAAGACGGTAGACGTTGATAGGAGAAAGAAATGCGGCGATGACGATGACCACTGTGAACATGCTACGAACACGATGACGATCGCGATGACGACGAAGAAAACGAACCCGATTGGTTGTTTCCCTATGGGTAGAGGGGTTACGGGAAAGAACGGTTACTGGTAGGGGTTGTTGAATGAGTACCGAGACGAACGACGTCGCGACGCACTCCGTCGCAGTCACCCTGACGGCTAACGGATGTCCGGGTGCTCCGTGCTCGCACAACGAACTCACGAGGAACGGTGAGACCACTGCGAAGAATCGACGACGAATTTCTTGTAACGAGAAACCGAAACGAGAGGACGAACTGTACTGAACATTTCCGTCCGAACGAACAGTTGGTCGTGTTAGTTTCCACGGGGTAAGCGTTTACGATATTTTTTTCATTTTCCGTTTTGTCTAATCTCGAGATAAGACTGCTTCGGTTAATACCACGGCGAAACACGGATTTTCGATGTAAAATGAAAATCATTTTTAAAATATCGTTCTCGTTATTTGCGATATAGAATAGACATATGCGCTGTTGTGCTATAAATTCTGTTCATAATGAAAAAATTGTTATTTATTTATTATTTGATTAAATTTCGTTTCTGTGTACGGTGTATTGCAATGTAGAAATTTATGCGCCATTCAGAATAACCAGCTTTTGATTTTAACAAATGCTGTCATCGAAAGTGATCGTGAATCGATCGGTGCTCGTACTGTTACTCGGAATATCGATAATTACGGGAAGAAACTATCGAAATTATATCTTGGAGAACGCGATTAAGCGTTTTGATTATATTGTGCGTGCCTCGAGGACCCTATATATTTCGATGATAACAGCCAGATTTAATAGAGGTAGATAAAAGGTCAGTCATTGTTAAATTGTTGTTTAACCGTTTCAACGATATTTGTAAATATTCCACAAATAGCAAATTTGGTTTCAAAATGACCCAAATCCATATATTCATCAAACAGTAACATAAAACAGGAATAAAACGAAATTAAGTAAAGTAAAATAAAAAAGATAGTTTATAAATAGTTTATAATACCCTTATGGATTACTGCAATTTGATTTATCTTACAAAGAAACTAAACCAAGGAATTATATTTTTTCAATTTATGTATTACTTCAAGCCACTTTTATTGACAACAGAATTTATGGTGTAACTATTTTCCGAAATGTGACACGCGTGATTACTATTAGGCCTTTATTGTAATCGAGGCAAGTGTCAATACTTTAGGGCAGCTGTGTACGAATATATTTAAATATTTAAGTGAGTTTGCGTGATTCATTTTGTGAACCTTGTTATGTTAAAATAATTATTATAATAGAGATTCTTGGTGGTGGTGCTTTTTGAGTTTCGTGAACGTCTCCGTTGTTTAAAGTTGAAATGCAACTCTCGTAACGATGGATTATTTGTATGGAATTCTGTACAATTTGATTAGAAAGTTACGAAACATTCTGCATCCTTCATTTCAAGTTAAAACTTAAATGGACAGAAATTCCTTTTATTCGTTAAAATTTAATTCCATTGTTAATTCAGTTGATAGTAATAAATTGGAAACGAAACTCACATATTACATTTTTTAAATAAAAAACAATGTAAACCATTGCTGAATATCGAAGGGTGTATAAGCCTGGTGTCCGTAGCGAAAGGATTGAATAGTAAAGTATGCAACAACTGCGCAACCCTTACTGAATCTTTCTACCCCTAACTGTCCCGTCTAAAACATCGTCATTAGCAACGTTTCACTCATGTAGGAATAGATATGTAATAGTTTATTCAAATTACATCAAAACAATGAAAAATCGGATAGATCAAAATAAAACTTCTATGCAAACGTGTGATTACTTCCATATCCTCCGTTCTTCGCAACCAACAATCTTGATTCGTCCATTGCTTTGTCACTTGTACGCATAGTCACTTTCATATCGGAATACAACACTATTCTTTGTCATTGCCTCATTAATAATACCAAAGTGTTACTAATGTACTATATATTTAACCCAGATATAAATTTAACATCTATCGACGAGCATGCATTAGTTCATTATTTATTAGCACCGTTTACTTCAACTGAATAGACATTTAGGATCCACTTAATCGACGTCACCCATTTTTGATAGTGGTCTCTGCCAGTTCACCCCCATAAATGATAACCCTCGGATTAACACTGCATTTTCTGTGACGCTTCGAGTGGTAAAAGAATATGCTCGATTAGTTAAGAAACATAATTCTGGAAGATTAAAACAGTTAAATTTGATACAAAAATGATAATTATTCGTATGATTAACCAAATAGTGTCTCTACTGTAATGAATCTTATTACTTGAATTGGGCAAAAGAATTGATGGTACAAAAACAGTTCTACTTTGCGTTTAAAAGATTAAGACAAATGCAAATTTCAAGTCTTCTAATCTTGTATGATTACAAATACTTAAAAATATTACCATTTTTAATAAATAATAAACAATCGGTATTATGTTCGTACTATAAAAAATTTGTGCATTCTGTGCAATATATTTTTGCAATTGATTTTGCAATAAATTGGCATGTTTTTAAATAGGTGCTTGTCTTGTGCGAATTTTTTCATGAAATGTACAAGTCTATGCAACTGTGATAATAAATCATTGACGTGCTAAAAGCACTTGTCGATAATGCAAAACAAACTTGCGAAATGCGAGTGAGGATAATTAAGTACATCGATTACTATTACAATTGGCATTTCAACAAATTATTTTAAAGCGCATGGCGAGCGCGAAAAATTACATACGATAGAAATATTTTCAATTACGATTTGTTACTAAAAGTATAGTGCTGAAAATTGACGAATAAATATACAGAACAATTCTATCGCACTGCTAAATAAATTTTAAATGGCAAATTCTTGTATCATCAATCATTGTTTCCAAGAAAGACGACGATATAGATATTATCACACTGGTGTTCAAAGATACACGGATTGTATTATTTGAAATTTCTTATCTGGGGCTATTATTTCGGAGACATCGTTAGTTATAGAAAACATAGAAATATCGATGCATAAACCCATGTAGTATTATTCTGAATATACTGTTGTCGAACATTTGAAACCCTGTATCGTGTAGTTCGTATTATAATGCTCATAGGTATTAGAGGATGGCCACTGTAAACGGTTTTAATATTATTCTAAGTCTAACAAATTTATAGAAATTGACTTTCCCTTTACTCTTTTCTTCTTTCATTACACGTTTTTGCGTCAATATCGTGTATTTCTTCCTTTAACTCATACAGTGTTTAGAATAGTAATCACGAGATCACGCAGTTGTTTTTTGTTTATATAAACGTTAGAATACAATAAGCTATGATTTTATTTAAAAAAAAGTCGAGTATTATTACCTTTTAAATCAACTAGTTCGGCTCTATGATTAGAATCAAACTTGAGTTTGAAAAACAGATGAGCGTTATTTTTTCAATCAAATTTCGCATTAAAACAAAATTACAAAATATGATACAAAATATATGTAAAAATGTTATTCACATATTATTGCAATGCAAGTATTTGCAAATCTCCCAATTTAAACCCTTTACTATTAACATAGATTTGCAGGTGGTCAAAATTTGTCAATAAGGTAATACATATTATTCGTTTCACCAATAGTCTAGAAACAATAGTTATTTCGTTCCTTTTTATTAAACTCTATAGAAAATTCGTACAATATTTGGACAAAATTTGTACAAAATTCATACAAAATTAGAAAATTTAAATAAATATATGTGTACAACTTGTTATGTTAATAAATATACCTGTATTAGAGGTGATTGCTTAGTTTTGTTTATACAGAAAATTGAAATCGAAAATATTTCATTTCACTAAAAATTCAAATAAACTTTCAGTTGACTTCCACTCACTATTATACAAAATTAGTAAGAATACTGCTAATATCAAATGATTAAAATTATCGATGCATCTTTTCTGCAACAATTTTTCTTCCTTCAACACTTTGCCATCTTATTTAGTAAGATCAATTAGCCACACATTTACCATATAATTTTTACCGTGCTATATAGTACTGAAATAAAATTAAACATAAATTTTCCTGTATTTTTTACGAACTGCGTTGAAACTGAAGAATTTTTACTTGTAACATTCTCCTTACTACTTAGTTGTTACAATGGATAAAATTATTAGAGAAGTGGGCATTCTCTAGGAAATATTCATTGTTGTTCATATAATTCGCAGGCAATATATTAAAATTAAATCAACACTTATATTTAAATCTTTAATTAATTCGAAGTTAATTGATCTATTTACCATTCCTCTACGATAAATTCTATATAACTCTTATCCACATTATCAAGTGGAAATCACTGAGCAACATTAAACTCTTACAAAAGTATTGGATAAATGTACCGGAGGAATTCGAAGACAGTTAATCAGAAAATAAAAATGCATCGCTCGTATCAGATATAACTACGATTATTTAACGAAAAATTATGTTTTCAAGTGTGTCGAAATATTAAATAATAATTAATGCGTATTTTAAGGTTTACTAAATGTATATCGCATGTACCAGAAAACCTTAATCAAGCAATATTCCATACCAAGCACCTATACAATTCCATAAAGCACCTCTCTCTTACTACTAACATTCTCATAATATTAATAACAAAACTTGATGCCATCTAATAGTAGCGTACTTTTCCAAGATAGTCAATGATGAAACATCAATTCAACTTTCAAAACCTCTATGACATAAACACCTTTATCCAATTCTTCCTATGTTGAATTGAAGAATAGAAAGACAGGCCCCGATTCGTCATCGATCCCGATTCGACCCCTTATACATTTTACACATCTTAAACTACTTCCCGGCACCATTTTCACCGCTATTAAGGCATTTGTCATATGCTTGCGGTCTGAAAGAAGATCCGTGGGAGCGGATGAAAACGATGGACGGCGTTTTCTCAACGATCACGTGAATCAGAGGTGGCAGGCAGCCTAATTGTAGCAAGGACACAAAAACTGGTGTCCCGACGCGGCAAATACCTTAATAACGGCGAAAACCACGCAGAGTAGTTTAAGTAGTTTAAGATGCGTGGAATACGATGGGCCTAAAATGTTTTCAAAATAAATTTTCTCAATGACCATTCGCAGTTTGCTTTGTGGATACGCCTCGCGGAGGACGCGGTAATGCGTTGAGAAAGTATGCGATGAAATTTAAAATAGGAATTTTGATAAAAACGCTTGAACCCGGTCGTTGTAAATAGTTGATAAAACGGGCTTTCGAATAAAAAAAAATGCTAAACCAGCACGCTGGTCACAAAGATTCGTTGTCCTCTTTAAATCCTTCATGTATATATACCCCCCGATTGTCAAACGGGCGACAATGCCGTTTTCTATCCCAGCCTCATTCCGCGGTTAATAAAATCAGCAAGTTGGTGTGTATTCATCCCACTAAATTTAGCAGGAATGTTATATAAATAGTCCTAAGGATTGCAGAAATTTCACGAAAACGTAAACAGCATACCTAGCTGTCATCAGATTCGGGGATTTGCGACCGGCCTAATAACGATTGTCCGATCGTCACGTTTCAAGGCCGTGATGCGTTTCGCGGGCCGCGTCATTCCACGCTTCGATGAAATTTATGCCAACACCTGGTTGCATACCGCGTTCCATCGTGGATTTATTAAACTTTTGTAATGTTTTACAGAATTCGCCAGATGGGACAACGCAGCACCGGCTGTATATACGTGCTCACGCTAACGAACCGTTTCACGGAAGTGAATAACGTTTAAACGAACACGAGACAGACATCGAACCGCGAACATACCTGCACGAGTAACATAGAAGAATAAATAATGCATCTCGCAGCGACTATCTTTGTCTTCGCGTTGAACACACTTTGGGCATTGTGTCAAGCAATGCCATTGATCGATCTGAGGAATACTTTGGAACGAAATGTCTTGGATGCCATGGTCGCGTCCGCATGCTCTTCGAACAGAGATTGCTGGGGCTGGTTACCGGTGGAAAAAGTTTCTAAAGATGTGGTTATAGCGCCCGAGGAGCAGCCAATGACAAAGTAACTATTTTTTTTTGCCCCCTTTGTTAAAACGTTCAATCTTCGGATTGTCGTTGTTGTCGATAGTTGGACAACGATATTATTGCGCACAAGTAAGGGATTCTGTTACAACTTACAGAGTACTCAATCGACGTGAAGTTGGAAACATTGATCCAAATACAGTGATAGAATCGTGGAGCGATAGTTCACCGTTGAGCAGAAAGATTCACCAGTCGTCGTTAGCTACGAAAGAAATAGGCAACAGATTGTCAAAGAAGGATGCCCTTATGTCGCGCAGCTGGGGTGCTGGTGGAATGCCTTTTTCTGTTCTTTATATGAATCCCCATGGTCCGCGAGGAAACCATGCTAGTAAGAGAATATTAAACACGAATACGATAATATGCGTATGGTCCTATAAATACACAGATACATAGGAAATTATGTTATTTTAAGATGCCGGACAGCAACAGGAACTGGGGAGAACTGAAACTCCGTCACCAGCTATGACACATCCCAATCCTCGTATTGCATTACGAAACGGAAGTTCTACGCAACCAAGGAGGCAATACTCGATAATACCACAGCTCTTTATAACGTATGGATGGGGTCCTTTCGGCAAATGACGAGAATCTGCTATTTAAAATATTGCTGTATAAATGGAATATTGATCTCATAATTTCGATAAACAAGATCCGATTATAGAGGTGTTTAGTTAGGTACAGTTTTGAATGCGTATAGTCGATCAAAAAGATATATAGGATGGTCCTAAATCACTGTTGTCCAAGAGTGTGGGTCCCGCACACACGTGCTTGCCTCTCTTATCAATCGGCCTCTGCACTGTTAGCTAATATCAGTGCAATATCAGTGACACCTGCTTGCGATTTCTTAATGAACGGAGAACTCGATCCGTCGTAGCCGCAACTTTAACTTCACCTGTTATCGGCTCTTCCACACGAGGATACCAGTATGCCGAGCATCGTCCATGTGTACCAATGGAAATATTTATACGACGATTCTCGTGGCATACTGTGACGCGATACTGATATTGCGTCGTCTACGATCCTTTTGTGTGAAAGCGATAGGCGAGTATCGATAGAGGATTGCACGATATCGCCATGTGGAAGAAGAACACGCAACGTGTTCACAAACCACCCATGGACAGCACTGTAGTAAATCAACGCATCGAGTAGCGGGACGATTAATGCTACTGTACTAGAAGTCGACTTGCAATTTTAGCGTTCCAAGTAATAAAACGGGGGGCTGTTAACTAATTGGTAATTTTCCGAGTAAATACTTATACGGGTATTTTTACTATCCGCTACGTATTTATTATTTGAAATTATTATATTAGATTAAAAGAATATTTATATACATTGCAATAGAGAAACTGATTCCTAATTGACATCGCTGCTTGAAGCACATGTATTTGTCGCTCAATTGATTATGGCCACACTATATATCTCGACTGTTTCCTGAACATCTTTTTTTTAAAGGTATGCACAAATAAGGTGGCAATAATTTCCTTTAGTTATTTCCTGGCTACTTGTATATATTTTTTAATGGTTCACGAACCTCTTTTTTTTTATTTTCGTCTCTTGAAGAATTACTTAATTTAATTATTTATGTATATTTATACAACAAATTGTTACTAGTGTTTTAAATTTTAATACATTGTTAATGATCCAGCCTCGTTCTGTACAAAATTATAATTTATTCCTTTTTCTTACATAATTCGGAAACCTAATAAAAAATATTCTTTTTTGTTCCTATAAGAAGTAATATTTACTTCGTATATACTTTGCTTCAATCGCACTAATACGAAATTCTTTCTACATTTGAAGCTGAAATAAATTACTTTTTTTTATTATAATTATTTGTTGACTTACCATTCATTTCTTTCATCGCTTTGATGAAATCTTGTGGATCCTTGAATGACACAAATCCGAATCCTTTTGTCTTGTTTGTCCTCTTATCTCTGACCACTTTTGCTCTTTGGAAGCTCGGGTACTTGCCGAAGACTCTTACTAGCATCTCGTCAGTGACATCGTTTCCTAAATCTCCACAGAATATTCTGAAATCATCTGCATATAAAGAAGAAAAATGTAATATATGTTTGAAGCACAATAAAATATACAAAGAACGCAAATATAAATAACTTATCAACCTTCATCCCATTCTAACAAAGAAGGATCCTCCCATATCTGTCCACCGGCCATTCGTACAATTTTCTTATTTTTCTTCCCTTTACCCTTGGGGTGACTCTCCTCTGCACTAGCATTCGCCATAATAGAACTTGCTTTTCCTTGACTAATTGCTAATTCCGCTGCAGTACTAACACCTTTTACCTTGGGTTTCTTTTTGCTGTCATCTTCTGGTATCTTTGTATTGATAATCTGTTCAATAATTTCTGGATGAATCATTGGTGCTGACGTAGATTCGTAGGTTTTTGGAGTAGCAGTTAAACACGGATCCACCATATTTGGTAAATATGGATTACTTATCTGTGCAGGTGATGAATACGTTGTAATAGGAGGAACCGTACCTGTATCAAACAATGTTTCTAGAATCAACATCTTAAAATGTATATTAATTAAAAAAATTAACCCCTTCGCAGATAAGTGCTTTTCATGAATGCGCATGGCTTTTGAGTAAACTTTGGTATGGTAATGCATGAAGTGGGTATACTAATAATTTTAGTGCATATACTAATAAGAAATCTTTCATATTGTATCTATTGTACAAGATTCATATAATAAGTACAGCCGTATTTTATCTAAATCTTTCCAATTTGACTATACTAGGGTCCAATCATCAACCATGAGTATTGTATGCTCAAAATGTGTGGTACGATGAACAATGTGCAAAGGAATATAGAAATGTTTGATAGTTTACCTTGTCTTGCTACTTGCTGCGGTATCAACATTGGTGGCGGTGGAGGTGGAGGTGGTGGGGGTGGTGGCGGAGGTGGAAACCCAATCATTGGGGGAAAAGCTAAACTAGCTGCAGCAGCAGCAACAGCTGGTGTTGGAAGTTCATGTTGCTCCAATTGCCTAGCTACTTGATTGTACGTATTTGCACCAATTACAGGCCTCACCATTGGTGTCACTAACTGACCACCAATTTCAGCTTCAAACCTAAAAATTCATTTGAATCCATGATTAATTTAATCCGTTTAAACATGAAATGCGAATTTATAAGCATACAGTTACCTGTTACTGTAATTGGTTACCTTTTATTTGTATTTATGTTTGTACTAACTTTTTGCTTTATGAAAATTTAGTCAATCTATACGACTTAGCATATAAATTATATGCAACACTTTTAAAATCGTAAATCATAAAATTAGTTTACACATTCGCGAAAAGAAAAAGAAGAGAAATATATTATATTATATACAAAGGAAATAGAAAGAAAAAAAAAGATATAAAGATAGGTTAGCAAGATTTGATATATTTATAATTATTCAGTACCTGTTCATCTCATCTTCCATTTGGCGCAATTTCTCCTCCATGGTGATTATCTTCTTATTTTATTAATTCCTTTGATAGTAATAAGTATGTACTTATCAATTAATGTATTACTTATTACCGATCATAACACCAAAGGGGTGATGAGGGTGTTCACGCTCGTGATTTTGTTGTTCTTGGACAAGTGCTGCCCGAAGCGGTCAATTATAGCAGTGGTAGGGATCTATCCCGTTTGGTTCCTGCCGCGACGACATCTCGTCTATGCCAATTGCACCTCCCTGTAGTCCCGATGTAACGCGGTGGCTCAAGCACAGACGACATATAGGAATAGACAAGTCATCTTATGGACTTTTGTGGCCCAACGTAACTGACATACCGGCTCAGAAATCCACCACTGATATCAGCGTCCTCTGTTCATAAACAGTGTTCAATTGTAGAACTATTATTTACTGAAGTAGGGGGGACAGGACTCATGCGACTGTGTGAATATATGTGAAATGTTTAGAATTAGGAATTAGGAAAGCTATTTCTCGGTCAACGTTTCGGTAGAAAAATTGAGCTGCGGTGCCTGGTCGCGAGATGCACTTCTGTTTGGCTCGAGTTGAGTCGAAATCACATCGGGGCGATGAATTGCGTGTGTCGCGTACAGCGCACTTTTTTAACATATTTATTTTCTAGTGCAAAAATAAATTGTTTCAAACATCTTGAATATGCTACATTTCAAATAAGGTGTTTCAGATATCCCGCTTAACATTAACACACCTTTACATATAATTGCCACAAAATATTTAGTAATATAAGAAAAATAAAGTAATAATAATTTTCTGGAAAAAATGTAATTAATTGTAGTACATGTTTTGTAATGTATTTTATTTTTATTCTAAATCGTAATATTTTAATACAACGCAATGTACTTTTACAGAATTAAATAGATTTTTTTATAAAAGTGAATTTATAACACTTTGCTCACAAAATAAAAATTTGAGGGTCTTTCTTCAGTTTCTTATTTTCCTTTTTTTCTCAGTTGCAAATAATCACGATAGTTGACTTCCAGCTAGGTGAACGCCAAACCTGCGAATAAGTAGCAATGATTATTATTAACATAAAAGGAAAGAAATTATAAATATAATAATATTATATTATTATTATTAACTACACACTTTCTATCACTAGTTCACCGAGCGATGAAAAACTGAGCGACCGAATTCAACGACCCAACCGACAATGCGCGACTAAACTCGACAACTACAATGTTGTCAATATCGCGGAGACCTTCGAACATCATGGATGTCGAATGCATTCTTATGTTTATGAAGATACAGTAAAATATCGAGTAGTGCACTTCGCTCGGAACCGAATGCAAACAATAATCGTTTGCAGACACGTTTATCGCAGGAATTGCCTTATATTAGTAAATGAGTTCCTTCGTTTCTTTTTTAATTAAAGTTTAACGTCGCATCGACACAAGGGTCATTAGCACTTCGTTATTGTTATTAGTTGAATATGAATAAGAAATTGCGTCTTTCATTAACGATAAAATTGCGCCAAGGAAAAAGATAATTAAAGAATTTGTCTAGTAACTATACAATTAACAATTGTAGTATACAATTATCGTCACTATCTTTTTCATTGTGGCAACTTTATTGTTTGAGTGTTAAAAAAATATACATTTCTGAGCCCAATTTTTTTTTATCATTTGTCAGAAAATAATGTAGAGTATAACTTAAAAAATTTTTCATGTATTGATAGTACAAATCAAATAAGAAAATTTGTTATCATGTGTTTCTTTAATTAAAAGATTTTTTATTAACATTAAATGTTTCATATCCTCTGTTGCCTTTCATTACGGCAAAGAACAAAAGAATTCTGTGAAATTATTTAATTTTCGCATCGTTTTCTATAATCTGTGGGTAACGTTGCGAGTGACACGGAAATGGTAATGGGTCCCCGGGACCCAGAAAGCGTGGCCGAAAAAATACATTGGATGAGTTGTCTATTCCTATATCTCGTCAGTGGCACAAGTGCGAGAATGTGGATTTGACTGCCACCTAGTAGTGCATCGTACGAAACAGCATGGAGTCTATACATATACATAACCTGCAGCATGTGGTATTCGTGAATCGTTCGACGCACGTGGTACGCTATTGAATGGATTGTGTTGTAAATATTTCAATGACATTTACAGTCAGTTTCTAGAAGACAAATTAATATATTAATAAAATGCAGCACGACGACGTGAGTATTACTAATTGGGCGTAAAGTTAATGGTGCGTGGCATTTCAATCTAATGCTATATTATTTTAGGTCGTGTGGAGTGTTATTAATAAATCCTTTTGCTCTTTCAAAGTAAAGTACGTATAATATTCAAAGGGTAAGTTGTAGTTTTGTGAACAGTTCATTGTAATCTCGCTTAACATTTCATTTTTGCAGCACTAAAACGCAAAAATTTTGTCGAAATGAATACAATCTTACTGGACTGTGTAGCAGAGCATCTTGTCCTCTTGCAAACAGTCAGTATGCCACAATTCGGGAAGAAAATGGTATTATTTACCTATACATGAGAACGGCAGAGAGGTAAACATTCAATTTATAAGTTCAGTTATGGTCCAGTGTTAATCTACAGCATAATTAATATTGTTCACAGAGTGCATTTTCTAAAAAATTCTTGGGAAAAGGTAAAATTGTCCAGGAATTTTGAAAAGGCGATACAACAAATTAACGAAAACTTATTATATTGGCCCGGTTTCATAAAAGCAAAATGCAAACAGAGATTTGTAAAAATCACACAGTATCTTATACGTATGAGAAAATTGAGGTTAAGACGGCAGAAGCAGATTGTACCGATCCAGAGGAAAATTGAAAGAAGAGAAAGGCGTAGGGAGGAAAAGGCTCTTGTAGCTGCTAGAGTAGAAAATGCAATAGAGAAGCAACTTATGGAACGATTGAAACAGGGCATGGTAAACATTTTTTTCACTGTAGCAGAATCCATAAATTGTGACGCTTACTTTTAGCAATGTTTCTAAATCAGACCTTTGTTTTAGTACAATGATATTTACAATTTCCCACAAAAAGTTTTTGATAAAGCTGTGGAAGCTGTTGAAGTTGAAGTTGAAGGTGAGAGCGAAGACGAAGAAGAAAGGGAGCTGGAGATTGAGAGAGAGGTGGAAATGGAACTGGAAGCAGATGAAAGGCAAAGAGAAGTGAACGAACCACATTTCGTAGAGGCCGAGACTGATGATGAAGAAGAAAATGACGACGATTTTGATATCGAAGAAGTATCTATGGTAAAATACGTATATCCCACTTATTTGCATTCACAAATCTGAAATTATCGTGTGTCCTTAATTGCCGTGGAAATCTGATTGTAAATTATGTATTTCAATAGGATGAAGATAGTGATTCTGGACAGAAGGAGAAAGTAGTATTACCTGATAATTTTGAATCCGAAACGAGTGATATCGAGGTAATAAATATTACGTTTATCTTTGCCCAAAAGATAGTTTGCATTTTAAATATTTATATCATTGCAGGATATCGTACCTTTAACGACCAAAAAGGCCAAGAAACCAGTCAGGAAAGGTAAATTACAAAAGAAAGTCCGACCAAAAGTTGAAATCGAATACGAGTTCGAGGGAGAAGCGAAACAACGAGAACGTGCATAATACATTTTTCACTAGGACAATTGTAATTGTATTTCTAATAAAATAGAAAGCTACTTTATAATTATTCAAACACCAACCACATAGTGTTCAAATACATCGCTCTTCAGGAAATAGCCTAATCTTTTTATGTAACTATAAGTTGATTTTTTGTTAGCAATATTCCAATTCAAAACTGCCGCTAGACTTATGTGCTCGAAAAATATACATATGTAGGAATCATAGATGGCATCTCTCAAACAGAAATTCATAGGCTAGCAGACGACACGATTGTACACAGTACACAAGGAATAAGGTAAATTCTCTTAAATTTCTACACAAAGATTATAAGTGAACTTGAATTAACTAATTATAGACAAAGGAATATCAGATTCGATAAGCCGCGATTGATTGAAAACCGTGATAGTTTATAAAAGATTCATTGCAAAAATGCAAGTTTTAAAAGTTGTTTAGTTACTGACAAGTCATGAGTGCTGTTTATCTTTCATTTTTTTGCTTCAATATACATATGTATGCTATCCGAACGAAATGCTGCGACACGTCTAAAATCTTAACTGTGCGCTAAATACATTAACGCATTAGCCATCAAATGGATATTTGGTGCATTATTACTCAGACGTAATCATTTGAGTGAAATAACTATTCCACGCGCCAAAGTAAGTAAAGGATAAAGAGGGGAAGTGTACAGTTGCAGCTTGTTACGCGATTATGCATAGGGTTCGTGTTGAACAAATGGTCTTGACAAACAAAGGTTCGAACGCTATTGCGAGTTCTGCAAAACGTGGAGTGTCATAATAAATCGTCTCCAGGCAAATGTCACGAACATTGTTTGCTATAAATAGAAAAAGTAGGTTATCCACAAAATCAATTCTGAAAATAGAGCAATTGGCCCAATACGTTCATTATTTTCAATGTGAAAATTGTGAAACAATAATCGAACATCTGACAAATTCCGATTGTTGATCGAAATCGCTTTTGCTTAATTTCATAAAATATTTGGTTTAACAAAGTCGTGTTTAATGTATTAATACAGTAAAGTAATACAGTTAAGTAATGTAATGATGTGTAAATTATGTTTTAATAAATATTGCATTACGTTCAGTACCATATTGATGATCATTCATTAGAAACTGTAATAAATGGTACGCACGCTGAACTGTCAGATCCATTGTTATGATTATAAATATACAGGCGATGTAATTAGTTACAATTTTATATAACACTTGATACATAGATTTCTTGCAATTACTCTTCTGCATTGCGTTATTAATGTAAATCTTACTCTTCCATTACAGGTGTATTATGAAATTCAAAGAAATTTCTAAGAATATTACTGCACATTAAAATGAGACACGATCCTAATGTAGACTAATTTGAAACATAAATATCTATAAAGTTTTATTTTATTTCGTCCTTAAATGTCAAGATACTAAATAGTTTCATTATGGAGCTAAATAATGTGGGAAAGAATAAGACTTCGATATACGTGGCAATATCGTTTAGAAAGTTATGTTTAGCAACAGCGTCTTTACCCCTTGTCACACTTTTAGTCTGTTTTATTACAGCATATATCTTCCAGCAAGACGACATTCATGAAACACATTGCAGGGTATGAATGCACTGAATCTGTAGTTACTACAATTACTTCACCCCTAATTGTTATATATAATATACCTATCATGAATTTCTTTGTTGCAGGTTTATAATGTACTCCCATCAATCTCTGCTATTACTGGTATATCGCCACAAAGATATTTGTGGCGCATAAGCATAGCGCTACATATAGGTCCTCGTCTAATTATTGCTAGCGTATATCATTCATACTATTATAAAATACTGAAAGCAATTGAAGATTTGCCATCCAGAATTATGGGATGCAGACTTTTAAATTTATGTTACTGGTTAAATATTGCAGAAGTGGCAGCCTTGTGCGGCGTCACGTACATCTCTAATAGGGAAAATTATTGTGAGTGAATTGTATCACAATTTCCTATACACTTTCCCATAATAGCTTGGAAGAATGCTTTATTTACGACATGAAGTTCGTGCCTAATAATTGAGTAACAAATGATTATTTTCCAGCTGTGCATGAAAAAATCTTCATTGCCTTTATGATAAGCTCCCTGCTGTATATGTTAACAACAGTGAGACTAGGTCGCCTTGTAACACCAAATGCACAAAGTCTTCGGTACAAACAGGCACTTTTTATAACCAGTCTTATTAGCACCGTTGGACTTATAATTTTCTTTCTGAAACATAGGCTACTGTGTCACGATCTGGGTAAGAAACCACATGTTTATTCATTCTTAAGTGAAATGAAAATAAGACACGTATGCAAATGAAAGTTGTATACAGAGTGTTAAATAACAGGGTCTCTAATACTCAGAGTGAGTGAATAGAAAGCAGGGCCTACGGTACTCATGAAAAGGACTGAAGAATCTGTAATATCACAGGTCCCACACTTAGTACTTTCGATGTAGCATTTTCTATGTCACACGTATGAAAGATATTCCATTGCTGTTTCTTCCATTCTAATAGATAACTGACATCTGCCTTGTCACTTTGCGGACTCAAAAATAGCTCCTGTTACGATCGTGGTATAAAACCCACGCCGGCAGTGCCTAAGTTGAACGCAAAATATTAAACTGATTGTGAAATGATAATACATAGCACCAACTGTCCTGAATAGATGCTGAAGGTTTGTGCTAGGTCTACATTTTCAAAATAGTAATCTTTGTTGACATTACTGAATAAACTAGAATAGTGTGCAGGTTCCAACACAAAAGAATTGGTTGTATGATTAACGACGTTCTTCAGTCCTTTCGATAAATACTATAATTCGAACTTACAAAGTTTTCGACCCTTTTATCAAACACCCTTTATAAATATACGTCTCATTTGCATTTAAAATCGCCATATGAAAAACTTATTGACATTTTTTTTTTAACAGCCTTTAGCTGGTTTTCTTTATGCGAGTATGTGATTGCCTCTGCAAATATGGGTTTTCACGTTACCGCAATTTTAGACTTTCCCAAGGAGCAGCTGGTTGTTGGGAATGGTTTACCCGCCTTAAAGGCGGATTAATTTGTAGTATTTTATACTTATTATTATGTTATTACTGTTATCAAAGTGCCTACTGCCACTGTCTGGAAGTGCTATTGCCAAAAGTGAAAAAGAAGTATATAATAATAATATGTTATTCATAGCTGAGTATCCAGTGATAAATATTGGTAAACATTTCTCAATAAAATAGGTACAAACTAAATGAAATCAAAACTTGAACGAAATCAAATATTCAGAAAATGTCCTTTTTAGAAAAAGAACAGATGTATTGGAAATCTTTGTTGCACTTTTCGTAAATTAACTGTAAGCAAAGTTTTCTTCTAACTGTAGATTTATCGAACACACAATTTCAATTTGATAACATTTTTTTCGAACGTTTACTACTAACGTTGTACTTGGATAGTCGTATAATTTCAAGTAAATCTTTTTTATTGAAAAATATTTCACATATTTAGTGGATACAAGGTTCTGTGCAGAATAAGCATTTGAGTTAATTTAGAGTTCAGCTTTTTTTAACAAAATAATACTCATTTTAAGAAATTCTTTTAGTCTAAAGATTACAAAGCATAAGTTCTATCTTAATATTTCTCGTTAGTTGCCGGCAATTTTTAATATAAGCACACATATCTTCCAACCATTTCCATATGCAATGGCACAATTAAAGCGAAGAAAGGAACAGAGAAAGAACGAAAAAAAGATGGAAAGAATCTAGCGCTTCCAAAGTATGGCACTGGTATCTTCCCAGGCAATGAAAAATCTTTAATGGCCTTTTAGGTAGTGGAAACATGTAGCGATACCAGATAAATACGTATCCTACATACAAACAATATTAAACATGGTAAAAGTCCGAAGGAATGAAATTTCATATTTCATTTCTACGTACAATTAACTCGATGGAGGAAAGAGTTTATTAAATAGCAGAAAAGAAAAATCACAGCGCGTGCTGATTTATCAAGAGTTTTAAAGTCGCTTTCTTAGAGATTCTTTGAAAAGTGCGAATTCTAGTCGCTAATTCATTCTAGTCGTTTACAATTTTTTTTATCCGTTTTAAAGTGTTGTCATTGTCACGTCGCGTCATGAATTTTTGACGAATTGTTAGCATGTAGGATGCATTTACATTAACGTCTCTTTTGTCTTCAGTGAGGGTACGTTCATGAAACGTGAGTACGCAATGTTAATTTAATATATATATACATAGCAGAGATATTGTTCATTGTTGTACAGCATATAGCTATATAGCTATAAATGCAACCGATATATTTTATCGCGTCCAAGCATACACAAATTGTGTTATGTAAACATGAAAAAAGATGCAAAACCAAAAAATGGAATAATAAGTTACTCGATACACATGCAACATGAATTATGTACAGCGATATTATGTTACGAACGTAAAGATTGACACATATGTTTATAAATGTGTAGCATACGATCTTCAAGTGCAACACAATTGGCATTTATAAATAATCACATCGAAAATAGACGAGGATATGCAAACAGAAAGTGAAGTCGATGATTATCTTGTACGATATATTCCCGACCAAAGCTCGAATATTACGTCCAAAATTACGCAACAAATTAGCCAAGTTAATTCGACTACCTATTTGTACTAAATTTTCTAATCGCTAGCCTCATTACCCAGTACAGGATACCCGTGTTGATATTTCACAGATTGCAGTACTTCAAAAAAACTTAACAAAAAATGATATCCAGCTACCGAGGTCAGTTTTATAAATCTTGAAGCATGTTTGTAGTACTCAAGAATAGATGAGTGAATTAATTAAGTAATCATCGAGTTCCTTGCATACTTAATTTTAAACCTAAGTAAGTAGAAGCAATTTTAAATCGCACTTTAGTTCGTTAGCTTTTATTTGCGTTGACAATGCTTTCGACCGTCGAAACGTTTCTTTATATATTTATAATAAATAATTGCACAAAGGCTCTTCTATTGGTATACGTATAGAAAATTATCATTAAAATGTAGGCAATGCAATTGTTAAGCGTTTAAAAGCATATAATAATTAAGCTATGCGCAATCACTCGAGCAACATATCGTGAGGTTATTTATTATCAATGCGTACAAGCGTTTGTACTCGTTTGTAATCACGATAGAAAAAATGATTGCGAATGGTCACGACTAATTTATCCGTACCAGACATAAAAAACCGTGCCAAGTGATGTATTAAAGATGCGTACTATGTACTTATATACATATGATACATATGTATGTTGTATCTGTCGTGTTCGCATCGCGTCGTCGATGCCACGTAGATCGAAATCAAGCTACCTAATATCTTTAATGCATCATTTACTTCAGACGCTTTTACCCTCGTTTAGCGTTGCATCGTATATAATTTCATTTTCATTTCATTCATTTTCGAAATTAAACGAGGTTCGACATTTATATTATTTTACACCATGCAGCATGTTTCGAAGGTGGGGTGTAATAAATTTGGACAATTCTTTTGGGGAGTTTATAACGATTGAGAAACTTACAACATGTGCTTTGTTGTAACTATTCTAAGATTGATTCTTATCGTAATAAACCGACAATTAGCTTAATAACAATGAGTATCACAAGTGTAATATAACATTTGGTGTGCACGATTCAAACGTAAGGACCACCTTTTGCGTAATGTTACAGTAAAGTTTCTAGTTTGTTACGATGACGATAAAACTTATAAGTTACAATTCCATTATTCGAACAAGTTTGTGGTACAATCTGTAGTAGTTAACAGCTCGCGTTAAATAACAGAATACTAAAATAATAGGATTAAGATATACATGAAATATATCCAATCTTAATTCACGTAACAATAGCACTTTATTACGACACAGAACAGCGATTAAGTACGCTCTGCCTAATCCAAATAAATAGTGCCCAATTGTAATTTATCTCGCGGGAAATTATTGTAAACGATTTATAGTACTACAAGTGTAATTACACGCGATTTAACACTGAAACGTAGAATACTAATAAATTTTACTTTCGATTTTCATGACTTCATTAGGTATCACGCAGCTCTGTGCGACAACGTCAGAGATGATTTATATTATGCATACGAGCATATAGAAATATAAAACCTCTAAATAATCCTATCGCTGCGATAAACTCATTGTCGGTAACACTCTATTGTTCGAATAATCGTAAACAGTACTGCAGTTGTCACGCCCAAGCGATACCTATCGATGCTAAATAGCCTCCCGAATAATCATTCAAATTATTCCACCCAATTCTGAAAATGTTCTGTACACTTGAACACTCGAGCACCCATCCAAATGAGTAGATAGATTTGCGTATCATTGTATTCGCCATCGTCCATCTCGATATCTAATTTTATAGAAAGCTTGTACATACATAATTGTTACCATTATGTAAACACGCTCAATTTGAAAGATCGATTGCTCGCGGCCAAGCTACGAAGAAGGAAAGCAGAAGTAAGACGATTTATGCGAAGTCGTATCGCGTCGACGGCGCCAGAGCACACGATACGCTGATGAGGTGCAACATGGGGCAACCTTGACATGTGTCAGAATCTTCATTTAATTGATGTCAGCCACTTGGCACGATTGCACTGTCATGAATTGGGATGAACGTTCCCTTGCGCGATTCGAACAACAGGTTTATTATATAATGTAGTTCAAAAGTGGGTTCTGGAACAGAGTGATGACACCACTATAATTAGAATATTATACCATATATTAAAATCACCACATTCGCACGTTTGCTCACACTTACACGTGTAAATAGAGCAAATGCACATACACAGCAGCACGTAAGCACACATTGTTGACAATTAAGCGAGAGAAACTTTTTATCGCGATCGATATCAGGATTATTGGGACGAATGTAACGGCGAAGGACAGTGAAGGACTGAGCTAAGGTTGCTGTCAATGGTGTAGGGTAGTGAAAGAAGTTGGGACAACAATTTAGATGCGTGCGGCAGTTAATAAAATGAAGCAGAAACTCTTAATAAGTACGCCAATTTTAGAATAACTTTTCTGTTTTTAATCTGCGGAAAATGTGTCTCAGTAAAAAAAGTATCGTTTGCAGCAAAACTTATTGGTAATCCGGAATCGTTTCCTTCGGATGCTTCTTTATAATTGATTTCACAGCCCTCGGTTCTGCCTTCGCGTATAATATTTAACCCTTTGACTGCTAACTGCTTCAAGTTGAAGCGATTCGCGTGTGCGGCGCGAGGCCCGCAGTAGCGATCGCTGGGGACTGAATACTTTTCGCGCAGTATGTATTTGTTTCTTCGCCGACCGTGCATTTGCGTCCATTGTCTACACCGATAACTCTCGTCTGGCGCATATATGCGTCCATAGGCCACGCTGATAGCCTTAGTCGGACGCATATATGCGCCCATAGCAGCCAAAGGGTTAAACGAAATCAGTGAGGAATCGTGGAAACTACATGAACATCTGCCTCGTAATTTTTCCATTATGGGATACTTATGCTTATTGTTCACTTGTTTCATTGCAAAAGAATTTATCGGAACGGTTTCCCCTTTGTTCATTTGTATTTACAAATACCACATATTTCATGAATTGAAATCTGTTTAAGATCATGCTTGTCCGAACTCAAGGTCTGTCGGCAGTTATTTGCAACCAAAGGGAAATGAATTCGAGAAAGCAAAATTCAATCCCATGCGAAAGCTGCTTTTATGGGAAAGGGGAAATTTCTTCAGACTCGTGCTTATAAACATGATGCTTTTGCTCCTGACACGAGACGGCCGTGTATGGATTATTAGAAATACAATGTGCCACGAAGGGAACACGAAGATGCAAGGTTTTATTTAAAAAATTCCGGTCACCAAGTTTGTTGCAATATTTGGATACAATTTTCACAGCAGTTCTTAAAAGATCATAAAGAAAAGATAGTTCGCGTATGCGTCGGATCGGTTAAATCAGTTCGCACGATGGAAAAGATTAAAATAGATGGAACGCAACCTTGTTTGCTTCTGGACAAAATGGTCTTGGATACAGGTTCATTTCAGAGCCTCGTTTTTACGAGTAGTTTGACTTCGTCCAGTTTAGTCCCGCCTTTTGCACCACCCTGTACACGATTTCACACGTTGCACGTACACCCGCGCATTAGTGCTTTCGAGGTTTAGCGGGTGTACGAAACTCTCGTTCCCGAAAGTGGAACTCTTCGAAATTACCAATGGAGAACGTTACGGAACTTTTATCGCGAAATCTCGTTTGCACCCTCAGAGTGACTAAAGTGAGAATCGGCAGATGAAACTGGTAAACTATTGATTAAGATACTCGCACTGTTCGTAGGGGATTGTCCGTAATAGTTTAATACCCGCAAGACTACACTTCCAGGTAAACAAACTTTAGTTTCTAGTCAATATTTTAAGTATAGTCGCATGTGGGAAAGATATGTATACATATACATATACCATAGTGTACTTACCTACGTATGCATATTGTTTTACTTCGTCGAATTACTTCAGAGACTTAGAAGTGTCGTAGACTCGATTGAACAATTTAATTAACAATAATTCCATAACGAGTATAACGAAGAAAATATTGATTCTGTAGAATGCTTGAAACTTTGATTCCTAGAAATTCTTATCAACGAATGTGATCCGCCATTAGAATCGGAATGGTATGCATTTAGGGGAATCGTTAAGTTCGTGTTTCGTTGAGACGAAAAATTGAAGAAACATTCACGCACGAGCATCCTATGTTTGTCGGCGAAATTCTGTACATATTTTATTTCGAGATATTCCCACCCGCGATGCGTGCATCATTTACAATTAGTTGCTCGACAATTCTGTGATAATCGGCACAAATACCCGTCTTGTAATAGTGTCTTTGAGTTTGTACAGTAGTTTGAAAAATGTGAGCAGTCTCCTATGACTGATACCTAATTAAGCTAACGTGTTTGATATAATGATAATATATCAACATTTACCGAGACCTCTTCCTTTTTTCTTTCTCTCAAACTCAAATAGTTCGCTTTCAATTACGAATTTATTATATGCATTATGACAGAATTCACTCCTGTCTAGAGCACTCTGTTTGGTGTACGAAGCAGCCGTATCTGCTAGTTTGATGACTCGCGATCATTCTACTTGGTATTACGAAACTTACGATACTCGAGAATTGTCATTATTAAATGTAAAAGAAAAACATTCGCATTAATGATGTATGTGACGCATTATAACGAGTACGAATAAATGTATGCTTACAACTGTTACGTTCTCGAATGTGATTGAAGTTTTTTTTTTTTCAGTTAATCGTCTCGACGATCACGAAACTGGCTGGTGATGTATCTACGTATACGTATATTCATTTTTAAGCCATTTAATCTTTACATTTATACCCATAGAAAAGTACATTTTCAATATCATTCAGCAGGGCGATATTCCACCATTCCTAAATAAAATTGATAGTATTATTGTAATGCGGAACTGCGTAACTCGAACGAAACGACAGGTTCAATTGAATCGGCGAAATCGAAAAGAGCATCGGTCATCCTCAAGCGATCTTTCAGATAAATGAAATAGAGTATTTTTATACAAATGTCCCCAAAAAACCGACAATAATATTTTCTCCAAAGAATTCCTCGTACATGATTTGCGTTGCTTCCCCGCATCGTTTCACATATTTACATAGACGCGAGAACCACATGTAATTCAGTGCGCAATACAAATTAGAAAAAAAGATTGACCTGTGTCATAGCCGATCTTGCCGATTCAATCTACCCACCAATAAATTTTACATAATTCCTTGTTCGCATTATCAGATCGTTCTTGTTATTATCGTTTTTAATCAGAAGCTCGAACCATTCGTGAAATTAGTCGACCCACATTCACCAGCGAGAAAATGAAACGAGAATGATACCCGTCTAACGCGGAGCACGGCGCCGTTTCTAGCGCCTCACGTGCACGCTCGATCTTCTCTCGTACTTACGCACGATCAATTAGAGCGAAAGTGATCGAGCGTCAAGTCTGACTAAAACTACGGCATGGCTGACGAAGGTAATTGAACTCCGTTGACCCTAATACAGGGAACAAAGGAGCGAACGAAACGGATCGTGCGACAAATGACAGAGGCGTTTCGTTAATTGCCAAAATCGGGTTGAATTATTTTATAATCGAACAACTAATCTGATCGTTCTCTTCCTTTCGTTGGAGTTTTCACAAATTTGTCGATGGTTTGGCTCGGTTGGTGTAACGCAGCGAGCGACACTTGTAAACGGCTTAAGAAATGTACCCCCGGTACTGTGATCTGAGTGTTCTATTACGGGAGTGAAGTGTGAAACTGCGTAACTTTGTTTGAATGAGCGGAAGACGTTCAGAGATAGGTTTTTCCTTGTACAATGTAATAAGTAATTAACTAATAAATCGTACCGTGCATGTATCTTGCTTCTTTATGCTTTCCTGCTCCTACTCGTCGAGTGATTTTGTTGAGTATATTTTTACGACAGTTAACTCGCGATCGCTTCTGTTACACTTGATTATGCGAATTGCGTAAACGTAAGCACGCGGCTGATATTTTTATAGAATACTCTCGTAGGAAATGGGTTCATGTTTTTCAAGAAAGTTGTTTAGTTGAAAATTCAGGTTGCTTTTTCTTGTTTATGTAGAATCTAGAATATTTTTCCGTGTAACAGAGGGGACGCGTTCAGACGGTGCGAATATTGAATACAGATTTTGTTTTTTCGCCTAGCAAGTTTCATAATATATGGTTGTGAATAAAAAGCAATCGAACGAATAACTTTGGAGAATTTCATGCGAAGTATAAATATCGTAAGTCGTAAACATTGCAAAACAATTGATTCGCCCAATTTTCCCACATTAAGGTAAAACGGACAAGTAGAAATTAATTCGAGTAGTAATATGAGATAGTGTTACTTTTGAGAGTCATAAGTTATGAAACCGCGTAAGAAAACATTAATAATCAAAGTTTGAATGATATATAGACGACAAGTGTAGCAACATGAATACGATTTATTTAGTTTTAGAAATATTCACATTTATAAATTTCGCCCTCTGAATTGCTCGCGATCATAACTTCGCACTCAGTTCAAGAGTTTCCATAACATCTATTATGTATTTTATTCGGAATACTTACTAATTTTCGTTCCTTATAATTATAAAAATATGTACACGAACAGATAATGATGACAAGATAACAATATTGCCAATGTCCATAAATATTGATGAACATATGTATATTTCCTTGTTAACTTCTCAAACCAGTGCAGCATATTTACGATACTGAAGTTAGACTCTTAAACAATCGTCGACTCTGACGAATTCGTGGTTATTGGACAAATCGTTGTGCTTATCTTTTTCATTGACAAATGTTTATATCTAACAATAAGGGACCCAAAAAACGGGTCTAAACGAAGTGCATTAACACATTACGAAGAATATATGTATACTGTTTGAGAATTTATTAAGTTTATAAAAAATAGTTGATAACGCAAAAATATTTCGCGCTAGCAATTAGTAATTCATATACACGTATACGTATGTAAATAGCTTTTGCATCATCGAATTTGAAAGACAGAGATTGAGTCTATTTATTAATTCCAATAGAAATTCTCGACATAGAAGTGACCACAACATCTGCGTACACCTTTAGTACAAGCTAGCGTGGATAATTAGAGGATTAAGTAGATTTTTTAAAAAGCGATTATTTTTTTTTTAAAGTTTGTACATCTATAGAAAATATTAATTGTCCAATGGAAAGGCTAAAGTAATTGAAATCTGTATTCGATGATAGTAATTAATAATGATGAAGGCTGACAAAATCAGATTCGCGTGTCCTTTTACTCGGTAAAAATGGAAAGGAATAGACTGCATTATTGAATTAAGAAAATGAGTATGTAATTCGACGAGAAATTGTATTTATTAGCCATATAATTGATCCGAAACTCGAGCAGCGCGTTTATTATAGATATCTTCAATTGGCATTCATTCGTAGAGTTCTCACTTTGTTATAGAACGGGTTACTGAAAGTTTAGATCCAATTCGTCTTCTTAAGTGATTCGAAGATGAAGGCCTCGAGATTTTCTGAGTTAAACGGGAGGCAGCTTTCGTAACTAGCGTATCTTCAGCAATGGAACCGGCATCGTGAAAAGCATCTAAAGTTATTAATCTCTTTGAATATAAATGAATACAGAAATTATAGACATTCTCCGTTTAAATTATACGAATACAGATATGTATTGAAACTCGCATACAGGACGCCAAAATATGGCCGAGGCAATCTTTAAAGGCGCAAAGCATTCATTGAAATAAATAAGAAAGATCAATGAATATATAAGGAAGGAATAATTTGTTTCAAAATAACAAAACAGCATTTGCAGCCTTGCATTTGTTTATAAGACGACGAAGAAAATGAAATATACAAAGCAAAAATTCATACGAGTAAGCTGTAGTTTGTGCAACGAATGCAAAAGTGCCGTCGAGTAAGAAAGAATACATTTTTTTAACGGTCTGTCAATTGAGTAGAATTTAAGTAAACGGAACCTGTTACACATTTGAGAATAAATAATACGCGTACCTGTATGTTTACGTGCATGATTTAAATATTTTTGACCATTTTATTCAGTACTATATGTTTGATGGTGCATTTATGACACACCGAGTATCATTTATATGTTTCATAATGGAATAATAAAACATCTTTCTTCACTTCGATACATAAGTATGTACATACCTTTACGCGTGTACATACACATACGCACTAGTGCGACTTTAAAGTTTGCCACGGCCTTTTCCAGATATCCGGCATACGCAACATTTACCTGTTAAAGTTTGATCAGAGGTGTTCGTTTCGGTTCTCAGAAGATTTCTACTCAATTTTCTCAATTTGTCCGGGTTGTTAGGTGGTTGCGGCCTCTCCTCTTTCTTCTCATCGCAAGCGACGATCGAATTCACGGGTGAAGTGTCCGTGCATTTTTGACACCGCCACACGATTCGGGGATCGTAGACATCAATGTCGACGACAGGGGGTTGATGACACAAGGGATGATAGACATCTTGACACTCTTGACACTCCAGCAGAATCAGTGGCCCTAATTTTGCCCCGTTGCAGATCTTTAGAATACATAATGTTCGACTCAATATTGGCGTATCAATTTGAAAATTATTATGTTACAAGTTCTATTAAATATCAACATGGCGTTGGAATACGCATGTTGGGACAGATAGCGTTGCATAAGTTTAAATTATTTCAAATATTATCGCAGGCCATCACGTAAAACGTATGAATATTCTTTTAATTTGATACATCTGCGCGAAAGTTCTAAAGCACACTACGTATAATATTAATTATATTATGTTTCAAGTAATTCGTCCTTGGCTTCAAAGCTTCTGTTTCGTTTCTGGACTTTTCTGAAATATTCCTTAGAGAACAAGATGAATTATGTATGTGAAACTAATACTATGCATGGAATCAGAAAGGGAACAATTGAAAAATGCATAGGTATGAAGGAGAGAGGCAAAAACTATAACACCAAACGTTCTAAGAACATATGAAACTTGTGTTTCCTGAGGATAAACTAAAAATGGGGATTTACCGTGCCGCTTACTATTCGTTGATTTCATTCATAAACACATCAGAAGAAAACAATAAGAAGAAAGGTATACCCGTCGACAATATGATTTCACGAATAAACAATTAAATTGTTTCCCAAAGGTAGTTCAAAAACCTTGCACAGAAGTCCATCCCCAGACCCCTCGTCAGGAATGGATATCCTTGGGATGTCACCCTTCTCGTTATAATCTTCGACGTTCACATTAAACATTTTCATCGATTTCCAATTAATCTCGAGCGTATTATTGGCTGCAGGTGGAGGACTTCCACATATGGTGCGGATCTTCGTCACATTTTCCCTCTTACGCGACGTTTCCATTCTCTCGTTCGTGAACGATTTACCACGTATCATCGTATTTTGAAAAAATCTCCTGGCCATCAAAGTTTTGTCAAAGCCGTACCTCTTCCCGATGGTCGTATCAAGTATTTTCCGAAGTTTTTCCGCGCTGTCGTCCTCTGTTGAGCGCAGCAGAGCCAACGCATTGGAGAAATCTTCGTCGATGTCAGACGCATCCTCCGAATCTTCGTACATTATGTGCTGCTTTGAAAAAACTTCTCTACCGTCTTTCTTCCGAATTTAGTTGGAATCGAAGTGGAATTTCTTTCGCTTGGGTTAGGAACGATGGTGCACGTACTTTGTCGGAAAAACAATATGGGGTCAAACATGAGAACTATGATATTGCAATAAATATCGAATATAGTTGGGTGATAGCAGGAATTTTGTGCAAAATTGTTTTTTCTTCGATTCTCACAGAAATGTTTCAATATTGTCTACAAAGAGTAGGTGTCAGAAAATCTGTTTAAACAATGCGAATATGAAATTATTTGATACTGCTTTTAGAGTTCAGAATTCTAATTAATAATAATTCGATTAATCCCAATCGCTGCAATCAATAATAACGAAATAAAGATTTTGGTAAAAAAAAAAACGATTAGTCACATTTCTACGTCAAGCTGGCTATTCAAATTTCATATAGTTAATATTAAGTGGAATTTATATTTAATCCTTTTTCTAAATCCTTTCAACGCTTTCTTCGAGCATAACTACGTTGCTCTTTTTTCATATAACGTTCATGTAATTCTGTAGAAGTGCAGTAGAGCATCTTCCGTCAATAAGTTTAATTACGCAGTTCAGCGTATCGTTCATTGTATACGACAAATCATATGAATAATTCGGTTCTAATCAAACTCACAGAACAGGATTATACGAATCATTCATCAGAATGAAGCACGGTGTCCGAAAAGAATTCAGAAAGGGGACGTATTTCTTTCTTCTACCATTCCCAGAAATTCATACCTTCTTTTCTAACATATTCAAGTAATCGTAGATAAATAACTATAACTCAAAGTGAAAGTTGCTCTGCGTTTTACAGTGACATTACTGCACAAACGAAGAATAACGATAGTACACGCAGCCGCCGCATAAATATCGTTTCGCGCTACTACAAACGCACAAAGGGGCAAGCCTGCTACTAAAACGATGTCCCTAGGTTAACACCGGATAAGGCTCAAGAGGAATCGTACAAATTAAAACTAAACTTGGCTGAAAGGTATAACCTCTGTACATCTAAACTATTAAACGGTAACACGACTGAGAAAGCATTTTGCTTGACCATTGCCCGACGTTACCTAGAAACATGATTGTGGCGGCGGGTTGCTCCTTTTGTGTTTTTTCAGTAGCGTGGAACGATATTGTTTCGCCAACTGTACAAACTTCGGACACGCTTCGTTATGAAATATGCCAAAGGAAAGTATGTAGCCGGTATTTATCAACTCGAGTATCGACTTGCTCGGCCGATTGTACATCGATAAAATTGCGTCGATGCACCATTGTTTTCTGTCCTGACAAATTGCCAAATGGCCTGCCGCAGTTGCAATGTGACACGCTCGCCTAGTTGATAAATGTTTAGCGAAAATATTTCGCAAAGACGTGAAACGCGCAAGGAGCAGTAACGTGCGATAGTGCAGCTGGAAATGAAGAAGAATTTGAAGTAGGGGGTGCTAAATGGTTTCGTGAAGTTGCTAGAATTGCATTTTATATACAATACATATCAAATGGAAACAAAACATTGGTGTAGCGAGGAGAAAGTTATAAGAAGAAGCAGTTACAATTGTTTGGAAAATAATTATTATACTCGTGTTACGGTATAGAGAAAAACGTCCTGCAATTCTTTCATAACTTTTTAAGCTTATTTTGTTTAATGTCCTCCGGTCCTCAATATTTCTATTATATTGTTCTTCGAACTAGTTTTATCATGCTGGTTATTGTGATTCATATTTTATTACAGCCCCTTACTGTTAAGGGTAATCGTTACATGTGTATGTACATAATGCTGCGTGTATGAAACTATTACATAATTACAATCATTGCTATTGATTGTGTTTAACGCTCTCAATAATAATTAGTAATATTAATCGATAATATTTGTTATCCTTATTGTTGGCAATGGTTTTAACCAAAATACATATCTACAATGACTAATTTTTCTACACATAATTGCGCAGATTCCCTTATGCATTTTACAAACAGGTGTAGACTCTTTTTTGCTTAAAGAAACACTTGCAGTTTTGTTTAAAATCCACATATTACGTAGGAATCCACAAATTTTTTTCCATGACACGCCATTATAGTGGCTTTCGTTTGTACCATCTTTCTACATGTTCGTATTATCGCATCACGTTTTACATATAATTACTAAACACCGGATGTTAATGCAAATGCATATTTTTATGAAAAACAGATAGAGCAATAGGACCTGGCAGAAATATGTTATATGATTAGTGAATTCTGAGATTATGTTTTACATTTTGCACTTTTCACATAACCCATATATTTTTATCTTTTGTACTTAAAAGCATATGCAATCAGTTGAAATATCTTTCTCGACGAATGAATTTAATCTATCAGGAAATTATAATTGCAGGCTGTCGATAACGTGAATATGTCCATACGGCGTGGTAATAAGCTATTACGAACATGTGTATGAAATCCGTGACTTATTCATCTATAATTCTATTTTAAAGTAATAGCAGAGTGGAAAGCTAGCGCACCGTTGTGCCGTAGTTAAGAGATAAAAATGGACGTTGAACAACGAAAAAAAAAATGTAAGAAATATTTTACACCAGGTGCACGTTATATGAAATATTTATTGCAATAATGTACGCACGAAACGTAGCTAGCATAATAGCCGTTCCGTTAATATTCTGTTGCCCCATATTCGATAATGTTAACTCTTCAAAGTTGATTTTCCATGCTAGATACCAATCTGTTAGCAACACGCCCACCTGCAGATTACTTGCGATGTTACGTCTTCAGTATTATTTATCCCATTCGAAATTTCTCGAAAACGTGAACACATTATTTGACGAATCTTTCGTTCAGCGAGTACGTATACCTTGCGCATTTTTTACATAACAATCGTTACTCGCTGTACGAACTAATCGTAAGCATTTAAAGACGCGCGATTGGTTCCGTAAAAAAGTTGAACAGGAACTCCACCGAGGTGTTCCACGCATTTAAATTCGACGTTTGGGAACCTCGCTCAATTATTCCGGATACCCTCTATCGAATCGAATAATCCAAACAACCTTCCAATACTATTAACACCTTCGACACGACTGCGCCGTTCACCGAGTATGTAACCGCCGCACGGACACTCGAGTCTCGACTAAAGGTTTTACTCTACGGGCCGATTGCAACACGAACGGACACCATACCGTGTAGTGGGCACAGCATTACACGCATGGTAAAATGATGCGGTGAAATTGCAGTCAAATTGTGGGAAGGATTACAATGTGATACATGGTCGCCGCGTAGGAGTACAGTGCAGTGAGCGTGCGACGACGGGACACTACGGTAGTCGGGGTAGTATCGAAAGGGTTAACGGTGGTGCTACGAGGAAACGAGAAAGCGAAGAAAGGAAATCGAAACGAATCCGTGGAGGCCCGTAAAAAAGTGTTCCATTATCATGGGTTAGGGGCGCGGGTACTACGGCTGCAAGCTCGGTACCAGAATCGAGTGGAATCCAGCCGAGAAGCCTGGGCCCGGTAGACATCGAACGAGTAGGATTATTCGCCGGTGGATCGGAGCTGGAGCCGGGACGCCGGAGTCGGGGTCGGGGCCGAGGCCGGGGAACAATGTCGGAAACGACGGGGACGGTATGCCGAGATATGCAGGATATCGCGCAGAACTGCCATCCTTCGAGGTCGGAGCAGAGGCACGGTTATAGAGCGGTGTGCGAGAGTAAAGCTAGATACATATCCCCCGTTGCACCACCGCCGTCCTATCGACAACGCCAACACCGACGTAACATCCCCACTAACACCGAGGTAGAAGGGCAACGCGCACCAAGAGAATACGTCTAAGTGTATTACCTCCGAGAGGGCACGGTTCCACCTAAATATGTAATAATATCTACCGGGGATACCGGCATTCCTCGACCTCGAGAAGAATTCGATCAAAATGTGTCGCGATACTCTGACGGTATGCCAGGTGAGCTACGCGTATCCCCGTCGTGCCTCCGCCCTTGCCCTCCCACGCGTCTCCTTTCCTTACCTAACGTCTTCTTCGTCTTGGTCGCCCTCGATCCACCCACGATCCACCCTCTCCGTCGTTTCAACCGGATCGGCGTGTCGCAGAGTTTCGGTAGTTTGCGAGTGGTGGGGGCCGAAAGGGGTGGCAAGGTAGATTGTGAGGGGTAGAAAGGATCGGTGCTGCGTTTAACCCTTTGACAGTTCAGCCCGCCTGGCAGACACGAATAGTATTATAGGCTTGCAGTGTTGGTACAGGTGGGGGAAGGTGGTTGCTCGCGAAGCGAAACATGGAAACGAAAGAACCTGCTTTATTCGTTAAATAGGCGATATTAAATAGGCGAGCAAAAGTAGGTATCTGTAGAGTAGCCTGACTCTTTTCTGAGCCACGCTCCGTAAACGCACGTGTGTTACGTATAATTACTAATAGTCGTGTATGTGGGAACGAAATGTAATTCGGTTGATACGAGTACACTTCCATTTCCATTCGACGTTACTTTATTCATCGATTTTTATCGTTCTCTGTTTCCGCGAAGGTTGCGTCGTCGGGAGAATATTTAAGAAGCCAGCAACGAGTAGCGCATTTCTTATAACTTGCCCCTTCGAAAGTTTGATTGATAATACGCGCGGCTTGGAGAGGAAAGTGATCCGAACGTGCTGCATGCTAATTCTAGCGCTTGAAGGAGGATATTAAAGAACTTTCATTGTCCTCTCAAATGAAAGGCAAGCGAAATAAAACACGTTAAATCGATGTTCAATTTCACAGACACTATTTTACAAGCACACAGATGTTCTCTTAAATGCAAGTTATTTGCAACTTGGTATAATAATTTCACACTTACCTAACGCGCAGCTTGGCGTACTGATTACTCTTTCAACTATGTTGCAGTTACATATTGCATATTATCTACTGTTCCTTGTTTGAACGAATTAAATATTCTAACCCATATTAAAAAATATTTGAACAGCTCATTTCTTAGAAATTGAATACCATAAAGAAATTGCGAAAAGAAATCTGTTTGATTAACTTTCGCTTTATAATTTTGTTCAAACTGTTGCTTCGAGTAGATTCCATGGATGGGCTGAGGGACAAATTTTACCTCGTCGAAAGCTTTTTGAAAACTCGTGCAAAACTAAATCAATTATTCGATCCCACAAATTGGCACAATTACCTTGAAAGCTTAATAATTGCCGGTTCTAATCGCTAAGTGATAGAACGGGATCGCCAACAAAGATAAATAGTATATACGATTACGCATCATAGATACTGAAATACGACTTCAAATATTAAGAAGCAATAAAAGAGTCTGGGAACGACGTATCCATTTGCTTTAGCTGCCAGCTCGCTAACGACGCGTCGCGACGTTTCTATTATCAATTCCAGTTTGCCACTAACAGTTTACAGTCTATAGGACTTAGCAACACAGTTTGACCGGACGAAAGAAATTTTGGTTCCTTACTTTACCCTTCAAATATTACACCTGTTACTTCTTTCAAAAACAAATAAAGCAAAGAAATGTTCGATCCTACGTAATCTCTAATTTCGTATTAACCTGTTTCCAGCTGAAAAGTTCGTTCATTCGATTTTCAATATTCGCATTAAAATTCACATTTTTATTTCCCTTTGAATATTTCGGGAAATAGCTCAACGAACACCTCTCTTCTCTTTATACCTCTCTTCCGTGGAAGATACGAGAATGCCGTGAATTTGCTGTTCACGCGATATTTTAATACTTCTGTAGCTTGTCGTTCTTGCAAGTAAATCTCCGCTGCGATAAGACCCGCCAGGAATTTCACCTGCGCAAAATATCCACCGGTTATAAGAAATGGGTTCGACGTTTATGAAACGATGGGATGGTTCGAACGACTTCACCCCCTTTTTTTTTTAAATTACGGAGTCGACTTGGAACGGTGAAGAGCCCCGTAAAAGTTGCAATAAAGGTACTGATCTACGAAAAATCATCGTTGAAGTAGTGATATGATAAATGACTACGATAAAAGTAGAATCTCTTCCGCCCCTTTTTTCGATAACGCAGTGTCGAATAAATATACTTTCATTTACGATGAAAAAATGTTAAGACACTAATATAGTAACTGTGCTTACGACAAACATGATAATTAATAAGTGTTAAAGCTAATTGTATGGGATATAATAATATCGTTCCGGGCTTCGCGGTACAATAAATGCTGATACAATGTTCGCCGCTAATAGAATCGTAATTAGGATTTCCATATCTCGTTAAAGATCGAAGGGCCGTAAAAGGTTACAATTTTGGTAATATATAGTTGGAGCATGAACTTCCCTCCACAAATGCGACATCCGAATACAATTTAGCCATTGTTACGACATCACAAATTCAAGCTGGGTCTTGAATTGGCCAGTTTCCGAATCCGCCAGTATAGTTTCCAACAATGCTGTTGCAGTAGGTGCAACTTCCGCGAAATGATAATTTCAAGTTTGCCTTGGGTACAACCGAAGAAGTTTATGTAATAACAATAAATAGTACAGAATTCCTATTCATACTCGTGCATTGAAAAATTATTGCTAAACAGACTATTTATACCAATACAAAACCAATCGGAAATATCCAATGTCCCTATTACCCATTGGATTATTTTAGATCTGAATAATAATGAGGAACGAGTGATAATAGGCATACAGATTAATGTACCACATTAAATACCTCATAAATGTATTGCATGCTGTAAGACTAACAATAGGATTATTCCAGCAAGATATTCTCCTCGGAAAGTAAGTTAAGGATTGGCATTTTTTATGCGCTTATACTAGAAAGAATATATAAAAACGTATAAACGTAGATTATAATAATAATATATACATTGGAATTATTATTTTACATTTAAACTGTTGGTAAGAGCGTTGACTTACTTTCCGCGGCGACTGTAGACATTCAATGATTAATAGAAGATGCAAGTGTAGTACCTGTATAATATTACATGCATAATGTACAGTAGAATCTCGATAGGATTATCTACAGTCTAAATTATCCAGATTGTTGAATTTACCTGTAATACAATTACCATCGTATTTTCTACCTCAAGGGTTTAAAATTGGCGATAAAAGAGAAGCTGCAGTTTTGAGTCATCCCTTTCATTGTTTTGACAAAATTTCGATTCAGTGGTCTCCTTTCGGATCTCAATTAATTAATCTGTCTCTGTCTCGATTAAACCAGCTAATGGAACTTCTACTGTATTACATATTCATACTTGAGCCGACCAATAAGTAATCACTAATTCAAGATCACTTTGGCGTTTATTATCAACACATTGTAAAAAAGTTTATTTGTGAAAGCAATTAAGTATATTCATTTTTCCAAACCTTTTTCTACTCTTTTTTAGCACATTACAAAGTTCACTAAACGACGTTTGTGGTTTTATCTATCTCTTCTATTATTTCGCCGATATTTCTGGAACATTTGCAGTAATACAAATATCTCGCAATAGGATATTATTATGCCCGTATTCGGGTAATTTAACATTTTTGGGACGAATTAAAATAGAGTAATTTTGCCGTACGGGGCATTATCACTCAATGATTAATTTAACGGACAGACAGTATCATGTTATTACAAAGAAAATTCACTTTTTCTGTGCACCTACAATGATCGGTCGAACGAAAAAATTAAATGTTTCTACAAGCTTCACTTAACATATTTTAATTTCATTATAGCAATTATTACAATAAATGAATTATTTCAGAATGCGTTGATATTCAAAAATAAAATCTGATTTCTTATTAAAAATTTATTGCCACATTTGGCAAAAAACAAATATACCATCGCGAGGATCAAAAGGATACCGGCTTTCGGGGAGCCCTTCGATAGATTCATACCTTCGACATCATAAAAATCGACATTTCTGTACTTCTGAGTGGGCACTGATTGTCCATAACCGCAGGGCCCAGTTCAAATTGAATCTATATCTCGCTATCATCGTCCCAATTCAATGTTGGTCCGAAAATTTTCGAATCGTAAAGATCGAGGTCATCCGAACCCTTACCACCGCAAGAATGAATCCGCGACCCTGGTACAAACTTAAGTAGTCTTAATTCTGCCACGTAGTAGCGGGCCAGAAATTATCCCATGACACTCACTACGGATCTGAAGCACAGAACCATACAGGCTAAGACCACTGATTGAGACCTGTAGTTACATACATTAATATTAATGAGCAGTCATGAAGATCGATGGCCTTTGATCGCGGATCTTAATTTCAACGCTGCTGAGGTATCCTCCGTTTGCTCAAATTTTTTTTAGTTTTAACAGTAACAGTTTTTATTGTTACCACCATATCACTTAGCCAGATCTATTTTTACCTCAATCGGGCTTCGACATTTATTTTTTTAACGCTTGGCAACTTCGCCTCTTCTGCCTTCGTTACAACCTTTCATGTTTATACATGGAACAATACATTTTCAGTTATACAGTGTCCGCTTTGTGATGTATTGTAAATGTATTTTTGTGTAATACTCAAAACGTGTATTAAGCGATAAATACATAGATGGTCCTGGAAGCTGTCCTTTGCATAGAATACGTTTGATACGTTCGAATACGACATGAAAACGCAGAAGTGATTTACTTTGTAACAGGGAACGGCGCATAGAGACCTGGCGACGATGCACATTTCTTGCAATGGTCAGGTGTATTTCAACGACGATGTCGATGAACTTGTACATTGTTAATAGCTGGAATTCTTACATCTATATAGCTGAATACAAAATGCATCAAAATGTCGGAGTGTCATTCTGTAATTGTCTATGCGATAACGTGATGATGGTTTTATTTCAGTAGCGACTCGGAATATCGATAACGACAACTTCGTTTGCCACTTGTTAATATATTTCATTCCTCAAAATATTTATTAAAATCATTACACATGATAAGTAAGTGCATCAGTTCTTCAATAAACCAGCCTATCTTGTGCGTTATGTGAACAATATCAATTTTATGAATTTGCGAAGATTAAGAAATCCTGCAATAATCTTCTATGTGACAGTATGCTTGAGGTGATACTGTTATCTTACTTAGAATATACGATTTTCATTCATGCACTATTTCATTTCCATATTCAAAAATAATCGAAATCTTTATAGATATGAAGGCGTTGAGTTATAAATATGTGTCAATCCTCTACTGATTGCGAGTTCAATAGTTATTCTTCTTGCTTTTATTTATTCTAACGGTCATTTTCTTTATTCTATTTCGCGAACTATGTGAGAATACGCTAGATTCCGCCTTTATTCACTAGGGGAACTCACGTTTCACAAAATAGTCACATAATGCTTTCACCCCTCAAAGTGTTTAAATACAATTTGTGACGATAACTGCGGTAAAAAAGAGTGGCGTCAGTATTTCTGTATTACAAAGTGGAAACGTAGAGAACAACTTCCTCTGAAGCAAACAGTAAAAAGAATATCAGAAGAAAATATTATCAAGCGAATTTGGATGGCTCTTGTAAGGAGCAATGATAGAAGCTTTCGTTAAGCGTTTATGATAACTGTAATACAATTATACATTTAGTATATATGAATAATGTATACAAACACATTTTCAATACACTAAACAATTTTACTACATTATATAATATGAGATATTAAACCCTGCTATTAATTTCGAAATACGTAGATGTAACCTGTAACAAATCGGGACATGCTATTATTTTTTAAACTGTTTATTTTCCCGCGTCTGTGTACACAGTGATAAAGTATCGTTTTGCGTATCGCGTATAAAGTTACGTCCATTCCCGTATTTTTTAGAGTTTCGATTAAATTTTCTATCGTTAAAAAACTCCATAACTTTCGATAGTATTTAGACTAATATTATGGGTGTGTGCCATATTATTTGCCGCATATTAAAGTGCAAACAATTCAGAGATACAATACCTTTCAATTCGCCACGGCAGGCCGCGGCATTCCGGTCTGTAATATTTCTAAAATTGCATACTGAGATAAGACGGCGCAGGGTAAAATCAGGTGGATGCCCGATTGTGGACGCGGTGGAGGAGCGATATCAAAATTGGAACCGAATCTCGTTGAAACGCCAGACTCGAAAACTAAACAAATAAAAAGGGAAAATTGAACGAAAGATCGGAAAACAATGAGAGCAGCGATGTTGAAAATAATCATAATAGAAAATACGAAGATATTTGTATCTACTGCCAAGAATCCTATGGTACAAGGATACCAATTATAATTCACGCGTGAAGATAACTTACGTAATGCAGGGATTGCTTGAAAGCGCAGCGCCTCGTAAATTTTTCGTCTACAAAATTCAATGCTCCGCCGGTCACTGAACACTCTCGTTCTTCGCGCAAACGTCGCGAAACAAATTTACGAATACGTACTGCACGGTCATAGTTTAATCGAAGGTGAACAGTGCGAGGCACAAAATTGCCACGAAACTAACGGAATTGTTTAACCGCGTGGCTCGCCGACGCGTCACGAAAATCTAGCGTTAACGTAATTAAATAATTACGCTTCCGGGGTGAAATCGGACGGTGCCTTTCCCATTCAATGTGTCCCACTCGCTGAAAAGTCGCCCACGAAAACTGCACGCTTCGGACTCGCGCTGCGAGGTAAAGCGACGCGAAGCGACGCGACGCGGCGGCCTCTCTATAGCCGAGTAAACACCCCGCCCGCCGCTCTGTGGTCGTTCGTAAACATTTGTCAAGTACAATGTGTCAAATTGATAAAAGGAGTTTGCAGTAGAACGTGTCGTTTAAAAGCATTAATTGCGACCGCTTTTGCCTGTCTGCAAAAGGCAAGCTTTGAACGTCATTTTGATACGTGACATTCGATTTCGGGAGCGTTTTACCGTGCTTGAATCTCGCCGATAAACGTATCCATGCGGCCATCCGTTGAACGACGCACCGAAAAAGTTCCTCCTGGTAACAGAAACCGTTCAATTTTCCATTTTCACGCTAGCCCGCGATACGAAAACTTCGAAAGTTAGGTACGTTTCATCTCGTTACGCGCCCGAACTAGTTGAACGTGTTATGAATGATATGGTAATAATATGAATTACAGTGTTTATAGTAATGTTCAAATTAAGATTTTCGTAGAATTAAATGGACAAGGAAATAGGTAATTATTCAAGTCTATTTGTTGAATAGCTGTTATATGCCAGTAATTGAATGACAAAAACGTATTTTTTTGTTTAATGCTTAGCGATACGGATGATTGTCGCCTGCAGATAAAATAGAAAGCTGCCTTATTTGGACAAATTAAGAACCAACAATAAGGTATTAGTAGACGTTCAATGATTCTTCTTAATAAAAGTATTACTTCGATCCAAATACAAAACGTTTCGATTAAACATAAATCAACAGAGGTACCTATAATTCAGCTATTATTGTTACAGCTAATTTGTGCCGCGTCAATCATATATTCGTTATTCAAATCAGTTGTAAACAATTTTACGTATTACATTGAACAGTGTCAATATTCCGTTAATATAAGATATACACGCAGCACGAGGTTGCCATATACATTTATCGTTTGTGTAATAAATTATTCTTGAGTACTTAAAATATCAGGTGCGAAATTAATATGTCAAATCGATACTTGGTTGCATTATTTATTTATGTCGTTAAAGTTAATTGATTTAAGGGGCTTATATACGCATTACGAGTAACCCGTATAAAATTTTATACGCCAGCCTTTATACCGGAACAATAGAGTCTACGGTGTCGTGAAGCCATCCAATAGATCCTAAAGAAAGCTACTGCACAGGTATAAAAGAAAAGCAACCCAAGGGGCGCCGGAGGGTGAAAGGTCGTTTTTAAAGTAATAGGGCATGAACGTCACTTGTCAATCCGACGCGACGCTACTGTACTTGTACTAGGTCAGTTATGTCTGGCATACAGCTACCGTCGGTTAATCCCTCCAATCCGTTAAGTATACAAATGGCGCCAGTCCGTCTGCCATAAAAAAAGTACCCGTGAACCAGATTATATACACACAAAAGCGAACAGCCCAACACATTCATTACCAAATCGAAGTGTTATTGAAACGTGATTCAAGAGCACAACATAATTTAATGCAAACAATAGACGAAGTACTACTGTTTCGTGAAACGAATATACATATATAGCGTAATACTCATGAAACAATTTTTTAAGAAATTGGTTGACTTTGTCAGTACGTGACAATCGTATGTTAGCATTTAGCATTGCTCATTTGTTATATGAAATTTCATAAGGGAAGTAACATATGATTGACAGTGAGTGAAGCGATAGTTTCGCAGTCAGTCAATTCGCATATTGCCATCTGTCAAAAGCTTCATTCAAAAAAACGCAAGCCCTGAAAATCAACAAGTGCCTCTTCAAACTTGGGCGAGGGAGAATAAACGAGTCCGCGAGTAACAACATCCAACCTCTATTACGTGCGTGACGCGACTGATCTCTCGTGCGGGGAGTGGGGAGACGACTGTGCTGTATGACGGAGTGGGGGTAGAAGATTGGTGGGGTTCGGTGACGTCCGTGCACCATCGGTCGTGTCCGGCTTCTGGTTTCTCCCGCGGCCGCATAAGCGGTGTCAGCGTGTGCGCAGACCGGCTGCGCAGCAGGCGTGTGCGTTGTCCAGATTCTTTGTGCCATTCCTGGCATACCAAAAACAAGAGTGGTGACTGCGCTCGTATTTACCGGGGTGCAGCCTTGCGCGCTAATATTACTGTGCGAATTTTGTCCGTGGTGTAAAGGCCCCGCGCGCGCGCGACGCCACGTCAGCTCGCTCAGTGGTAAGTACATTAAAGAAAATAGTGTTGAAACGGCCTCGAAAGAGCGCGTCTACTCGTCCACGCCCGTGTGTCCCAGCGGCGTCGTCCCACACAGGGGCCGCGCACGGAACGGATTCGACAGCAGCGACGACGGCGATATACACACCGTCGGGCACGGACAGACGGACAGACGAACGTAGGGGAGTGAGAGACAGAGGGAGCGATAGACGCTGTGCGAAAGAGACGAACGAGCAAAGCACCGTGTGATAAAGACAAGTATTACGAGGAAAAGGGAACATAAACCCGACGGAGTGCGTGAATACGTATATGCATGACGGCGTTATCCGGTTGACTGTGCTTCTGCATCGATGAAAAATATTGTCGATTCCTCGTATATTCCTCGTGTGTCGTGATTGTCAGGTTCGTACTTCCGGTGACCGTGATGTTCGCATTGCTGGCCCCGTGTTGCTGCTAGTGGTACTGTTTTCTACTACCACACTACTGCTTCGAAGGAGCGAGAAAGAGAGAGGGAGTGTATGGTATGTGTGCGTGAGTGAGAATGCGAGAGAAAGGATAGGAGGAAGAGAGAAAGGTCGAGAGGAGAGGGAGAGAATGAATGAAAGATCGAGAGAGTGAGAGAGAGATAGAGAGAGAGAAAATGAGAGGAAGATGAAGCGATAGTCCGATCAGTTTGATAAACGAAGAGCTGGAGTTGTGCTGATCTATCCGTATCCGTATCTACCGTGCGGTTTGGTTGACGGTGCATCGATGCATCTGTGCATCCGTCTTCGTCCGATTGTCGCGTGTTTACGAGCGTTGTGTCAGCTGTGTGTCAAGAGAGCGCAACGTTCCTCCTTGTATGTGTGTACCGAGCGTGTCAGTCTCTGGCAACGTGTACGACTCGTCGAGGAGGTTAGGACGAGGCGCGATCGGTCGGTGTGCACCGGTGGTGGTGGGCTGCGTGCGTTTCCCCGAGGAGAGCGCGCCACGGCAGAACGTGTGCTTCTGTCTAGTGTCTGCGTGCCAGCCCGCTCGCTCACTCGCTTCTGGTGAATTCGTATGGTGAATTATTGATCCGCGGCGGCGTGTGCGTGCGGAAAAACCGCGCGAGTAAAAGGTAGCGATTCACGGTGAATAAGAAAACCGTCGATGGTACGGGAAATGCATAGGTCGAAACGTTGAAACGATCGTATTCTAGTGACCGGCTGCCGTATAGACCGGTCTTGTTTTGAAAACTGTGCGCGCGCGAACCCGCATTCCGCGATATACATTTATTACGAATTCGACTCGTACGAGCCTGTGGAGGCGGAGCAGTGGTGGCAGCGGCGGATTTTCTTTCCCCTAGGAAGGGACCAAGCGAGAAGTGTTCGCACATATTCCATTGCTCCCAACGTAACGTGCGTCTATACGCGTCCTTCTCCTTTCCTGTCATTCGTGCTCTTTCACTCTTTCTCTTTTCTTTCCTCTTCTCTCTATCTCTCTCCCTCTATTTCCCCGCTCTTTCTGCACCGCTCTCGCGTGTATATGTGTGTGAGGTACTCGCCGTCTCGCTCTGTTGCGTTACCTTCGTCGCGTGTGCGTCAACGAAACTAAACGCGGGAAAAGCTCGGCGCGAAATATATTCGAGGGGAATGTACACGGTGTTTCTCGTGAAACGCGCCGCGTTTTCGTTGCTCGGCCAGTGAGTGCCCAGTGGAGAGAATACGAGGACAGATATTTAGACGAGGATAAACCCGTGCAAAAGTGTGTTGTCGTCGTCGTAAGACGACGACGACGACGACGACGACGACGACGACGACGATCACGACAGCGGCAATCACCACGACGATAAACGTTCGAAGAACATAATCGCGACGTCGCGCTCTTTCGCGTCTTGATAATCCAGGGACAATCAAAACCCTACCTCCACCACCGCGACTTGGATGGATACTGTGCATTATTTCTGGAGTGAGTTTCTCTTTTACTCGTGCGCCTGTGTACGTACGTACGGATCTACATTTATATGAGACTGTGTCTCTTGTCTCTCCTCCTGTCAGTTTGTCCTGTATGTACATATGTACATGTATGAACGCGTGTACATGCGTGCATGGCTCTCTGGGTTCGGATTTGTATAAACGAGTGTGCGATGCGACGCCGAGTGTCTTGCGACCAGTGGTGTCGCGTGGCTGCTTTTTTCTCGTTCTGCGTCTTGCTGCCGTCGGGACACACGTTGCGTGAACGATTATCGCCACAATTTTAAGATTATTCGATTGTTGGAGTATTATCCACAAACGCTGTAACATACTTTGCTTGTTTTTTTTTTAAACTGTGTTTTCGTAATGTGCGTTGGTCATGATCGACATATAATAGGTTCACGTGCACCGCTGATTATCGTTTACACTCTAACGCTTCTTGTTCTTGCATTGTCCGTTAAAAAAAAAGGTGATGCAAAAACTGTCAACTTTATATGTTCTCAGAAAATGTACCAGTACGTACACGTACATGATCGCGGTTTGTTTTGATTATCGCCCCTGTCGATAATTCGAACACGTCCGTGATCTCTTAATGATCGCCGAGTGACAGTAGCTTTAATACAATGACGTTATCGCAGTAGGTTATCAAGAGTAATTCCATAGTAACATGGTAACACGCCGTTACATAAATTTAATCAGATACTTGTCTTGTTATCGTGGCCGGTTAGCGGGTACGACCAGGTACGCCGATTAGAAAAAGTTTCTTGTCGTCTATTGCGCATTTCGGCTGGTTCTGTTCATTGATTTCTTTGCCATCGATATGTTCATATTTTAATTAGAAACTAGTTGGCGGAAACGCTAGAATGACTCATTATACGTGAACTGCGTGCAATATTTTCCGTCTATAAACTGGCTATAGGCATATATCAATTTCGGGTATCACCACCATGAAATTCATTTTATACAGCATTTGCGATACACGCCAGGTTGAACACGATTTTCGCGGAAACAAAAATTGCCAGGAAAACGAGCAGTTTCGTGGAACCGTGTAGATGAACATTGTTTAGTATGGTGCTATCCGGCATTTTACGTTCGTGCTTCATTGCTATCCCCTATTTGTATTCGAAAAATGATTACCAACTGATCATTATCTTTGCCCTTTATGCGAATTAGATGATAAAGTCGAGTGTCGATTTAATTTTGACAAAAAATTAGTTCGATTTATAATGGACCAGCTGTATTGCCATGCGATAACAGCTACTGTATGGTTGAATCTTAGATCGCCCTGATTTTCTCTTAAAACTGGTGCATCGTTTTCTTTCATATCTTGTCCGTTCAACATATTCAACTTAATCGAGAGGTAATATCTTGAAATGAAAAATTTGGTTCGTAGGAGAGTATCAAAGGGTATGTTAACTCCATAAAACGATTGTCTTGAACCTTTAAATTTTTTATGGGAAATTCGCAATATTAGCACAGCCGAGTATTTGTAAACTGTAGAACTGGAGCAATTTGAACTTGAGAATTGGTAAAAATTGAAGACGCAATCGTGATACAGAATACAGGCTCCTAAATCCTATGGACAAAAGGACCATGATATTTCAATCGTTTGTAACATCTGTCATTAATGTCTTCAAACTACTCCAAACGGAAAATCGCGGCCATATGATTGTGCCTCGTACTATTTGAAATCCGTCACGCATTATCTTAAGCAAACTGAACCACATGGTTGTACTCGAATTAGGAAAGTTAGCAGCACACCTGTCTTTCGATCGTCAAATCCACCATTCTCTTTATCAAACTAAATCGTACAATTTTGCCCTCGAATATCCCACGTTCCTTGTATCGAGACAGACAGTTAGTTTGTTATACTCGGCAAGTTCCTTGAATCGTGTTACGCAACAGCACGTAATTGTTCGTTAACCCTTTCACTGCAGACACCGCACGTATACGCACGGCCTTAGAAATTCAGCTACCGTTCGTTGAAAATATATACAAACATTACCTAACGACTGAATTAATTAAATAGGAGGTAACTATTTAAAAGATCTGCACCTTCGATTTCGACGATTTTTTTTAATATGTTGGAGAAATCAACGTTTAAAGAAATTTTGCGTGTTACCGTGGGTCTCTCAGTTTTCAATACGTATTTGCAAAAAATTCTACTCGAATATGTGTACATACATATGTGACACATAGTCACGAGCATAGCCGACACGTTCGCAGTTTAATGACCTGATTACAATGTAAATTTCTACTGTACTTTACGAATCTAAGTAATCATTCACAGCTGCATATTCGAGGCTACAAAAAATATCTTCAAAATTATTACTTCAGCGTAGATCTTCCTGCTGTACCTATCGTGACTATCATGATTCTAAAGTAATACTCATTATACAGTATGAAATTATAGGAATATTTCAATTATTTATAATCGATGCTCAAGCTCCTCCAACCTTCATTTACATCTACTGAATATATACCAACGATAAGAATTAAGTTTCTGGTAACATTTTAAATCCACCTGCAATAGTGCCGGCAGTTTTTGGCGAATATCTCAAAAAGTAAATTGTTCGAAATCACGCCCACGACACCATATCACGCAAACATTATCGATAACCGCGATGGCAGGAGCTTTCTAAATAATTATCAAATAGATCATTCAAGTTTCGACACGTGCTTACTTCCTATATTAATGAAAGCAACAATGGTTCCCGCGTCAGGGTTGTTTTCAATTTAAACAGAGCCGAATCGGAAGGGTCAAATTTGATAAGCAGCGAAAGTTGTGGCTGGTTTACCGGGAAAGTGTTAATCCAATGGCGAGAGCCGAGCGAGCCGCCTAAGACGTGTCGGGTTCGAAGCCTCGATGCCCAGTCGATACGCACCCAAGTTTTAAAGCAGCCTGGATAAAATCTGTTGTTCCGCACGGAGGGAAGACTATTTCGGTTAAAGCAACGCCTTTTCAGCAGCAGCAGGTGCAACCTGTGTGTTTCTTCGACCATGTTACGCCCCTCTCGTTACCGTTTGCCGAACAGCTCGTTTCTCTTTCGAAGAGCAATGGCATGTTGCATGTACTTGCAGGAACCGCGGAACCGATAGCACGATACGATCGGTAATCAATTTCATATTCATATCACCTTCGCTAAGCCCCAACACGCTTTCTGTACCCGATATCGAGCTTTTTAACGCCCCGTTTTATCGGTTCGCCAAATATTGGAACTCAGATAACATCTTCTTTCCCCTTACTCGCCTCTGTGCCCTTATTCCGCAAACGCAATTTCTGGTTTGCGCAACGCGTTTACTTTCTACTGCGAACCCGTTCGAAACGGGAAGTCAGTTCCTTCTTGTCTTTCGTCCTCGGTATTGGAAAATTTCGAGACATTTAACTAAGCCCGTGAATGCTTAGCCCGTCGACCGGATTGGTTTCCATTCGGGTGGACTTCTTTCAGGGAAGAATTTAAGAATGAGTGAAATTGAAATATTGCATTCGGACCCCCAGGAAATTTAAGTTCGGTAATGTATTGACAAGTATGAAGGCGCGTTGGAGGTACCAAGGATTACGTTAAGCTACATGGGGGTCAGGGAGGGACTAAGCCTAAAACTTGCGTAGCCCTCGCGTTACACTTTTGTTGATGAATCGTTTTAAAAAAATGAGAAAAGCTGCGCAACAGCCCCAAATGCGAACGACGAGCTGACTCGTTTTTCCAGGTGTCGATGGTCTGGTTAAAATTCAAAGCACGACTACTTTTTAAAAACCCGAGCGAGCACTCGCCTACCTGGGTACTTTAATTCCACCCTGAGATCAGTTTGCATAACTGGAATCCTTTCGAGCCACTCGATCATAATAATTATCGTGATTACGACCCGCCATTGTCGAATGTTGCAATGATTGCACATCGTGTGCACCTATACAAATTTCACCGATGATAGTTCGAACCGTTATTGATATAAGCTACGCTCACATGCGCACTCGGTCTGTCTCATTTTTCCAAATTGCATTAACACAAACCGATTTCGATATCGTGCACAGGCTCGTTATTTTGCCTTCTCTCTCTCCCTCTTTCTCTCGCCGTCGTAAATTCGACTACCTTTTATTTAATGGCAGAGCGATCGTATCTTAGTGCATTCGTGACAGCAGCTAGACTCATTAAACCGAGGCTTCTTCGCGATATAAATAGGACTTCTTGTCCCGTTGCACTACGGAAGGAGCAAATAGATTATCACGCGTACCACGGCCCTCCACCGATGACTTCTCCTCCGCTTCTCTTCTTTCGCTTTCTACTCTTACCGTTCGCCATCTCTGCCTTCTTCGACTCTCCTCTCTTCTCTGGTCGCAGTTTCTTTTGCTCGCTGGTAACACGGACTCCGCTCTCGAAGAGGAGTCGGTACACGCGTGACTTTCTATTTGGCGTAGACGGTGCCAAATTGTCAAGTAACTAAAATTACCTTCGAAGGTGTACGCGTGTCTTTCTCTTTTTCCCCCTTGACGTCTTCCTCGACGCTTAACCCTTTTTCTTTCCTTTCTCGCGCGGTAGCTTCGCGCCACGAATGGCAACGCTAGTCCCGTCGCGTCGGATGAAATTTTCCAGCCCGTTAATTGGGGAGATCTCACCCTTCTCGGACCACTCGGGTTCACCCTAATCGAAAGGGCATTCTTACCTGTTGGCAGTTATGAAAATGCAAGCAGGATGGACGAAGATATCGTCGATTCAGTTCGGCGCTCGGAATCGAAAATCATGTATTACGCTTATCCTAATGTTTACGCTAATTAGTACGTCGGTTATCAATGCTCGCAATGGTTATTCTCTGTCTCTGTTCTATACATTAGTACGATGCGTGATTAAGTTCGTTAACTCTCCTCTGCCAGCCTGCTGCGATTTTCGAGTCCCATATACATATACCGATGTATCGATGTATTGTTCGGTTAATTCAATTTTTGGCCGCAATATGGCAAACCGTTTTATGGAATTCTATACTTAAGCTTTTATCCACGCAACTGCAGATGCCCGCCGTTGTAACTTACCATGGTTACAAAGCATATTCGTTATGATAAAATCATTCAACATGGAAAATCCATTTTTAATTTGGCATTTAGAGGTTGTATACATTTGTTCATATGCGCGAGAAAAAATCGGGCTACAAAAGATTAAGAACGCGAGACCGATTGAAGATTAGGTATGATATTTCATCATTCTCGACCATTATCCGGAGGATCGATCCAAAGTTCAATGTTGCAGCGAGATTCTTGCACAGAACCATTCGATTCGTGCGCTCGTATCGGGCGTTCATTAATTCTGGAACGAGTTTGGGCCTTTAACTCGGTGATCCACACGTGTGCGGTAGAATAGTGATCTGTACGACGATCTCTAGTAGCCCTAGTAAAACCTACACAAAAGGTCGCCGTTCCTAGATCGATTTGGAAAAGGTCGAACGTCGCGTCGCGTCGCGGCGTACCACGATGCCAGACGTTTCATATTCTTAACCAGGTGTACGCGGCCTAGGTCGAAAAGCAATTTAAATTGTTGCCTATGAGATTTAAACAACGCATAGGCTGCTTCGTCGACGAACAAACGTTTGCCTATCTAATTAATCACGAATCGCTTTGATCTAAAATACCTGGGGCTCTTCACTGTAGATGCTGGGTGTCGTTTAAATTAAATGATCACTTTTGGAGCACATCTTCAAATTGTCGCTTCCTTTTAATTAAATAACCCTGCCACTGGTAGAGTAGCTACGCTTCCATTTTTTTGACATATTGAAGTTGATTTTGTATTGTACAGTAGGTGCATCTTTAACAGTCTTTCTCGTATTTAAATATAAAGATTTTTGTTTCAATCGAGATATAAATGATGTTGCTTTACGGTGGGCAAAGTTTATCGAATCCCGTGGATTTTACCTCGACCGATAAAAGTTATTTCCCATAAAGGTGTAGACGTTGAAAGATAGATTAAGAATTCAAGCGTTTCATTCCCGACATTCCAATGTTATACGAATCCTTTACGTTCGCCTTAAATTGTCTACATAATATAACCGAAGCTGCGAGCTTCAATAGGAGACTATACTGGGTGTTTGGTAAATCGTAGTACTAGCGAGAAGGGGGTTACTCCTTGGGCTGGATTAAGTCGCATTTATCACTCGGTATGGATTGAATTACTACACTAAACACCAATGGTGAATCCTCGATATAAACGAGAAAGTGTTACGGGATGCAAGGGAAGAGTGTATCCCTACCACTGAGGGGTATACCACTTGAGGCGTCACGAAATTCGTTTGGCGATCAGTGTAACGCGATCCCGGCTCGGGTATATCGGTGAGCTAATACTAATTCAACCATGAAACTTTGCTATTGCTCTACCTTTTCTTATGAACCTTTGACACAGCATAGATGACATTTTTTCGATTAAAACGACACCAAACATTACATAATTCGGAGAATATTGACTTGCATAACCTATTACCTTTCATTGCCGTTTCTAATAATGTGGGGAAACAAATTGTTACCCACATTTAGAATAATACTATGGCTAGAATGTTACAAATTACGAAAGTATGAAGTATAAAAAGTTTATAATGTAAATTATATAAATTCTTTATTACTTGTGCTTAATACAATATCATATATTAATTAAAACATATGTACTTTAATAATATAATATTTCGTTCTGAAAAATATCCGTGTGGAATGAAAGTGAGTAACAAATGACACAGAAATTAGCCGCGATACCTGGTTCCTAAAAATGTTGGTCCTGAGTACGATGATCATGAAAGGTCGCGACGCAACAAATATCTAATCAAAGACTAAATCTAATTGAAATGAATTATGAACAAAACTAGTTCACGACTGTAGTTTAATGAACACGACTGACGTGTTAATGAGTGGACCCCAATAAAATATGGACAGTAAATATGGACCAAATTATACCGTGTTTGGTGTTATTTTAATCAGGAAATGTCACAAATTTATCGGTAAAGGGTTGTATAAAAAGGGAACTGAAAAGAAAAATGTCACATGTTCGATTAAAAAGAATACAAAATTTTCATCGTTGCATTAGTGTTATTTCACCGATACGTTGGGTTAGGTTTTGGCTTGGCTGCTCTGTCCTTTATCTTTACCCGCTATTCTTTTCTTCGTTCGACGCTGTCGGCAAGTTTCAAACAATGCAGGAACTACTCGATATAAGCGAACGTTGAGTCCCGAGGCTTTCCCTTATATCAAGGCATTAGTTTAACACGTAATTTAGTTGACGCGCATTTATTTAATTTGAAGTCACAATTTGCACAAAGTGTCTTCGACTGTGTCCCAAACAAGGTGTCGCTCGTCGAATTACACAATGTGTGTAAAATATTCTGTTTCAATTCGTCTCTGGTTTCATTATTTGCGGAAAATTGAAACTCGATTGAAAACGAGGCATCAAACGACAAAATTTGTTGTCTTTCTCGACTTATACTTGCACAAGGAATACCCCCCTTCCGGTTCGCGCTACGATTTCCCGAACATCCTGTAGCGACCGTACAGAGTGCACATAACAGTTTAACAGCAGTCTTGAAAATATTTAATTTGGAATATATTATCCACAACGAGTAGTGCATCGGTAAAATTGAATCTCTTTAATTGTTAAAATCTTAATTTCACGACGCGATTCAAGTGAAATCGCCGCGTGCACCACTCCGATCGACAGAGGAACAACAAAATTCCACCATCAATGTATTATGAAAATCTTCTACTTGCGGTTCGCGCAGAAATTGTAGAAATTCACACCGGTCCGGGACGATTGCCGAACAATTTGCTCTGCTAACGGCCACGTTTGTGTTTCGCGTCTCCGATAATTTCGCGTGACTATCGTTCATTTCTTTTTTCTTTAAATAAATGTCACATGGGGCACACGGGCCGATCGTATCGTGATTGTTCGCCCGCATCGTTTATAAAACCGTGCTGTCAGTCGTACCGTTGCGCCGGCGTTTCAGCGGGATCGCGGGACGGGAATTTTTGTTTTATCCAACATTAATAATGTAAAATTGAAAGAAGTAAATTAAACGTCAGCGAGCAAGAACGGTCGGGGCATTTCGCATTGGGGTCGCTCGACCGTGCAAATTTCATCGATGAAAATCGTACGCGGCGCGTTGATTTGTATCATGCTCATTTGCCCGGAATATTATATTCCCGTAATATTGCAGACGTGTGCGCGGTTGTTGCAACGATTCGATTGAAATCTGCCGGCGAATCGCGCTGACCGCGAGCGCAGAAGTCCATTTTGGATTCGGGAAATAAATACGAGGAAGGAAGGGATGAACGGAGATGGATTTTATCGGTGCGATAGGTTTGTTAAAAATAAAAGTTGCGTCGCGCTCGTCGATTTTCGTTACCGATAACGATACATTCGATCGGGCATAGGTGTCGCGAGTCAAATTGTCTCATTGTCAGTTTGGTCTGCTGAATTAAAGATAGACTTTCGATGCTGTTTAAGAGGTGCACGAGGCTGGTTACTGCGCTTGAGAATCTCGCGAGCGATAAGAATACAGTTCGGTAGATTCGATGGGAACAGGATTTCCAAAATGACGTGGTGAATTTAATCAATTTTGTACCTGCATGTGTATTACGTATTTCCTTGGATTGTTTGTGAGAGCAGCGTGCAGAGTTGTCAATGTATCGATCGAACGCATCGTGCAAAATCATAAAAGTTCGGTGAAAGCAAACAGATGTGTGCACTACGAATAATACTCAATGAGACGGCAATAAAAACTGCGTTCGAGGAATTTATTCGGTTAGAAATTTCGAGTTTCCGTAGACTATAGCCGACGAAATTCACTCGTGTTTGAAATTCGTTGGCAGAAGTGTGTTGAATCCTCTAGAGCTCTGTTTGATTAATGAAATTATGGCTCGTCCACGTTTGTAGCCTGAAGCGTTATATATGCAATAATATTCTTTTGATTACCTTAGTTGATCCGTCGGGCAAATTTTGATAAGATAACAATTTTGTAACCAACATAAGGTTATTCTCGTTCGTTTGTGCAAATAATTCGTTCACTTTGTACGGGCTTTAGGAATCCTTTTCTTTCGGTTACGTTGTACGATTTTTAGTGCACACCAGACTAATTACCGCGTATAATGCCCTCGTAATTATAAGCAACGTTCGGTATACCAACTGTGATGTCCGGAAACATCAGAAAAACCAACGCTCGTTGTCATGTTCTTGTCGCACGGTATAGATAATATCTTGCGGTTGATTATTCGTACAACAGGTACGAAAGCCTCGTTCTCCAAAAAGCATCGCAAACTGGAGCAATCCAGTTTCTCTAAGCAGCATGAAGAACCATTCGTTGGCCAAATCGGTTAACTCCGCAAACCAAATATATGGGAATTTATTTTAAGTCAATCAAGCGCGTTGCCAATAAAATTTCTTGAGACTGAAAAACTGGAGTCCACCGATTTGGCTAATGAGCGACTCATATGTAAACAAAATTTGAACGAACGGATGCAATGGCAAGAGAATTTCTCGTCCCCCGCGCGCCAATTAATCAAAACGGTGTACAATTTGAAGTCTGCTGGCTCGAGACCACGAATCTGCATCATTACACGCGATACCGCGGGATCGACGCCATTGTGCTCGTCACGGTGCACACGACGTCGCGATTGTTATTACGAAACGAGAGAAAATGTTTCTGGTAGTAATCGATACCCGATATCCGGTAATAAGACGGCCGATACAGTACGTTGTGGCGTGCACAACAGATAGCGGAGAGAATTTATCGATGTGTACACGTGTAGCCCCGTATCTGCCGGTTGAATGCAGAGAAACGTGTGCGTTTCAATCGCGTGATTGAAAACGTGTACGGGGTCGAGCTCCCCTGGGGAAGTTTCACGGGTCAGAAAATCATAGGGTGGTTTTACCACCTGGCCGATCTATTCCTTCCTCGCCCGCCCCACTGCTCGACCCTTGCGCTCAGGCAGAATGTACGCGTACACTCTGCACAGTCACGATCCCCCTTGCGTTCGAATCATCCCTCCCGTTCAACTCGGTTGCCCCTCTATTTTTCTCTTTCGGAAATAATGCTGCTGCCCCTGTGCAGTTTGTCTGCATACCAGTCGAGCCGCAAACACGCGATTCTGTCGTAGGTATCGGTCACCCGATATAATAATGAAGCCTCCCTGAAGTCTTTCTTTCGGTACCACTGGCTTGCACAGTATTTTTGGACGAACCGTGCTAAATAAACGCGCGCTGCCTTCGTCAGGCTTGATTCGGGAGGTTATTCCTTGTTTATTTATAGGTGGGAGAAACGCTGCGTTGAACGCGGCGTTGTGTCTCGCGATAGTATGAATAATTCCAGCTATTCAAATCATTTTGCTGTAAGTGGTGATTCATTCGAACAGATTCGGCAAATATTCCTTGCATCGGTTGTTTTCGGGACGCTCAATGGAGAGGCGAATTATATTTCGAGGACAGTATGACATAGCGCCTCAATGTTTGAATCGCGCTTTCGGTATTCGTAACTTTGCGGTAGACGTCGGATAATTAACGAATGTTAAGCACTTTCAGCGAAGTGTACATACTTCGTTTTACAATTTTTACCAATTTCTCGTTCCCGACGAACGCACGGAACAGCGGGAAATTTCTTCATTCGTTCGTTAGTATTCCGGGCGTTTTAATTATCCATAACGCAATCCGCGAACAAGCTGCCACGATTGCATCGTTCATTGCAACAGTTTAAAAATATAGCGGCCCCCCCCCCCGCCTCTGCCCGGTAATGTATTCATAATACGCAAAGCGAGGGATCGCTTTCTATTTGCAATTCAAAAGCTGCGGACTTATTTCGTTTCCCGTGAACACGATATTCGTAGTAAAACAGCCCAATTTCATCGCGCGGTGCACTGTAACGACGGATGTTAATCAGTTTTCAGCTGATTCAACCTGCGAAACGAACGCGGCTGAGTTTTATGGCGATTGCATAAAATATGCACTACTGGCGAAATGCATTGCGCCACTTGCGCGGTAGCGAAAAAATTGGCGAATTTCGTGGCTTTGTTAAAATCTGTCAAAATTTTATACCAACGGAGGATCAACTACGGCACCTGTTACTTTCTTTTTTTTGATCTCGTTGTTTGATTTCATTTAGATCGGTGATATCCGTAACTTATTCTGAAAATTTGCAAATAAATATTTCTCAACGTCGTAGAAATACATATTTTACGAATTTTTCTCCGCGTATTTGCATATACGTACATAAGTACATATATACAGGGTGTCTCTTATGTCGCGAAGTATCCGGAAATGGGGGCAACTTTTTCCTTGATCAAAGTATTCTTTGGAGCTTCGTTTTTGAGTTAGTAATAGGCGCAACTGCGGTCTTGATCGGTTGCATCGAGGGGCAACGTACGGCAAATATTCCATCGTCTTAAATTAAGAATAATGTGCTATTATTTCGTTAGTCGTGAATAACAATTTAACTACCAAGTCGCTTAATAACTGTTCCATACTTCTATTCGTTATACTTATGAAGAAAGTGTTTGGATAATTAACGCTAGAAAAAGGTAGTTGGATAAACTTGCCCATTCGTCCACGAATTTACCTGCTGCGGCGGAAGTGGGTCCTTGGCACTTGGCGATTGCACCGATCCTGACCCATCTTAACAAATTTTATGCCACGAAACAGGCGTCCCGGCGATCGAGTCAGATCTGATTCACGCCCGTTTCCCCCACACGCACACGACACGCACATCAACGAACGTATGCCGATTTCTGGTCTCCATGTCTAGTGGAAAATCGGCGACAGAAATCGATCACACAGGGCGCCATCGGCCCTTGATACCGTATTCTGCGTGCAGCGTGATCGGTTGGCCAAGAGAAGACCTCTAACGAGGCACGGGACAATGTAAAGATATGCTGAATAAATTAGTTCGAAACAGTGTCACGAAATCGCGTTGTTCGCGGGATTACTGTGCCACCTTTAAACCCGAAGAAAATTCGACGAAAATCTATTCACGAACTATTCCCGCAACGTTCGGCCATCCGTGTTGCTCGTTTCATTTCACCGATTTTCAGCACGGTGCATTCTACAAAGAAGCAGCGTGTCCCCCCGTTTCATTTCCCGCGAATCACACGTTCAGCTTCGCATCTCGAGGTGCATTAACTTCCGTAGCGTACGAGTGCAGGTCCTCCGACAGTGGCTGTTAATTCGTGTGCGGTGCGGTCGGCAGGAATAATTTTCCTACGGAATGACAGGCGTTGCACACGGAAAGAACCGACCAGCGGGAGCAAATAAAACGCACGCACTTGTTTAATCGTCTCGTTCCTGGCATACTCGCCCAGCACGAATGGCTGGAAGGGTTGCAGAACGATTTATTACCGGGCAAGAGAACCGATCGACGAGATATTTCTCTTGCACGATTCGATACGTACGTATTGTTTTCGGCAGGGCGGACGTGCTCCGATGGACTTCCATCGTTTATGGCGGCCTTCGTCTATCATGAGACGTTTGCTTCGTGCCTCGTGTTTCACCTGGTTCGCTGATAATAAAAACTCGAGCAGATCGTGCACGGATAACACGGAAGGCGCTCCTCCCACCTGGCCTTTGCTTCACTTTAAGACTGGGATATCTGTTTGCTTCTGTCTTTTGGCAATTCACTCGAGCGCTCGACACTTTCATTCTTTAACTGGGGACATTTGTCGGAATTGAATCGACGTTTTTAATAGGCCGTATTTATGCTCGCAATGTTCGTGCAAGATGATAAATATTTTATTTCTGATATCATAGTCGGAGCGTTATTTTATGCTGCACTGCGCTACTGTTTCAGTGAATATTAAGATTCATTCGAGAATTGTCGTTCCTCTATTCTTGAATCTGAGGTTTCCTTCTTGACTGGAAGAATTGCAGTGTCCGTCGTATCTTCTAGCTTGATGTGTTGTTATTTATGTAAACTCTCCACTATGGTTTCCGTATATCGTATTAATAGTCCTTTATTTCTGCACTGTTCGAAAAATAATATTAGTAACAGAATATTCATGTAATAGTTTTAATTACTTATGCGTGATAATAGTTAGCAGGGAGGCGATTAACGATCTCGTTGTTAGTTTCCACTGAACATTTATGGAACGAAGTTGAAAGCCTAATTAAAAAGCATGTTGTGAAAAGGACAAACGACGATTAGGAACGCAATGATGACCGAATGGAATAATATCGAACCTACTTCCATAACTCGCTTCCAAAAGTAGTTTCCAGCGATGCAGAAATTAACGCAAGCAGTTATTCAAGAAAGGCCAACCGTCCATTGATTGCGAGAACAAAGAGATGACGATTTAAATATAGCACTGTACGCACGGAAATCTTTTCGACGCTTATTCTTTTCTACATTGCGGATATAATTGATTTTCCTACGAACGAATTGTCGAATCTTCGGTGTACTTAATATATAGCTGCTATACCTAAAATGTATATGGGTATAGTGCATACCCATTCATTTTTTGAACCACCGCATCTAACGATTTTCCCCCCTCTAGCACAAAAGAAACTTTTCACAGCCGCTGATATTAAGCGATTGGACTTGTAACTCCAAAGGCAGATGTAAATTTTAAAAACGAAGATACTATCACGTTATCGTAAACCAGGCCTACTCGCCATGAAATAACCGACGATCGCAACCATTCCAGCTTTTCTTCGCAACAGACTAACTGCACCCTCGTTCACGAGTTCAGGCATTCACTGACGGCAAGATTCGACGTTACACGTATTGCTGGATCGGGAAAACGAGCAATTTCTATTTTTTATATTCCGAGAGGTTCCAGCTGCGATAATGAAAATCGTTTCGCGGTCTCTCGTTGCGATGCATCGATGGCCCGATCGTTCGCAGTTAATGGACTAGAAAGTCTGGTGATTAGGAAAAAAAGTTTCCTTCCAACGGTAAATTTCTCGCGGGGCTGACCTCAGGCTAATCTCGATCGCAATATCTGGTCGCAATGATTGCCGCTCGATATATACTGGGTGTCCCGGCGAACCGTGCCGTCTAGATATGAATAATTTACGAGGCAAAATTAAACGGCGTTACGAGCGTCTGCGATGCTGTGAAACATTTATGTGCATACAGACAGATGTGGAATACATGCCGCGGTTCTGTTACTCTCTTGCCTTTTCGTTTCATTTTCTATTTTAACCGCCTGTGCGCGTGGTTCTTATTCTCTACGAAAATGTGACGAGAAGCACTTTGACGAAAATGAGAAAATCCAGAGACTTTTGTACAATTCAGTGAAACGCGATGGTGAGAATTGACAATTATTTGCCGTTTCAATTGTTTCGAGCGATTCATTTCACGTACTTACAAGGTTTTATCTTTGTTGCTGTATAACGTGATGCTCAAGCGATGCGGAAAGTATGAACTTGGCAGACAGTACGTGTGCTCCTTGATGAAGTTTTTCTACAGGTGCACCGTAGAAATGTTAAATATTGAAATTTTGAATAGACATTTCAGTACGCTTTGAAAAGTATCCTTAAGGCATTCTTTAGACGCCTAGGACTTAAATGCAATTAATAATAAGACTAACGGTGTTTCTCCACTGTGGATAAATAGTGTCTGGTTTACACTTGTTACAATATATATTCCAGAAGATTTTGATATCTAAGCCGATTACCAAAATCCATACTCATTTCACGCCCGGCTTTTTGCATTATTACAGCTGTACGCAACAGCGCGTTCTAGAAACGTAAAGATGTCTTATATTGCCTCTCTTGACGTATAAGAACCCCGTCATATTCTCAATCATATCGTAAGGGCGCTCCATAGAAATTCAGGACGACAGTGGTGTAGTAGAGATTGATCGGACCGAACGAAAGTACATTTTTGTTTCGCACCGATACAATGGTCAACTGCTTCTGATTAAAGGTAACGGTTTAATGCACACGCGCTGAAGATGAACGGCGAGCGAGCAGCTGGCTGAAACGGTGAAAGATCAATATGAAGTTGTACCGGTAGATTTCTCGAAGAAGTTGATACTGTGCCGATTCTGACCGCCAGGTTAGCGCACAACCGATTCCCCAAGGTGAGCAACAAGCTTTTCCTGCTAGGAGATAGCGACAGCTTCTATTTTATGAAGATAGAAACGCACGGGTCATTTATGTAATTCGTGGCTAGATCGATGAAACGTTTTGCAATGATTGTATGCGGTGTTCAAGGCGTTTCATAAATATATGTATATGGGAGACATTGTGCCGATTAATGAAATAGTTGTGCGAAGTTTCACGACCCAGTGGATATTTTCAGTTCAGGTTTAAATACGATTCGCGATATTGTCAAATAAAAGTTGTTACACTTTTACATTAGTACAAACGCTCGTGTCGTATCGAATATAAGAGTCGAGCATTCCATTATTAGACCGAGTAGACGAGGAGAAATGTAATAAACCGCGACGTGTCGCGTCTCCCATAACAATATAGAAGCGACGACACGGAGAAAGATTAAATTTCCGCCACCGTCAATTCTACCGCCACACTTTTCTCCCCCCTGACTGATCCCTCCTTTCCTTCGTTAGAAACCGAGGAAATGGTCGCGGTCAAATTTGCCTGGCGATTTTTGCCCGCACAAGTGCACCCTCTATGCTAGGTTTTAAAGCTGGCGAGTTCTTCGATAATTCTTCATCAGCTTCAGTTTCAGACCATGATCGCTGAGATAGTGAAAACGTGAGAAAACGTTCTCCTCTTGAATACAGTTTTTGCTCGCATAGCAACCGTATTTTTGGAATAATTTTTTGGGATATTTTTATAGAGAGAGGTATTTCTGAATGTCCTAAGGTTAAGCTCAAACGACCGTTTTTAAATTTCTGATTAAAAATTCTACGTTTACTTTGCTCCACGATGTTTCCTATAATATAGCTACTTTTTTGTTGTTGTTGTCTACAAATTCTTTCGTTTATTACTTGTTTAATTGTGGCTGTGAGGTGTGGAATAAGTAATATGGAAATGATTGGAACATTTATTTTAACCTAGATTGGTTCCGAGCCATCAGCACCACGATTTAAAGCACAAGTATTCTTCTATTACGAGTCCAACCCCCAGCCAACTGAGCCATCGTGAATCTATTTTGATTATTGTTATCGGCATTAAATTGATTACTACTTGCACTCAATTGCAAAACATGTAATTTTTATTTGAAAGTCTGTTATTTGGTCGGTTGCATAGAAATAGGTACATATAAATTGTTGACAGGTTTAATCGAGCGCCGTATTCAAATTCTTAATCGAACCTTTAACATAAACAATAAAAAGGATAATTTAAAAAGAATTATCAGCAGCAACTGGACGTATACTTATTACAGTAATCCCTGGAACAACGCGGGGGTTAGGGGCAGCGACTGATCCTATAGAGTGAAATCCGCGTAATCCTGGAGTCCTGGAGCCATTACCCCTATCAAAAACTGATGTACATACGTGCATGTGCATGTGCAATATGTATACATACACGCGTAGTTCGCAGTGATACACTAATCATTAGATTTTTTTTCCAAATTCCAAAACAGTTGGTTACGCGTTTGAATTCAGCGCTAGTACTTATTGTATGCTGCTTCTTGGGCAATTTTTGAAGAATTACCTCACGTTCTTCTTTACCTCTCTTATTCCTCACGATATAGAAAATTGTAAAGACAGGCTGAATAAATTAGTTCGAAAGAAATGTTTAAAAAAAAATGCATCGGAAAATAATACGCGTTGTTCGAGGAATTACTGTATATCATATTACTCAAACGCAGCCAATTGGACCGAAAATATTGCTTACTCCTCGTTTATTTATTTATTGAAACTCACTTGTCACGTTCAATTAAAATGACGACTATATTTGTGTACTCTAGACAAAAGCGGGATCATCGTCGAGCCGCGAGAAATAACAAATCTGCGCAAAACTCATTTTCAACCAACCACCCGCTTCGAAAATCCCTCGACTTTCAGTCGCATATTACTCAAGTATTCTCCAATCGATATCCGCTTAATGGCGCAGATTTTCACGCACAGTAGGCGTTGAATCGCCACACGGAGGGTAAGTGAAACACGATGGAAACGGGTTTTACAGTTACAACCTCGTGTTTACGACTTTCTGTCCACCCTTCGGCTACAAATGCTATTTGCTCGTGCAAGGTCACCCTGGTCGTTCCCTGTCTCTTTCTCCCTGTCCGTTCCGTATTTGCGTTTTAGCATGGTCGTTCTCTTCGTCATCGTCATCGTCGTCGTCGTCATCGTCATCGGTGGCAGCGGCGGTGACGCCAGCACTCTCGACGCCGTCATTGTATTAACACGGTCGAATGGAAATTACAGCGACCTGGTCATCTGGACGTTTCGTGGGCGCGTTTACGACGTCGTTTCCCTGCTTTTAATGAACAATGAGCGCGACGAACGTTTTCCCTACGGCTCCGTTTTATCGTTCTCGTTCCGAATAGCTGTACACTGGTACCGCAATTTGTGTTTTTCCCTTTTTCGTCCTTGCTGATACTTGCTCCCCTTTTTTGTCCGTCTTTTCGACATGGCTGTTTTCAGAGGGGTTACCGCTGAACACTCCTGTTTAGATAAGTATCCGAAAAGCGGTTTCTTACGTTTTTTTCGCCCGATCGTTCAGCGGTTTTACGATAGACGTACGGTGTGCCGTTGCCGTTTCGCAGCATTAGCGTTTTAAGCTGTCTGAAGAGAAATCACGGTGGACGGGTTGTAAAAGTCTTCGCCGTGGGCACAATTGCAAGAATTTATTCTTTCTCTGCCGGCGATCCCTTAATGATCGGTTTATGTGCTTCAGAAGCTTTATTTCGAAATAGGTGTCTTGGGTATTCACTTTTTTTTTTCCAAGCGCCCCTAGAGTAAAAGGTGTATAAGATCGCTGCGATCGTACGAATCGAGCGATTACGCGATAGAAATAAATTATACGCGTTGAATTTGAAGAAGAATATTTCTGGACACTTACACATCTAATTGTAAGACAGGGGGGAGAAGGTATATTTAAGTATTTTAAGAATAGCCAGCTCTATTTCTTTCAGAGAAATCCAAGCATACGCGCGGACAGCGAAAGAGACAAACGAGTACCGCCGCTTCTCTTTCTCAGCCTGAATTGCCAAGCCATGAAACGTATACTCAGAACGAAAGCAATACAGAAAAAGAAATAGAAAGAAAAGTGCCGTGTTGCGCAACCAATAATCTTCGCATGGCAAACTTCGCGTACACGTGCCCATCAGAACTTTTTCTTATCCAAGCGAAAATATAATGCTCGATTTACTGCCTCTAAACTATGCAGCACTTGTTTATTGCATCGAATCGCCTTGATTCCCAAAGGGACGCTACGCGACGTCGATAGCACGCAACTTTTGTAAAATAAGCGGACGCGTGCCACGTGATCGGTCGTAAAACTTTTAAACGTCAATGCATTAACCCGAGATTTACTAGCACTAAACCTCGCTTTACACGCCAATAAAACAAACGAAAATAGTAAGCTGCTAGACACTCGTTGCGCCGAGAGAATGAACCAAAAAAAAAAATTGGCAAACAAAATAGGAAGAACACTAATTTTCTCCGACTGATTTTACAGGGCGAAATAAAATGATACTACGGTTTCCTACATGTCCGGCGCAGCTCATTGTACGCGTCGTGCCGCGGGTATTAATTAATTAAGTCGTGCTTCCCTTTCTGGGCACAGTTAGCTAGGTAACTGCCAATGTGTAAGCTCCCCTATGAACTGCCGTAGATGGATGAACTCGTCTGTGCGAGGCTGGTCCTATGTATCGTAAACTGTGTAGCCAAAGGAGATATGGCTCATTGGGCCTATGCCTATGAGATAGTCAGACCCCGTTGGCGACGTAGGGCTGTTGTGAGTTCGTGCCGAGTCGGTCCTCGGTCAGGTTTATGACGCGGTCGAAACTAACGCTATTTTTGCGGAGTAATTCTTAGCCTTTCGATCATATGCGTGCAGGATTGAGACAGTAAGGATTAGAGTAAAAGAATACATGTTAAAACGCCATGCAATTTCAACTGACACATCAGTTTCCCTTTTTTGATACAAATAACGCTATTAGTATTGATCGACTGACGGGACACATTTCACATTTCTTCCTAGACCTTTTCTAGACCACATGACTAGGTAACAAATCCCGGTACGGTAACAGATAGGGACAGACTTTTATGTGCAGAAGAATATTAAATGGGTCCCACACCAAACCTCGTTACCAAAAATTGACGTAACGGGTGCCGGTAACAGCCCTAGGTAACAACTGTGGAACCGCCTCGAGAGAGTGCGATTCAAAGCAGGCGACCGTTCAACGTAGAAAATCATCGAGCAGAGGAAACTTTCTAAGTGCAGACTGCATAATCCGTTGCATGTCGACGTGCACGTTACTATGCGAGCTATTGTCTCGTGAATAAAGCACACGTTGTGCAGTCGGCTGTGCACGTGTGCGGTTAACTTTCAGTCTCGATGGAAATGTAACAGGTAGCCTGGCTGTGTAACCCAGAAAAACTGAGTAACGATACTCTGCCAGACGTGTAATCTGTTCCTTTTTTTTTCGGGTGCTGTTTTTTTATACGCCGTGATAACGCGTGGTTGGTGACGTTTGTCGGCTTCAGATTCGGAGCTCTTTTAATCGGATTTAGCGTGTGTTGACGTTGCACAAGAATTAGTGGCCAGTGAAAGTTCGGTGAATAGTAGTTGCATGCGGTTTGCGGAGATTTTGTCAGAGATGAAAAACTGTGTTAAAGTTCAATGAGATAGATCGTGTGTATTTTATTGTACGAAAGGCCAGACTTTTTTTTTTATTTCGTTCCGCGAACGGTTTATTCTGTTATACAATAATTAGAAGGTGAACTGTTTCGTAACGTTAGAATGGATTATATTCGGAGCCGATTTTGCGAAAGTTCAGTGAAGCGCGAATTTAATGGCGATTGATATTTTATTTATTTATTTATTATCTCGGTTCGCTTGGAAATTTGTTTTGTGTATAATTTAAGAATTTTATTGCGATAAATATGCAAATTTAAGCATCGACGGTAGCCGGGTATATAATTCGCGTTATAAGAATAAAGTAAAATAATGTAGCAGCTGACTGGAGCAGGCCGAAACCGGCCAAGTTTCTACACCGCGCTTGATATTTTCCATACATTACACGATATGTTATTACGTGGGATAATTTTAGAATGAAACCTACGTGTAGCATTACGGGTCGTAAATTAAGATTTAACGTAATTTTGGTAAATGAAGCAGCGTACAATGTACGCCACGATATCTGGCACTTTGTTTCTTGTTCGATTAATGAAACATTTAGTCGATTATTTATTTCGCCGTCTGAAACTCTCACCAAATTCAATGAAAAATACGCGCAACAAATTAATCGTTCAAAAAATCGTATATCTTCGCTTAGAAGATATATAAGATGGCGTGGATTAGCGAAACGTTCGTTCAACTCCGCATTATTATTATTTGGTTTAGGAATGCTCGGGCTATGTTGCATATTTTTATTGTCTCTAATTTCGTGGCAGCATAGTAGCAACGCACGGTCACGATATTCATTTTCATGTGTCCATTTCATGCGTTGCCGTTGTTGCCGTCTTTGGTGGTTGGAGGATGTTCCCGCAAAACATCTTCGGACGGGGTTGTATGACTTGCGCGTGGATGTTCTCGTAGGACTATTGTGTAGGTTTCTCCTCTTAGTCGCCTCTCACGACAAGCAGAAGTTACTGTGGGAGTATTCTGATCCGCGCATACACGGGTTTATTATTATTATTGTTGTTATTATTATTATTATTATTATTATTATTATTATTATTATTATTATTATTATTGGTATTAGTATTTCTATTTTGATCACACAAAGGCTTCAAAGCTAATCATGAAACGATATGCATCCCAATATAGTGAGTTTTTAATAATACAAGTTAGACAAGTTTCGATATTGCCTCGTTGTTGGCCTGCTTCCAAGCTAAGACATAACGTTACATCAGTCTTTCGATCGCATTTTCATCCAGTGTTACCATTATTTTTCACTTTGCATACCGTGATCATGTACGTTGATCGATGCTTGGAGAATGTTCACCTCCTGTCCCATGGACGAATAGAGATAAATCTGAAACAACGTGTACATTATCGTACACGACGCATCGCCCTGATAGATGAACGTTCTGTCGTTCATTTTCTAGAAATAATCATTAACCGCGAACGGTTCAGCTGGTCCGTGAGTATAAATTCCACGAGGCTGCTTACCTACGCTTGGAACCGAACCAAAGGCCTCGTGCTTGTCATGGAAACTACAAACCATTTCGATTATCGCTTGAATTTCTGCGTCGAATTCGTTTCGTTCCCGTTCACGAAGATGAAGCATATGTATTGAGAAATCGAATCGTCGTGCACGTTAAAATCTTTATTTTCTGAACAGAAATTCTACTTTATACAATGTACACTAATTTCTAGTTTCGTAATTTCTTTTTTGTTTCAATACAGAAGCTTCTATTTTGCTTGAACACGCTTGAACTGTATCGAAAAGCAATATAGTATAAAACAAATGTAATACAGATATTCAATTAATGCATATCAATTATAATTCTATGAAAGATTGTAGAAATGATGATCAATGGTAATCTTTCAAACATTCGAGCTAAGTTTCAAGCTCGTTTGTATTCCGTTAATTCGACGAGGAAGCGCTCTGTAATGAGACACCGGAATAGACAGTACGATTTTTACGTATTATTATTGCTTTACCGAGCAGATTAGATTAGCGCGACAGTCACTACCTAAACTTGCATCGCATCCGCGACGTGAAGCATCATTCGAGTTTCTCTTCGTCTTCGGTTCTCTTCGAGTAGCAAGCGCTACTCGTCTCCTTCTTATTGCTTCCTCTTCCCCTCCCCCTGTTTTTGCTTCCTGTTAACTCGATGCTTGATTTGTCACAGCGCCGTGCGTGTAAGCACTCTGTCATCTTTCGTTGAATTTACTGAGCAAGACCTGCACATATCCTCGATTATTCGATTAATCGTGGAGAACATATGGTTCAGTTTTATTTGGTTCTAACGAACCTTCCGTTAAATAATTTTAAATGCACTGTTCCCTCATGTTGGATTTAAGGGTATTCTTACTATTTCTGCACGGACGATAAATTATGCAATTAGATCCTTGTATTACACATATTGGATTATTCCATCATCGAATTGCTTGCGTTTCTTCTTCGCTCCTGAATCGATTTCGGAGTGCCTTAGTTACTGTTGATTATTTGGTGCTTTGTTTTCAAGTATTCTGGCATTTTTTTATAATTCGTGAAACGCGTTAAATAACGCCGTGAACAGTACGATAGCTTCAACGAATTTTCTACTCCGATACATCGATTTCAATGAATTTCTACCCAGGAATCGTTCAGATGAGATGCCTATAAAAATTCATGGAACGGTGTATGTATATACTATGTACTTCTTTTTATTGGCACGAGGTCCTTACTCGCAACCGCACAGCACAGTAGTTCCTTTTGCTTGCAAGTGGTTTATCATAACATCGGCCTCTTACTGACTTACATGACAGTCCTTCTTGTTCCAGTTTTATTTTTACATCAGGGTGAATGTATTTCAAAGAGTAGCTGGCTAGTTGTAACAAGTATATAATTCTTCGTATACTTAGACTGTGTAGAAATTGTGCATTTATCAGTATAATTGTCAGTCGTATCGGTTTTTGTTACACACGATGGTGCGGCATGCTTGATCTGTAGAAAGTCAACGTGAAACTCAATAGTTCTGGATAATTTATGAGACAGTAATTATACTTCCACATTACAGGCTTATTAAAAATGTGAATATAAATTATATATGTACCACGATTTTAATGTCGCGTTTCACCAAAAATAATGCCACATTTCTAAAGCAGATAATGATATTTTTGTTCTTCGAAGCGAACACGATTCTGAATGGTTTGACAAAAAAATAAGAATCACAGTTCAACATATAGTCAATACATACATTGTTGAATAAAGTTTTGATATTATTAGATTGTACTAAAATTTCTGACATTATTATTATTATTAGTCATGCCACTACAAAAATGGATAACTTTCTTCACATAATAATACATACTATTCCATTAACATTTAATTCTTTTTACATGTAAAACAGTTAATTCTTCAATCACAAGTTATTCTAATTCAAATAAATATTGCAAAGTGAAGCGAAATGCCAAACCATAAGATTTAACATAACGTAACCATATTAATACAAAACGCCAGTGCCATTAATAAACTCCATTAATGATGTGCTAAGAGCCTTAACTTCCAAATGATCAAACATCACGCATCTGCGCAGACGATCGTCCGAACAAGGTGCAATTTCGATACAAGCCATTAAAAGTTTATTTCGATCCACGTTGAACTGGATAACGAACGACGTGCACGATTGCTTATCCCGAAGAGAAGTCAGTCGACGCGAGTAGTTTTCATTAGGACTCGAATTGGCCTCGGAGAAGCGTGGTTTGGTTGGATCTTGCACGGAGGGCCGTCTAAGTATATCCATGTTATTTCTGGCAGGAGCTGACGCACTGTTTCTCTCCCCATCGCCCCTCTCTTCTCTATTCGCGTCTTCCAAAAAATTATTCTCGCGTAAGCAAAGCACGCTACACTTGCACCGAAATTATTTCACGTCTCGAGAATTCGACGAACGAGTTGTCAATGGTGTTCGGAGTATGGCTAAGCTTTGAGGAACAACCACGTGAGAAAAATCGTTCACAGATACACTGAATTTAATCGTTTGCATCATTCATTGAATGGTTCATTCTTTCGTTTGTTCCACGTGCGGAGAACGAGTGATTTTGATTGCAGTCAGAAGCAAGTTTTCGAACGTTGGTATTGTCGGGTATTAATGAACATATAGAAATTGAATCGCGTAAAAATTGACTAGAATTTCACGGGTTCGGGAGATCACGAATTAGAAAAAGTTGTACCATTTTTATACGAATTTTTAAAATATTTCTTTGTATTAAACGCGTCTGTGGAAGTTTTTAAAATCTTTCGTTCAGCTATTTCTTAAATACATTATGCTACTTCAGAAGGGGCATGACTTTTGTTTCATTAATTTATGGAATAATTTTCCACGGAAAAATGTTCTGCTGTCGGGTTAACTTAGATAGAACGATAAGTAATTGAATAAAGCGAGAAAATAACTGTACCTCAGCAATAATTAAGTCTCAGGGGCAAGGATAAACTGTATGCTGCTAGGCACTGAACAATGGGTACAATAGAAATTGATTCAGGATAAGAGATGCACGTTTCCTATGAATATAAATATGAAGGGAGACGGAAATTCATTAACACGTTTCACAACCGCGAGCCTAGTGTGAAAAGTATTTGTATTCGATTCGAATTTGCAATAGGAGTTGACAGAAGCAAAACTGGCTTCTGCATTACACTTTACAATTTGCAAAGCCGTTCGTCTGGTCAGAATAGTAACCAATTTTATTCTTCTTTATTTATATACAGGGTGTACCACGTAACGTGATCAGCTTAGATTATTCTATTATCAGTGAGTTGATTGAAAGTTCGTTTACCTGATACGATATGATTTACTGAGAGTTTAAAAATAATTATAGCAAATTCTCGACACCTTACTTCGAAGTTTTGGAGGACATCATTTTGCAGCCCCAATTACAATATGTTGTGCCAAATAAAATAATTCTCAATCGGCCCACTAAGAATAGAATAATCGCAGTTGATCACGATTCGTGGTCCACCCTGTATAAACAGCGTTTCTTAGAAACCGTACAAATGGCAGAAAAGCAAAATCGATTCCTAGAATATGCTCATCGCGGATAGATCGTTAAAATCCCACAGAGACATTTCAGGCGTACCAGTCGTTTGCCGATAGCCCTTTTGATTTTATCTTTACAAACAAACAAACAAAAAATAAGAAGGCTAGTTGAAAATTTCTTCCTTCGAAAACGTCGGAACAAACCTTTTCTCGGGACTATTTACCAACAGACAAATTAATGACATCGATCCATAAGCGTTTACGTAAAGCAGCAACATACGTCAGAGATCAGCGAAAATCCGTGAACAATTGTCACCTGACCTTGAACGTGGTTCCGACAACCGGCGGAAATAATCAAGACGCGTAATAGGCGTGTAAAGACTGTGCAGAATCGTTCGATTTTCATCGAGAGAAGAGCGCCAGGCTTCGGCACTGGCAACGTGTGTTACAACGACGATCATGGGCCTTCGTGACTCCCATGGTTCCGTCATGAATTATTCATTGGGGCCCCGGCAGCCGTTGGGTCCTCCACTCACGTGATCCTCCGTCAGCCTGCATGCTCTATACATATGTAACAACGCACCTACAATCGTATATGCAAGCGTGTGCGCGAGCTACGCGCATCCTTTGCCTCTTATTTCTTCTTTCGCCACCGATTCTACGTATATTCTTTCACTGGTTGGCTGTCCGAATTGATTCTCGTGGCTTTTCCTACGTTCGGGGAAAGCTGCTGGAACGATCGGTTAACTCTTTGGGGCGTCGTGGCCCTGTTTGTGTAATAATTCAAATGATGACATAATAATTAAATATCTAAGTACTTTGCAATTAAGTTTTAATTTATTTGTTTCGTATCATCATTTTGTCTGGAAAATCCTTGTGCCTCAAAGGGTCAAACTGGCCAGGCAGCTTGCATTAGACTATTAGACGATATCTGTGATTGTAAGGGAAAACGAGGTGCACATGTTTGCACTCTGTCGATAGAGCCGCTTAAATATTAATCTGTATGGGCAACAGGTGAAGTGCAATGCAAGTACATATGTATATACATGCGCTTTACCTGAATTTATATCATTTGTCCCATTGTTCTGTTGTCATAGAAAATAAATAAGAATATTAAACAGGATAACGAGGATGCACGATTGCTTCAAACGATCCAGCACATGTTCGTTCGCCCTTTAAGGGGGTGAAATGTTTAGTGGGTTATTGCGATTTGATTTGTACATACGGTTTCCATGCAAATTCATTGAGATTGGAATTACGTGCTTCTGGCTTGAGTTCTAGAAGGTACACGCATGAGTAATGAACGTTCGAGTATCTTTATGGACAAAGGAATATTACTGATAGGAGGAATTATCGATCGTTTATTTGACTTTCCAGAGGAATCGAGGTATTCGCAATGCACAAATATAAACTTTATTTTTATAATAGAATATTCCAGGGTTACTTGTCTCCGGCAAACGTTCCTGCTTATTTTCGTCAGCTTCAAATCAAATCAAAATCAATATGATCTTCTCTTAATACCCGAACTAAATCCGAATTGCATTAGTCACAAAAATGTGTATAAACAATACGGTCCTCAGAATATCTGGTATTTCACTATTTTTTCTTTCTTTTGCGAATGTAAATTGATATTGTATACGAATTCGCAATTAAAACGTAAAGTGGATTGCCATTACCCTACGATGTGAATAAAACATGCACCAAACACGCCAATGTTACTCAAGCGAACGTATTATCCATTCACTTTTGTTTACCACAGTATGTGACATTATTTTTTCTCGTTAGCTTTCATCTTATATAACGTGGGCGGTCTAAGAGGCACGCCATGCCAAACGAACGATTAACCTCGAACTTGCCACGACCTCCGACGTCCATTTACGCTTCTCATCCGACTCTTCTCAACATTCTTCAAAACCAGCCAGTACTTTCGTTCACGTGCTAGCCGTGTATCGTTATTAACCGCCCGCGTTTATTGTGCCGCCTATAATATTTGCAGCTACTTAACGCCCAAATTAAACTCGCTCATTCCCCCTGTCTAACCTTTCAATGTAGCATACCGATGGGAAAAATCCAAAGGTTCAATCGTTCCGACCAACGGAACCGTTCGCGCATTAATACTTTTATTAAAAATTAACCCGACAACTTACACGGTTTGAAAATTTCTCGTTGAACAAGATTTGTTTAACGAGCTCGTGGAAATTGGTCGATAGTTTGATCGGGTAGGAGGGGTGTGTGAGAGGAGAATAGAGGGAGAAAGAGGAGACGGTAACGACAACGATGAGGAGTAGGTTAGCGTCATTGAAAGGTCAACACTATCAAGTGCACACTTGTCGCCCGGCTCGTTTACAATGCACGCTGCATCCCAAACGGCGAGCACGTCGCTTTCCTACGGTTCGTTCACCTCGCACCGAAATTTCTTTTCAAAGTACAATACATATCGCGTTCCTCGTGGACGGGAAGAGCGCGGACGTTCGTCAATTCTTTTTTTAACACTGGTGCAGGATAAATTACGAATACAGGATGGCAGAGAAATTTCAAAGGTGCGCGGTGTCGCGCATTTAAGCTGATGGGGAGTAATTACATCGCGATATAAATTGGGCTGTGTTTAATTGTAAGCGAGCTTCGTCTGCGACATATCGGTAATTCGCGGACATACAGTCGCCTCGGAAAGTAAGTTAACGATTGGCGTTTTCCAGCAAATGAGAACGATACGTGTAAATTTGTTTACTTATAGTATAAAGGATACAGAAAAACATATAAATATACATTGTATTAATAATATATTCATTCTAATTATTACTATGCATTTAAATTGTTTGCGAGAGCGTTACTTTCCTAGACGACTGTATATCTATTGAATTTTGTTTGGTTTCAAGGTAGAGGAGTAGCCACCGATTAAAATCTGATTTATTTTAGGCAACAAATTATTTGTTAATTACATTACGCCGGGAACACTTGAATTTTTAAACACGCAATGTTCGAACTTTTATCAGCAGCTGCGCGCAGACTTTTGCGACCGACTGTATGTAAAATTTAGAGATATGCAAAGCGTAGAAGAATAATTGATGCAATTCTCAATGGCTTTTCCTGCCAGGAAATTAACTATTTGAAAAATGAACGCAGTATGCATATGTATGTATTAAAATTTTTTTTATCTACATATCGTACGAACGTAATACATAGATAAAAACTTTGCCTGGCTTTACCTAATTGGTTTGCAGGTTGAAACACGTTGAACTTGCTTATGATTTCGCAAACGGTGGTCAATTTTAATATTAACCCTTTTCACTCTTAGCCATTCCGGGCATTATCTTTTACCTACTTGAAAGATTCAAGATTCTTCGCATTACGAGACCTTGTATAGTACAACATTACATTAACAGCATAATACCATATCAGTATACAATCTCTTTACTTCACGTTCGATCAACTATAACCTCCGTAAACCTTCGTAAACCTTCGTATAGTCACCGATTTCCTATCACAAAATCGTCAACCACTATAAATCACCACCCCCACCCCACCGGAAAAAACGATAATTTACCGATGCTTCTCGCACCCTCGTCATTGTTCCCGCTCGTCCACATAAGTCAAATTATCCTTCTCCCCTTGCCCCTCTCCTTCATCAGGATTCCCTCCTCGCGACTGGCCTGTGTTCCTCTCTCAATACAATTTCGACGTCGCACAGTTGCGTCGCCCTCGCGACATTGCAGCCCAATTAAACTTGTCGCACGAATGAATTCCCCCTCGCGTATTTGCATTTTCACGTACGCATCCACCGTTGTATTTACGTGTCAATTTCCGTGCGTCGCGACGATGGGACAGGCCAGTACGGTACAGTGGGCTCGGACAGGTGAAACAGAGATGGTTGGATATCACCGGGGGCTATCTAGAGTTCGAAGCTGGGCCGGTTCGTTTGGCGCCAGGCCAGGCCGACTTACCCAATTAGGTTTCATCACTGGGTCGCCAGCTTCCCTGGCTGCCAATATTTGCAATACCTAACTAAACTGATCCAATTATAACCAAACCGCTACTCCATCACTCGATTGGCATACAGTTCTGGTCTGCGCCAGATACACGGTGGCCGCGTGTTAATCGTGACTTCGTTTCCACTGCGTTAGTGCTGACTTTTCCACTGGATGTCTCGTTTTCATGATTCGAGGCGATGATTGATGAGCTTTAGGCAGATAGGATGTTCGATCGAGATGTAGACTCAATCCATGATGCAGCAAAGATGCTAGGGGGAAGTTTCGAGGGGCGATTGCCGATTGGTCCACCGGAATGAGGTGCGGAGATTTTCTGTCGGTATTGTTAGGTTAAAAGATGGACATTGATACTAATCTGATCCAGTTTCACCGATTATTATCGCGAAGCAAATTAAAATACTGCCAAACTGTCGCCACAATTTCGGACTCTCCTATTTCTCGGCAAGTTAAGCCTAACATTTATAACTCGAGGGGCCGAGTTATTTCTTTGTTTATTGTCATTTGTCGTCATTTGGACTCTCCTATTTCTCGGCAAATTAAACCTAACATTTATAACTCGAGGGACCGAGTTATTTTTTTGTTTATCGTCATTTGTCGTCATTTTACTTGCTACGCCGAAATTACTGTGTTTCGTAAGCTGACAACATTGAATTTGTAGAGGCGTGTTCAGTCGACAGTGAAATGTGGTCGTAGTTGTTACAACCGTACATTTCACGGGCCTAATGGCGAACTAGAATTTTCTGTAGGCCAGTAATAACGATTGAGCAGTCATCGTGGTTTTCGTAAAGAAACCCAGGACAGATTCTCAGCGACAACAGATTCACCTACAATAATACGCAAGTGCCGTTTACTATCCCATGCAATGCAATCGACTGCTACGCTTGGAATACATCTAGTTTCCACAAATTCTTCGGCCGCCGTTAGATCCAGAATCTCACCAAGCTGGTCGCCCTCACGAAACTCGACTTCGCAGCCTACACTGTGCTGCCTTTTTTCAAGCCACCTACGATGCCCCCCTTTCGGGCACACGTACATTAATCGCAATTCCAAAAAACCTTATTGGAAGCAAAGAAAAATTCTTTCCTCCCCGCCGTTCTCCAGGGCTGAAACTCTTAAGATCTTCCCGCCTGCCTAATCCATTCCCCCTAACAATCTCGCATCTCCAGCCTGCCCCTGGCGCGCATGCATGAATGCCCTCGAGGTCCGAGAAAAGAGTCCGCTAGCGTAGTCCATTGGCATCGGCGGTCCAACTACGGGAACGCGTCTCTACCCGGGGAAAACGGGGTTGGCATGCGTGTGTATACGTGTATAAACGAGCCACCGGGCAGAGACAGAGAAAAGATAGGGGGGCAGAGAGGGAATGCAAAGTCAGCAGGGAGAAAGGTCCAAGGAAAGAGGAACAGAGAGGACGCGAGCCGCGCTTAGGGGGGTTGGTAAGGGGCAAGTGTACAGGCAAGTGGGAGAAAGAGAGGATGGAAGAAACGAGATGGAGGTAGCCGTGGCCGCTCACCGCTATTCCAGGCATTCGATTTGGTATTTTTCTTTGTGTATCGCGGATAGTTCGAATTGTTCTGCAAGCAGGGCATTGATATATCGTCCCGCTGGTCCTTTGAGTTGGCCGCGGGGCTCCGAATTATCGTTCGCGTACTCTCACGGAACCTACTCTGCCTTCACCTCGTGTACCCCCGTTTCGCCGAATGCACTCGCCGTCCTCTCCTTCGTTCCCTTCGTCCAACGTACTCTCCATCGGCTGGTTGGCTGTCTTTTCTGACCCCTGGCATCGCCACCCTTTACCAACCTTTCCGATTCCATTCCCGGTCGGACGGTTCTCGGCTACTGGTCAATTTATCCGCTGGCTCCTTCTTTGCTTTATTTCGTAGCTCGAAATCTACTCATACCTTACGACCGGCAGCCCCTGCTCCCTCCCTCTAGGAACGCTTTTTCGTGCTCTTCTCACTCGAATACCTTCCTTTTGTCTCTGCCGTCTCCCTGCCAGTGACCTCGATGCGGCCGGGGAACGCGAATCTTTGGGAATTCGTCGGCGACGACGACGACGACGACAACGGGGAACTCGTCTCCTCCTTCTCTGGTTCTGCTGAGAAATATCTCCCTGGGTCGCGAATGGGCGGCGTTTTAGAAGCGCCTCGTCGTGCTTCAGCGTTTATTTTGCACTAGATTTGGAGATTGATATGAATTATGATGAAGGTGATACGGATCCTCTTTTTGTTTGAAAAACCTTTTCACTCCGGTAGCCTCGAAAAGAAAAATGTCCTCGATGCACAGAAGACTGCAGTTCTTGTTACTATCGAAGGGATACACGTCTTTCGTATCGTGACGATTGCGGTGACACTCGAAGTTGGAACTCGAGGAAGATTAGGGGGTTCAATTATGACGCCCTCGTTAGGTGCGAAATTCCTGTTCTATAAGCAGAACCAATCAAGCACCGAAAAAGCAACACTTCTTTAAATGATACCCGTTTAGTTTATGCAAAAATTTCGCAGAAATGATTTGCAGTTGTTAAACGAACAGTGTCCCTAAGAATAAAAGGCGAACTACGTTTTTGTTATTCCAACTACATATCATGCGAGCTCTGGCCTTAATAATTCTAATGTTAATCGATTTACTACTCTGACAACGCCTACGCCGGTTGCAAATGAAAATGTGAACAATTTACACGTATTTGATCGGGGCATTATTTGCGTGCAAAATTATTGAGTGGCAAAATGTCTGTCGTATACTGTCACTCGCGTCTATACCTTTTTAAACTCTGATTGCAATAGGTTCTTTTTCATTCGCGTTTTAGGGTGCTAAACTTCGTTCAAGAAATCTACGAACACATTTTACTTTTGGTTCCATCCTCAGGCTTTCCCCCCCCCATTCTCCGTTATGTGTCTGATCTTTTTATCCAGCACGGGGATGGATCACGCCAGGACATTGCAATTTTATTGAATTTTCTGTAGTCATTTACCTTCACGGCGCCCTTTTCGTTCTACCCTTAACCGTGCACGTATACTCAAATATCTACTGCACCTCTTCCGCCCTCCTCTTTCGGAACATCGTTCGCAATAGACAGTAATTTATTCAATAAAATCGCACGGTATTCATTACATGACAGTGAGGGCTCAGAAGCCAATCAGTGCAAGCCCAACTTTCCCAGAACATGAGTGTCGTAGTGTAAAAACAATTAGGTCACTGTTTTTGTAGATGACGGTACTAACATTGTCAATTTTTTTTTCTTCAAGTAATTTGTAAAAACCGTATTATCTCGGTTTGAATGCCAATAGACTTACACTGATTGCCTTCTGACCCTCCATATACAAATTGGACTTTCAGGGCTGTTGTGCACTGATTCTCGTTTTTCCAAACTGAATAGAAGTTAAATTTAATCATCGTGGAATCGAGTTCGCGGTAGATTCGAATCGAACCTCGCTATTCCAAATTTCAAATGCAACTTCCGATCGAAATACTTGTGCTGCTCTTCTGTAAACCGTGCAACTGAAAACGGTCTAAAACTGATACGTTTCGATATGCATGCGACTTCGATGAGAGTATCTAGTGTCGGGAATTTGAATATAAACCGTAAACCGTAAAGCCGCAGCGTTGTATAGCCAAAGTGACTTCGGTGGCAAGCATTTGGGAACTTTGTTAATCAGTGTAATAGAATTAACCTCTTAAAACTTCGAACCAGCTGAACGTCAGATCGAGCATATGAACTAATCGGTATGCTCGCTCGCTATCAATATATCAGCCCTCGAATTTGATCTCCAATTTCTGCGCCCAAGGTCTTCGAATTCGACGGCTCGCTCCGAAGATCCGCCTCTGGACTGTTAATCGTTCGTCACAAGTTGCGCGAACTTTCCCCAGCAATATCAGCTTTCTTCTCCAAGTTTGCCAAAGGGCCGTTGCATCCTTGAATCGTTGCACGCAGATTCCACGCGCTTTCGCCTTTTCAGCTCCGTTACGTTTCCAATATTCATAGAAGTCGACGTTTCCCGATACCCTGTACCGGTTTCCTGCGGCGCAGAAAGCGGTCCACGAAGGAAACCGAAGAGAGAATTTTCTCCTTACTCGCAGTGGTGCTCGTGTCGTTGATTTTTTCCCCGCGATTTTCACGCTGTAGTAACTTCTAGCTCGATGCACGAACAACCTGCGGATCGTCCTGTCTCGAAGCCGCCTCGGTTGCTTTTCTCCTCTCCAACTCTCCATTTCGTTTTTTTTTATTTTCCGCCTTTTTCATCCTTATTCCTGTCTTCATCTTCTATGGCTGGCAGCGCGAGGCTGCTTATAGCCAGGCCCCGTTCGAGCTTCCCTTTGTGTGTAACGGTGAATCACGAAGGGACGATAGGCCAGATCGGCGGCAAGGCGGCAGAAGAAGGAGAAGAAGAGTAGAAGGAGAGGGGGGAGGAGGTGGACGATGTAGGTCCAAGGAGAGGCGTGGGAACAAAGGAAGGCGACTGGTGCGAAATGAGCAGGAGCAGGGTCCACGCTGAACAGAGATGGCTAGAGAGGCACCGACTTGGCCCCCCTTTCTCGTCTGATCTTCTCATCATCCCTTTCTTCCACCGTTTCACGGCCTCTTAGAGCGTCTTCGATCCTCCTACCCCTGTTAGTCTTTCAAAGCAGAGAAAAGAAATTGCCCCGAGAGCTATCGGAAGTAGTGCCGTTCGCGATGATCACCGGCCGTGGAATTAATTCCTAAATTGCTGCCTCTCGCGGTTCAGCCGACACTTTGATGTACCGAGACGGCTCGTCCGTTCGCTCTGGTGTAATTCTAAATAAAGGGCAATTAGGCATACGGCGGTCGTATCGCGGTTAAGGGCAAGCTGCGTCATTATCTCGCGAGATGTATCGCGCTTCATCCACTCGTCGATGGCAATTCGGGATCATCTTTCGACTGTTCAATTTGCTCGAGTCCGATTCGTCCCATTTGTCATCGTTCGGCAGAGGGACGAGTTGCGGTACGAAAACGTTGCTTGGATAGAAATAGGGTGAGGTCAGTGACCTTTGGTGCGCGGTCTAGGAAAGGGGTGGATCTTGGGGCGAAATCGACGCGGGGAGCCGTCGAGATCCCGCAACGAAATGGCTCTCTCCTTCATTCTGTTTTCCGTTACTGCGCGTCCTCGGTGTCTATGCGCCAGCTTCCGAGCGTGGCCCGCTTTCCGCCTCTACCTGTTTCTACGAAACGATGGCTGGAAGTTGATGACGGTTGCTCGATGGGGAGCTGCTCTACGACAGATGCAAGATGTACCGGCGTTGCACCTTCTTGCGCGCGCCGTTTAACTTGCCTGTCAAGCGCAGGCCGATCTTTCTCGAAGGAGGACTACGGCCATCGCTTGACCTGCAGGGTCGTCGCTTCTAAGGAAAATGTCGAAGGGATTCGTGGGTCTGAAAATGTGCATACGCTCAAGCGAAATCATTTTGCGCAAGTGGGATACGCGTGCAATACAGTAGGACTTATCCAGAATACAGGTGACCTAATGAAATTCAAGCGCCGGGAGATGGAGGGGGGGTATTCAAGTTTATCGTGTCACGCAGTTCAATAGGTTTTAGCCCTAAATGTGAGAATATTCGAGCAGCGTTTGAAGAAATTAAGGAACGTCGTCCATTCTGTTGCGAAGAAACGCTCTTCTCTCAGTGACGCAAGATTACTTACCTACTGCAAGCACAATGCTAAACTTTCGCAAAAACAATTAATAGAACGATCGCAATAATTTCAGAACGAATTAGACTCTTTTGTTGCGACGACCATCAGTCTAGCGGGGATAATTCTGTGCTCCGTTCGATCGTTTTCAGCGCGAGAGTATTTGCCCGTCACAGCCGAGCTTTCCATTTAACCTTAATCGTTTTCATCGCCGCGCGTTTCCTCGCGGCTCTTTTCTGCCGTCGCGTCCCAGCCGCGCTCAATAAAGAAGACACTTTCGTTTCGCGTCCTCCAAGTGCACATGCCCGTTATGACGCGTAAACACGCGTGTGCGTCTCCGTTCGCCGACAGACAGGACGTTGATGGAATAATGACTCTTCGGGCACGTGTCGCTCGATCGCGTTCACGTTTCCCCTTCGAACCATCTTCATTTCTTTCTTATTTTCGCCAGTGTTTCCGTTCGTGCCGCTTTCGTCCCTTCGGCCACTGTGCTTCGTTTCTGAAGTCCGTTGCTTCGAGCACGGGCACTCGGACACCGCAGCAGCATAACCGTGACGAGAATGTCATTGCCGTGGAGGAAGCGGAGGGTAATTTAAGATTGGATTCGATATCGTTTCGACAGCCGTTGTAAAAAAAGACGACGAACGCTGTTTGTGAGATATTGAATTTATCGCAGGACACCTCTGCTTGTTGTACTAAATAAAAGAGTGCTTGAATTTTCAGTATCGCTACAATTAACGGGGAAGGGAAAATAACATTTTCTTATTTGCTAGTTTGGTTAAAGTTCACGCGGTTGGGATAAATAAATTAAACTATCTCCTGGATCCTACAAAGAATTCCAAATATTTCGATACACCACATGGGAAACGAAAACACGTTACCGTATAATCATATTCGTTTTGCCGTCTCTAATCGTAGCGATCCTAAATAGTAAGCAAAGCAGCAAATCGAACTTTGCACGATTTCGTGTTAAAACGTACTGCTCGTTGCAAGAGAACGGGCGAGATAGTTATCTCCGTAAAGTATTGCCTTATCACTATTAATAACGGTTTTGCTTGATTAATCGATCGTAGTTAATTTCATTCTGCTCCTCCAAAAATTGACGACAACGTGAAAGGCAAAACAGAATCTTCTTAGCTGTTTTAAATACCATATTAACCCCGTTTACGGTATTCTGGTCTTCCCTCGGCAGAATGATTGGAACACTTCGTCATCAATTTCTAGCATTCATTAACGTAGTGGCTATTACGCAAAATTTGCTGACGTCTCCTGTGCCACGCGTAATTCACGCGTGCAAAGGAATCGTGCGTCGCGTTGTTTAGGTTCCCATAATCCTTGGCGGCGACATGAAAAAATCATGCGCTGCCACCCTCATCTCGACGTGGATGTCAACGTATTTCTGTCCAACCATTTGTGAAACATCGCAAGTATACTACTTTCGTGACGGACGCAGCTGTCATCTACTTATCATTTCGTTGCTTAAGCTAGATCCGATATATTTATTGCTGGCTCAACTAGCATAATCGATCAAGCGGACAGCAAGTGCCGTTTGACCGACCGTGCTATGATGTCAATGATTACTTTTAGATATTCTTTGTTGCTTGGCCAATCGGTGCTCAGTTTTCTCGCTCGAATTAATTCATCGATCGATTAATTAGCGAACATAGTAAACGTAATTAATGACGCAGCGCGATGCGTCGCCGCAATCATATTTTAAATCATTTTCGAACATTATATCCATGGACGAGGATTAAATGAACTTTGTCGTTGGATCTAACTATTTTATTGGACAAATAATAATATGCATATCCATAGGGTGTTCCGTCTGACGCGACGCACGATTTTTCACCCACTTCTAGCCATCTGGCAAAAAAAAGATTACAACAAAAATTGCAGGTTGTAGAGTGTACAATAAATATCAGTAAACAAGTTTTTTCGAAAACCGGTTATTTTCATGGCGAAATCAAGGTCACTTTGAGTGAAACAGATGCAGCGTGATATTACGTGAACCGTTTGAAATTAATTTACCTAGCACATAGTACATTTGCGGCTGATAATTTCAGTTTTGTATGCGGCCTTTTCATTATCATGTGCTCGCATGGGCCTCTAGAAAAATATAAAACCGTACTAATAAATGCGCGTCTTACCTTGAAGAGGCCTATTGGGATATATGTTTACATTTGGACTATTCTCCAAGCCCGTAAAGTTATAGTAAAAACTGAGCACGACCGTTCGCAAGCTTTTCTTGTAAGGGCCCTTGTAAGTAACTAAGTAAGCAAGTAAATACAATCCAAATTCTGTCGTGTTCGGCCTCATTTTAATCACCACAATCTCAGCAATAATTACAAAAAAAAATTATAGCGATATAAGTAACAATAAAAAAAGTTACGCCGTTGCATTAGCGTTGCCTCACCGATACGAAGCATTTAATCTTTCAATGGTTAAACGTGTCGGCTAATCAAAAGGTGCCGAATTACTCCGTCGGCTCAGAACTAGAGGGGCCCCTCCAGTGGTGGGGATAACTCGTAAGCATGCTCGGTAATGATCGTGGTGAGCACCGAGAGAAGAATTACTGTATCGTGAATACATATTTATTACACCAGGAATAGCACGATTTTTTCTTACAATCACCAGCTTTTACGAATTAGGTTACTCTAGTTTGACGTGTTGTCGACGCAACATGTAATTACACGCTGCAAAATCTAATTATTATATCTTGCGTTCGATTCAATCGCGAGCGAAAACGAATGCAATATTACTAAAGCTGCAACGATCCATAATTCTTGTTTTTATTGACCAGACAAGGAGATAAATAATTTATAATACAAACAAATGGGTTACTTCAAGTACAACGGCAATTCTACTGTTGATATACCCTACAAATAATTTAGTTTTTCTCGTTGAATATTCGCAGTTGGAATTTTTGAACAATCTCTTCAAATTCTCTTAGAGGCGTCGATTTTGTCTGCGGGCTCAAATTTAATACGTATAATTCTTTACAAAAAAGATACGTTGAACCAATTGGTGAACTGAAAAAGTGCAACTAGCGCATTACTGGGGATAACATTCGAAACGAAATTCGTTGGAAAAATCAAAGAAGCAGCATTAATACGCTAAAATCGTCCCCCGCCGAACGATTTGTAACGTTTCTCAGCCACGAAGCACTTTAATTATAGGTCAACGAAGCGCGTACCATTTCCCTCCATTTTCGTTGATGCTCGCTCGAGCAGCACCACTCTGGAAAAGGTTAATCGTCTTGCTTTCTTAACGACACCGTTTACCGAGAATCGCTCGTCCCTAGTTAACGTTCGCTGACGTCTGGCCTACGTGGCCGCACCTATGTGACGTCAGTCAACGGAAGAACCATTATTATATTCCACGATAACGATTGAGTTGCACGTACTTGCAGGTACATGCGCGAATGATCCCGAGAGGGAAAGCTTCCGGGGTCATTGATTGTATTTTATTAGAAGGATTCAGGCTATTTATACCTTGCTATCATTTAAAGATTAGAAAGATTTTCTTTGGTTTTACTATTTCTTTACTATTTCTGTTCTACAATTACTCTTGTAGGTTTATGGGGTAATGAAAGGGGCTCGGTTATCTTCACAGTTTTTACAGAATAGCGATTCACAGACTATTAACATTCATTCAGACTCTGTTGCTCCTGGGATAATTTAGAGAACTATGTTTCATTCTCGGTTGAATAAGATTGATAGTGACAAATTTCTTTATCTGATTTGCTTATTCTGACTTCTTGAATTTTTGCTTTCGCTTAATTGACAATCTCATGCATGGTTCCATCGGGGACCGTTCTAGACGGATTTGTAAAGCGAGAAACAGATATATTATACTTCTTACAGAATCACGAAAAGCAATTCACTGGATCACTTTATTATTCTATGGTAGAAACTATCAATTCCTAAACTTCTTTTGCATCAATGATATCAATTACATAATTATGCTTATACTGTACATATTGTATATCCAATTGAGTGCAAATGTTTGCATTCCATAATTCGGTAAGTACGCGCATTTATAAGCAGTGCGATTAAAACGACCGAATGACTTTAACACACACAGACAGAAGAATATCCGTTGACAATTAGTGAAGTACACCTTAAAAACCCCATTGCGTTTCCAATTTCCCGTAAAATTACACATTCATAGTGTCACCTTGACAAAATTTCCCTGTCCCAGTTAAAATCCCATTAATCCTTGTGATACATCAGCGGCTTGCTTCAATTAAGCGCCGCAGAGATGTAGACCTTTCTAGGAGCTCGTGTCGACAGTTTTTGCGAGAGAAACTTTCACTCCTTGCAAAGGAAAGTTAAAGAACACGGTTGTCTGTGTTCGATAGGATCTTGGACGAATAAAAGGGATTCCGGTACGTACATTCATTTGACGAATTTTCGAGCCACCGTTTCGTGCCGCTTCGTAAACCATCGGCCGTGAAAAAATTAGTTGATTCACGCGAAACGCATTAATCAGGTTCAGTGAAAAGACGATAGAATGGAAAATCAACGAAAACGATCGTGTTTCTCTCTCTCTCTCTCTTTCTTTCTGAAAGATGTGTACGATGATAACATTCATTGCAGTGCTTGCTTCTGATATAATCGAACGACGAAGGTAGTGTGAGTGGAACCGCTTCGAAGCAGCTCCGAAACATTTTAGGAGTTCCTCTCCTATAATCGCGGGTTACTTCGCCGTATTGTGCGATTCGTTTCAGTGGAATCGAATAGCTTGCATTCAGGGTAATATTTCCAATGGGAATTCGTTGCGTTATTCGTGGTATAGTAGATTAAGGGTTATGGTTAGGGCCACATTGATCTTTGTTTTTCTATTGCTCGTTCGTTTGTTTAATTCTTTTGTTTTCTTCAGTTTTCATAATTCTGTCGACGAGTTCGAAAAAGTAGAAAGCCCATAAAATATTTGTACCGTCGCGAATGCGGAGGAAACACTTGTAGATGCAACAAAGTGTAGATACATGCACTTGCGTGAATATTGTTAGGTAATGCATTACCAGGTGTAAACAGTTTCGGTTCTCTTAAAACGAGTATTAACATCATTTTGAGACAGCGATACATTAAATTGTCCAAGGTACCGTTTTTTAATTCTTATTTCAATTTAAAAGGTTTTATTGAAAATTACCTATAATGAGGATTAGTTTCGGTCCTCTCGTAATTTCAGTTTTCCCTTGAAATTGCTTCCCTTGTCTAATCCGATCCCCAATGTATACGGTCCTAAATTGAAAATTATCCTCCATTATACTCGTGTTCTGCTTCGGAAAATGCCGCTACATTATGGAAACTTTTCCAAAATGTTTTTCCCAATCAATCACATAACTTTGTATCGTTACATACATACGTGCTGATACTTATTCCTACCATCTATTACTCATATTTATATCATCACGTACTCGATAGTAAAGCTATTTTGCAGCAAGGTCAATCCATAATCGCCAATACGGTTTGTGTGAATTAATTGACCTTAGTTTTTGTTACCACGAATACGACAATATATGTATATTGCATGAAGATATTGAAATATGAGTACAGTGAAGAACAAAAGTAATCCTGCAGTGAGACAATAGAAACAAAGTAAGCATAGTTCAGTATATTAAATAATATGCTCAGATATACGTATGTGTAACAGCGTGTCAAAATAAATACTCAAGTGCAAAATTGATTAAGTTAAAGGCACCAATAGTTGACCAGTTAAGGAACATTTTCTGCCCGAATAATCGTAAGTGCCTGCGCCTTTATTAAATAGCGAGGCTCTATGCGTGAAAATGCTATTTGAACTTCCCAGATTATGTAACGAAGCTAAGTTTTTTGAGAGAGTTACGATTATTCAAATTTTATAAACATTTTTGAAAATCCAATAACATTATCAACGGAGGCGTCTTTTTATTGTCCACCTTGTAATTGTACGAACACTTCTTTCTCCCACTGTACATTAAAGAAGAAGCAAATAAGACAAATACGAAAATTGGTAGCCATACGAAAAATAAATTACTGCACCCTAAACATGTAGCTTCAATTCAGGTGGCAAATTATTTGTCTTATATTTGCATTTACCCACTACCTCGACATGCCACTGCGTTTCTTCTACACGCGTCCATAGTTGAAATCATTATAAGTATATTACAAAAAATTGCAATTATTTCTAAGTCAAACGCAATACAAAGTAACAATATTATCGTTACTCCGAAATTCCCAGGCGGCTTATAGTATTGAACCTATCAATAATTAGCATAAAATGTCTTCCTTCCAAAGCCTCCCCTGAAAAAGAGGAACCGACGGCAGAATCATCTCGTATCCGTCATCCGAATTATAGTAACAGGTGACAATGGGGCAAGGAAATTTCAGAAAATTTCAACGAAATAAAAGGCGTACTCTTCACTGAGGACCAGACTGAAATCTGCGGGAATACAATCTTTCTTACCGATAAAAAGTAACATTGCATGTCGGAGTATGGTCGAAAGATCGTGAGAGCGAGAGAGGCGGGGGAAAGTGTCTGTCGGAGCAAGTGGAATAAAAAGGTTTATGCTTGTTTCGGGTGCTCTATCTTTAGGACTCACATATCATGCCACGCTCTCTCTCTCTCTCTCTCTCCTTTCTCTCTCCTTTCCACTCTTGCCTCACGACCCTCCTGGCTGAACCCTCGGCTGAGTTATTTCACGGTTAAAATAGTCGAGTATTCCTTCCGAGCGAGAGGTTGTTGTTCGTGCAGTTTCGCGCGAAGAAAATGCTCGCAGTCGTAGCACGGCCTGAGGCCCGTGCTGCTCCCCTCACCCTGGCTCAGGCTTTTTCGAATTTCCTCGTCGAACTCTGCCGATCTTCTTTCCGTCGTTCGAATGGAAGCTTGAAAATTTTTTGGGGAACGGTGGGATCAGATTTGCCGGTACAATTTCGTCCTTCTTCCCCCTTCGATTCTGGAATGAGCGGGGCTAGAGGACTAAAAAGTACTTCGCGTTTCAGACAATCACTGTTATTATTTTTCTGTTCTTTTATTAGCGAATTGTCTTTTTGGAGTGGCAATTGAAAAATCAGTTGGTTGATTTGCGCGACGCTATGCCATTTAAAGTACGCATATAAAATACTATATTGCTGTCCACCGTTTGCGAATGAGAATAAATAAAAAATATAAACGTGTACTTCTTAAGTAGGTCTGGATAGAATTTGGAGCAAACATTGCCGAATACAAATGGCAGTGTGTAATATTATTACACGTATAAACCATCGAAGAGTGCGTCGATGATACTCGACGCAAATGCGATGTGCAGTGACAGTTCAGATGGACCTCAAAAGGTTGCTCGCTTTAGGTCTGAATTTTGAAAAATGATTTATGAAAAGGTATGGTGAAAGAGTCCGAAATATAGAGTCCTGTGATGAGATATTTGTGTGGACATTCGATAAATGAAGGGAAAGAAAATTGTTTAAAAACACGATCATAACAGCAGTTCAGATTCTCAATATGCTTTACACGCTCGTCTGTGCTCATGTTTCACGCTTCGTTCATGAGATCTGACTTAGCTTTACATTTGTTGGTGTTAATTAAAATTATCTTACCCAATTCATCTCTGTTGTATAAACCAAATTTAGTCTTGCCTGCCACTCTTTATATTCATTTATTCAAAATTCCAATCTAACATTTTCACCTTTTCGTTCGTAATTTGAAAGTATAATTATTGCAATCTCCGCCCGATGTTTATACTCGATCCCTTTCTACTCGTTTGCGATTTTTGATCTGTTCCCTTAATTACACGAATGTAACGTTTTATACACTATTCCCCGATGGAATAAAACCTCGGATTCCATGCATTAATTGACTCACATCTTTTTCTGTTTGCAATTATTCCACGATTTATTAGTCCATATATGACTACTAATATGTACAAATGGGAATTGAGGAATTTGATTTTGCGAATTCCTCCATTCCATGTGAGGAACGAATGTGAAAACGAATATAAAATAGAAGTATAACTTGCTTTGACAATTTAATTCGAATATCCTTGCGACTGGTCCAAGATAATTATTTTTTGTTTGCCGTGCCTATGGCAGGTTGAATGGTGCACTGGTAAATGCAAAATGTGTACTCCTGTCATGGTTTTGTCTCGGTCTGGCCAAATTTTTTGTATAAGGATTAATTCACTCAAGAATGCACGGCTTGCTACTTCGAGGAAATTCCATTTATGTGACAGGTTTATAACACTTGTTCCCAATATCAGAAATAATTGTACGAAACGCATCAACATTTTGTTGAACTAATCCACGCCGACTTCGAGCGCAGTACGTACGTCGGGAATGTTTACATAAACATTATATCAGCAACAGATATTGGCCCAAGCAGTGAGCCAAAGTACAAAAACTGGAGCCCAAAATACCTTGCTCCTTGTATCCTACAATAGGAACCGAGGAACGAAGATGTTCGAGCCGTTCACAATTTGCACAGAATTTTCCAATTTTTTGCGAAGAAAATGGAGCTTGAAATGTGTTCCAATCTTTGACAACGGTCGCACGCGATATGCAGCCAAACAAGCTAATGCTGGAAAATTGGAGAGAAATAATGTTATAAAGAAACATTTCGAACGAAAATGAACGAGCGTTCAGTCGACAGCAAATTGCAATAATAAATAATGACAAAACACTTATTACTCGATGCAGAATTCATATGACCTCATGTTTTAACACCAGCTCTACCGAGCAAGTCAAACTGCTTTGTCTCAGATTTTTCGCATTAAAATTATTAACATACAGGTATCTTTGTGACAAGTTATGATCACTTGTGACAAGACGACTTTCGTCTTCTTAATCTGTCTAACGAATGCTATCTAAAATTCATATGGTAGCAAAATCTATCGGCAGTTCAAGGTTCCTCTTAAAAAAAAAAAAAGTCATACGCATACTTAGGTCGAGAGCGATCAACTCAAAAGATTTTCCTCGATTATTCCTAAACGGCCATATACATACTGGAAACACTGTTCGTCGACCCGCGGCGGCTTAATAAACGCGTGCACCTGCACGCGCGAACCATGAATGAAGTTTCCACAATGGTGGGGACTTTGGCAAGTGGCTCGAGCACGGTGCGGTGCGGAGATTCGAACACATTTTGCTTTCCACCCAAAGTCGGCCGTACCGGCCCGGTATCTTGGCTCGCGTACAATTTCGATTATCCCGTTTCCGGTCTACCCTTCAGTTGCCTCGGGTGTAACTCCTAATGGCTAACGACGCCGCGCAGAAGTACGTATTCTTGAGGGAAGCGTCCGGCGTAATTTCTCGGGCGAAAGATTCTGTGTTTCGAAAGATCGGAAATATGCAGGCTGTTGATTATTTGTAATTTGACGGAAACGGAAGCATCGCGCCTTTTTGTATTTTAACAAATTATTTGTTCTCGTTTCGACTGACGGACGTGTCGATCGTCGACGATGCGCGAGACGATTGGGCGACAATTTGTTGATACTGTAAGAGAAGTGCGGCTGAAAGTTTGTTGTTAACATTTAGGAAACTTTTTCGGATATTTTCTTCCTTTCTTTCATATCTTCGCACCGTTCGCACACGGAGTACGGTGCAATCGGGAAAAAGATTTGAAGCAGGCACAAAGATCGATATACAGAATTGTTTATTTAAAACAGCTTAACGGGCAGAACGTTTCAAGACAATTATCGATTCGGGGAAGCCTAAGCTGAAACGTAACCTATTGGCAAAACTGCAAACTTCAGTAAGGAAGCCTGCGTAGGAACATGACTTCGACGAGTGAAACAATTTGAGGAAAGTTTGACATTCTTTTCCGTCGTTTGCTTGTCCTCTGTCTCTGTAAAAGCACTGGATGCCCAGTACGCATTTTATTTATCGATAGACCTCGTTCAGGTTGCCTCGAGATTGAAGCGGATCAATAATATGTGGAATATTATTGGCGGCAGAAAGCTTAAAATTGCCGATGTGCATACACCGTCGAAGCAAAAGTTGCAATTGCGTGTTGAGTTAAATTGAAACCGATAATTCGAAAGGTTTCAACTTCGCGTATTTTGTTATCCTGTTATCGCGCACGTACAGGTATAAAGAATCAAAGAAAATTAAATCGTATATTTCATTACTTACTACGTAAATACATTATTTATCTCGAAGAATATTGGAGTTGTATCACAATTATAGCACATGCGACTTTTGTAATGTCATTTGTACTGCGAGAAAGCAATCCGTATAATTTGAAGTAATCGTGGTTAGATGAATTAAACTCTTTGTTCGTGTCAATTGCTACTTTATTTCCGTTACATAATCCCTGCAAGCTTTCTTAGGCCATCGTGCCTCCAAAAGCATCCAAAAGCATACTGTTAGAAATCGCAGTTACATTAAACTCGCACTCGCAAATAGTCTGAAGAGGGAGATTAAAAGACATTAACAGCCTACTACAAACGTTGGACGATTCCAATCACCGCGCCCTGAAATGTTCACGTTCTCCGGGGCAAGATTCGCTCGATCAAGTTATTCGCTAAATTTCCCCCGCAAATATAAAACTTTGTCCAACTTTGTTATCGCCAACAATTGACGGTTCGAAAAAGCTACTTCCAAAGAAATTGGCTCCGCATGAAATCGGACCACCGCTACAAATTCACAAAACGGAACCGGCGCTACCAATCAATTTTCCTCAAAAATTACCGGTCCAATGAACGTTTCAGCACGACCGAACATTTCCCCCTCCCTCCCTCCCCCCTTCCGTTATCAATATCGCTGTTCCCCCTTGAATGCAACGAACGTCACGGCAACCAATTACAACGTGGCGAAATTTTTCCAAAACGCTCCCGTCAGCTCTAGTCAGGTAGGAGGATGATTCACGCGCACGTTCGATTTTCCCATGCGAGTTTACACGCGTACGAACGCGAATAATGCTACCCGACGCATGACGCTTGACCAGAGTTAAATATTTAAATCGCTGCGGATAGACCACGCGCTGGGCCCACGCATGCCGCCTACCAGGTCGAGTGCGCAACCAGAGAGTGAAAATGCACGTGCATCTTTCTCGGTCGTATTGACTTCGCGATCTTGAATCATCTTTACCCGGGGGGCCATTATTAGATTCATCGATTACACATCGATCGATATAGTGCGCGTGTATTTACGCGGCCGTATGCACGCACGTTAGTTGCGCAAGCCGCTTCAAATTTGCGAGCCGTCTGTCGATAGGTGCACGATGTTGCGCGCAACGAATTCGCTCGGGGACGAGCGATGGAAAATTTGGACCGTTGCTTGGCAAAGTTTCGTAGCCCGAGTTGAATGGTTTACAGTTCAGAGTTTAGGGAGCAAACGTGTCGCGTAACTTTCTTTTCTTGGTTTTAGTTTTCGAAAAGTTATTTACTTGAAAGATTACGAATGGTGGGATGCGTCTGTCAATGAAGTATCTCGTTTCACGTTGTTCTATCAGAACGAGGGTACGAAGACGTTATGCGTTTGTCGATGATCTGTTGCTGGAATAATTTTGATACAGCAAGGAATAGTAAAAATATTGTTGCCCAGTCGTATCACTGTTTGCAAAACGATGAAAAATACAGCCACCATCTTTCTCTAAAAGCTTTCAACTGACGATGAGATCGAGTTTTGCAAAGGAGGATAAGATTTGTTGCGCTTCTAATGTTTCTAATCGCTTGCCATCGCTTTGGTCGTGAGCGCTTGATTTTTTTGTAATTGTGCACTCGAAATTTCTTTCTCGCTTGAAGAAATTGCAATTAGTTTATTGTAAGTGTACATTCGACACTAGAATGCAATGGGTAGCGGGACAGAATAAGTACATTGATCGGAAGAAATGCGTACTACTGTAATATGCTTATAACAAATTTTTTCGAGCGAAATAAGATTTATCAACTGTGTGATTTCACAGTGTCACTTCACTTCTATGGAACGCACGAGAGTTACTGGTTAAAGATTAGGATTGATTAGCAATGAAAACAAATGATTGTCAAATTTGTTTCACTTTATGACATTATGGCATTGTATCTATATTAAAAAATTATTAAGAATATAGAAGATCATTATTTTGCTTCTACACAGCCCATGTAATTGAAAAATTACTGTGCCGCGATTAGTACCTACTATTAACTTCGAAACAACTCGTTAGCAGCTTTAATTACATCTTCATTTGATTGATCGATACCAATATTAAATAACACAACGAGAGTATTTGGGGACTGATGATAGACTTTGGCACATTTCATGGTACGACAAAATCTGCTCTTTTCCCTTTCCTGGCGTTTATATGTATATATTGTAAACGTTATTGTGTATTATAAATTCGGTTGTAACAAAACATTTGTGTGACAATCTATTTATTCGCGTTTCCCCAACAGTACACAGAATTAGAACACATATCCAGAACGGAACCAAATATTTGAACCCCTTTCGTCGTCTGCATCGAATCTTTTGATTGAGTCTTAATTGAAACGCGTATAGTCGTCAAAGGGACGGGTAATTAAACTCGATTCGTCATTTTCCTCGCACGATTCCCGAAACGTTCGTGAGGAAGACAAACGGCGGAGGAGGAAGATGCGATTATTTTGGATTTATGAGCAACCAGGGTCTCGCGATTGGCGACCAGCCACGCGTAGGCGATCGCAAGAAATAGCGAAGAGGGGTATGCACTTGCATCCCTTTCAGTTGATGCTGGTTTTTATTGACCCCGCGCGATGCAACGCAATCGTTGCATTCGTGGAGAATCAAAATTCTATTATTATTGTCACAATTTGTCGACATTCTGCTATGTCTGGCGTAGTTAACCTATGCATTGCACATCGTATTACATTAAATACAGAATATACTGTTACTGTTTAATAAGGTACGTGCGCACAATTTCGCCAATGCTTTCAGATTCGCACAGTCGCAAATAAGGAATTCAGAAAACGGGAATCAGAATCGGTTAACATATAGTAGCTGTAGCGTAGAACGTGTAAGGAGAAGGAACTTCGGTTCACAGCGCTTCAATGATAAATTGCAACGTGCTAGCAAGCAGTAAACATTTATGTTAAAAACAACGTGATCGATCTGCTTTACGCTCGGTGAATATTAAATTAATGTTATTACGTCATTGAACTTCGCGTTACCTGTTATATGCATTCGAACACCTTTTTGCATAGAGGATAATTTGGTTACACGTTTGCAATGAACTTTTCATATAATTTCGAGTTTATCTGCAGCGCGTATATGTTGGTAACTTCACCAGTAGCAACCTTTTATTTATTTTTCTTTCGGTATTGCCTTAATAAGCAAACGACTGAACAAAATAACGAAGCTAAAATGTCACCCTCGTTGTGTTTAAATATGTAACAAAAATTAATGTTTTCTTTTCTTCTTCTGTTTCAGGTAAGTCTACCTATCGACTCGAATTTTTAACCACCCTGTACACACGTTTGAGAGGCACCCTTTATGCGTCCAGTACACGAAATACCAGGTTACGTATGCATAATAACCGACTTCACTCTTCTTATACTCGCACTCGTTACATCGAGACTTCTTCAGAAAATTACGTACTGGCGTTTTTTTTTTATTGCCGTTAAGTGCCAAACTGCCAGCCAAGCGAATACACTGGCGTGATTGCTGTTTGAAAATTCGCTGCAGCCGATTTCGTTACGATAAATCCGTGATCCTTGCGTTTTGTTTTATGTAACGGACTGTGTGCACAGCTTTTTCACGCAAAATATCAATTCGCTCGTCGTTATTAATTTTGATGCTGCCGCTACGAATAATATCTTTCGCCACGCAGGCATTCGGCTGCTGTAACATTTCTTTGCAACCCATCAAAAAATCATGAGCATATCTTGCTTCCCACGACTGCTCAATTCTGTTAATCCTTTGAATGTTAATTCTTTAACATTGCAGCTGTCGCTATCTTGCTACCACTAACTACTATAGCCGTTTATTATATACATATATTACATGTTATATATAATATTATTATAAATGCGAAGAAAATAAAACGACACGCTGTAGCAGTAGCGTCAAGTTGTATAAAGCAAAAAGGAGTTACAAACAAATCAAGATGAATAAGATCGCTAGAATTTCTAGATCGAGCTCGTTTATCTGTCAACACATGGCACAACGAAAGCATAAAAGTAAGCGAAGTGACTCAATACATTCGACCGAACGCAACGGTGCTTCGCGTGGAAATACTTTTACCTGTCCGTGTCATTACCCGGTGAATTGTGGCGGCGCGTAAAAATCCTGCAAAATGTTACTATGCATCGAGAGGCAAGCGTGTTTCATAGCCGCCCACGTAATCCGTCGACATGATTTATGACGATTCGGGAAGATTGTGCAAGACGCATTGCACGGAAATCCTGGAAGATCGAAGAGATAATTTTTAAGCTCAAAGATGATGCATGATATCCTGAATGAGAAATTGAATAGTGTCGTGGAAGAAATCCGTGCCGCATAGAACTATCCTTCCTTGTAAAACTTACTTACCTTTTACAAGAACAGAGAACGGCATGATCGATGCACACGTACCCGGAATCCTTCGAGACTAATTTAAACGCGACAAAAATTCAGCTTTATTCTCCCGATTAGGAGCATATGCTCTCTCTCGAAAGTTAATCGACGTCGGCGGGTTTCAATCATTTGGGAATTTAATTTCAAGTTTCGCTATTTGGCGGCTTTAAAATTAGTGATCGAAACATTTTCCGACATTACGGGTTTCGTTTTGTATATGGCGTCACTTGAATTAGAAATTGTCACGTGGAAATTGCGTATTGGTGGGGTGGCTAAAAGTGGTACACAGAAATGCTGTTGCATTTTCGTTAATAATTATAAAAAGAACAGTTGCGAAACACTAAATCGGATTGATTTCTTGAAAAATTTGTCAATATCTTTGTCCAGGTTTAAAAATGCTTGCGTAACACATTTTTTTTAAAATAGTGGGTTACTTATTCTGTTCATAACTGGTATGCTGTTCACAGATAGGTCAGGTAATATCAATAAATGTCCATTTCGAAAAAGCTTGGGGACCAAAGTGTTTGGGGACTGAGTCGCTAGAATCACTGTGTACCGTGCCAATACGTTTGCCCACCACAGTTCATGTTTAACATATGTCATTTCGGCTTGGACATTTTCGCTAAACCAGACAAGTAGGTAATTGAAGAAATTTCACACGATTCTTATATTTAAGATTCGTGGAAGCGTCCGAATCGAGTCATAACACACTTGAAGCTGCAACAGCTTTTGAAACTTCTGTTCTTCCTTTTGGTTTTGTTACTTGTAAAACCGCAGATACGGTCGAGTATAAAAATTCATGATCGACGACGAACAAATTTGAACCGTGCACAAGGCGCAAACTGTTTTCACAGTTCGCACTATTTTGCATCGTTACGCGTTAAACAAAACGGTGTCCATTTTAACTTCAAGTAATTCACCTTCAAGCAGGTATATATACGCGGAATAAAGATTACCTCTGGTCGTTAAGTCTTATTTCAATTTTAAATCGACTAGCACGGTACCCCTTCCCCGACTCTGTCCGACTTTCCGAACAATTAACAGGAACGTAACACCGCGACGAAAACTGCAGGTTACCGTTTCAGGTATCTAGATCTTCTTGGAAACCATCGCCACGCTATTCGATAACATCGCCACTCGATCGTTCCTGCGTCAAGCTTCCCTTGAGACGTAAAAACTCGCCTGCAAAAACAATTTATAAAAGCCTATACAAAAAAACGGCAACGTGCAGCGAGTAAAAGCAACTGGAATCCAATAGAATCGCATTGTAAATGGAATTTTATAAAATCCGCGATGGTGAGTCATCGGCGGAAACCGGTCTTCGGATGACGAACGTTCATCATCGACCGACGATCATGGCGTTAATTGCCTCGATCTTCCCGCAAGATCGATTAACGTGAAGTAGCGTTAAAAGATCGTGCACGATACACGATGTATATAAATATGTGTGTGCATCGTGTTTGGAGAAATTTCCGGTCTTTCTCTTGCTCGTCTTTATTAATTGCGCGCGGTGTAGAATCGATGAGTTTAAGTAAATACAGTTCAATTATAAACATCATTATGGGACGTAAGTTCTTGAAAATGTATCGCCTGCGCGAACGTGGTGCACGGTAAATTTCGGCGATAGAAACGTTCGGAACATTGAACGCGGTTGTCGTCTTTGTGACCTGCCTTCTTACTATCACCCGAATATTATTTTGCATACATAACACGTGCATAGTTTGAGTAAGATCCATTTACTTCAGCGTGCAAAGCTGAAGCAAACGAGAGACAAATAATAGAGTTGCTACAGCTATTAAATAGTGGTGCAGGGATAACTAAGATAAAGTAACGAAATGATATCGAACTCAGAAACAAAGAAAATGGGAAATCCATATAATTTTCTTATACTACCGTAACTCTTAACAACTTGATTCAATTCCTCCCAGCATGGGCACTAGTATATGTATACACGAGTTATGTATACACGAGTATGTCGCGCAATGTTACTAAAGAATACAGTACGTATAAGCCTGAACATTATTTAATATTCAACGCTGGACTGCTAACACACGCCAAATAAATCCACTGTCGAAAATCAATTTTGAATGAAATTATCCACATTATCCACGATACTGAACGAAACATCTGCCTGGATCGCGCGTAGAAAAGAGTACCGAAGTGTCCGCGCCGCCCGGACGCGGCTCGTTCGTCCTCGAAATCGGTTGGGTGCGTTGATAAATCTTTGGGCTGTGCAGAATTTCTCGAGAAATAGCGGCGAGAGTTTCTACGTTCTTTCGATGGCACCAGTAACCTTTTGAAATATAAATCAGCCGCGATAAGACGCCTTTGTCGGCTCACTTTGCGTGCCGCTGTTACGATCAGCGTTTTCCATCGTGACCCATGTCCTAGGTACCAGCAGTGGTTGCGATGTGTGTACACACGTGTAACACACAGGCAGCCGCGAATTTCTCGTTCCCCGTGAATTTGTAATCTCCAGCCTGTAATCGCAATTACGCGTTGGTCAGAAACGAGCGCCCCTCGCCCCCCCCCCTCACCCGATACGGCCGTAGGGAGGAATGATTTTTCAGCCTCGATGGTGCTTTACGAGTGTAATCTGTATCCGATTTGCTAATGAAATTTCTGTTTCTGTTCGAAAACGGTGTACATTTTGGTTTTAGATAAGGGAGGGTTTTCGTTGGAAATTTAGGATCGTGGATATAGAACTTTTTAAGGTGATCCGGTTCTTTGATATAAGGGAATGTTGAATTTGAAAATTTGCTTCTGCTTCAGTGTCAGATAATAGACATCAAATATCAGATTCCGGAGTATCAATTATTGACCCTCTTTTAACCAAATTTTTATCACGATTTTTAGCTTTAGATTTGTTCGCATCTGTAAGTGCGCGCTACGATTTCTTTTGCGCGAAAATATTTGTTTATATTTCGTACTTCGGATAGAAATGTTATATTTACTGCGTCGCATAATAAATATCGTTGATTTTAACGCGATCTACAGCGCGGAGGGATATATTTATCATTGCGTATCACTGGTGTCATATATGTACTGTTTTAAATTCCGTAAGAAGATTAATGACATGTTTTATGGTCGATACACCACATAATGCTTTACCGGTGCGTGCTGCAAATATATCGTTATTAAAATAATTCCGTCTGATAAATGCAGCGCTTTATGGCTAATACTGGTATAACGAGACAATCGTACGTGAGTTGTTTTTCGCATAATACATACATACATCATTTGTACATCAAAATCGTTCAATTGCGAAGGCGCTTGTGTAGTTTCACGGTGGATAGCTCGCGCCGCGTTTCGTTTCAATATGTAAAATTAGATTCGATTATATCCTGGGTCTTGTCGCGTAATTCATTAATTTCGTGACGTAACGAAAATGATAATTACTGCACCAGTCTAGTACCAAAAAATAAAATCGTAGATTTAAATCCATGAAAATGGAGCAGCCTCCACTTTCGCAAAGCATAAATTCTAATTTCGTTTCTTATTTCGAATTTCGAGTTTTGTAGCAGTCAAGGACGGTCGCATTTATCAAGCTGACAGTGTTGTAGGTGGCAGCCATTAACGATGACAGGTTTTTAGACAGGAGTATATCGTTGACAATCGAGAATAGCTCAGCTGGTTAAATTAATTGCACAACAAATGATTCAAGACTCCAATTTATCAAATTTTCCTCCCCTGCCTGCAGAGTCAGAATTACTCTAATTTCGACTACTTCTATAATTGTATCCTCAACAGATGTGCCGCATTAATACTGTATGCACTCAATACCAATGTGACAATTATTCAAGTTAGCAGCAAACATTGATATTACAAAGTCTCGTGCTTCGAAGAACGTCAACTGTGCAATAATAACGCGCAGGAAATTTTTCTTGGCCGCCTTATAAGTGCCACTTCCACATTCTTTCCAACGCTATCTTATATAAGGTTCGTTCTGTTTCGAACAACGGAGAAACAATGCAACTTCAATAACCTCAATGTATCGTTAAAATGTCTTTTAAAAGGTGCCTCTCGCGTGAGCCTGAAACCTCATTATAAAAATAAACACGCCGCTCATCGAAATGGCACCGCCTTTCACGACAACGCGAAGAAAGAAAAAAAAAAACAACTTTCTGCGCCAACATTATCAATCAAGCAACCGGTTGTTCCGGATCTCTCTAGCATTCGCCCGGTTATTTCGAACATTGGCGCATCAGACAGTGATAGGCTCCGGTTTGTCAGGGCACTGGTGCGTTCGATGAAACAATAATTTTAGTATCGTTCCTGGTATTAATTTACGTAACTAGGCAGAAAATAGACGCGACAGTCGATTTGCTCGCGTTTCGTTGGCTCTGCAGGTTGCGGTCACTGCGGAGAGAGCGACGCACGAGACTGAATTATTATGGCGGTACACAACCAGAATATAGAATCTATGTGTATTATGTGTACGATATAGGCAGTAGCGGTGTACTGTATACAGCGCACAGGTGAACGATCGTATGCGTAATTGCATTTTACGTGTAGACGCAACGTCGAGAGTCGACCAATCATCGCTGCCGGACGATAAACCTGGAATTGATCCATGTACACGTGTATTTGTAAACCTGCACCGAACTGCAGCGTGCCCCGCTTCGATGATGCTCGTAAAACCGCAGCATCGTTTTACGATTCATTTCGGAATCTAATTTATCAGACTGCAACCGCGTTCTGTGCGATACCTTTGTCCCTTGGTGGTCTTTGTTTCGGTTTTTTTTTTTTACACAACTGTTCTTTTATGTCGTTAATGATTGTGGAGTGATTAAGAGAGCCTTAGGTGATCGATTTCGATTGTCAAGAGTTCGAAAGATCTACATACAAATGGAGGGTTCAGCAGTCAATCGGTTTAAGTTCATTGACATTCGAACCGAGATAAATAAGGTTCTCACAAACTACTTGGAAAAAAATGACGATGTTAGGACCGTCGTTCATTTCCGACGTATGAAAATTTGATCGGCTGATAAAATTTATAACAATAAAAAGGTTTTCGAACTACGAAACTCATAGTCAGGGAAAGTTGGACTCACACTGATAACACCTATCTCCCATTGTCAGGAAAACCGCGTGACTTACCGGGTGGTCTAACAGTAAAAACTCGACTCTTATTCACCCTCTATTAACTTATCGCGAATTCTGTCTTATCAATTCCATTCGTCCGCGGAGGCTTGCGCAAACATTCAGTATTTTAATCGCAAAGGAACGCCACGTTTCCACACCCCCGCTCGCACGGGTTCGTGCACTTGCGTGGGAAACGGAGGTATTGTAAACGGAATCCTCTTTTGAAACCATGGATCCTTTATGGTCATTGGTGTTTCCACGACGCGGGCCCCATTCAGTCGGCTCGTTGCAGGTCGAAAGTCGACTAGCTCCCTCGAATCCACGTCATCGTCGGCTGATCTGTCCCTTAACCTCCCTCAACGGCGCAGCCCTGTCCTTCCCAACGTTCATAAGCTGGCGGTCGGATCTCTTCTCCTGACCCTTAATGGACGAGGTAGCTATTATATCTTCAGGTGCGTGTTACCTCGAACGAGAGAAGACGGCGACTCCGGCCGTGGCAATAAATCCAGCGGGGCGTCCTCAGGTAGACGATGGCCTGAGATCGTCTTACTACAAGTTATAGGGTTCTTTCGAATCGTATCCAGTTACGCAAGAACAGAAGAACAACTAGCCCTCCTATGCGAGGCATCCAGCCCAGATTTTCGTTAAGCTGCTCGACGAGTGATGGTGTTGCTGTTATTATGGTTTTCGCGGGGCGCTTAATGTCATTTTGGGTTGCGATTTGTAACGTTTGTTCCGTGTTTCAGGCACAGAACGCGTGCCAGGTAGGGATTGTATTTTGGTATCGTACCTCCTTGTATTGGCGAACTGTGTCAGCAGGTCCGCGGACACCGAGGATATATTTTGGAAAACTGTTTAGTTAAGTGTTACAGAAGGATCCAGTAAAGAAGTAACTTTTGTTAGTACACGGAAGTACAGTATTGAATTATTTGGAAAACGTCGCATTTCTTATAATGGAAACAGAATGTCGTGCGTAAAATTGTTCCTGTTCCTATTCCGTTTCTTCTATGAAGCATGTGGTGTACTCCCGAGTTTCTTTCATTCAACTGTCGCTGTTTCTTGATTCAGTCTGACCGATGTGGTAAAAAACAAATTTAGCGAGAAAAATAGTCAGTATTAACGTTAGGGATCTGCAATTAAAATAAACCTGTGATTTTGGTGAACCAAATACTGTAGCCTTTTATTTTACAGAACACAACTATATATAATTTCAATAATACAGCGTACAACACGTAAATGAAGGAAAACGTTTATGACATCGTTTCTCTCTTCTCGCGTTCATCTATAACAAGATGTTTGTCTATAACAATATTTTAATATCGCGTGGTACTTAATATCGCATAGTAGTAAGACAGGTTTCAAGCTGAAGTGAACAAATTTGGCACTTTATGGAATCGGGGTGGAATTTTTGTATTGGTACGTAGGTTGAAGCGAGATTGGGGAACTTGCGATACTTCGGTCATCGATTTGTCACGAATTTCGCACATAGCCGATGCATACCTAGTATAATAATACATTGCATTAAATGTATGGAGTGCATCGCATCGAATATATTTAGTAGAATATTCGGGCTGTATTCAAATTCTGAGTGTCCAAGATTCCAGATTGCAGTAATATAGATATCGTATAGTTGATTCTAATACAGACCGTATACTTCCTGCGTCGCTGTTTAGCTTTCGAAAAGCATTAATAATTAATAATTACTTATTGACCGATACTTTAATCAAAGTACTCGAACTCTTCGGAGTGTTAATTAAGGGCAAAGCATTGATTCAGTTCGCGTTACGTTCGTTGTTAACAAAAGGCAGAGGTAAATAATTTCATTGATCGCATTAAGAGGAAAACTACTCGAACGATTTTATAGCAGTGAAATTTGCTGGACCTTAGTGCGCAATGTCTGTCCATCGCGTGGCCTTGCATAGAGTCCTGCTGCTCAAATGAATCATTCTCGACGCTCAATCGCGCTGAATCGATGAGCACGGTCATCTTTATCATTCTTTGTTCTCATTCTCGATCCTGCTTTTAATTTTTCCTGCACGATAGACACTCGTCTTCAAAATCGGCCGACTTTTCTCCTTAAATAGTCGACTACTGAATCCCGGAATAGTGTATAGTAACGTGTAGCGTTTAAATATATGTACTACTAAATAATTCTAAACAAAACATATATTGAAATTGAAAACGTAAAAACTTTGCACTTTCAGAATATTTTTCTAGATCAGACATTTTCAATGTTTAGTCTGACGTACCTTGATTCGTCGACAGGAAGTGAATGATAGGTCTATTCGAAAGTTTCCTGATCTTCAAATGAATCTATATTAGCAAAAAATATCGTTTGTTTATAGAGTAGCGTATCAAAAACTGGGTGGTACATTTTACTTGAAATAAGGTTCGAAATTCTGCAGTAGTTCTCTTCGAACGCTGGATGCAATGAACAGACGAGGATTTTGGAATGATTTTTCTCTGCGACTTTAAACTCGGTCATTCTGCGCGTATTATTAAATATAACTATCGACGAGGGATTTCGCAACGGACCGGCTACTCGCCGTTGGTCCCCCAAGTTTTTCGAAACCCAGAAATCCAGCATCTTCTAAAAATGGCATCGAGTACATTGCAACTAGCAATTGTAATTATAACCTCAAATTGCATATAGGTAATAACCAAATTATTGCAAATAGGTAAGCATCTATTGATAATAACAAAGTAACGTTTATTAAGTGCAAACGTGCATGAATTTTTAATCGTAGCAAACGGACAATTCTCGCGTTACGACCCGACGTAACCAATTCGCCCAGAATATTTTACTGCAACGGAGATAAGTAATAAACGTTCCACAGTATAATTACAGTACTGTAGGTATTAAAAATATTAAGTAAACCGTTTCGTAAACGATCTTATAGCCCGCCATGAATTATCTTGCGTTTCGTCGCCGGACGATGCGACGCGGCAATGATTCATATAACGATACGTTCAATTTTGTTCGGAGTTTTTCAATTCATCCTGAAAAGTCCATTGATCAGGTTATCTGTTGAAACCGCTGGTGGAAGACCAACAGCTCGGATTCGAAGTTACAGTTGCATATTTAGTTACAGGCGGTTTTGCAACTCCATTAGCCCCTTTTTGTTAGATGAAACACTGGCTGACTCGCGCACGACACGTATACATATATTGTGCAATCGCGGTTCGCGAACGGAACATTAGCTGAGTACACCTATAAGTCGCCTGGCAAGAACAATCCTCGTTGGAACCCAGGTACATATATGCATATTTATTCTACGAACGTCTGCGACAACGATCTGCTTCGTTAAAATTCATGTACGAAAACCTGAATGCAACAATTAGGCGACCTTGCAATTTACGGTATAGCTTTGTAATAAAGAGTTATCGGTCAACTTTCGTTTAATGCTCTTTCTCCGTTTTCGTGCACGGTATACGCTGGCAATGTTTGCATGGAAAAACTTCGGAAGATAATATTTCGTAATCTTATAAATATAGCCGTTCCGTATTCGTTTGACATAGCTGCCGATGTACTTTAAATATCTAATTTGCTTTTGGCGATAGGAACAAAATATAAAGGAGAAAACGTTATTTTAACGAAAGGGGGATATTTCCTGCGATTTAAAGGCCACGAATTTTTTTCAATGGATTAGCATTGCACAATATGCAGCTAGGGTCAAGGCCAGGCCAGCGACCTTCAGTACGAACAATTCAGGAACGTTTTGGAGTATAATATATACTCGTAATAAATAATATAATGACAGCGCACAAATCAACATAAATGATTAATTATACGCGTCACAGATAAGCGTGCCTCGCAGCACGCAGCCAACGAGCAAATATCGCATTCGCAATAATAGACGACTTTGCAAATGATTCGCGGATTTCAAAATATTCCGCCCGCGACGGACAGAGGAGAAACAATTACCAAAAGAAAATCGAAAGTCACGCTCCATCCAGGGGTCCTCCGAACGAAGGAAATGATCATCGTCGCAATACAAGTCATCATCCGTCTCAAGAACCGAACTGCCCCGGAATCTAGATCACCGATCTACGCCAACGATATCATCAAGATTATATCCCTACCACTTCTACGCACGGATCGCACGGCTCTGCTTATTTATCGTGCGGCGTCGATCGATAAATCCGCGATTCGCGGTAGCTGCAACGTGAATTGCTTTAAGGAAAATCCAGACCGGTGCATTGCATCTGGTTGCATAAACTGGCTCGCGTACACACCGTTGCATACTGTTGCATACTGTTGCACGGCCGTCCTGAAATGTACTGACCTTCTATTGTTCGCCGACAAATCGCTGTAAGTTTCACTTCTTGCTACCTTTTGCACGGGTTTACCGATTCGAGGACGGGGCAAAGGACGGTCCAAAGGAGACGAAACGAACGGCGGGACTCGGCGGGCAAAAGAGAAATAGACGTGCAAGAGGTTCATGCTCATCTTGCGAAGTCGGCACGAATCTCGTTGAAGCTCGACTGCATCGATGCATCTTGACCTTTTTCCTGGCCCTTTCAAATACCATTAAACCAGAGACCGGCACGATCTCTGGTGGAAAAGGCCTTGAGTGGAAACTCGCCGTTGCCCCATCGAGCTTAGCCTCATCGGACGGAGGGAAATTAAAACCGGAATAAATTACGGTTGATGGTTAAATCGTTGCGTTGCTCAGCTGGGCCTTGGGACACCTGGATGGGGGACTCCTTTGAGGAATAGAATCGAGGGCAAAAGTCACTGCACACTTGACTATTGCACCTCGAATATTTTCATTTCGTTGGATTTCCGCGACGGTCATTATTTCTGCGCTCAGACTCAGCACTGGAACTTTGGGGGATGCAAATTTAGCTGCCCGTTATATTGTTCTTGTTATGTGTATGCTTGTTTCGCATAAATGCGTACGCTTATTCTTTACTATATTTATTATAATATATATATTTATTTTATATTATATATAAATATATAATAAATATAGTAAAGAATAAGCGTACGCATTTAATAAATAGTACGCAATTTAATATTTAATAAATATATATATAATATATATATATATAAATATATAATAAATATAGTAAAATGGGAAAATTAGAAGTCTTTAATTGAGAAACCTTTAATTGAGTTTGACTTGCGTCAATGGAAAAGCCTAGATTGATATTTCTGTTGGCGTTTCAATATTATAAGTGTTTGTCTTGCGTACCTTGCGTAACTTTTTTTTTCTATTCTTCAGCCAATATTTACTTATGGTTGTTAATTACCCTATAAATAGTAGGTAAACGATTGTGCCGGTTTTAGTTTGCGTCGACGAATCATTTTGTCGATTAATCATCCGATATATATATATGACATTGCTACCGTTATCGTGCAACAGATGATAATTCTAATCTAAATTGCGAAATGTGTTGATTTGTAATTGTAACAAGTATATATATACCTTGCATCATTCATGTCGCATAAATGCTAGCGTCAAACAACGCGCTAAGATTGTTATCGAATTTTCTAGTTGAAAAATAATGCAAAGTAGTCGCAATTGAATACACTGTTAAATTAAATGCCCAGGTAATTCTTAAGTTTACGAGACGACAAAGATATAGATAAATGTTTTTCTCTCGAGCGTTACTTTTACTCATTGACAATCTAGAATTTATTTTAATCTCGCGTTAAACGATATTCAAGTGGTTTATTCGTGGTACAGATTTTATTTTCAAGGCCCCGAACATTTTCAACCTTCACTTTGTGGAATAGAATTGTTCAATTTGTATTAATCAAGTAGAAAATTGTTCAACGCGGGGATCTCGATCGAACATTCATTAGTATAACACAGTAGTCGAATTACAATATTTCCAGGTAACGAACAGTATCAATTTCACTAATAGTAATATATACGGTGTTCCATAGAATTAAAGGATTACATTTCCATTTCGCTTCTTGTACGTTGCGAAAGCGGAACGTGTGTGCCAGTGTGCCATGGATAATGATATTACCCTTAATCATGATTGATCGCGTGATGAGTAATAAAACTACATATTATGTATTGTACTTTCTCTTAGAAGCTACAACATATAGACATGTGTTACGGCATAAAGTGAATCTTAACACGCAAATGAATACCTTTAATATATCATTTGCTTCTTGTATGTCCACGATTCTTTCAATACAGGTCACGTTGAAATTACTTCAAATATGTCTATGAAGTCACTAATCGTAAGCTAGAGATAATATATCACAATTACAGACGTCAGGACACAATAAAAATGACCGATCACTTGGGAAGCTCACTGGCAGTGCGTAATTACAGCAATAATTAAATTCAACTCTTATTTCATTTTTGTTATTGTCAGAGAGCGAGCTAGTTCCATCAAACATATAAAGGATGGAATAACGAGAATTTACATGAAGATACAATATACGTTGTATTGCGATGTGTTTAAATAGTTGGTAATTATTTTGTCAGGAGAATAATTGAAAATTTGATTTACACGCAATACATAGAATACTGCGGGAGCTTAAATAGAAATGGTAACGAGGAATAAGAAGAATGCTGAGAAAAGAAGAGAAATAAATAACGAAGAAGACATTTACCTGATACTAAAAGATACCATGCTGCATTTTTAAATGGCACGCTTAATATTTCGCGAGAACTAGCTGCCCTTCGATACACTTGTACGCATCAAGGTGATACGTCGAAACCAATTATTCCATATTTGTCGCACGATAATTAATTTCCAACACTTATGCCTACTTTTGCATGTTACTTTCAATGATTTGTGTATTGCTGAATATTCATCAGTTCCAATAGTCAGATTTTTGAAAATTGTCGTCAATTTCCAGTCTGAACCATTAATCATTCTTATAGCAAGGAAGAGTAGGGGAAGGCAGCTATTAGAAAGATGGTCAAAAAATCATCCTGTCGGATTTAGTAAAAACATGTTTTAATTAGACAACGTAATGTACACCTTGTACATTTTCATGATAAAGTATGAAATGAATGAACCAATTACAAGCAGTAATAGCATAGACGAAAAATGAGCTTTTCTGTATACATATATGTATGTATATTGCTTTGATAACACACTGTTTATTGCATGCAGCAATAAATTTCAATAAACGTGGGCATAAAGCTCTTAAGAGGCGAATAATTTGATTAAAACTAAAGCCATTTCGAATAACATCAGTTAATTAATTAATTATGTATACAATTCTACAACACTGCCATTCAATAGTGTTAGTATCTATGCGCGGTCGTTTGAATCGTAAGAAATGCTTGTAAAAAGATTCAGAATTCGTTAATCAATTACACTAAATTTTACTACAACAACAATCTACGAAACCCTTATTATCACTTAATATGTTAATATTGATATTGCGTGGCAAAAGTCACATATGGATACGTACCACAGAATTAGTTTTACAATTCGAACTAATTTTCAGTCATCTTTAACATTGTAATTGCATATGAAAAATTAGCTGTTACGTCGAAAGACATCGCTAGCCTATCGACATGAGATTTGCGGAGGGAGGGTGGACTCCAAATTTAATTACTTTTCCATATACATATTAATCAAACACTGGTTGGTACATACTGTACATTGAATTCTACCTATAAACACGTTACTAATCCTTGCTGTAGTAGCTGTCGTTAGATCTTCGTTACATCGTCGTTACACAATAGCGAATTCGGTCTCAATATCTGTAGGGTGTCCTGTAACTCAATAGCAACAAGCCTACCATAAACGTCGGAAGTCACAAACGGGTATACGACGATCTACCTAAAGCTCGATTCGTACTATCTTGACGCGATCGTGATTTTTCGACAATGCTTTTGACGTCAATCCTCAATTACATACATCTTGTTTCTACCATACACCGGTAACACGGTACCCAGTGCTAACTACACACCCAACATCCCGCCGTCAACCACCCAGTCTGAATTTGTGAAATACGGAAATAGACTGACGACTGCTACACGGGAGACAGCTGCATTAATAACGTCTGTTGTCTGTCTGTTATAAATACCTTGGAAGCTAATAAATACCCAAAGCTAAGATTTCATTAAGCCACTGCTGCCTTTTAGAACAATATCCTTAACCAATCGCAAGAACAGGAAATATCGCAGTACGTCTCAGCCGCAGTTACCTGTACACCGCGTTCCATACCGTGTATTCATCTACCAAGCATTTTGGAAAAGTGTAATATCAGAATGCATGGACACGACTTTACGATCCTTTGTGGGGGAGAATAAAGAATAGAGTTTCTATTATTCTAAACATACAGTGACAAAATAATAAGAAATTCTTTCGAAACCCGACCCAATCTTCGGTCACTGATGACCACACGTCCCCAATGAGAATACAATCGCCAGTCACCGGTGACCCGCCTGGCGGACGACGCGTTAATAAAACTACCAGAACGTCGTCGAACTCCGTTCCTTTTCGACCACCCGGTGTGCAAACGGTACGAACCGTACGCGGTGTGACAAAGTGACGATTGACGATGCCGAGATCCACCTTTAGTCCCACTATCGAGGGTATACGAGCAGCAGCAGCAGCACAAGGCGGGGGCAGAGTACGACGACGCGGTAAGGTAACCGCTGTCGGGGGCAGGCGGGGGAAGTGCTGACTGCTCGGTGGAAAAGGAGAACGAAGGTACGAAAGAGTAGCAAAACTCGCCGGCGCGGCGTGGTGACTCGGTAAAGGTGTGCTGGGGTGGAAAGGGAGGACGGGGAGGGATGTGCTTACGTTCTGCCAGGAGAAAAGGCTTATAGCCGTGGCGAACCGGTTTTCTGTATCTCCGATGACTCATCCTCCGCGACGACGCTGCGTCAAGTGCATTTCCTGGCCTGGCGCATCCTAACCTAAACCCTCCCCTCCATCGCTCGTTCTCTACCTTGCTCCCTTCTGGGTGTGCTGGCCCGTTTTCTCTACCTTACCTGCCAAAGTGGTCTTCAGTGGTGCTCAGGCAAATCCGTGTTCCTCTTCGAATTAGTTCGATGGAGTTGTTAACTTTCGTTTATTTTTCACGGAACATGATTGAGTAGAAGGAGCAAGGAAAACGGTTTGTGCTTTAGTTCTTCGTGCTGGAGTTATCGGCGTTACGTTGAATTTTCTTTTATCGTACGTATGTTGATTTTGGTGGTCCAGGTGGGGGTGAGGAAATCGTTGTCGAATTTACAGATTGACAAAGTTTTTAGTCGTTTATTAATTTCTTGTGGAGGAACATTGTTGAGTAATGTTTATCGTTGGGCACAACACATTTTTAGGTTTCGTATTGAGAGATCACCGTTGGTACATGGTATAACGCGGAATGGTTTTGTTTCCAAGATATGACGATTGTTACGTTCGCTATTTGACATCTGATTAGTCTCTTAGGAAATACTTATAGTGTCTGTCTTGCATTCGAGTGCATACCTGCGGACGTCTTTTGTCAATGATGTGGTTACCCTTGTAATAACGGAGTGACTCGAATTGTCGATCAATTTAAAATGTCAATTCAGAGAACTCAGCAATAGTTATTACCTGGTAAACGAGATGTAGTAAGAAATGCGTTTATATGAATTTATTTTATGATTATCAAATACTGAATCCATCCCTAAAGTGGTTTCCATATTTGTACAGTGGAGTATCCAACAACGAACTTGATCGCTATCTACTCGTATGCAGTTAAATAATAGTGTACGTACAGTACACGAGTGTTTATTTTACATAATCCGTGGAATACAATTCAAATCGTTGCCATATGTCAATAAATACATATCGATATGTTTTCTAATAGAAAACGTGTCGTTATAAGTGTACTTCAAACTCGATTCATAATAAAACTTCAACTGAATGATAATTTCGAACTGTTCGTAATAATTTGATCGCCCACTGTAGTTCATTAGAAAAGATCTTGTATAGATAGTGTTCGCGAGAATCGATTCGTTGAGACTGGTCGTTTCAAGTATGCAGGGATCTGGTCAATAAATAACATATTAAGACCTCAATACTGACGATCCAAGTTGTCTCATTTTCCTCGATTATGACGATTTAATTATGTATTCGTGCCTGACAGGTATGATTTCCCCCAGCGGTCATAACAATCTTTTATTTCATTGGTCTGCCGTTTCGTCGGGAGAAAGTAATTTATTTGCAACAATTACTAAATCCTTACCTGCGTACTACAATATTTCTCTTTCGATAAACAAAGATAAACTACGTTAATGTTCGTTCCTCGTTAACTAGAGATTCCATTTAAATAAAACTGGTCAGACGTTTATTTATTGCAAATCTTTAAATACAAATCGATACGTAACATGGGAATCTGCCACCAGATTAATTATTTCGTCAAAAATATTGCCGCTACAACGGTGGAAGTTGCCAAATATATTTGACTTGCTTATCGAAGGAAAAAGTGATCGCGAAGGAAAATGATTATCTCTTTTCGCCCGTGTTGCGTAGAGCATATACGGCGAACGCTTATTTTGTCAATTTTTATTTCCTGTTTTATCTGTGTTCATATCTGCTAGTCATTTCCATGAATAATATCACGTGCACGCTATATTCTCTGGACATAACAATTCCCTTCCAGCGTTGGTTTCGTTTTGCGTCTTACATGCTCACTGTCGTATTCGTTCAGCAATGAATTGCAGTGCAATTTATTCCTCGGCTTTTAGTAACCTAACATCGTCGGTATCGTCTCCTGAGCAAGCTTCTCGGCTAGAAATAGTGATCTCCGAAACAATGAACCGCACGTTGGCCAAGTGGTGCAGCGCTACTCAATTTTGAGTTTCGAACTCGATTCTCCGAAGTGAAGCGCAATCAGGCAATGTTCTTACGGCGACTTGCAAAATATTTAAAATTGCAGTGATAACCTGTATTCGCGAAGGGTTGCAAACCTTCGTTACGTTGCACGAATTTCTGCTATAAGACAATCATATTTTAAACAAACTTCGGTATCATATTTATAATTCTCTAGAGTCTAATTGTATAGTCTTTTGGAATACGATACAATCGAAGGCAATCGAAGTATCGCAATATCGTATAGCTGTTACGGATTTCTTTATACTCTTTAACGCTAGGTTTAAGGACAGGTTTGAAAATTTATTTTAACCGGCTTCACTCGGATGAACGATTGCCAGCGGAAATGCGCTGGTTTTCCTCAAAAAATTAAATATAACGAATACAATTATGCAATGGGTAATAGATCTCACGAAATTCTTGTTTCCAAAATCTGACGTCCGTCAAATCGACGGATTGCGTGAACCCAGTGTCAAGTATAAAATTCGGCACGAGACTTCCACGCCAATCGCTTATTCGCTTCCGTGTAATTAATATCGAGTCCTCCGCTGAACGACGTTCGATATTTAGCACAATGACGAGAAATGAAAAACGAAAGATATTCCGTATCGCGAGAACTTATATTTACGCGTCCTTTAATAAACGCCTCGACGCGTATTGCGGGCTCACCTTCGGTACATACCGCTTTACCGTTGCACCGGACCAGTATGTAATTCCACTTAACAGTATAAATTTAAAACTCACGACCACTTTATCGAAAGATTCTGTTACACTCGAAAAGGATAGCTCACGCTACCCCATTAAAAGCGAATTCCATTTATCTTCTCGGCATCGAAACGCAGGCGAACGCAGCATGTCCGCACAGTAACATAAAAGAAGATACGATTTCCCATCAGGAATCACGAAACACGATCTCCCTCGCTCTAACACTCGTCCTCCCCTTTCATTTGCAACAAGGTTTCAAGACAGCAACGAGATCGCGTGGAATGCACTTGCGTGAAATTACAGGCGGAAAAGATAATTCATTCGGCCGGACCTCGGGAGCAAAGTTCAGGGTGTAACATGCATCTAGAAACAGATAGTTATTAACTGGAAGAGAACGGTACCGGCTTTTTCTAGCGAGCGCTTCACCATTTAATGACGCTCTGAGCAATGAAAATTAGCCTTCGTTTGGCCAGCAATGGTGTGATTAAAACTCGCTCGTGCAATCACGAACGTTAAACGGGACCAGGCCGGCTTGTTCGAGCTACAATTTTATTGTCCCCGTGATTGCCAGCGGTTATTTTCTTCTTTTTCCTTACCGCCATCTTCGCGATGATAGTAATTTTTGTAGCGTTACACCGTGTAACGTTATAAAGGACAGCAAGGGAGAGACTGGTAATTAGAAGGATGCCGCGTTTAAATGAGTGCGCCGTGTGACACCGTGGCAATTGTTGGCTGTAAATTTATATGTTGCTTCGGGAACTGCGTGAAAAGTTGATGGATTGTTTGGAGGAAAAAGAGCGCACCGTGAATAGGGTACGTGTCGTTCGTAGCTGTTATTTGGTAGGTTCATTATGCGCCTGACATTGGTGGGGTCGGTATTCCTTTGTAAAGTTGCATACGGTATAATGATAAAACGGGCGATGATATTTTCGAAGGTTTTATTGGAACAGATGCTTCGGATTGGCGCTAATTAGGAGACCGTCTACGGGAAATACTTGCTACGAAATACGAATATATCCATGGTAAAATTTTTATTAGGCGATGTTTAATGAATTCAAGTTGCAATGAAGGCGATGCTCGTTTCGTAATAAATTCAGTTCGTGGTACGTTATTCCATCGACTATTTCAGTTTAAGTAACGGAGTGAAGGGAAAAACGAGAACGATTTTTCGCGTGAAAAGTCTAAAGTCTGAAGGAATGTTCGCAGTATAATATGTACTGGTCAGCGAAAGGGCTCATGACGATCCAGGGTCACTTAAAAGAGGCAAAGGGTTAAAATCTATTACGTGCGAAACTTACAACAGCAGGTCCTCGCAGTTCCTATCGCATTTCATGTATTGTTTTTGAAGCTAATTACTCCACCTAAATTTTTATATTACCAACTGTACCCACGCTTATAGCAATATGTTCGTATTAGTTTTCGTATTAATCCTCTACGTCAGATCAATGGGTTCAAGTGAACCATTAAGGTCATCAGGTGCAACATAGCGAATATAAAAAAACATAATACAGACTCGACCAGTTCTTAAAGCATTGCAAACGGCCCTAGTGTTTGTTCGATACTTTCTTAACACATATATCGATGCTTGACACTTATTGTAAAACAGTCGCTATCGGTGCAGCCTTGAAAAAAGCGAGGTGGATTAATTTAGTAAAGCGTGATGTATAAAGGGGGAGAGATCAAGAAAAAAGAGGGGTACGAACGGTCGCGGATCATTTGCCACAGGATGAAGGAGTTGCTGAATGAAGCTTCCTATAGGCGAGGTGAGGTGAAACACTCTGGCAGTTTGATTTATGGTCGACGTACCGAGTTATCGCTTTGCCAATAGTGGAAATCGAGGGGAAGAGCTCTGTGAAGTCGAGGGTGAAAGAAAAAGGGTTTCCGAGATGAATCGATGAACGGGAACGTTTGCCCGCCTCATTCTTAATCAGTGCCTCCTGTTATTTCCTGTATACGGTTAAACGTAACATAAATCACAGCATTTTCTTACCCTTTATGTACAGTAATTTCGTTTGATAGGCATCCATTAGGTATTTGTACATGTTGCGTACAACGCGCGAAGGGTAATCCAATTTTCATTCTTTTCACTTGCTATTTCGTATATCCCTTTAGGTCGATGGATATATTAACGCTTGTAGCGTGATTAATATTTCGTATTGAAACACATTATTTCTCCTAAGAAATATTAGATCGGTGTTCACCCAGAATCGGGATAAGAATATTGTTTTCTCGTTTAACAGTTTAACGGATACAATGCAGGCGAAAGTATTGATAATACTAAAATAGTAGAATACTTTATTCGTAGCACGTAATACATTATTGAGAGTTTCATTATTAGAAGCCTTAAAAAAATATTGGGTTGTCCGGAAAATACGTGTCGATTTTTAAGGAAAACTTTTGAAATGCGGCGCACACATTTGTTGAATTATATCGGTCTAACCGTATAGATAATGGGGGAAGAATATTTTAATTAATATGACATATCACGGACGCAAAAACGGCGTACCCCGTTGTTAAATTTAATAATCCATTTGATAGTTCAACGTAATTACAATTCGTGCAGATTACGGGAAAGTAACCGATGTACATACACGCAATTCGAAATAATTTACAGAATACAGACGGCGAGTACAATGGGCTTGGGCAAACTCCCTTAACAGAACATGCATTAAATCATACATAAATTTCACAAAGCTAAAACCTAAAACTCAGCGCAAACATATATTAATGTTTAAAGCAACGAAGAGCTGAACGGAAACTGTAGACGGATTAAATTGTCAAACAATTCTATATGTTCCGCCACGTTAAATGTCTTGAAAGCAGTAAACATTTGGAAGTTTTATTTTGCCCAATGATAATGGGAATTTCATGAATTGTTCTTCAGAATCTCGTAGAAATTTTATAGAAACACAGAGCAGGAGTAGGATCATTTTAATAAAATCCAGCCAAGTAAAGATACAGTCGAGAACGATCGCTGGACGTTTTATGTCCTCGTTACTCTTTCGCAAAACAATTCAGTCGAGGGAATTCGCGATAAGAGCCAATAGTTCAGTGGGGAGTGAAGCGTATTTACCATTCCAAAAGTCACCCCGTACATCTGTCTTCACCCTCAACGTAGGGGGAGCACGTACGTTTTAACCCAGTAAGATTCGAATTAGAATGAAATACAAAGCCATCGGGTTAACTTTGTTTCGCTTATTAATTGTTAGCAAAATTCTATTCAGCCCTTGTAAAACCACGCTAGACTTGAAAGAAGGATGGGTTAGTTTCAGTTCATCGTATTGCACGATATTATAGGTAAAAGTACTTGTATTATTATTGCATGCACTTGTATTATTATTTCATTGATCATTCATTAATTAGCGAAGAGCGATATGATATTTAATCTTAAAGAAGTTCATTTCTATAGTTCTTTCGAATTTGAATTTCTATTAGCTCGTCCCTTTAATCGTTTCCGTCGACAGTCACATTACACTGAAATATCATTTTTTTATTTATAGAGTGCAGTGGTGTACCGAAGCGTGCGCGAAGTTAACTTTGATTATGAACATTAACAGAAAGCTATTTCATGATCATAGCAGGAGAAGCGGATATCAAATTTAATTACTGGGATTAATTACGATAGCACGATAGCTTTGCCACCATTCACAAATATAATTAGCAATGAATTACATTATTATTGTAAACATTAGTGACTACAATAGGGTACGCTGATTATTGTTTATTAATTGTTTAAACTAAATCCTCTCAATTTTGAGTACGTTAACGTTACCAAGGATTTATTATTCGTCTATGATATAAACAATATCTGTGTACGCAGACAAATATTATTTCATACACGCATATTGTTAACAGAATGTTCTCCTCGCTCTCTATTCGCAAAAAACAAACACTCGTAGGCCACGCGTAAATAATAATTTTACTGCATTTATTCTTCAAATATGCTACGTTTTATTTCACGGTAAAATGGTGTCGCCAAATTCGACAAGCTTTCAGCGAAACGAGTCGTCTAAAAAGCAAGTAAAAACGTCAAAATTAAATCAAGGAGTCCGAAGTGGAAACAGGAATGAAATGCCCGATCCAATCTGCACTTCCTAGCCGAGCGGGGGAAGGAAATCAATGGAATATAAAAGCATTATTCTTTTCGTAGAAGGATCGCCATTGATGCACACGCGAACAAGGTCGAAGATTGCTTCGTAAATTCTTTTAATGCTCGACCTTCTGTGCGGTAGAAGGGCGGCCCGAAGGGGTGACTTAACGGATCAAGGGTGCCGCGCAACAAGTGTCATTCTAAGGGGGTGCTTCACGGTCGTCACACGACGGCACTCATTGTGGATTTATCGATTTGCTGCAGCGAAACGGCGTTCATATTTAAACAGAGGCAATTCTTCGCGCCCACATCGCGAACGAGTAAAGTATCGTCCTCTGCGTTCTTCGTTTAACGCGAGAAACGTAGAAGCATCTTCCCCTATATACACAGTTAAAATATAAAAAAATAAATTAAAATATAATAAATATGAACATATATTTTATGCAGAACGAAACCATCTTTCACAAATATTTTCCACAAAATTCGCGTTAACAGAAAACTGCACTAAACGAGCGTCATATTATTCGCTTCCCGTTCTTTGTCGGGCAACTAATAAAATTCATAGAAATCACCAAGTATCCAATACAACGTTCAGCAGTCTGTACGATTACTCCTACATTAATCTTCGTTAACCGCAGTAAAATTCACACCCTCAATGGGACACACCTCGCTGTAGTCAGAGGAGCATTGAAAACTTGATCCAGAACGCCCGTAATCAAACACTTCCTCCGCGCTTATTAAACTCCTCTCCTGTCGTATATGCGTTACGTCCAGGCCGTTAAACGCACATGTGTCCCCGAGGACAATCCGGAAGATAAATTATTCCGCTCGCGAGAAATCGAGTATGAAAGGAAACTGAGTCCATCTCGTCCCCCTAACAATTCGGCAGGATCCTCGAAACGCAATTACAACCGTGAAAACGTTCCGGTGGACGAATGACCAACGTTAGAAAAGTGTGACGAAACAGGGATAAATGCGACGCTCGTCGTTATGGGGAAATTTGTCGATGGTATGCCCTTATATATCCCCATAAATCGGCATTGGTGCTGAAGGTAGCGCACAGTCGTCCGCAATAAACTCGTGGTCTTTCGCAATAAGGGCGACGAACGTCCCCAACAGAAGAGAAGTACTATCGAGGGTGAAGGGTCGTAATCTATTCCGCCACCTTATATTACCGAGGGTGGTATGCTCCCCCTCGTGGCTATCGACTCCCTATAACACTCCCACCCCCCGTTTCCACTCGCATCATCGGTTTCATCCATCGTCAGTATCGCTTTTTCTTTGTTTTCCATTTTTCTTTTAGTCTCCTTACTTGCTCGGTTCTTTCTTTTCGATATTGAATTAGCACTTTTTTGATAGCTGATTTGCTAGATCATCGGTTAGATATCAGCTTCCAGTGAACTTTGGGGTATGTGTACATAGAGATACTATCGAGAGACGTTTAAGGGCTAGAATATACCTCCATTTATTTGAATTCGCATCAACCACTAATGGTCATCGGCGACTACAATGGGGTGTGGAACTATGAGCGACGAGTTTCGTACCTATATTGGACCCACAGTTTTAGGTGGAATCCGAACAACGAAAACCACGGTGTAGACCACATGTATCACGCGTGCGAACAATAGTTCTTTTTTGTAGGTATTGTTATTTGTGAATTCTTAGGGCGATATGTCTTTCGAAATTGTTATCTCCGTGACGTGTGTAGGGAAAGCTTAATTATAGATTTGCAAGGAGTTAACTATGTAATTGAAAAACTGATTGATCTCTTCCCTATTCTCACGATCGATCGAATCTATCGAACAATTGTTTCAATTGATATATTACGCTTCGTGGATCTATCAACCACTCTTGCATCTTTGATAAATATTTCGAATACCGATCATCTACGCTGAATTTAGTACGACTCTTGAACTAAAATATTCGGTAGCTATTTGAAATGTTCAACCTGCCTCAGGGTTATCCGTTGGCCTGCTCGGTTCCCGAGCATTTTGTTTGGTTTGTACATGTAGCAGAATTTCTGTTCCTGGAATTATCCTACGTTTGGTTGGGATGGTAGACATACTTTGTGCCTGATGCTTTCTGCCCGTAGAAACGAAGGGTACGTAGAAGTAAAATAATAACCAAAAACTCCTCTGCGATTCATACGTTGTATAAAGTATCGTCAGTTCTACATATCGCCAACTCTACACATGTTATAGCTATCTGTAGCCGTAAATTTCATTTATTATACTTTTTTAACTTTCGCGTTAACGTTATATTTGTGTACTATCGTGCTAGTTTCTTTCACGATTCTTTTAAACTTAATCGTATTAAATGTTGAACTTGATGAACCGATGAAAGCTCCTCGTCACTGAGAGGTTTGGGGTCAGAGCATGACGTACCGGCCAAATTATAACCCGATGTTTGAATAAGAGGCGATTACTGCTAACTACTTAGAAAATACACGTGTAGAAATATTCGTTGGTCCAGCGTAAGCGAAACTGAAACTAGTAATTGCAACGGAACGCGAATTAGCCGAATGGTAGTTATGAAAGTCAACGATTTTTAAGAAACAGTCGAGACAAGGTACATAAATGATTTGAGTAGGTTGAAAACACTTTCACTGGCGTTCACGTCCGGCGATTTGTCTGTCATAGTTAGAATTACAGTTAGAAAAGTGAAATGTTTGAATCTATTGCTAATTCAATGGACAGGTGCTGAAAGTATAAGTAGGCATTATTAATAGGAATAAGGAACAAGCTCGTTCGCGTCGGTGTCTTATGCATTTGAAAAGTTTTGTGTGAAACTGTCGCTGGCGTTGTGACGATAATCATAGAAAAAGATAGATAGATTTTATCGACCAGCAAGAAGAACTCAAAATGAATAATTATTTTGTACTTTAACAAAGAAAAACTCTGCGAGCATATCGTTCTCATTTTTGGAGCAAAAGAAGTAACGCAAACGATCCCATAATTTCGCCTAACACTTTCAAAATTTCATTGCTTCTTGCATTAATTTTCACCCATAGCAGCACTTGTAATAAGCGATAGGACAACGCTGCGCAACGTACGGTACTCGAAATATTTGTGACATCGTCCACAAATTTCCACAAATTGTACAACCCTCGTAGTAATACGTCCGATAAATAATTGAATATATGAGTGCTACTTCCGGTCACGAAATAGATGCCCAGAATTTGTACAGAGGAAGGATGCGATGCTTTAATTATTACCATTCTGACTTAATACAAATCGAATAACAATATTGAACGAGGTAGAACCGTCGGCACCGTAAATATCCGCGGGACGCAATAATTGTTTCCAGTAGTACGCTCACCTTAACTCTTTCGTATCAACCACGAACCGGAGAGCACTTCCAAGATACCTGCCCAGACGCATCTTCCATCAGTTCAACGCCATAGAAAGCGTTGTTTATTCACAAATCAACACCACCAAGTTCAGTCGGCGGAGGGAAGGGACGGGAAGTCAAAGAAGTCGGATAAGAGCCCTTCGAAGCGGAAAGGCGGAATTCTAAATCAAAAGGAGACGATAGCTAGATTTCTTGACCATCGTCAGACCGTGCAGTTCTGCGCACGTTTAAGCACGCACTTACGCTTTCGTCCTCTTCTCCTCCTTTCCTTTCCTTTACTTTCCTCTCGTCTCTTTGACGAGATTCGAACTCGAGGAAAATCCAACGTGTCGCGGTTTATCTGATCCACAGTGAAACTTAAATCCAATTCATTTATTCTAAAGTTTGGCGGTCAAGTGTTTTTGCGATTGGTAATGCATAACATATATGACATCAGAAATTCAAAATTCTATACTGTCCACAGCGATCTGAGTTTAGTAGTTATGTCGTTACTTTTCAACGCAAATCAGAATTTTATGATAGATTTCAAATAAACGTAATACGTGGTCTCGTTCTTTTAACCACAAACTTTTAAATGATCACTTTTAATCATTTCTCTATAAGCCTTCTTCTACCCTTCGCGCAAGGCTTAATAAACTCTTACGACACATGTAAATAACAAAAATATTTTGATGTTCTATAATGAGTAACGAAAAGAATGAATTTTACTGCAATTTCATGATTTTGCTTTCATAACCCTAGAGCTAATCGCATAAACATCTGCAAGGAGAAATAGGTGTAAGTTTCGAAGCTTCGATTGGTTGTTAGTTTGCATTTCCTATAAAGGCTATGATAAAACGAAAGTTGAAAAATTTGCTTTTGGCCACGAGTTATCGCCATCCAGCCCGCTGCGACACGAAAGGGGTGGCTGCTTTTCCTTCCACCGCAAGAGAGCTGTCTCCCCGTAGGAGGTCCGCAAGGTGAGCAGATTGTCGGGTGGCTATCGGAAATATTTTCCAGCTTCGAGAATTTATCGGGCGGCTGGCCGGAAATATTTGAAAATTCCTTCGATGCTGGCTGCGAACCGACGACCATAGAACAGATCCGTTCGAAGAGAGATGGAGAGAGAAAGAGAGGGTGGGAGGCAGTGTTGGAAAAGCGGTGGAAGACCTTCCCTCGATCTACGATATTTCTCACACCTTAATTAATAGTGCGATGGTCGAGATTCTCAGAGGTGCAACTGCCTGCAGGGTGTTAGAAATAAATTTGGTTTGGAGGATATCGTTATATTGAATTGACCCAAAAGATCTTTCGCCATTTTCTCAATGTGTATTTGTATTAGACCACCTCGCTAAGAGATGTATTTAGGGAATTTCAATCTAAATTAATAAAAAAAGAACAGCGTCTTCTTTAAACCCGTCAGTTGAATTATCACTTCCTACGCGTTTTCTTTCACTTCGTTTTTTGGAATTGTTTTTTCTCTTAGCCTTAGTATTGACGCTTTAATCGCCAATATGAGAATCCATGTAAAACAAAATTGGGTACATAATATGAGACCAGTCTCATAATAGGAACTTTGCAATGGTCCCATATTGGCAAATAATAACATGATGACTATTAAATGGATTCAAAGTTGTGCCTTCATTTTTTATTGAAAAAGAACTACGAAATCTTAAACTTCATTGCATACACTATGCAGCAGTATTTATGAAAATGATTATACATTTACCATTTTGGAAATAGCTGTAACTTAATCGAACACTTAGAAAAACCTTCAGTAGCAGGAGAGGTCTTTTACTGGGCTACTTTGCCCTGACTGTGATACATAAAACAGCAAACCCTCCGCAATCATGAACGATCGAAATCTGACTACCATTGTGAGGAACATTAATTAAAAGACCACGTTAATCCTTTCGATAGCAGGATTAACTAATAGGTCGCATATTATATAGATAATCAGAGGTCACTTGCTAAGACTGTAATATACAGGGTGTCCCGCTCAACTCCAGCAGCTCTAAATCCTATAAATTCTGTTAATTTACCATAATATTTGCCTTTTCAATTCAAGTAATATTTTCGTCTGACATTTTTTGCTGTCTTCAAAAACAAGCGAGGTTACCGAGTAATTTTCCCTCGAAGACACAGGGACGTTTGTGAGCACCGCAGCGAAAAGATTAAGACCACAGTTTTGCAGATATTTCTCTTAATTTCCGACATTCGAACCCGTCCTTTCCGTATAATCGAATTTGATCTTCCCCGGGCTGTTTCGAGCGCGTTTGCAAATATTAGCCGAGCGGTACCCGTTCCTTGAATCACCCTATATAAACGCGCGCTTGGCAGAAGATCGAGGAAGCTTGGATTCGCCTGGCCTATGAATTGGAAGATAAAATCTTTCAACCAACTTGCGCTTCTGCAGCAACGACCGTGTACCGTTGTTCGATACGCGATTAACATTTCTATACGTTTATCGGTCGCAGCAATTCAAGCGATTTCGCGTCTCCACTTCATTCTGCTTGTTTATCGCGCAACAGCTCTGTGCATCTGCCGATGCTCGAATAGGAAAATATGTAGATCCGTCGTCACACTCGATTACATGCTAAATTTAACAAGCTTAAGGAGCGTCCAATCGTTGGGACTGGACCAAGTCATTTGAATTCGATAGGGCAAACAGTATACGATCAAAGTAAATTGATTTCTGCCGAAGATTTCGTTAGGACGCGATGCAGGGTTGAAATCGAACCCCAAAGCAACCCCAGAACTCTGCCCTCGTCACGCGCACTCGAACACCAGTCTTTCTTATCACTTGATCGTCGTCCCCCTCAGTGCACGCCTCCCCAGGCACACAAGATTTCGCTAATCCCACGCTCACCTCGATCTAGAAAATTAAACATAAATCCGGAAACGTCAAGAAATCGAGTTACCTCGGACAATATCGTGACGTTCGCGACAACCCCCGCGATAATCTCGCAATCGGGGTAGAAAAGTGCAAGTGGCATACGTAATTACGCGTCCTTCCAGCGAGCATCGTCAACCTGGCAACGATTTCTTCGGCAACGACGCAACATATTCACGAGCTTCTTCGTTTCCAAGACACCTTCGTCGGGTTTCGTCGCGCGAGCACGCGGCGCAGCTCCAGAAATTCAGCGGCGCGGAGCCGCTTCGAGCTCGTGATTCACGGGTGAGGCAACTTCACGCACGTGTTCCTGGCACACGTCTCTCTTTGGCTGGCGGTCGGCCAAGTTCCGAAACAGCGTGGCCAGGAGTCTTTAACGGCGCTTCCCCTTAATTATCGAGCTTGATGCGACGCGGCAAATTTACGAGGCTATGGCTGCTTTCTGTGCTCGTGAAAACGGCCAAAGGTTCATTGTCGTTCCTCCTCCGGACGAACGCGCGACGTTTACGTTTCCACGAATGGCCTCTTTGATATCCGCCACCCTTTGCTCCTCCATACCTGCCTGCTCGTCGCGCTGCCCTCCGGGGTGCACGCGGTGCGTGGATCCGGCTGCAAAACAGATCCGTCGATCGAATATTCGCGAACATCGCCACCAGCGTGTTGTGAAATGTGTGATACACAGGACGATGGAGTATGAGAATAAGTCGGGAAAATAGAATAGAATTTTTTAAACGCACAATTGCAGACGAATTGGAGCAGAATATTCTACGAGCATTCGTGGAGGCGCAGAGTCGAATCGCATTATCAGCACAATTGTTTAATTCGACGAGCGACCCTTTGCTCGAGTCATGACGAAAGACACTTCGAGCAATTTGTAACTTAAATCTAAATTAATTTACGCGAAACGAACGATGTATTAATTGAAGCTCAATGAAGTAATTCAATCCCTGCGCAAGGCGCGAGGAAACACATTCAATCAACGCTCGGTCTCTCTTAAGCGCGCGTGCGATTTTCTTGAAAACGAGGCCACAAATGCAGAAATTTCGTTCCTTTCCCTCGACTTATTCTAGCGCGAGGAATAACAAGGATTAAGTCTGTCTGAATTTCTGGGTGTTAAGAAATGATTGTCGGATCGGCAGATCAGAGCACGAACGATCAATGGATAGGTGAGAATGCGCGAGGACAAACGGAGCGACGATATTGCGATATAAAATCTATGAAATAGAACATTCATTCATAATCGTGGTTCTAGCCTGCAACTTTATTGTTTAAACTAATCGACGAAGGGGGCATCGAATTATAGCAATACGTTCGCCTCACAATTTCAATGCAAACGACTTCCAAGATCTAGAAACGATCGGTTGATTAAGCGTCACAGGAATGCACAGGAAGATAATCGTTTGCAATTAATAATGACGACAGAAACTCTTTAAAAAAAAGTACAAGTTCCGTTCAGAATTCAGTGATCACGAGCGAAGCAGGAGAAAGGGAGATTGGTCGAGACAGAAAAAGAGCGTGAAGCATGGAAAAAGCGGCCCTGACAAATAGGGCGAATTAAAAGTAATCACGCGCATATTTACGAGACCGATGAACAGAATGGTTGCGTCAACCGCAAAAATGTAGCTGCACGCGAGTCATGTACGCCAGGTACATGCACTCGAATGTCGAGTGTAGAACGAGGGTGGCAGACAGGGAAATGGAGAGGGCGGAGGGCGATCTGAACAGTGTGGCGATAAAAATGGTGTCTCTCGACGATATGGACGTGTCCGTGTACGTGTTCGCGTACGTGTATGCGTGCGATTGAAAACGGGTAGATGAAAGGACGGAAACGCGACAGGAAAGCCAGAAAATGTTCGACGAAGGTAGAAAGAAGGTGCGAGAAACGTGGAGGGATGCGTAGAGCTGGGGGACGGCTAAAATGGGACTTAAGAAAGAATGACGACGCGCATTAAGCGGGAGGGGAATAGAAAATGTAGAACAAACAATGTCAGGGCGGAGAATAAATAATGAAGAAATTCGAGCTAAAAGGGGGGTAGAAAGTGGTGCTCGGAAAGAAGCGGGGACAGGGAAGGAAAGGGAACGGGAATAGAGTTGCGAGAGGGTAATTTGGGAACGAATTTAACAATTTACACACCAATTATACCTCTCTGCGATACTTGATACTCTATTTAAGTTAGAGGCAATTCTCAAATTTGAAATTTAGAGCGGGGCAGCAGGCAATGCGCGCACACATTTACCAATGTATGAAGTATATTTAATTTCGCGTTGTTTCGGTGATTCTGAATCGAAATATTGTCAGGCTCCTTGCCGTGCGAATCTTAATAATTAAAGACGAATCAGCTGATCACGAAAGTTGCCAATATCCTCCGACTTTTACGTGCCTCGATAAATGAAATCAAAGACGAAGCAACGCACGACAGTTCTGTTCGAAATTGACATGCTATATTTATAAGTCTTTCGTAACATACTCCGTAAAATTTGCCTTTACTACACATTCACGAAGGACCGCGGTAAACATCAACGATCAAACGCGTAATACTTTTAACCGAGAAAATTCGCAACAAAGCGATCGAAATTAAAGAGAATTATTGAATGGCCGGTACAGAAGAAAAGGGAGTACCCGCGTGGGAAAGGGGTGAGCAGAGCGAGAGGAGAGAAATCGGATGTGGCATACGTAGCGAGAGGGAAACACACCGGTAGCTTGGCAGCTGCAATTTCCCGATCCGCACGTGCGGCGCGCATGCCGGGGATGCAATTCGCAACGTTAACAGTTATTTTGCGGAAATCCGTTCCTCTGCCGGGACGGGATCGTCGAATGGAATTTTACACCGTATATAATCTAGTGTGCGCGCATACAGTTGTAGCTGTGCACTAATTGCGCGTATCCATTTTCTCTCCCAGCCTGACCCTCGTGATAATTTTCGTCGTCAAACGAGCACCGAGCGTTCGCTCGCGGATTTCTTTGCGTCGTTAATACTTTTTGTTAGCCGAGGGATCGGCGTCGATTGGAATTGCGTAGGCCTCGACGGGCAAATTTTAGCGCTGCGCGTTTCATTCGAATTCAATTTTAAGGAATTTATTCGTTGTTCGAGTTATTCGCAATGTTCAACGTTGGATTTGAGCCTATTGCGTTACCGAATGTTGTCTATTTCGTTCTATGAGTAGTAATTAGGAGTTGTCGCGCAGAACCAGTTCGTTGGAAAATATAATGGGACCGGTTTATGGCTCGAGAACAGCATTCGCTTTCGGAAAAAATTACACTTTGCACGACGTTTTACATTTTCATGCAGGTGATAATACTATAGAAATATTGTGGACATTTAAAGTTTGCCCGGTGCAATGTAAACGTAAAAAATGAGTAATAATACTAAAAGTATTCGTCGACTTTTACACAATTAAATAGTCCTTCGCATAATGCGCATAGTTTATTGGCACCGAGTACATTTCTCACCCTTAATAGTGCTGTTTATCAATGTACGCGCAATTGTAATTACATGTACCTATACATGCACAGCACCCTTGTACCAATGGTGTCGTTTACATCAAATTTAAACAAGTCACAAGAAAAACCGACTACTCCTTCGCAAAGCAACCGAATCTCCTGAATCTATTAAAAACTAAACCATATGTACCGCGTTTATCTAAATCCCCTTGAGCTATGTTCAAATTAAGGTTGAGGCACGTTTCGATTAGGTCTGTCCATGGTTGATTTACCCGTAGGACCTATGGTACAAGGTTGAAACGCTTCGTTCGCTCGCGCGTTCCACGGGCAAACGATCCATACGCACAAACGGTTCAAGGAAAACGACAGTTGATACATCCTATCGCTTGGAACATCCACGTCCGTACTAGTTCCTCAATTACCCGCAAACCAACCCTCCGCCGCCCAAAATCCAATCCCCCCTCGTACAATTTTAATTCGCTGACCAACGCTGTTGGCAATATAACGCCCGACCGGATCATTATTAAAGTGTAATTAGCGGCGGTAATCGGCACAGTGGAAGCGGCACGGCGAATCGTCGAAACTACAAGCAACAACGCCAAAGTTAGAGCGGCACAAAAGAGGAGGCGCGGGTGGAAGGGTTGCATTGTGTTTCGACGATCCGCTTGCTCGTGTCATTTATCCGGTCGTCCGGGTTGCGCTTGTTCTACAACTACTTCTGAACATCGCGCACCCGCCGAACGTACGCGTGTACGCGCACGAGCGAGCGCGCGTCCAGGTGTGTTTACGCGAGCCCGCGGCTGTTTCGCGACTACATATCATTATTTCGGCTGGTTGCTCGAGTCCCGAACCCCGGGCTGTGTTTGCAACTAGATTATCGTTTGTGACGCGCGTGCTCATTCTCTTTTCTGCCGTCGCCTCGTTCATTTTCGTCTCCACCCTTTGGCCGACCGCGCTCCCTCAGTTTTCGCTGAGCGTATCGCTCATTTGCGACGCTTGACCGTTTATTTGCGTACGATGGATTTGTTTACGGACGCCGCGGGTGTCGGCTAGATACGAACTCACTTCTGAAAGGCATCAAGATACTTATGGTAGCGTGGTTCGATGACATTTCGCTAGGCGATGTGAATTTTTGACACTCGGGGGAAAGAACTCGGCGGATTTTGTTGTCTGTCCGATTTAGGAGATAGTCGGTGGCTTGTTTCGAATTACTGTATCCAGTTTGCGTTGCATTCATTGTCGTGTCAGGCGAGGGTGCGATTATGTCGACGTTATTTAGAAGGGATTATATATAATAATAATAATATAATAGTTCGCGCAGTAAACCGCGATTTTGTAACGGACTAGAGAGATAACGCAGGGACATATGTTATAAAAATACATTAATAAAGAGTGCAGCGTTGGGGAGAGTTAAAAGTCGTACGCAGGTTGTCTGTGTCCGTAATCCATCGCGTTGTTCAAGGATCAAGTGTGCACTTTGGTACGATGCAAATGGGACGCGGAAACTTCAGCAAAATTCGGTAACGAGTGCACCGACGGTTTTAAATATTAGCCCGTGTGCAGGCAGGAGATAGTTGTTCGATACGAACCGTGTATGTCGAGAAAATGATCTTCAAATGCAAATGATGGGTATACTAGATATTTGATTAGTTTGAAGCGTTTCGCTGATAACCAGCGCAGCTAATAAAAGTATACGATATTTAACTTACGCTGCACGTACGATCCGCGCCTACCGCGTTCCCAAGAGTGTAATCCCCAAGAGGGAAATACCTAACGAAAAACGGCACTTTTCGTTTTCCAAATTTTACTCGTCATCCAACCCCCGCGGAGAGAGCGATATCGTCATCTCGATCTCTGCCAGCCAGCCTCGATACATCTCCGAAACTAAAAACTAACATTTCTCTCCCACGCCTCGTCAAATCTCTGCCATCTGAATCTGCGAGCGCGGACCTTCCCTCAGGTATACCGTCCTCCGCGACGATCCACTGGCATTACCATGAGAATGGCAAACTAGTTAAGGCTCGGCGGTCCAGGGGCTCGCGCGGAAGTAAAAACAGGCCGAAACATTGTTACCTTCCAGGGCGTCGGGGCGACGACGACGACGACAACGACGGCGTGCCTTTGGCATTGGAGGTCGAAGTCGCCACTATTAGATTGAGGTTCGGCGGTGGGCACGGCCGCCGCCGTCGCATCGGTTTACAATATCGTAAATCGCTTGCTAACCAGTTGGCCCCGCGGTATGCTAGGAATTCGGCTGCTCCTTCTCCTTCGCCTCGCTCTACGCTCGTCCCTCTTTCTCGCAGCAAGGATCTCCTCGCTGGTGGATGCTCGTTCTATGATGGACCGGGCGCGCAGCCCGTGTACATGTATTTGTAGCCGTGTTTTGGAATAGGAAGGATAGAAGGGGGACAGGAAGTATGGAATACTCTTGACTGGCGGATGCAGGCGAACGGTTGTCATGCATCGTTTACAAGCCAAGCATCGTCCGTTGTTGCGGCGAAACGGGCAAATTCACTTGCCGCCCCGTGTTATGCACCCTTGAATGGACCACGAGATATTCGTAGCTGCGCGAACGCTTCGACGATCTTCGACGAACGACCCACGCCGACGGTTATACCACCGATACCACCCTCGTATTTTGCTCGCTATCCAGCCGACCGGCTGGACGCCCCCCTCGAATATCAACCGCGGGAGATGCCGCGGAATATTAACATAATTCCACGATTACTACGTGTCCGGAAGGGTTTGCCCCGCCGCTGTTCCCCGGGTTCGCGCTTTGCATCGGGTCGCTGGAAGGATAGCCGCGGCGTTGGACAGCTCCTGCAGACGTCCACTGGTTAATTGAATGGATGTTGAAAAGGTTTATCTACTTTTACTGTCGAAGTCTGCAACGGTTATCGCTTAAACTGTTTGCGGGAAATGATGATTGTTCGAGCACTGGGTGTGTCGGAAATAATATGATTATTTCTTCAAGTTGGTTCGATTTACTGAAAGAACGCTTATTCGATGAAGGTTGGGGGGCAAGTGCCATGGGGTTCATGACAGTCCCCTTACCAAAAGGCATAGCCTTTTCCGCTCCATGACCAGATCCTCCAGGAAGTCCATATTTTTTAGCAACGTAACGTCAGGTCGCTTGCCGTATTTAAACTCTCCGTCTCTCTCCCTCTCTCTTTTATATAATAAACATTCCCCCGACACCCGATAGTTGGAAGACCCAGAGTGGTCACCAGCCACCGTATGCCGACAGGATGTTTGGTAAAATTCATTCGCTTCGAAGACGTGCAATAACCTAGTCCATCGTAGGGCATTCCTAAAACACTCTTCGACCACGCGTAGGGCTGCGTCCCCGTGATAAACTATCCACAGGGTGCGTAGCGCGTCACCGCTCGATCGTATTCCTTTCTTTAAAAATACGCTGTCGCTAACAGGTGGGAGCATGTAGAGTGTCCCAGGAAGTACCTTTCGGTGGCGGTGGAGTAACAGGTAGATACAGTTCGATGTTTCGGAAATGAATTGCGATAAAGTGGCAGGTAATTTTAAGAACACCGTGCTGAAGTAGGGCTGATCACTTTGACGATTCGTGGTAACAGTGAGGGGGACTATGTGGCGAGGTAGAGTCCCATTTTTATTAATTTGATAGGTGAGAACAAACACGATTCAACATGCTTATCACAGTTAAAAGGAAAACTTTTATGTTCTGAAGTTTAAATCTGTTATCCGTTAAGTGCCGTATTTAGATGCCTCGGGTGGTTCGCCTGGCAGAGCAGTTGGTTGTCAAACGAAATCATTCGACTCAGGTGATTTCAATTCGGATATCGTTACGGTTATAACAGATGGCTGATTTTGGAGAAATTACGAACGAGTGAGCATTATCCAAATTATGAATCAGAAGCATTGGATATATAGCGCATTATTGCCAACATTTATTAAGGTCTAAAAGTTTATTGCTAGAAAATTTGCCAGAATTATTCGGAATTCAACTGGAACATCTGTCATGTTTTATATTAAATAATTAAATTATTGATCCATACTCTTGAAACATCCACTGATACGTTTACGTCCTCCCAGAATCATTTGCCCCGTAAACAAATTGTTTTGATATAACAAAAACCAAACTGTTCATCGCGTCGCACAGTGGTTCGAAACCGTACACACAAAACGTAATTCCTTATATGTATAGACTAAATTTTCACTTGAAAATGGATTGCCGCAGGGCACTGGTAATTGCTTGAGACACCTTCAAAGGGGGGAAAAAATCTCCACTTTAGAACGATCCCATTTCTTTCTGAATTTACTACACTTCGCGGTGCTATATTGTTCTACAGAGTGGAGCTGACTCAAATTTGTTTACATACTTTTAAAAATCTACGTATTTATACCCTTTGAAAACTACCTTTTCGCGAATCCCTATTTTAATGTGGCTCATAGGGGGTAGGTAAACTCGGGGATGTGATGAAATTTATACGAAAGTATTTGTTAGAACCTGCTTAAGAAGGCTATATAAAAATTTCTCGCAACTATTTGCAACATCGCCTGAAAATAGCCCAACGAAAACCACAAACAAACGCCTCGCGTTACGTATTACCGATACAATTAAAACATAAATCTGAATATCGAACAACTGTTATCCAGAACAATTCGAACCGTGAAAATGACAAAAATCTTCGCAGATGTCTCTTGAATGAAGAAACGTAGAGCAATTTCATTACGTGTCAAGCTCCCCTGATTGCTTGAATTGAAAGATTCGGAATTAATACCGACGAAAGGGATTAATGTCATTGAAGTACCTTGCAGTTTCAGAAGAGCAAGATGATATTGAATTGGAAGTAATTTCCGTGACCATCGGGTCTTTGAGCCTTAACAATCGCGGTTCTTTTTTTTGTTGCTAATAAGTCGATCGTCTAATTGGAAGAAAAGGTAACGGTAATTAATCGGTCTGGCAATCAAACCGTTCCATCAAAGTGTCTGTTCCCCATTGGCGTGGAACGGACCAAACAAGAGTAACGCCCGGAGCCCGGAGTGATCAAAGCTTTTGTTCGGCTCTGAATGTGTACGCTTGTGGCGGTAAATTCGTATGCCCGCAAGCACGCAGGATCTGCCAGCGTTTTCATTTTGTTTGCCTTCGAACGCAACGCGTCACAGTTAACCAGTTGTCTCCTTTCCGATAGGAACAATAATGGCATTTAACGCCATTGGCCTGGAATAGGAGAATGAACGGTCACGTGTACTTGAACGAGGTTGATATCCAAATGGTGCTGTCGCTTTCTTTCGTGCAATGGGTAATAATACGCGGGCATCTTTTTCGTTTTTGTCATTCTTATGCCGGGTGTTAAGCTTCCTTTAATGTCTCGGTTATGTTGCCGAGCCTGGGTAGTTACAGAGATAATTTACCATTCTCTTTTCTTTGAGACTTCGAGTAGCATTTATTCGAGTAATACTGCTCGTGGTAACCCGGGGGCGTGGTAAAGCGCACTAGTTGCTAAACGATGCGGGATTATTAAAAGTTTAAGTCGCAGAAAATTCGAGGGTTTTCTTATTTCACCTTTTTTCTTCGAGGAAGATGTACAGTAAAATGCTTTAAGAATGTACGTATAAATATTCAATATCTTCCACTTGCGATTCATTAATCCTAGTTAACTTGATAGGCGATCAAATTTTCTGCACTTTAAAAGGTAGTGAAAATAATTGGCGGCCCAGCGTGAGCAGAAATACCTGGGAAGCTTTTGCATTCTAGGCATCATGATCGGTTATTTGTATTATTTGCATTTTAAACATCGACGTTTAGCTAAAGCTAAACTTCCGCAATAGAATCCGTAACGATTCGGTAATAAGTACACTTGCAAATAAAAATAAGTATCTTAACTTATATTCTAGCAAAGATAGCTTTGGTGTAAGAGAATTTACGATTATTCGTAAAACTTTTCCTTTATTCCTGTCACAACCTTGAAGTGATTCAAATTCAACCCGACTGAAAGTGTAATATTTTTAATTCAATCTTCAACTATATCAAATTATTCACAGCTCTATTTCTTCCCAGCGCGAGAATAATGGCGCACGTGGAAATCACGACCACGTTTCACCTTGGCATTCGCAAGACTAAAGAATTTCCACGCGAAATTCCTAAAAACTTTACGCTACCCTAGTGAATATTGCAAAAATTATCAAAAATCCCTCGATAATCCCTCGTTTTCCTGTTAATACGCGTTCCTTTACGAGACCGGTAGCCACCGTGCGACAGTTTCACAACATTACTCAAAAGTTTTATTCCCGATCCTAGAAAATGTCCATCGTTCGCTACATCCTAGCCTGGCCTGACGACTTATCGCCCAAAGTTTCGTCGTCGACGATATTTTCCTGTTACTTTCCCGTTTTACATATTTCGCCCCGAGCATAATCAAACTTTTGTTCTCTGTCCTCCTACGCGCGCCGTGGCAATGAGTTTCGACCGAACAGGGAGAGCCAGAGACAGAGGGTAACGCAGAGCGATAGAAATAGGGGTCCAAGAGCGCAAACGGCGAGCGAGCACGGCACGGGGGTAACGAACACCATCGTGTTCAAAGCGACGAGAGCGCACGCCATAATTACTGACTTTGTTTCCAACAATTTATATTAAAATGGAAAGCAATCTGCATTTGCAAATTAAATGCGTACCTCGCTTCCCGTTCACTTGCACGCAGCTTCTGAGCGAGGCAGAGAAAAATGGAGGGGCAGAGAGATAGAGAGAGAGCGTGTCGGAGGCGGATTACAGTGATGAAGAGGCACAGATCGAGCCAGTTTGGTTACCTGTAACTTGGATCGTTTAAAATCAATCGGATACCTCTGTCGTGTTAATTGTGCCCCGGTAATGCATTGCCATTCATTGCACACCGCGTATGCAACGCTCTATGATAATTGAAGCTTGCTTTTGAGCTCCTCTAAATTGTGGTGAGCTACGGATTTTGATTGTCGATTCCACGATTCGATATTGATGTCCGTTGCGATATGACAAATGCGAACTGATTGTCTTGAATCAACGATGCCGACGATACGACGATACGACGATTTAACGTTGGGTTTGAATTGTTCAAAAACTGCCTCGTGGACATTTCTTTTTAGAAAATTTTGGGTTACTGAACCCACATTTTCCAACAAATTGTTACGTTTTCTACGAATGTGGTATTGAGTGACGTTTTCATGGAAACTTCTTTGGACGTCGTTAAATCATTTTACATGCTCTATTTCTCTGAATTTCATATTCTTTCCGGCAGATTGTCAGCTATTAAGTAAATTCTAGCATACAAAAATACATAGCTGTGTCGACAACGTGCAAGATTCAATATATAAATATGTATAATAATATTGTTTGTATTAAAAGAAACAAAGTCCCCATATGACGCGGTTTTTATATGGGCCTTTCGTTTACGCTACCTTCTTAAAAAAAAAAAAAATGCGGAAGTACATAAACAAACTGAATAACGTACGGCCAATAAAAATGTATTTTTACATATTTTCCATGACGTGCAATTTCGTGTATCATTATTTCCCATCTCCCGTGCCTCTTATCTATTGTACTGTAACTCATGTTTGATTACAGTAACATTCCTTGTTTTCCGCGACAAACTAACGTATTTCGCCACTTAAGCATTCCCACCCCGCGCCACCGTCTTAACTACACTCGGGGGCCAATTATTTCAGCATCCTCTGCCCCCGCCTCACCGTAAAGCTATCAGTTTCACCAATAAAGAATATCGCTAGCAAAAAATGCAAAAAGAATAATTAAAACCTCCTTGCCGATAATTATCATCAAAGACACAAGCGTTCACATTGTTCGTGCGCGCCTATTCCGTATAAGGAAGTTTTTTTACGACAGCTTAAAAGCAACTCGCAAGCCGCGATGCGCCGGGTTATAGGCGTGCGAGGTTGTTCACGGGATCGAAAGGTCGTGACACGGGAGGGATTTGAAGGGGTTTGAGCACGGGACCGAAAGCGTATTGCTCGTTTGCTGAAGTCAACCAATTAGCACGCTGATCGGGAAGGCTAATGGAGGTCGTGTTCAAGCTGCGGAACGTTCCTCGACTTCGGCGCTGGTAGCGCGTCGAGAGATGTTTGAATTACACCGTGCGCAACAACCGTTCGCGTCTTGTACGCGCGCACGCGAGCGCACGATGCCGTAGCAATTTCCGCGTGACGATGTCGTGACCTTAGAATCGATCGAAGGAACCGTTCGGATAAGGACTCTGATTCGGGGAGCACGATCCCGTCTCGGACCTGCCCTTGGACGAACAATATTGTCGTTTCTCGTCAACGCTCTGACGCGGCCCGACGTAACGTCTCGGTGGAATTGTGCAGGGGGGGGGGGGGGTAATTAGTTAAAGGGACGATTCGTACATTTTATTTCTGGCGTCGGCGAGGTGACGTCGCGGCTAAAGGACTCGGATGATGAGGGAGCCGTGTGGCATTCTTCGTGAAAATTCAACTTTCTTTTTTTAGTTGGCGAAGGTACGTGGTACGTTCTTACGAATTCTTTACGTCTTATTAATAGAGATTGATATTTATAACATGACACCAATGACTTAATGGCCACGAAGTGTATTAGAAAACGTATTGTATACCGAAGCAGGTGGACCTAATTTGCTATCTCGACGATTGCTTTATGTTGGTAAATAGCTGTAAAATTTTCTTGTTCTAATTTCATTCTTTATTACAAAACGCTTCCCCCACGCTCTCTCTCTCTCTCTCTCTCTCTCTCTCTCTCTCTCTCTCTCTCTCTCTCTCTCGCTCGCCCGCGAGCGAAACCAAACACACTCACAATCAATGGCTTCAATCAAGTAGCTTATAGCTATTGAATATTTTTTGCAAACGTCGAGTCATCGACAAAGCGTGCTCCATTTGTTTCTATTAAATCTCGAAAGAGACGAATTGGAGATGTTACACGCTCACCAAAGTTCGTCTGGGCTATAATTGTCAGAAGACGTCGAACGATCTGCTTGATCTATTAGTTCCAGGAAATCGGTCTCGTTTACATCCCGAACCCTAAGCGAATATAAATCCCACCCACGAAAACACGAAACTTCCATCGTAGCTGTACCGCGTGCCTTATTTTAATTTCACGTGGAACTAGTTCTGACGAGAGGCGACAGCCGTTTTGAATTAAAGAGGCTTTCATCGGGGTCGTCCGTTCTTCAGGCGAAGCGGCATTCTGTTCTGACGTCTTATGTCCCGGTTCGTACGTCTCGCGAGGAAGACCACATTTAAACCGATACGTCACTATAATAGTAACCAGCCCAGGGAAACTGAGTCGCCACACTTTTCTCTCTAGTTGACATCGTAAAGAGTGCCGACGCAAAGTATCCCGTCTGAGGCGAGCCTCGCGTTCGTCAAAGCAATGCACGACTATTACAATCTACTGTAACAGTCACTTTTGACTAGTCGGTACATTCATAAAAAGACTCCTCACGAGGGATCACGTTTTCGCGACGCAACGAAAGCGTGGGTAAATACTTCTCGTATAAAACGAACGTCACATATGGCGTAACAGAGCGCTAAGTTTTTCCATTTTCTCATGGCGAGCAACCGCCTGAAACTTTACCCCATAATCGATAGCGTAATCATAAGCGGCGCTACAAAACGTCACGCGAGAAGCCGACGTTGCTTTTAATCCAATGAACAACTACGACAATCGTTCAAGAAATATTATAGTACCACTCTGTCGCGGCGAGTAACCATCAGAAAGGCTCCGTAAGTAATCACGTTTTTCCAGGCGGCGCTGCAAAGAGTGTCGACAGAAACTGCCTCGTATAAAACGGACCTTATACGGTGTCAGAACGTTTTTCGCGAATTTTAACCCGATAGTCGGCGTTGCTCGCGTACACGCGGCTTCCTTATGCCCGGGGCATCGTTCTCGATGTCTCGATGACGCCCGAGGCACGATTCACCCTCGAGATTCCTTTCCGCGTAGAGAAGAGCGTTCCTCGGGACCTGGCATTCTTTCGTGGATACTCAGCTTTATACCCGGAAGCCACTAGCCGTGAATTTTTTTTCGCTGGCTAGAAAAGGCCAACCGCTGCGACAAAGGGAAACGTTGCCACACGGCTACGGTTTTTGTCCGCGCGTTGGAATACGTACGAGAAAATAAGCAACATTTTTATCGCTGGCGATTGTTATACAGCGTCCTAAAATTATAACATTCTTGGACTTCGGTCGATATCGCGAGAAAGCGTATAATTGGCAGGCTGCTAGCGACATTGAGAGAGTTATTGGGAAAGGAGGATGTTAAAAAGTGGCCGAAATCTCGGTAACTCGGGTATCTAAGATATTGATAAGGTATTATTCTTGCGGTTCGAGGAAGGGTCAACGCACCAGTATTTATCGGCAAAATGATGGGAAATTTGTTAAGAAGCTAGATGAAGCAGAAAACGGATAGAGCGAAAAATTGGAGATCCCAGGTGTCGTTACAATCAGTGTGAGGATCTCCAACCGTACCATGGCACAGTGGGGGTACTTGGCCCGAAAAAAACATTGTCTAAAACATCGTTGCTTAGTAGCGATTTATGAAGCCTTTAAGGAGTTTTTGTAAATTCAGCCGTTATGGAAGCTTTCGGGTAGGTATATACGACGCTTTCCAACAGGTTTCACACTTTCAGCACTGATATTTGTATAGTTATTAATACTTGAAAATAATCACTATTTCAGTACAAAAGTAAAAAAAGTAAATCATAAATAAAAATGGATGATTACAAAATTTCATTAGCAATTTTGTTATGGTATTTAGTATATTCTATGGCTCGTTCTGGTGTCATTTCATTCGATAAAGGTTTGTGATCGCAGTGCAACAAAAATTGGTTCCGGTTTCGTCCGGTTTCACAATTTGTAGCTAATTTATGTTATATGCATATGGCCTTCGTTACCAAGCGAACTTTTTTATGATCGGGTTTTTCCTGAACTTGTCATAAAACAACTGTCAAAAAGTAAGAATTACTCTGTTGCAATCTCATTACGCATTCAAGACGTTAATTTTACGCTGTGTTTAGTCGAAATGGACTCGTCTGAGACTACGCATCGAATAGACCAAATCTACCATGCACCCTATTTTTCAAGGGGTTTGAACAGTCTTAGAAAAAGATGTATTAAACAAAAGGTAAATGGTATTTAGACATCTACAAACTTGAATATGCCCAATTTCGAAAACAATTTTTTTTTATATAAAATTAAGTTAGAATGTTATAAAATAATGTTAAAATTTCTTTTCAATTTCATAACATTGTAGCTGACGTTAAGACGATTTCAACGACCTGCTAAATTATAACCTTGAGCCTATAAACAACGCTAAATTATTTTTGTCCGATTTTTCGAACCAAATATCCCACTGCGCATCGTTCCCAGTGCTACCGTGATCTAAATCGGCCGTGCATAATATGTAAAAGAAATCATTTTAAAGCGTTTAGGCCCACCGTTGGTTCACGCTTACGCCGGCGACACGTAAACTTTCAAAGTTAACAACTCGATACGGGCATGCGCAAAATACGTGTGTGGCCAGTGTTTTGAAAACGTCTCAACATTAGCTACAAGAATATGGAGTGAAAAGTATCGGGTCCTATTTAACAATTTTAATACAACATTCACGGAATACTCCAATGTTATCTCAAGGCCATACAATTATCACCATGCTATGTCGCCTACGATACAGTAAAACTTTTGTTTGAAACAGTTTTTCATATCTCTGGTAATTATGGAACTAACCACGTGTAGACATTTAAAACGGACATACTGTATTTAAGTTGCAACACGAGTTACCTTTATCCTTTCCACCAGTATTCACTAATACTTCTATCAGTTTGTTTTCCCGTAGAATATTAATATCAACTTTTGGCTGAAATGTAATATAATTGGGCTGAGTTTGAATTGTTATATTTAACGCATTTCGTGCAACTCTTTGAAATGAACGATTCTCAATTTTTCGCTTTATTTTCTACTTCATCTGACTTTTTAGCAACTTCCCTATCATTTAATTACGCGTATTATTAATTGTACTGGACGACGGACTCATAAGTTCTTCGGAAATTGGTTTCCAATTAAATAATATATTGAATCGAACAAAGTGGCTTGAATTGCGCTTCCAATTCAATGTCAAATTGAGCATTTACTTAATCTGTTTTATTTTGTACGAACGTTCGTTCGGCTCTGCTGAAACGCAATGTTTCGATGGATTTTGTTAATGTAAGAATATTTTAGTAATGATCGTTCAATTGTTATTCACTTCGTAACGGTATCGGCTTATTTGAACTGCTATTCGATCGCGACGTTGTCCCAATCTATTTTTCCCTAGGTTGCGGAACTTGCGGGTGCTTTTGGAAGAAAGTGGATTGTTCTACTTCTTTATTATTATATTATCGGTAATGCAGTTGGAGACAGAACACTTGATACAGTATATACTTACAGATACATAGTATTAGCATTCCTAAAATATAATAAACGATTACGTCGTTAACGATTAACGTCTGATACATAGTATTAGCATTCCTAAAATATAATTAACGATTACGACTTTTGAAAAATGACTTTCAACCGAGCGGGATGCTCGTCGATATTAATCAACTTCCCTCACAATTAAACGACATATGGAAATTCCAATTCTCCGAAACTTGCGAGGGACGTATGCTTAATAGTGCCTTCGAACGCTTAGGGGCTCGAGATGTCGTGTATTCTTGGCCAATTTTAACGACATGTAACAGGTTCTAGAACTGGAAAAGAGTATCACCGAGACTCGTTCCCCTGAACGAATGATTAAAATTTTTACTTGCTTTGCCCGAGCGCATGAATCGCGCGAGGCACGGATGGAATTCTTTTTCATTGAATTTCCGGCTACCGATGAAAATAGAGTGTTGACGACGATATACATATAGCATCGGGGAAAGAATTGAAAAATATGAAAACCTTCAAAGCACGCTATTCCAAAACATCCGATATATTTTCGCCGGAACGTTCGGTAAAAGCCAATCAACGTACAAATTCAATTGAGCACATTTGTAGCGAGGAGAGTCCAGCTCAATTTTTACGAGCCAATTTCTCTTTTAGAAAAAAACCGTTTCTACAAATGTTGTATATTCCATTATGGTATACAACCACACACGTCATAACTAAAAAAAAAAAAAAAAAACGGCCAAAAGTGGAGCTGCAATGTCTGCAATTAACCCCAACCCGTTCGTAATATTTTAAACAACCGTACTGCGTTCTGTCCTAACGTTTCCGTGGAAATCTCTTTTTTTTCTGTCTTTTTTTGTAACGGTCCTACGAAATTTTCTGTCGCCAGAATATTGAGAGAATATTTAAACATTACGTCAGTTTCATTTCCTTTCAATTTCACCATTTCTTTTTGCGTTTTATTTTATTTGCGCCAAGTTGAAATGTAGCCGCTCTTCCTCCGCCCATGACCATTCCTGGAAATGATTTCAAAAGACAAAATGGTGACGGCTTTCGCAGTCAAAGGGGGTACTTTTGTCGATCTATTTTTGAACCGTGGATTATAGCTGCATCGTCCTCCCCCTTGTCGCTCGATTTACGAGCACGAAAATCGCTCGGTGCCCCGCTCGTTTCACCGTTCGCAGACAACTTTGGCGTTCCCGATATTTTTCGGGTATCGCCTGGAAATAAATCTACACGACCACTCTCCATTTTACGGAACGGGGATTAGAATTGAAATCGCCAATAGCGTGTCGCGTTGTTACGCTGAGAATCGAAATTAATGATTGTTTTTGCGCCTCGAATATCTGACTTTGAAAGAAATATAAGGTGCTTTATAAATAGCACACGGACAAGAAATATTGAATTAAAATTGTATGGGACGACGATTGGGTGGAACAAACAAGTTTTTACGACGGGATCCTGAAATTTCACACGTTTTCTATATAATTGTCACCTTGTAGAAGGTTTGTTGATTTCGGTTTAATCGAGTGCGTTCAAAATCCTAATTGTTGTACCGTTCTTTATTGAATATACGTACTTACTTGTATTTAAAGACGTTTACAATGATGAAATGACCAATACAGCAATTATTTGTACGTTTTATTGATTAAAATTTTGTAATATTTGAACAGCATAGAAACGAGCTGATTCGTAGGTCGTTATTTTTGCAAAATTGCATTGCGATAACGGCTATCTAAAAATTTGCCACACCGGATGCATTCGTTATTACAATAACATGCCATCGATATTTCCGTACAGCTTTCAACTTTGGCACTAATCTGTGCAGAAATGAAACGCGCACTTGAACTGCAATACAATTGTTGCAGCTACCAGATCAGACGTTTTCGAGATTATATAGGAAAAAAATTATGATTCGACAAATACAACAAATATTTGTAATGGCCACGAAAAATATCAAGCACCCGACTTCCTTCAGATTGTTCATATTTACAACCTTGCCGTTAATTTCGATAATTACTGTAAACTGTCACCGTTGTTTATATTCCGTCGAAATGCGTCGCGAAAATGAATCTTGCAAGCAAAAATTGAAGCTAAGGAAAATATCCTTCGGGCGTTAACGAGTTAAGAAAGAAATTCGTGACTTTACGCGAATATAAATCGCGAAAAATTAAACGTTCAAGAAATTAATAAAAAACGATATTTGTATAAAGTTGGCCGACCTATGCAGAGTGGCACGACGTAAATTATCGCTAATGATGCGGTCGAACGGTGAGAAGAGAACCCGTCTCGAACCGATTGTGAAGGAATATTGCGTAATCTTCGAGCTCTCGATTATGGAAAACCGTGCACGGTTATATTGCTCGCTACGCGTGTAACTTGTTTGCTCGCTCTTCGTCTCCACGCTTTCCAAAGATGCTCGCGAGCGTAACCGCGAGTCGTCTGCTCGCGAGTGCATTGGTACGTGGCGATTTCACTGTGGTACCGCGTGAAAGTCAGGACGTCCGTTTCCTTGCGACCGGCAGAAGAAAATATGTGCTCGCGTGCACCGCACGTTATCATTCCTGTTATTATACTATTGCACGGTGCCGTGTCGGTTGTTCTAACTGTCTTTGCACTATTTAATTCGTCAAGTTTGCCGTACGTATTTCTCAACGACGTCGAACGTCGCGACGAGTGCACCAGCGCTATTTAATATTGCGTGGCGATTTCGGGGGTAGTTTAAATAAAACAAATAATTGATATTATTAAACAAGTCGATTTTCATGTACATACGTCGGGGTTACGGATATTTGAGGAATTCTACCGGTGTCCAGTAAATTCGCAATTTACGGTACATTTCTATGATATCGAGCCACTAGTTCCGCTTCGACTGTTTCGTCTTTAGGGTTTTCGTACATGTTTGTTGGGTAAAATAATTGATACAAATAAGCAGGAAGGGTAATTAAAGTATTAACTCTATCGTTTGTATATCTATACTTCCTGAAACATCGTATGATTGGTTAACGTAAATGGCTCAATAAATCTACGAGTTATCTATCTTTTCGCAACGTAATTTTATATTTTCAAAATGGAGAACCAGCATAACCGCATTCGGCATTTTCGCGCACTTGTTATCGTTCTCAAATTGCTAGACAAATCCTCGTAAACTTTTCATAATTGCTTTGAAAATTCGTTAAACAATCGCTCGAACTGAATAATACAAGGTAAACTAGCATTTTTACTAATTGAGTAAACATGTACACTCTGTGTTTGTCAATATATGTTCTGACTAACAATTTACATGAATGTACTTCGTAAAATAAAATATACGCTACTGTTTCTTAAGTTACTGAAACACCAAAATAGTGGTCGATTAAAGGAATATGCATATTAATTTGGATTCTTCTCTCTCCTAATAAATTCATAATTTTATATGTTTTAAAGTAAACACTTAATACAGCAGGTAAACAGCATTTCTGATTAATTACGTAGTTCATAAATATTGAGGATGATAAATGTCAGGTGTAATTAGCGTTTTCACCTAATGACGCAGTCAACCGACAGAATTCGATTATCGCTGCCTTTATGTGTGCTTAATTGCATGAAATTACAGCACTACAATTAATTAATCATTAATCGTGGCACTTATCTTCGTTTACCTCGGTAAAACCTCGTTTTGTGCGCAAAAAAAAATGATTATAAACTGCAGAGCAGATAAAGTTAACGTTATATTTCTGGGCAATAACTCTTAAGCCACATATTTGTTCCTTCAAAATCAAGAACCCTTTTATTTTTCTAATAGCATTAATAATAATTACTGGACACTTGAATCAACCGTGTTTTATAATATGATGCAAGGTGGTGAAAAAGAATAGATTCGAATTTTAGAAGTATGAAGTATTTGCCAACGAAAATTTGGCGAACAAATAAATACAAACATATATGTATTCAAAAGTAAAAACACAATATATATATATATATATATATATATATATTTTTACAAGTAATTCATCCAAGAAATTTAAGTAGAATAAACAATTTGTTCATGTTTAAGAAAAGCATATTAATTCTTCATTAAACGTGCTGTCGTTCGCATAACAATAGCAGAACAGTTTATTATGGATTTCAAAAGGATGAGACAGTAATTACATAATACATTATAATCATGTTCGAGAAAAAATTATGTATTTCAACCGTTCCTTATATATCAAGGTAAAAAGTCACGAACGGCAATGTTTGGCTGGCCGAAAAGCAAAATCCGTGCGCATTAAAAAGATTTTGTTCCTCCTTTTCGCGGATAATATGGAGAGTTTCCGCGCACGGTGTAAGTTAAACGCACAGGTGTAACAATTGTTCCGTAAAGTCTGACAAACATTTGACGACCGCGATGCAACACTGTTAGCAAATTTTCTGCGCTCGCATGATTACTCGAAAATATTCAACTGTAACTCTACATGTACGATCTCACTGTCTGCATTATAGGTGCAACCACGTCGCCGTCATCCTGACCTGCCCGAGAAATCCTCATGAAAGACTGGGAACTCAGTACTCAAAATAGCATCGGTATTGTAGCCATTTCTTTTTTTATTTTTGCCCCATCTTTTTATGTAGACCGCCATTGTTCGCGGATATCGCATTACGATCTGTTCCTCTTTCTGCAACATCTATTTGTTTTGTTTTGTTTTTTTCTACTATGTTTCACTCTTCCTACTATTTCGATTCTTTCCTATTTGTTTTACGTCTTTACTATTGAATCGCAAGTATAGTGGTGATGGTGAATGAGAAACGTCGCTGGTTAGAAACTAATTGACTTGAAGTTTCATTAGCAATTTACCGATAGGTGAGATCGGGTTAATTTATGTATCTCTGTAGCCTTGCGAGTTCGAAGTTTTCTAGTTGGTTTGTTTTTTTTTGTTCTATTTTCTTTTCCTTTTCCTTAGTTACATTCCGTACGTTTAGTATTTTGCTTTGACAAGCCCGACGACTCGATTGTATCCACGTAACTTGTCACACGCATTGCATAACCCGCTTCCGTGATATTCGTGACGGGCGATGAATTTCTTCTAGGAGGCTGGATGAATTTCTAAATGCAGTTCACACGAGGTACGTCATCAAGTTGATCCATATGATTCCCCACTAAAACGTACTGATTACGAGAATACTAGTTCATAATGTAGAACATAGAACTGTTCAGAACTTTCTAAAGATTGTAAGTGAATGGCCATGTTTTCCGATCGAAACTTAGACACTATGGAGTAATAAAGTTCGATATATTTCATTGCAATATTTTAAAACGCGTAAACGGTTTTTGTCTTTTCGTTTTATCAAACCTCGAGTTTATGTAATATGGAAGACGTCACTCTAACAATAATTGTTAATTTGGCTTAAATATTGCACAGGCTTGACGCTTAATGCTTATCCGTAGCTCGTCTCTGTTGTTCTAATTAGATTTAACGATTTACGCATTTACTACGATAATCATCTAATAATCACCATCGCCGGCAACTATTGCTGTTTCTAAAGATGAAAACATTCTATAGTCGAAAATCAGTAACACGATCACAGTAATAATCGCAATCGACTAACATCAGCGTTTTAGAAACTTCAGTAAAACATTACACCCGCTATGTATACAGCCGTCTACCTTTCAAGTCATATTACTTTAATCGAATTAGATTTAATTCAAATACGAATGGACGCCCAGTACAGAGGTGTAATATCCCACTGGGCAAAGACGCATGATCTATACGTTCGACTAAATCAAAATTATTCCTCTGAAAATACCCCGTCTTTATCGCAACCTATTAACATGTTCACTGCGGCGGTAAATATACCAGATAAACGCCGGAAACATCAGCTTTGCGCGTAGCAGCAGTTCAACGAACAAAATCGCACGGGAAAACAACAATTTCACGAGGTACATATACAGCCTAACGGAAACTTATTAAACCAAACGCTGCCCCCGGCATATACTCGGAATTGGCACCGCGTTCAACGCTACCGGCGTCGATCGCAGATAAATCTATCATTCTGCAAAGACGAGTCAGAATTCGTTCAGCCGTCCGTCGCGCGTCGCGAATGCCCCCTATGTTTTCCAACGAGCAGTCATCGGTCGCCAGCCAGCGCGTTTATTGCCTTCCGTTGTTCCTATTCTAGTTCTTTGTCCGGATTGATTTGCCGCGAGACCCACGGATTCGAAGCTCCCTGCCGTCCTTTCGTAGAATCCCCCCTCTCCGTTCGCGCGACCTGCCATCTCTCTCCGCCTGTGTTCCTCCGGGGCGAGAGTGGCCGCAACCGCGAATTACTTCGCAATTTCCCGAAATTGCGCAATCCGTGCAGGCTAATGGCCACCGGGCCGTTGCTGGTCGAGTTGCGTGGGAGGGGACGGTGGTAGTGGTAACGGAGTGGGGATGAAGAGGAACAGAGGGGACAGCGGTCTGTATGCTGTCGAAGGGATGGACCACGGGGCGGCGGGGCGGCGATCATTAATTAAGCAGAATCATAAACCCAGTCGGTCGAGGGAGCGCGGTTGCATTGAAAAATATAAACGACCGGGCCCCCTTTACTTTCACGAATGAAATCCGCTCGGTGTTTAGCTGCTCGGCAATGCACTCGACAACTGCATCGCGCTGCAGGCTTGCGTCAAAGGGGAACTTTATCATTGGTACCGATTGTCGCCCTGATTTCAGTTTCGTCTGCCTCCCTGCTGTGCACGTGCGCGCTTGGCGATTCGAAATTGCCAGCGCGCTTCGCGAGGTTTCGCAGAAATCGCACCTTTTTTTTTGTTTGTCCCGTTTCGTCCGCGCGCGTAAGAAATTGTGCCGCTGTTGTGCGTGGCAGTTTTGATTTATTGACCGAAACTGGGGAACGGTATTTATCGATCGAAATGTGGTGGTTAGTTCGGAAAAGCAAAGTTTTGTAATTATATTAACCCTTTGCCTGCGGAGCGCTCCAAAATGAAACGTTCATTGCCGCGTAACGAGCCACGGTGTGCGACCGTACTATCTATGTCGAGCAAACAGTTTTTATTTGGAAAGCGTATAATAACGGCGCGTTGACGGCAGACTTGACGGCTCGTTATTTCAATTGCTTCAGAGGTCAATTTATAGGGGAACTATAGGCGCTGTTCGCAGGCGGAGGGTTAAACAATGCTTTACATTGTATTAACATACTTGAGTGCGAGGAAGCCTTGGAAGTTTGGGCGCACACCGTGCTCTCATTTTTTAATTTCAAAGTCAATATTAATAAATAATTTTCAGTGCCAATTTGAATTTCCTAATAACCTACTTTACAACTACCATTCGAATTTTTCTTCATTCCCCAGGTTCTTTTCTTATTTCTTTCAGTATTAGTTTCTTTTCTAATACTGAACGGATTGTTTTTCAAATCGGTCTCGACTAGTGCAGAAACCGACCACATGCTTCCACGTTCTTGAATTTCACTGGTATTCTATTTTGTTCTTTTTTTTTTTTTGTGACTTTTCCTCGATTGCTTTTGTGCTCGGCAATCGATTTCCAGTTTGACCGGCCAGTAGGGAAACGTTTCAACACCTTGTTATTAATGAAATACCTTGCCCGGTGTAAGAAGCTGTTGACAGTACAGTAATGTCTCGATTAGTGTACCTCACTCGGACCGAGTGTGAACACTAATCGTGTACAGGACACGATTCTCGAGCGAGTTTGGGTCCCCTTCGATGTTGTGGCATCCGAGATACGGGGCAGCGTTCCAGGAAAAAAGCAAATTTAAATACCCGCGTACGTGAGAAAACATAACCGCGATCAAAATATAATATTAAAACTTGTTCATTTTTGGTCCGTTTTAAATTAAATTATACCAACGTGTTACAATCTCACTATTAATTACCTTATTGCGGTTAACTAATATACACATATTCTAGTTGCTATTGAAAATAATAATGAAGGAGAATGAAATTCTTAATACCACGATAAGTAAAAATGATCGAAATCATATTGTGTTTGGTGTCATTTTAATCAGGAGATTGGAACGAACATTTTGGGAAAATTTTATTTTTAAAACGGGCCAAAAAATGAACAAGCTTTAATTTGTAATCTCGTTTGCATCAGTGTTGACTCTCGCCGACATTCGATCTGGGTTCAGATTACATGCTCGCTGCTTTACGCTTCGCTGGTTCCAGGGGGACCACCCCAAGTAGTGGGGATAGAAATGAACACTAATCGTAGACACAATTTAGAACACTATTCGAGACCTTACTGTATACATATTTGTCGAATCGAACTGATGGAATATTTAAATGATGACGGGCCCGCTACTATGCACTATGTAAGCCCCGACGAATACTTAACACGACCGCTTCTGGCGTCAAAGGATTGTGCTGTAGAATTTAGGTCGATTTTCATAGCGCGTTACAGCGTTTGCGGAATTGATGAAATTGCACAACGATTTGGATGGCACGATTTTGTCGAACTGCATAGTCGAATATTTGTCGAGTCTAATATACATAGAGACAGGTGTATATGCAGCTCAGCTTTGTTTTGTCAAGTGCAATCGTACCCATATTTTCTAATGCACTAATCGCTGCCAATAGACGTCCTCCACAAATAAATTATTAATCTATGTAGGTTGACAAATTGTTATTTTGGGAGGTATTTTAATTTGAATATTTCTAAAAAGAATCATTATCCTCTTACTAATGTTACTTTTGCGATATATATACAGTAATCCCTCGGACAATTTTCTTTTTACTCTGGACACATTTATTTCAAATTAATTTGGTCTATGACTAGAAACAAATGCATTCTTGCCTTCTTCTCCAAACAGTTTGATATCTGTTTGAACTCGATGTAGGCATGTAGTTTCTCGATGCACACGGTAACTGTGTGGTCGCAAGAACCGAACATATCGACGACCAACGTTAATTGGCAAGCTTTAATGATCTGGTTACGTGTCGACCAGATGACGAAAGGCTTCCAAACTTGCCATAAAATAGTCCCTAAAAAGTAAATTTACAAATTTATACGCTTTCTTCACTCCTATCGTCCGGGAAAGAAAAACCGGCAGCGATCACCGGAAACAGTTAGAATTCGTCAGAGTAGGAAGAAATATGAATTAGTGAAAATACGAAATACATATATGTATACATAAATAATATGTGTAATGTAGTGTAATTATATAATATGCATATATGTACTTATGTGTACATTCCTGTATATGCATCTACTAAATTTAGGAAATATATACAGATGTATATGCACTTCAGTTCTTATGTGTGTGATTGGGGGAGGGGGCTACGAAACTAGGCGAATTTCACTCTACGCGGTCGGTTGTTCGAGAGCTACTGGGTATATATATATTAGTAATAAAAAATATATATACTTTTAAATTTATAAAGAATGTCGAGTTGCATCGGTTAATTCATTAAAAAATATATGGTCCCACGTGATAAAAAACAAAGTTGATCTTCACAGGCCATTTGCACGTTCACGTACAGAGAAATTAATAGCATCAGAATTTTGAATGAAAATATTTTCCGCAAGGTTAATACATGTATGCAGTACTCGTTTTACCGTACTGTATTAATTTGTATTATTTTTGTGCTTTCAATTAATATCTGTGGATTCGCATTAAACAAAATAAACATATAATACAAATGAAACCATTTTGAAGCTACAATTATTGTTTTTGAATTACAGTGCTTTTTTCGTGCCCCAAATCTGTACTGTTTTTTAAAATAATTGCATATGAAAAATGTAAGTTTCGAAAGTATATTCGAGTTAAAAATTCGTTAACCGCTAATTACATTCCTTATTCTACTTTACATCTGTTCACGGTAGTAAGTTTGCCTATTAATTATTTCGAAAATCAATTTCTGGAACATCCAAATTTTCCTCGATCGTATCATTTTGTTTTGCTACAAATGCCAAGGACAGAGTACTTTGATACTTATTAAAATCAAAAAGTATAATATGTACGCTGAAAATGCACTTTGTTATTGTTATTAAACTTTAAACTTTATAATCAATATATAAAATACAAAATGTGTTGAAATGAAAGGCGAAATCTAGACAATTAACCGCTGATAAGTTAATTAAACAATACTGGAATATCCGCAACTAATTGCAGATACCTCCGTCGTGTAACAAAAAACGGATCGAACTTTTTTCTCGACCAAATATTATTCTAATTTTTTCTCAATATAACATAAATTTATCTATCACTGTTTACATCGAACTGAATCGATGTTCCGTTTCCTACATTAAACGTAGTTATCCAACGATACTCCAAGGTTGGACATCATATGCGTATAACAAATCTTTCTATACATGTACGTAAGTACGTATGCCGGTGGTTATGGAAGCGGCCTAAGTCACATATTTGTTGTTTCGAAATATGTATTTAGAGTTTTGAAAATAAATATTAACTGAGTAATACATAACAATATACTATTAAATTAATTTAACGGTACAATGTTCGACCGTTTTGTAAAAATTGGTGCCGCATTGTATAATGAAATCGAACACGAATGAAATCGAAATCGAACACAAAATTAGCGATAATATCATCTTTCATATTTTCGACTTATATGCTACGCGTGTGTTGAAAGAGAATATACGTAACAATTGCTACACTTGTTTCTCGTACGCTCGCATTTTAACCCTCCGACAGCGGTGACTCGGGCAGCGAACGTGGAGTCATTTTGCCTCACACCGATATTGTACTAACCGGGGACGTTAATTAGCATAACGTTAAGCGTCCGCGTCGAGGAAACATTGAACAGCATCACGGTTGCAAGTATATATTACGCATACAAAAACCATAAAAAAAGAAAGAGGAAAACCGTAGGACAATGCCAGAGTTTTAACGCGATTCAACTAGAGTTCTAGTGAACTAGAAACAACCTTCCGCGGCATGAAGCATACGAAGAACATAAAGTTCGGTCTGCACAATATGCGTGTATTGGTTTCCAATATGAATGCACGTGCGCAATCAACTTTTTGCACAGCATTTTTTTGTTTACAGTTGAAAGAGGAATTTCTGCACAGCACTGCGCTAAATTATTAGTTTCTTTTCTACAGTATGTACTTGATGACTTCCTTCGTTCAAGGTGGAAATAAGAAAACTATAGTGTACAATTTTTTTCGTTAATGCATACCTTGTCGCAGAGTTGTTGCTAATAATAATTCGAGCAACAGTTGTGAACCTCTTAGTTAAATAGTACACTTTAATTACATATGTTCGTTTTAGCTATTGATAAGGTTTACGGCATAAGTTATTGATAAGGTAATATTGATTATTGGCTATCTGCCATCAGCCTAGTAAGGAGCAACTAAGTAGACTGAAAGATTGTATGCAAAATATCATTAAAGTGCTTACGATTTTCCTCTCCTCGAGTTATATATATCGTTGAAATTATAAACGCATAGCTACCAACTAATGACCTCCAACCTTTCACTTTTCAAATGATCCAATCATTTTTTACCTTAGGATGTGAAGGTTTTCAATTCCTCTCGTGCATATGATGGCTTTAATACGACCTCATGAATAAGTAGAGTACGTTCAGCCGACAGGGCAGATTAGTTTATTGCTTGGCATTGTCAGCTTTAATATCGATCACTAATGTAAACATCACATTATGCTCGACCGGGAATAATAGTTTCTGACTAGTTTCGCGGTACATACTTGTATATTGAAAGCAATTTTCAAAGTCTTTATTTAATTAACTTCAAAATCTTCTGGACGTCATTCCGTAGAACGGAGCATGCGTCGATCGAATTCTAGAACTTTTTACTACACGACAACGGTGTGTCGAAAAGTGCCCAGAAATTAAGGAAACACGATACGTCAGAATAGAGCAACAAGCGTGCAACAAATGTTCCACATAATCAAATTTTTCAGGAGTTGCAATGGAGCGAATTTTCCTAGACACTTGAAACGGCCACCCGCCTTTATGAATTAGAAAACCGTCCGTTACACGCGAGTCAATGCTGAAACGTCGCGGCGACCAGCTCGCGTAAGAACCAGCCTCCATTCCATTGCCGAAAGCTCGAAAAGAAACGACACTCGCAGGAATCTAATTACGCACGTATTACACAAACTACCGTGCCGAGAAATAATCGCGCGTGTACACACTGAAAGCGGGCATGCAGCTCGTATCGAGGATACGTATATTAGCCGGTGTAGTATGTAGCAGAGAGGCAAGCCGAGGTGTATCGAGGTCGACCGGTTCTCCAACAACCGTCAGCCGTTAAGGGACATTGCGACACACGCGCGAGCCACGGTTCTCCCTCGCCCTCTCTCGGTCTCGGGCTCCTTCTCGATCTTCGTCTCTCTTCCCTGTCGTCTTTTGCGCCGCACGATCCGGAGAACTCCGGGAATTGCAAATAAATTGTTATTACCACCGAGCTGCCGCTTGCGCTTGCCCTTTTGCCTCCACCGCGACCCCACCGATTCGAGCATCAAACTTTTTAGTGCGCTCCGTTAACTATGTTTGCGCTCGTGCCCGGATTACGGATGATCTTTCACCGCCGGGACCGTAGAATTACGATTGCTCGATTGTGCGTCGATTTTGGAGGCGAAATCGCTTCATCGGGGAGATCTGTGATCTGGTGTCGTTAATTGTCCAAGCGGTCGTCTCGATGACGGGGCGATGTCGCGTGTAGACATTGTATTCGTTGAAGGAGAAGTTCTGACGGGGATAGAAGGGGGGTGGAGTGATTAGGTTATCGTAACGGGGTAACGCGACCTATGCGGTGGTGGTACAACACGGTGATTAGGAATCGTTTTTGGGGCGCTTCGTCGAAGATGTGGAAGAATGGTAGCGTTAAGTATGGATTCGAGGGAGGGGACGACTCAATTTACTGTTGACAGCGTTTCGTTGATGGGACGTTTGAGTTACTCGATGGTGCAAAGACGTCGCGTCGATTGGTCATTTTTGTTCTCCGAATCCTTGAATGACGATGCCCCGGAATGGTTGTTACGTTGTTAAATGAAAATTACGTGGGAAGTGGGCTTGCTTTGATCGAGTGGCAATAAGATTCTGTTACCTGAACTTTCCACGGTTTCAGAAACTTTACGGTGAGATGTTGACTAATCGTAATCGTGCCATGAAATAGAAGGGAGAAAAGCTAAGTGAATGCGAGTGAAAGAAAAATTGAGAAGCGAAAAGAATTGTCCAAACGAGACTTATTTCTTTACTCGGTCTAATCCTGTGTTTAACATTCCGTTGATATGAACGTTCGACAAATTTCGCCTGGTTTCTGGAAACAACTTTTCCATCACGATTATCACGATTGTGTCGCCGTGAGTCGTTCGACATGGCTACAGCAAAAGTCCCTTAGTAACAAATCAGTTTAATTAAATCAGTATTCATGTCTGAACCCTCGCGTCTACCACGACAACGACATAGGATTCGTCGTTAATCAGCTGAGCACAGGCAGCGGCCAACATATCGCTCAAGCAATACCGCAACAACTAATTTTCTTCTTCGAAACTCTTCTCTGCCAAACTGTCAGGCCGCTGGCTTGCACGATCTGTCGACTATTTTAACGCCTGCTTTCGAGACGACGTAACAGCCATCGCGGTCAGCAATATGTAGGACCATTTTTCCTACGCCAATCGTGCCAGCAATCGTCGCTACGTTTGGCCGATCATTTTTACTGTCAATTTTTGCTCCCCTTTTCTTCGAGATAAACGTCACGAGATGTCAGCGCGCTGCGTCTGCACGCTTTCGCGAAATACGTAATCGGGCTCGTATTGATCTCGATACCCATATGTTATCCGACGAGACAGCCCGGGCAATTAGCCTGCTAGACAATTAACCGTGCCCACCTCGTGCGTTAAAAAACACCGAAGACAACCGAGGAAGGATTTGACAGAGTGATATATATTTTCCTTGGCGTACGCCGCGACTTTTACACGCTCCAACCGGCAGCTCGAAAATCCTCTCCGTTTCTCGCCCACCCCTTCGAACCCTTCGCTTACTTGGACAGTGTTATTTATGCGGCGTTGGATTTCCTTTCTTCCGTTTCGCGTGCCTTCCGGGCTACTTTGCGAGCGTGCCTAGTAGCGACGATAGTTTTTGTTTCAGGAGGCGATTTTGCTTCGCCACAGTGATTTGTCGTGATAGAATTTGGCTTAAGAATTCTCCCTTTCTTTTTCGTTTTACGATTTAAAAAGTGCTGCACTATTTCAGGTGTCGATAGTAGTTTACGTTACCTCGCTGAGGCATGCGATGAAAATTTCACATCCTCAGAGTTGTTTATTTGTGCTGGGGATTTCTATGAATATTTTCGCAGTGTTCACTCGCGGTCTGTGCGATTACGTTTTACTGTTAGTAGCTGGCTGGCGCATTTACTCTGTTGTTAAACTGATAAGAAGAGGTGCAAATCCACACGAGTGTCTTCTGCGTTATTTATAATTATTATCTCATACAGTCGATAATGCGGTCTTCGCTAGCCGATTTATTTTTGCAAGCATAGAATTGTTCGCACATGAATGCAATAAATGCATTTATGTTTATGGGACATTACGCAAGTAAAGTTAAACTATCGTGGCAGCAACTTTATTTGACAAAGATAGGGTTTTGTTTCTGTAGCACCAACATACCGACGATGTGAAATTCATTGAAAGATAAATAATGAAACTATTGATGGGTAACTGTTTTTATCGCGTCCAATGGCAGTCTTCTTTCCGTTCGTCCTTTAGAAGCTGAAATTACGCATTGAAAAGAGTAAAACTGGGATGCAAATTGTGATAACAATTAGCGGAATTATTAAGAACAGCAAAATAATCAGACGCTTTTAAACTGTAGAAAATCAGGACACTTTTGATAAAGTACGATGTGAAAATTGTGGTTGCTGCGTCACTGCGAATCACGCAGATCTACGTAAAATTTATATATGTAAATATATGTAAAACTTATTCAAATCAAATTAACCGTTTCTAGGTACATGTACGTATTCAAAGCACGAATGATATACAATAAGTGACAAGTAATTAGAAGTTTTGTTTGTCATTAGTATCCTGCGTATTTTAAATGAAGAAAAATAATGAATCCTGCTAAGTAACGATTGCAATTAATCTCTCGTGTGTTTCATTATACTTCCCTATCACTGGTACATTTGACTGCGACAGAATCGACAAGAAACGATTAATAAAGCTGGAATGCGTTTTAATTTCTGGAAACACGTAATGGAGTATTGTTTTAGCAATTGCAAGGAGACGTAATAAGCTTAGTATCGCATCATAATTTTCCCACTTAAATAATACTTCTTCAAGCTGGTAGAAAAATTAGTCGGATCTCTCTTACTTTGGGACTTAGAAAGGGAAAAAATGTATCGAAGACACAGAGCAAGAACTCTGACTATCATCTGTTTATTCAAAGATTAAATCAAATCGACTGAAAAAATGGGACAAACTCTCTGCTCAACCCAATATTAACTGCACAGAAATTGGTTCATGGTTTAAGCTGCGTGATAAATTAGTAATTATCGTTCCGCAACTAAGCCGTAATCAGCATTACTGTCAAATTTCCAGTTGCACTAGACAAGCCGCAATAGCCGCGATAGACTTAATACGATACATTATAACAATTGCATCGAATCGACGAATTTAATTGCGACACGACATCGCGTCGTTAGCTTTGAAATCAATATTCCTCGCAGAAACGAAAGAAATTACATTTGCAAGCGAGTTCGGGTGCCATATTGATTATGAATAATTGTAATTAGCTGCGTTCTGTTAACTGGAATGCATCCTGACGCATTAGCGTTTTGTTCTAAGCGCAGCGAAAAAGAATTGTACTGTACTTCGGGTAACGTTGATAGGGAAAGCGTAGATTTTGTAGCGAAAGAAAGAAGATCGTTCGAACGAAATTTCTAATGTATAATACAATTCGATACGAAAATTTTTCAAGCGTGAAATATGTAACGAGAGCTATTGAAGTTTTACAACCTATCTTTGTAATTCAAGAAGGGAATGTGAATATTAACTGGATATCATATTCCATCACACATAGGACATGAATCCCTTGCGTCAATGCTAGAAAATTGATTTAAACTGCATAATTAAAATGTTCGGGGTATTTATTCGGGACGAAAACGACGAATTTACTTCGATTACGAAAGTTACGTCTGTTGCAAGGAGGGGCACTCGTGGAACAGATTTCATCTATTTGTACTCGAAAGCTGAATCGGTCCAAAAATAAAATCACCATCATGGTAGATGCACAGTGAGGTAATCAAATAGCGACTGTGTGTTTCCCCGGGTGTAATGCCCGCCACATGCCACGAATTTTATATCACAATATATATTTTTCAATGGTAAACATAGAAATATTTATCCTTTATTTCTCGTAGTGCCTACTATGATTTCTTAACTCGAAATGTAGACATTTATTTCTTGCTCAATATTTTTGCTCAAGGTACTAACGGGAGAGTGAGTTTCTTTTACTGACATGACAGCCTTTTATTTGCCCAAATATATTTAGTGTACATTGTATATCCTGATAATGTATGCTCTGCTCGCGAGAGCTGTACGAAGCATATGGTTTAACGTCTCGTGGTTACAAGAATAATAATAATGAATGACAGCGTAACGAATAATTTGTGTACGCGTAATTGGAGGTCTCAGACACCACTGAGTGCGAGCCCAACTGTACCTGAACATGAGTTACGTAGTTCAAAAAACTCTTTAAAAGATTGTCGACTTGTCTTCCAACGAAACCCTGTCCGTCCTAAGAAGTTTCAACGGTTAAATCATCGACGGTAACCAAGGTTAATTTACCCTCCGGCTCGCCGTTCATCCGAACCCAGGAACTGGCACGAATATCGCGTAAAATCACCCGTGATCGTCACTTGCCCGTCCGTACACAGCGTCCGATGGTGTGAACCGATAAAGAGAAGAAAAAAAAAAGGGTTGCCATGGATCGAGACAGGGGACAACCGCATCGACCGCCTGGGTATCGGTATAATTTTGTAATCAAACAACCCGGTGGACGCTGTTTATGGCTCGAAACAGGAGGCTGACGTTGGCTGACGTCGCCAATGCCCGGCACACACGACTCCATGGAAAATCCGGTCGAACCGGCCGGGCAAAGAGAGGGACGTGTGCTGCGTGTCGGGGCTTGGTACTTCTCTGTCGAGATCAAAGGCAGGCGAATCGTGACAAAGAGAGCAACCGTTCGACTGGTCGGTACGAAAGACGGGCAGGGAAGAGTCGATCTTTGCCCTTCCTCTTTTGCCTGAAATCGCACGAAGGTGTACATGCATGTATATACTATATACCGATGATCGTTAGGGCGATCGAGCATCGTGACGACAAAAAGGGAAAGTCGTTTTGTTTGCCGAGTCTGTTAATGGCCGTCTTCGAGCCAGTTCGTAATTGGCGCGTCCACACACGTTCCCCGTTGCTCTCGGTGTTTCTTTCTTTCCTTCGCCTCTATCCGTATCGTTCGCGGTTTCTCCCTCTCGCTTCTTCGTACCTTGCCCCCGCCATCGTTGCACTTGTCACACTCGGTTCCTTTCGAGTCGTTGCACCTCAGGAGGAGACCCTTTTTCCTTCCTACCGGGACGACTTTCGTGGCCGCGATGATCGTTCGCGCCGCCTCCGTTTGCACAGTCACTTACTCCTCGTGAATACTTCAGCGGAAACTGTCTGCGAACGCGCCGCGAGGAAATCGTGGCCAGTTTCTTCTCGCGCTACTTGATTTGTTGTCGGTGGTGCGCTTTGAGGCTCGAGCGAATACTCGCGGTGATCTCCTTCCTTAAATGGGGTGCGTAGGATTTGTAACTTTTAATCGTTGCTTGATCTATTTTTTTCTTTTCCTTTTTTTTCCCCCCGATCGGCATCGATATTTTCTTGCCACGGTTTTGCATCCGTTACTGGACGAGGGCCTGAAATTCATGTCGAGTAGGAGATCGCGCCCCGAGAATGATCGGGCGATGTGAAAATTCGAATTGGAAGTATGCGCGATAAACGAGAAAAATATTGTTCAGGTTTATTTGAATTAGAATGATTGAAATGAATGCAGATCGTCGAGTATGGTATGTGCATGTGTAAGTATGTAAGTACCGTGTCGTCGTTCAATTTGGAGCATTCAATACGCATTCTGCCGCAGCCCTATGAATATTTAATCGAGCCGTCGGGTGTTTTAATTTATTCAAATTACATTTGAGTCATGAACCATGTGCCTGTTCGGTATTTAGGTAGGAATAGGTATTGCTCGGAGATAAGTGTTCTCCGGTGAAACATTTCTTCGTTGGAGAACTCGGTTGAATGATAATTATTCATTAGATAGGAGTTGAATAATTTGTCGCGGCGCTTGTGCAGCTTGGAATATTCCGCGGATATATGTAGAAATCTTTTTAAGTATGTTGTGCAGGGTGACCTATGACCGATCGCCAAGGTATTTCGGATATTTCGGAGAGTTGGAGAAAAACGTGTTTAAAAAAAACGTTAATTGATATCAACGAACGAATTTGTCGACGCCAACAAATTTGAGTAACTTTGAACGGGGTGATATCTAGTCGATACGAAGCAGCTATGATCTTCAAACATTAATAAGTCTTGCAACAAGGGGTAATGACGCATAAGCAACCAGCTAATGCAGCAAAGAATTTATTTACTTATTTATTTATTCTATTTGACGGGTAGCAACCCTTTATGTACAATGTAATACCTTTGTTTATGTTGTATTAATCAGTCTTAATGTCTAAAATTTATTCCGGCACCGATGAAATTCGTTTCTGGAAAAGGGAGTATTAATCGATTAGAGCATATCTTTTCTCGTCAACAATAGTAGCTTCCGCTGCTTTCGTTGGTCGACTAAAAGTACTCGACGCGAAAAGTATCGCTGGAAACAAGACGAAGGATGCCAATTGTAAGGCTTCAGGAAGGATTCCAAGTAATTACGGTTTACTAAAGAAAAAAAGAGAGAAACTGAGCAGGAAGAAAATCTGAAATGCAGGCATTGACCGTTCGTTGGTTTAATGCAAACGGGCATTTCATCAGTTTGTTCGGAGAAAAAGCGCAGATATGCGTTCCACGCATCCGGGCAAGGTGCTATTAGCTATTTGCGGTTTAGTGGTTTCGTAATAGGCACGATATCCTAAGGACAAAGATCCTTGCGTCCACTTCCTCATTATTGCGGTGAATCAACAGGCCACGTATCGTCGTGTCTGCGTTATAAACTGGTTCGCCTTCTTTCACAATGCTCTTCCTATAGAATTTTTATTGGATAAACGTGTACTCTTCCGTTTCCTCCTTGCGAATGTTTTCCCTTATCTTATTATAGTTTGAACGATTTCAATACGTTTCAGTGTTATTGAAAACAGAGTCGTTGTCGTTGGAAACAAACGCTCCAGCTCAGATTCAGATTTAATATTGCAAAATCAGAGAAAGAAAAGAAATGCGCGTAGAGTAACTTAGTAGATACTGATCGAGGTACGTAAGCTTGGAACCTAAGCTCGTTTCCACCTCTGCCGGTGTGACAACAGTGACGAATGAATACATAGTGTGCAATTTTGTCCATTTCATAAAATCGCATACGAATCCAGGTGAAGTGTCTCTTTAATCAACATGTACTTCGTAAAGAAATTCACTGCTCCATGAAAAAGCGCCCTGCATCTTCGTAACGAAATAAGTCACTTACGTAATAGGTTCTATAATTTATCCCTTTAACGCGCTGAAAGTTTCCCATACATTGCAGGAAATAACTGTACTCTCTAATACACCCAACTCGTCTATAAAATCCACCCATTTATTGGGCTCGACGATACAACCGTTCCTCCACCGTGCGTCCATGTAAAATCCAATCGCGGCACCAGTAATTAACGAAAATTAAACGGACAGCGAGCCTGAACGTAAGCCAAAGTATTTAACTCGACGCAGCCCGGTTCGCGACTATTCGAGGTTTCAAACGATCAAGAAACTGGTCCCGCTGGTTCGCGTCGATTTTACGCAAGTTCAGCTAAGCGAGCCAGCGATATTCCTGGCTTTTCGCGAGCGTCGCTCAGGCGAGTCGGATCCCTTTCCGCGTATGAATCATCATTACGTTTCTACGAACCCACGGTACATTACAAATTACATTTCCTCGCGGCCGACAGGCTTGAAAAGCAGCCACTCGAAATCTGGTCTGCACGCGGAGGAAAAGGAAAGGGTCGAATTATCCTGTCGGAAGAACGCTCGCGGCTCGTCATTTTGCTCCGCGTACCGTGTCCCTCCTCTGCCTTTTCTTCTACCTCTCCGCGGCCCCATGCGTGCATCTCTCGCCACCTGTGAACGAGGTTCAATGAATCGTGGCCGCGTTATTTCGTGTTACGCAACCGAGCCTTTGGATCGATGGAACGCCTCCGAGTGATAATCTTTCGTCTCGTTGGCGTTCGTGCGGCTTGATCGGCGATGTACGTGAACGCGACTCGAACGAACGAGATTGCTAATGTCGCTAGATCGCTGTGCGGTAAGTTGTCGCAAAGTATCGGCGTGCAGTTGAACGCGATTGGGGTGTGCAATTGCGAGTGTCGAGCGAGGGATTACGAACGAAATCGGAAGGGATTTGTCGAACGAATATATTCGATATGTCAATATGTCAAATCATAGTTGTCTTCCCGAATTTTTCCAATCCGATTTTGAAGAAATTAAACGCTGTCCTAATTCGACTAATATTTTCAATCCGCGGACTTGCGCCGTTTTCCACAGCACACATCGAACTACGTTATACTTTGACCGGTCGCGCTATGAAAGGATTAAACTAAATATCACGGAACACCGTTTCGCGATAGAGCGGTCTCTATACAAATATTTAATCCTTTGCGAATTTGTTGAAAGGGAACGAAATCAAACCTAATTGTTCAAACAATGCACCCATGCTTTTGACCAAGCGCGTTTCGCTATACAAGCACGCAAATAAACGCCAGGAACGTGCATGTACGAACGGGAGCATCAAGCGAATGCGCGAGGCTCGTAGAATTTCGCGTGGCACGATGATTTCCGTGTGGTGCGTGCAATTTTTCAACGCAAATCCTGTTTGGGGAAAAAAGGAGAAAAAAAAATAATTCGTCTCGCGCGTGGACGCACTAGACGGCAACCAGTTTTGACGGCAGATAAGAAATTACAGTATAATCGACCGGGCTTTCCACTCTTACCTAATTACACAGCCAGATTAATTAGCGTGATTGTAATTAGCGGCTACAAATTGTACCCGCGTGTATCGCTCGATCAAAAGGGCCCGCGTGGATTGAATCTTTTACGCTTCGCCTATCTTGTTGCTACCGAAGGTCGATTGTCTACATTCTGCAGAGTGTGGGAAAAAAAAGAAGAAATTCTGAGCGTTTCGATGAACGTAAAACTATGGAAATAAAAGCAGCCAAGTATATTTCTTAGATTTCCGCCTTATGGCGCAGATATTTTTTAGTTGGTTAGAACGGTGTGAAATTAATAGCGCATATCGATAGGCCATGTGCAATAAATTATTATTATTATCTGTCGTCGATTGTAATAAATATGCCAAGGGTACAGACACTGCGTTATGAAATATACGAAGTATGCAATAATAAATTGAATTGATATATTGTACGTACGTATGTTATTTCCCTCGTTGCATGGCAGTTATGAAATGTGAACAACAATTTTCCTTGTGGTACTTCCAAGTCCAATAAACTATAAGTCTCATATTAGAAAAGGAAATTTAAAGAGAAGTTCTGTGTACTTTCACCTGTCGCATTATCTATGAATTAATCAGAGTTGCGACGTTAGTTGTCGGATGCCGTTCAGTGTATTTACTTTGAACAGTTATTTCTGTGGTTATGGTTGGTCCACCATATGTTAAGTATATTAGTAAATAATTCCGTATTTCGTCCTATCAATGTTTTCCCTTGGCGGTAACGCGTTCTGAAACGTTTTATTCGTTCTAACCAGTAATCAGCCTAGTTGCATATTTAAATATTATTTTTTTATCATCGACATCCAACAATTAAGCGAGGACGTGACAGTGCTACGCTGTGCATGTGTATGCCTCTGCCAACTTTCCTCTAATGTTCATCTCTGCCCGTTCATCTCTGCTCGCGCTAATATTTTCTTCACGATCTGCCCACGATATTTTCGTCGGGGCTCAAAGTGTCTTTATCGCCTGCGACAAACCCGAAAAGAAGAGTGCTTCTCGGAGTGCGTATGTATTTAATGGACGCTCGTGGTACCCGCGACGTGGAAAGGGGAGGGTGACAGGGAGTGAAGAAGAAAGAACCGAGAGCACGAGAAGGAGAGGCTGGAATATTAATAGAAGATTTCTGTCTTGACTAATTTACCGTTTCCGTTAGCTCGATACGGACCCCGCGGCTATTCCTCTGACGTTTTCCATGTTTTAGGCGGTTCCGTTTTCACGCGTTTTCCAAGGATTCGCTTGAATCCCCGACTCGCGGTGCAATTGCGATTGAACTGGTTGAAAAGTGAATCCGAAAATATTTGCGCAAATTTACCGAACTGCGCTATCGTTTGTACTTTTGCTATGAGAAAAACGAAGTCTTCTAGCGTCGAGTTACACGGCCCACTTTTTAACTTTTATCATCTGTAGCCAAAGTTAAGTGTACCATGGAATACGTATGGGCAGAAGGCTAACGTGGGCAAATCATGTGAAACCAAGAGGTAAGTGCTCGATCTCAGGCTACACCAAATGTGCTAACTTAGTGGCAGGAATCACAACTGTTAAAAATACAACAAACTAAGATTTTATAAAGTCTTCCTGAAGTCAATGTGGGATTGTGGGATACAGCTATGGGGACCATTCACAGAGATTTGAAATGGTCAAAAATTAAGGAAGAAATCCAGCTTGAATAAGAATCCAATAATTTCAATAGTGAAAAGATTTAAGCCATCAGGATTTGACTAGAACAGCCAAATTCTAAGAATACAAAATCCAGGGAATGAACGCTGAATTGCAAATTACTGCTTTGCTCGATCTTGGTTACAGACAAATAATTTATTGTTATTTTAATAACAGATTGTAATTTAAAAATGCTTATCAAAGAAAAACTTTCATTTCTCGTAACTAGCTGGTTGGAATTATTGCTCATTATCGAATCTTTTACTCTCGAATTAACCGTGACAGCTGGCAAAATACAATAGTAAATTGGAAAGTAATCGCGCAAGTTAATATTTATAGTTTTTATCGCTAATGAGGTTGCTGGGATGATTTCTTAATCCTGTTTCAATCAAGCGGAGATGTTGTCTAGCCATTCTGATCCACAATATTATGGGCGAAATATCTGATACGCTTGGCAGCCAGTGTTAAGCCCCATTGCACATGGGGCGCATTGGAAGTTCTGTTACGTTACAATTGCTTGTCTGAACGAGAAAAAATGTGTTTGAGAGGGAGGAGTAAGTATTGCAAATTCAGAATCACGCGAGCATGTTCCCTTTAATTAACGAGGAATGTAATGCGAAAGATGAATGCAAATCCAGCACAATTGCAAGGACTGTTAATTTTTTGCAATTAAGCAGTGCAACGTGGTCTTTTTGTCCTTGTATTAAGCGTTTATCGGAAATTCCAAATACATATCGCGCAGCACAGAATGTTGCTGAGCGTTATTCAGACACGATATTGTAACGCGAAGAATTTTATTATCATTTTACGCGCAACAAATTACGATTACACAATAATTGGAATTCACGTGCGTTCACTGTTTTATCTTCTCGGGATTAGTGGATATTTTACATATGAGATGGCCGATAAGGCTATTTATTAAATAGTTCAACGCAAATTTGCTGCCGGCGACAGCCGGATTCATATAAGTTCAGAATCCTTTGAATTTTTTAGTTCCGATGACCAGAATGTGTTGAATCATGGTTACCAACTAAACCATTTTTTCGACATCTACTTCTGTGCGCTGTAACGTAATGTTTGTTTCATATTTTTAATATAAAAAAATGTTACATTACAGTTCAAGGTGTAGTAAAAACACAGTAAAATCTTCAGTATTAAAAATCTTTTCCCAATGCCTTGTAAAAAAAATTCGCAAAAATAGTGGAAAAAATCGTGTGTCACGCTAGAATACCACCTTAAAAAAAACAAGTTGAAAAGAAGATTATTCTTTTCCTTAAAAATTATTCCACGTGGGTGTAATTTAAATCTGTGAATCACAGAGAAATTTCTCCTTTGTTGACTTAGACCGCCTTTATAATCACCGGTATAAAATATACCATTTTCTTAATAAGTACCGACGTCAAGGATTGGAAGCAAACTGCAAATCGTGTATCGATTATCAAAGGTTGACGGCTTATTTAAAATTTAAAAGGTTCGGGGCAATTCGCAAATCTCTTCGCGAGCGAAAAAAAAGAAACGAATGACGTCGTCCTATTTGGCCGGGTAATTGTCCGTCGCATTATTCAAATGGTCCGCGTATGCACCGTGGCGGTGTTTACACGCGTTTGCGCACACGCGCTTATGCACGACGTAACGCGCGTAGAGATGCACCATGAATCGTGAGTAATGCATACGCATTGGCGTGGCGAGCAGCTGGGTGATGCAAATATTACGACAATGCTTTCCGTTCCTGAATGTTTTCACGAATCGTACGAACGACGGAATTGTACAAACTGTATTTCATTGAGAATAATCTTGGGTTGATGTATTCGAAGTTTTGCAGTTGGAAAGAATGTAACGGCAAGCAGACTATTTAATCTTTTTACAGAAATTAAGGCAATCGCGGCAAACGTGCCCTTTCGACCTTTACGAATATCTGTGCAATTTAAATTATTGTTGATGAGAAAAAGAATGGATTACCTTTATTTTAATTATGAAATCTTTTGATATTTCATTCTATTTATAATAACCGTATAACTATAACACCTAACGCGTTAGAGCAATCTATGTTTATCATGAGTCTTCTCACTTTTCCTTTGTATTTTATATTGTTCAATTCTGGAAAAATTTGACGAGGAAATGTTCGAATTTTTTATCACTTTAACGAAACTTGCGATAAATGAAACCGTACTCGAGTAAAACGTAATGTACTGCAAGCAATGCATATTGCAAGCTAGGTATATTTAAAATTATGTTGGCAATGTAATCGTTTATTCATTGTTCCTTGAACGCCTTTGCTTTTTGCATTGGACAATGTAATGTGAGGCACAGCCACGTTAATATTCAGTTACTATTGAATTCCTATTGTACGTTCAACTATGCTTTTGGAAATTCGTGGAGATTTGTTGCAGCGCTAGCCGGTCATGGAATTTCCTCTACCTCTTTTATTTTTCATTACTTATTACTACTTAGAAGTGAATTATGTATACCGACTATGCAGAAATAAAGGCGGTATTGTAAGACGAACTTCGCGAGAAGTTCATCGAAACCATTGTGAAACACTATAAACGAAAACCTAAAAAATTATACTTCACACGTTATATTGCCAAACGGTATGCGACAAGTTTCACTGTTTCTCCAAATAGTTGTTCGTTTCGTTAATACAAAAATTGTTGAACGGCCGCGTAACAATCATCGCCTGCTCGTATTCATTTTGTCGCTATTAATTTCCACGTACGCAGAATACAAGAAAGTGTAACTCATACCAGCGTTGCCACAATCGAAATACTGAATTGTTCCGGGAATAAAACGTAAGCGAAATTATAATGGAGCAAAACTGCATTGATCATTTTTTGTAGCGGAACATGCGGACCGATAAATGTCGTAGTGGAATGCGGCGGGCATTATTTAAACAGGTATATTACTTTATCTGCTAACCACCGATAACGAGTGGAACGTGCCTCGTTATTGCTCGCACGGCTGTGTGCGTGAAAAGTTCCGCGACAGTTTAACAACACTTGTGTGTGACACACGGTTCGTTTGCTTATCTTGCACGAGCGTTTTCATTCGACCGACCGGACACCCATTTTTTGATTGTGCACGTCCCTCGCATTCTCATAATTGGATGTACGCACGCGAAAACGCGTTATTGTCGCGAGTGCCGAAGAAAATACACGGCTGTGCAAGGTAACGCGAACAAACAGTTCTGGGATATATTTCTCTGCCACCCATAGTGAAATAGATCGAATTGTTACGGTTCAGGTAGATTCCATGCTCGAATTTAATTCATGTCTAATAAATGTATCTCGAGTCGCACAATTATAGATTTGAATAATTTCATCATTTTCACGAGAGCGATGCTATTACTCTCGTGGAATGTTTTAGAAGATTGAATTTTGTACTGCTCGCTCGCTTTATTGAATCTTACGTTTCCTACGATTATGCAATGTGACTGCGATGCTATAGTTACGAAGTCGAAGTATTTTTAAATGCATTGTCCATACGTCGGTAAAGAAATACGGTTATTGATGTAATAAAAACAGCACTTGATTATGACAACAGTGAACTGACTGATTTATGAACAATAGGACACAGTGTATGAATACCAAGGCAGCCGCATTTTTCGAATTTTCCTACAGAAACACGGAACGCTATTAAACACATTCAAATTGTCCACGAAAATAGAGGAGTCGTTATTTAACGACCTTCAAATACAGGACACTCTTAAACATATTTTAGCAAATTTCTATTACATGCGCGATTACCTGGTACACCAAAATTGTTTGCAAATTCTCTTGAAACGCGTCCCATCAAAAGTTTTTCACCTTTACACCGTCTCCACTCTACTCTCATCGCAATTTACGATTGTAAACGACGTCACCTCCAGCTGGAAAATGCGCGAGCAAAATTCCTCGAGCGGAGAACAATCGAATACATTTGGTGAATTCGAAATCATCGTTGACTTGTTCGCACGAGCGGCGAACTTCTATTTTGAAGGTTCTACGTCTGCGCGTCCTTTATCGTACGTTCACCCGTTTTTCGCGCAAAGTAGCGGCCCGGCCAGTGATTTCTAGGCACACGACACCACGCATCTGATAATTCATTATGCGAGAGACGTCATGGTGCACGAACCGAGCATAAAGACGAAGCCACGACGACGCTTTATTTCATTTTACGGCCACCCTTTGGCTTTTGCGACTTTATTGTGAAATTCATTTACCCTTCGCCGCGCACGGCGGAGCCCTTACTGTCGGTTAAAACGAAGAGGAGGCCGCGATAATTGTCGCGGTGTAACATCATTCTATTAACTCTTCTTTATGATCATGCGTGTTTATTAGAGAGAATTTTAATTTCCTGTATAAGATCTTCCATGGATTACTCATCGAATTATACTCTAATATAGTATAAAGAACAGTGCGTAGCACACATTAATGACCTCGTCATTTCTTTTTAGGCATTCATCGTGATTTATCATCGTGATCTTAATATTTCGGCACGTCGATATGTGATAATAATTTCTGGTAAATGTTCTTGAAATACGATCATAGAAATATAATTTATTAGATGTATATTAGATATTTAATATTCCCAAAATCTTCCAGAATGAAAACGGACAAAAGTTATTTTAATAAAGAGATCTCTAGGAAGCCGCAATATTCAAATAAGACCACTAATCTCGCGATTCAACGGAACTGTCATCTCCAATAACCCACGACTACATACCAAAAATATTCAAAGATCTTAACGTTAGACCAGAATCTAACATGACCTTTGTTAAGGCCGGAATCAGCGAACCTAGGTGCTCACATATTTTAAGCTTCAGGAGGCTGGTCTACATTCACCCTAAAGACCTGCATAAAATCCCTGCAACTTTCCAAATTGAATATGAAGACACAAAATACTGGCGTTTCCTATCAACAGACTCACCCATGTACTTTATCTGTGAAAAGGAGCCAACAGTGACCCGCAAACCAAAGCCAATCAACAGAAACACCACACGTTCAAGAACCAACATTCGAAAAACGGAAACCCAAGACCACCGTCTCCCTTCCCAACAGCCTCGGCGCCCCTACTTTCCCTATTACAGAAGAAACAAGGAACTGGTACTAAGGGATTCATATCTATTGCATCTGGAACCAACTAAGACTCCCAAATTGATGAGTTCTCCGATTCGGATACTAACATCGACTCTCTATTCACACTGGAAAACAACAAACCCAGAGACAAGGGTGACGACACCCTCAAATCCAAAGGATTCAAAAAATCAAAAATCTGCTCGTAGTCTACAGTCAAGGAAAACATCGATAAATCTCTGGCATCAGTAAAAGAAAAAATGCTTGACCAGCCCAATAATTTCCCCTTTTTACACTCTGAGAAGCTTCCTCGCTAATACTATTGCAATCCCCTTGGCTTCAGAGATTGCAGACAACTGCACTAATAACAAAACGGACCTAACAAAAATGATGGGGAACCTATCAGAAAGAGGTATTAAAAAACCAATTTACACAGATAATAAAAAAAAGAAGACAAGTCGGGATACCCAAAACTCCCGAATACACATACGAACTAATTAAAACAAAGAATTGATGGCATCCAACCCAATAGTTCAATGAAATATACACGGCTGCTACAGTAGGTTCACAAATATAAAAAGAATCATCCACGAAAAATCCCCGAATGCACTTTGCCTGCAAGAAACATATTTCAGAAACAATCTGTGTACAGAATTAAGAGGATACCAGATATAATGGAAAAACAGAACACCTACAAGACATGCTAGTGGCGGTGTAGCAATATACATGAAAAATACAATCAAGTTCAAACCAATTAGTTCGACCACTAATCTAGAGGCTGTGGCCATAACCTGTTTCATCCCCAAAAGAATATGTATATGTAACCTATACTTACCAAATAGTTACTCATTCACTCTAGAAGAATTATAAGACGTTATATCACGATTACCTAGACCATTTATAATCGTAGGCGACTTTAATAGCCAGAAGACATATGGGGCTTCAAAAGAACCGATCGCAGGGGAAAAATAATAGAAGTAATCCTGAACAACCCTGATGTAACGCTAATCAACACTTCCGACAGCACCCATTTCAATCACGCAACTGCAGAAGTAATTTAACACTCGCATCATCACAGATTGCCGAGAATTTAGAATGGGAAGCTTCAGACTAACTCTATGACAGCGACCACTACCCCATCATGATATACAACCTTGACACAAATAATACCAATATCAATAACACCCCACCAATTTGCAACTTTAAAAAAGCAAATTGGGATAAATTACAGAGCGAAATCGACAGGAAATGAAGGAAAATGTAGACCTCATAGTCAATAATTTCGTCCAACTTATGCTCCAAACTTAAAAGCACCGACACTGCAGTTCCTAAAAGTAAGATCACTCCTACACGACAAGTTCCATGGTGGAACGAAAGACTAATTGATACTAAAAGGGCAAAATCATTCAAGATAGACAGAAAATTGCTGCAGAACTAACCTCAAGATTCGCTGCAAACTCCAGTGACGAAAAGTTCTTTGAAGAATTCCTAAAATACAAAAATAACATCCAAGAACTTTTAAGGACGAGTCGGTTTCCAGTAAGCAAAAAAGAACCAGAGGCAAACAGCATAGGCAGTGAAATCACGATCAAGGAAATTCATCTGACATTAAATAAGTGCAAAAACACAAGCCCTGGCCCCGACAAAATTCCAAATATTCTATTTAAAAAACTCCTCTCAAAAGGAATCGAGTTCTTGTGGAACTTACTAAACATAATATGGTTGGAGGAAGTATTCCCCAAACAAGGGACGGAGACAATCATCATCCCCATACCGAAACTTGGCAAGGGCAAAAACTATAGAGATCAATTGCCCTAAGATGCACTATGTGCATTGTGCTAGAAAAAATCATCAACAAAAGACTAACTGCATACCTGGAAATAAATAATATTTTGTTACCCGAACAAAGTGGCTTCAGACAACCGAGGTTAACCCCGGACTACTTACAACCACTTGTTAGTCTCCCTAGAAGCATATCCCTATGAGGCCTATACAAATAAAGAACATACGATAATAATTAGCTTAAACATAGAAAAAGCATGCGAAATGATATGGAAAGAAAAAGTAATCAACCTGCGAATACAACATAAACTCAAAGGAAAAATTCTGAATTTTATCTATAATTTCATCCACCAAAGGTCCAACCTCGTAAAAGTAAGCGGTTGCCTCTCCCCCTCTCACTGCAATTCAAAACGGAATACCGCAGGGGTCGGTTTTGAGTGTAACGCTATTCGTATTAGCAAACAACGACAACGCTGGGCAAATCGAAAACCCAGTCACAAATGTGCGCTATTCGCCGACGACTTCACCATGTATTTTGCGATAGAGAAAACCCGTCTATTACGCACAATGTCCCACAAGACTCGCTTAACAAAGTATACGAATGATCAGCCACGACCGGTTTCAAATTCCCAAACAACAAATCGGAATTCATAAAAATAACCAAAAAACGCAGAGAATCCTGAATAAATCAAATTCTGTATTAATGAGTTCCCTCTTAAAGAAACACGTGAACTAAATATCCTAGGCTTAATATTTGACAAAAACGTGGCATGGAAGAAGTAGCACATCATAAAAGTAAAAAGCGAATGTTCTAAAAGACTCGACCTTCTGAAGGCAATGGCCGCCAACAATTGGGGAGCCGGCTCTACAGTATTGCTAAAAACATACAAATCAGCCATCCCAGCGAAAATCGACTACGCGAAATTCTTAAACACTATACAAAACACAGGTCTTCGTATCGCCCTAGGAGATATCGCACGAGCCCAATAACTAGTCTCCAAGAGGAAAGTAATACCATGCCCCCAGAACTCGGAAGATGAAACTTGCATGCAACTACATTTGTAAATTAATGGCATGCCCCTTGCAACCCCGTGCGGAAAATACCTACTCCTTAATAACGAAAACAACATATACAACTAAAGTGGAAACTATCATATCTCACTATCAGCTAGGTTCGAAAACATTTTCAAAGATTTAAACACGAAGGTCTCACCAATAATAGAAAGGCTTCCCAACCTCGCACCACAACTAGACATCAAGATGAACACTCCTGTCGAAAACGCATCAGCCACCACAAATATTTACTCCAGCTCCAAGATAGACAATAATTCAATCATCGGAACAACAAGAATTAATAACACCATAACGAACTGTATCCTGCCTAACTTGATATCAAGGAACTACTACTTACAGTATTACGGTACTACTGTCCTTAGAGAACCTTGAAATTAACCCTAACATTTCTTACCTCGTAACAACGGCGGACCATAGCATTATCAATGAAATTTCGAACCCATACAATAATAACACCCTTCGAAACAACCTCCAACAAGAACTCCTCAAACGTAATAATATAAAACCAGACGTACCAAACCCAGATAATGGTTTGGCTTGAACCCCTCCAAAAGAAACTAGCATCAGCGTACAAGAATCACCGATCTCAGTTCAAGACGCCCAGAAACTTTCCTCTAAAATAATCTATAAGAAATGGAACCAATAGTGGCTTAACGGAAAACTCACCAAACTCCATGAAGTAAGAGGAAACATCAACACGAAAAAGCCAGCTCTTTCTCTGCCCAGGAAAAACTAAGTCCTACTAGCAAGACTCAGAATAGGTCACACAAAATTAACACATGACCACTTACTATCAAAAATGGACCCGCCACTATTCAATAGATGCATCGAACAACTACCAATAAAACACATAATGCAGGAATGCCCCTCTACAAGATCGTTACGAGAAACACTAAAACTACCCCCAGACATTGCCATCAGCCTAAATAACGATAAACTCGACGAAAATATAATTAATTTCTTGGAACAAACTGACCTATTAAGAAAAGGGTAAACTACCTATGTCCTTAGGTGAAGCGATCATCATTCTATAATAATTCAGTCTATCTGTCAACAAATTATGTATGCACATATTCCATGTAAAAAGAACCATGTATCGTACAAAATGCAATATACAACAAATGTGGTGGCTAATGGCTTCCACAGGCCGATGCGACCTTAAATAAATAAATTTAAAAAAAAGAAACTTATCTTAAGAACAAACTATTTTTCACTAGCATATAACCTTTGATTAATTTTAATTCTATAATTTCTTTTGTTTCAGGTAAGTACTCTGACATCGCCTGTAACTTATAGAGACCCTGAAATATCCTAATTAAGCGGCGCTGGTAAGTGATATCGCGTCGCATTTTTCGGTACGACGGAAAAAGTAATTTATTTAATTAACAGGATGTATGTTACAATATTCGAATAATTAACGGCAATATACGACTGCAGTCTGAAAAGTTCTTGTCTTAACAATGAAAAGAAATTTTTTTTAACGTGAAATATGTTTTATTTTTCTTCATGTGTCAGACCGAGAACTTTTCAGACTGCCCTCGTAGTTACTAAACGTGCAAACCTTCTTTGAACTGTGTCGATTGATAGTCAATTGTTTAGTTACAACATATCTTATAAAATTTTCCAGTTATTTGTAATTATCTCATTTCTGGAATAAGTTGTAACGGCATTATTAAAAGTTCCAAAAGGGAAATATTTGCCAGGATATCTTTATATCACCCTTACCAACTTCAAGTTGCGTTCAACTCACACTACCCTAAACTTATAGCAATAGTTTCTTCTCCATTATTAACAAAATAATGTTTAGTAGTACCACATGATTATTATTATTTTATCAGGTATTATCAGGTATCAGGAACGGCTTAATATCTCTTTTAAGAAAATAGTGATACCAAGACCTGTTCTCTTCAAAATTTGATTGCAACATACAACACGACTAAGCTATTAAATCTAATTCTCGCCTCTGCAATTTCACTCTTCGAAACTAACAACCTGAATCGGTTTATAGTACACACTCGGCTCTAATATTCAAGCGACGTATGACAATAGATTTCTTTATTGCCTTCGACGGTCACGATTCTTTGCGCACTAGTCCCCTCGTCATTTCTAAAACAGTCTATAATTATTTCTTAACATAATGCATACTTTAATAAATTTGCTTTTTACCTATGTATGGTATCATATGGTCCGATTATAATCACCGCTTCGCCTGCTATTAACGTTCCTTTAAATCGCAAAACACAAGTATGCCTGAATTCGTTGTCCAGCTCGTTCAGGATCCTGCAGGTCCGTAAAATTGTCCGGACTGTTCTTCAATCTGTGTCTGAAAGTCTAAATCGACAGTATCCTCCCTCCCTCCGTCATCCTTCCAGTGATTTATCCGAAAACATTCCAAACTTTCAGTGCCGCCCAAAGCGCGCATCATCCACCTGAGAAACGCATCCCCTGCCTAATCAGCCCTTCCATCCCTTACCCCGCTCTGTCAGTAATGGCTCCCTTCATAAATGTTTGAGCGTGATACAGGGAAGCGCCGTGTGGTGTATGGCGCTTCCTCGCGCAGCCTTCCGTTCCGTATCCACTAACTGAATTAACCGGTCGCCGGTGTACCGTTGCGACGCGACGTGTATATACCGGGTGTACGCGTCTGCACGTACGTTGCGTGAACGCGAATTCGTGTATATCCTGCATATGAGCGCGCGGCCCCCCGGTCGCAATATATTACCATGTGCGATGTCTCGTGCAATTTACGTACGATTATGCAGATGCGCCCGAGGCTCGCCCACGTATTCTGGTCGCGGGATCTGAAACAGCGAGGGAAGGGGTGACGCGAGGTTACGGCCAGGGCAGAAGCGAATGGATACAGGAGGTTGCAGTGGCGTAAAGCTACCGTTCACCTTGCAGGCCGTTGCTGCACTTTGCTGGATACCTTTTTCTGTATTCGACGATGCTGAATTATGTTTTCGGCGAAGTACAGTGCACGAAATAAGTAAATACGCGATTCATTGACGTATCATTCGTATGTTGGATATGATTGCTTGAACTTACTGTGTGACGTCTGTTCATTTTTTTTTTTTTTTAGTTGCTTCTGAATTCATTCCCCTAAGACTTCGAAAATATAGATCGCACTTTTAGCAGCACTGCAATCTCATTAGATTTTGCCATTCAGTTTTGGTAATAACTGCGTTTGTGCATGTACGTATATAGAAATTCCTATGTATGTAGTTGGATCTTTCCTACGGCCGTGTGTAAGTTGGGCAATGTTTATTTAGAGAGAGCGAGAACAAGTCATTCCCATACGATCATCTGACTGGTCACTCTTCCTCGAAACGTAATCAGCGAATGATTTCGTAAAATTGCACTGCAACGTGGTGGATCACCGGCTGGGATGCTTCGGATACGCCGCATTAGGAGAGCAGGCACGAAAATTGCAAAGATATATCGCTTCAAACGCTTCTCCGTTCACCTGCGTCATCGCGATTTAAACAGAGAATTGCATCGAATATTGCGCAAGATTAAAGTAATTTCCAGTAATCTCGTCACTTCTACGCGATTTCATGATCCATTACGTAGTTGTTAGCGAGAGTGACTGGTAAACAGTTTGCGGAGTGCTCGCAATATTCGTCAGGAGTAGCGAATTGTTACGAACACCGAGTTTAAATTGACCCAGGCCGTGAAGCTTGGACGGTACCACGACGGTCCGGGCAATGCGTAACTCTAATCGTGACTCACCTTACAAATTCTTGTACGGACTCCAGAGCCCTTATTCCGTAGATAAATATAAGTGCAAGACTCGGTTTGCGAAGATTCAAGATCGAGGTTGTAAGGCTCGTCTCGGCTGTAGTAAGCGATGGTACTCAAGACCAAAGCTTGACTTGTCTTGAGGGTAGTTGGAATGGAACTGACTCCCTCGTCGAACATACGTGAAAACGTCGACTCGGAAGTAATCTTCTTAAAAAATGACTAATTGCAAATTAATTGCTGCACCCTTTCTTAGTGCCCAAGCCGTGTTTCTAAGAGGAAGGGTTGTGTCTTGAAACGTTGCCATAAATTTGGGAACGCAGCGGAATTTTCGTCAGGGTGTCCAAACTTGACCTGACCAGATCTCTTCTGGGCCCAGCTCTGAGGCCTCTTTGAAAGTCCACATTTATGACGCTCGCAATTGACTGTTGGAGGTCGTGAATAACTCGAAGGCTTGTAGCTTCTGGACTAAAAATATAAAACGATTTCCTCAGAAACAATCTTTTTACTTGCTCGTCATAAAACGTGCTGGAAGGTTTTTTCTTGTGCCGATTGCTAGGCGCCTGTTTGGAAGGTACGGTGTTTATGGATCTGTCGAGTAAGCCGTCGAACAATGCTAGCTGCTTCGATTCGCGAAGCAGCAATGTCGTTAACTGGTCCTCGATAATCCCTTGACTGGGGCCTGACGACCACACGCTCGACGTCTCCTCGTACGGTCGGTTTTAGGACGGAACACAGTTCGATGATGGGAACTCGAAATATGTCTCAACTTTATAAAGTGCTAACATATCGTAGCTTTCATTTATATGCATATCGGTGAACGAGTAACATAGGTTTCCATTTCACCACTGTTTTCATTAATACGTTCCTGCTCGTTTCCATTATATCCTAATGATAGTTTTCTCTGTCATTTCTTTTTCAATTATCAGCGACTGATTGCTCTATTCATTCTTTGATTTATGTTTCCTGATAACGTTGCTAGAAACCTTCCTCCAAATTTTCACCTACAAAGCGATATATACCTCAGGGTCAAGAATCAGAATGCTCGCGAACGAGCACGAGCAACGTTTTTCTTACCCCGACTACCACGCGAACTCGGTGCTCAGTGGTTGTAGGCTTCAACTTAAAAATGGCAAGCATTGCTCAAGCTAATCTAATCTCGCGCGTATTGCGAAACGTTTGAAATATCACAGTTCCTTGTACCCTGTTCGACGCGTTTAAACTGGGCCTAGAAGCTGCAAAAACGAAGCTTCGAGGAGAGTGGTGTCAGGGATCGCAGGTCATCATTTTGACCCCCCAAACTTCTAAATAGAGATGAAAACTTGGAAGGAAATAATGTTGGTGCTGATCAATGGTACCGATACACAATCAGCGAAATAAGTAACGGGTATTTGAGGAAACGTCTCTAGATCGCTCGACCTTTCCGGCGGATCTGACACTCCAGTTCCAAGTATATATTTATATACTCAGTATATAATAGTATATATTTATATACTTGGAACTACGTTCCGTGTACTTGGAAATCAGAACTTGCACCACTCTCGACGCAGGTACATCGCGACGTTCGCCAACGATTTCCGATTGGACTCCGAAATCGCATCTTTCTGCGCACCGCAGTCGAATTTCCCAACAGCCTCTGCCCTTGTTCCCGGGCATCAGGGATCTCATAAATAAATCTGAGAAACCGTGCGTGATTAACTGGCCTCGATAATGCAGGTTGCTGGTACGGGAGAACCGAGCGGGCAGGTCATGGTGTAACTTTTACCAGGTTGGAAACTTCCTTTCGGCGTAGAAATGCGCACCGAAACGCGTTCGCGATAACAGGAAGGTAGCTCGTGGGGAAAATACGAGCGCCAGATAACGCCCTGGCCTGTGTACACGTGTAAGCGTGCAGCCCATTAATCCGAGCGTGTCGCATTGATCTATCATTGTCCTGTATACTACGCTGATATACACATTCTGAGCTTGATACATAATAGTTCGCGAGCGCAGACTACACCGCGACATAAATAGCTGCTGCGGGCACTCGCGATCGCGAACATGGCGTGCGTCTGAAAAGTGGCTGCTTTTGACTGGATGAAATAGTGCAGGGACGAGTGAAGTCGATTCTTTCGATTCAGCATTCAGCGTGGACTCTGTGTATGTTTCTTACGAATGCTTTCTGCCAATTAAGACACCGGTAATGCTTTCGACTCGGTAAGCTGATGCTGCCTGCCCAGCGCGTTAAAGATAATCGCTTACTCGCCACCGTTGGTGTAAAGCTTTTCCTGCGATCAAAATGATCGGCGACTAACTGGATACGCTAATCGTAAGTGTACGCCATTGGCATACAAGAAATGATATAATCAAGTGTAAGACACAGATATTAAAGGAAATCGCTAAATTCGTCTACGGTTATGTAGGATTATTTTTCAGGAGAAATCGTGACTGCCTTTTCTTTCTCGTAAAATCACTTTATTATTAAATGTCTCTTAATCACTCTCTCTCGCAACACAATATATTTTATCCCAACAATGCTCTCGCTACAATTCTCGCTCGACTCCGCTTCAATTCTGTCTCGACTCAACTCAACTCCACACTCAACTCTAACCCTCGCACGCATCATCCGCTGTATATATTCTTTCATGCATTGTCCCTCTCGTTCTATTCATCATTCGCTCTCACTCATTAAGACCCACACCGACACACACACTCTCACCACGTGTCACAGTTCGACCACGGGTCACCATGCATCCTAGACTCCGCGTGCATACCCCGAAACCATCCACTCTATCCTCGAGATAAACGTTCACTCGGTCCGCATTCGACGTTTCGACTAACACTCTTCATTCACACTTCGCGTAATACTCGATACTTTCCTTCACACGATTCATACAAAGCCCTCTCATACCATTTCTACGAATTCTCGCATCCCACAGTTATAGGTATATCTGTTTTTATGCTAATACATGCTGGTATGGGTACAATCAGTCCGCTCTAGTCGATCGTTTCCCAAAGAGTTCCTCGACGTTGCATTCTTGCTCGTCAAGAAGGCCCCGTGACGCAGTGCCTTCGAGGGTCTGTTTTACGACCCCCAAATATTTACGGGCCCACCTCGCCTATCGGCCTCGTGGCGACATTTGCCAGATGAATACGCGAAGCGCTCCAAAGCCTCGGGTTTTCTTATACAAGAGGTACGTAGAAACTATAGTCCAGTCTTCCATTCTTTTTCACCATTTCTATTTTTTTGCATACAATTATTGCGTCAATACATAAAAGAAAAATATTTCATGAAAAAGGGATATCAGTTCCCGTGGAATTAATCAAATTTAGTCCTCCTACAACTATAGACACCCTCTCCAATTGTAATAAATATTACAGTCACCGACCTCGATAATAATTTCGACGCAGCTTATAATTTTACTGCCAAACAAAAGCGCACGCTATTCTGTCAGATGCAATTAAATTCGCGAGTGTGAAAATAACTCGAATCCAGTTGAGAATCGAAGTTCACAGTGTCCGTACTCCATTTAGTCAGACATGTTGAAACTGCCTGAAAAATGCAGTTCTGTAGATAAAGTTGTTAACAAGCTCAATTCGTTTACGTGGGAAAGTTCGTAAGGATTATGAGTCACTGAGCCACTAGTGTTGATGAAAGGACACCTGGCACAAGTTAGTTGCGTAGGTACAGTCACACTAAATTCTCCCTATTTGTATTTTGCACGTATCCCCGACCTCTTTAGTGCGTCTGCACCCGCAAAAAACGTGCGCACACGACTAGAACCAGTGGTTTGCGGTACCGCGACCACATCTTGAATGAGGCTGCAAATGTATCGAAGGCATCGCTTGCAAAACTGGATTCTCTCACCAGGCCGACGTATACGAGGTTTGCTTTATGGAATGGGGGAAATTCGAAGATATTATCGAGCCAAGGATTTCTGTAAATTTATATTAAGCACAGAAGAACTTCGAACTACGACGATTAACCGTCGTCATAACCGGAAGACCTACGAGTTGAATAAAGATCTGTGGCGAAATGACTGAAAATTAATTTTTCTCAAACATTGGGAGTTTCACTGAAGACTGTGCTTCCTCCTTTCTTATGAATTTTATTATTTCCTTTTTTAATGCAAGATGCAGTAGAAAAGAATGAATTTCTGATGAAATTTTTGTACGAACCTTAGAGAAATTCCATTTCAGATGGCACTTGCTGCACGAATTTCTAATAAACCAGCATTTAAAATAAATGAAATAAATAATATGAAATTTCAGCAGATCATATTTCTTATTCCAATAATTGATTTTGTTATTTATCAACGAATTGCAAGGAAGTGATTTACTAATTCCGATTATTATATATACAACTATCGCAATGGCAATTACTATAATCGGTAAACTAATTCAGAACGTGTTGCTAAAGTAATGAACTAACTCATAAAGAAGCGAAGAGTTGATCAATTATCGATAAATCTAAAATTCCCTGTACTCAACCCTGCGTTCAATCCAGCTCCACGTTTCTTTTCGAACTTATATCGATTGGAGGAAATACATACTTCTTGCATCGATTAGCAAGTCGCGTCTGGCCTATTTCTCGCCTATTTCTCCTGTCCCGTTATTAGAACGAAATTCACAAGCGTGAGCGTATCGACGCCAAGGGAATAAAGAGAAAACGAAATTTACTCGAGCGGCGAGAAATTAAACGTCTCTTGATTTTAATGGCAGACGAACTTTGCTTGCTCTCCGAGTTTCAAGTTCCAGGTAACTCGAGTAATGGATACTCGGTTTGCACGGGCTTACTTGCGGCCTTGTAATTGAGTCTAATCCGCACCGAAACTCGTGATTAATGATAAAGATAACTCGCTAAAATTTCGCTGCGTACACTCGCGAGCAATACAGATCGCGTCACTTTTCTTACGCGCTATTAATCAGCCATTGACTTTCGAGTCCCCGTCGGCGCAATGAAATGTTCATACATCAAGCCTAATTCCAGCCGTGTTGATTAATTATTGATTAATATTGATTAATTTACCGTTCCGAAATTAATTCCTGATAAAATGCACACATTGTAGAGCACTGATAAGTGACCTGGGACTTGTGAGTGATCTATATAATTCATGATGAGTTTCTAAGGAAAATAGTTTTGCGTTCGATTGTAGAACAAACGTGGGGTAATGATATTTTTACGGTCAACTTTGGACCCGAGGAAATGGAAAAAATTGGAGCCGTGAGTCAACGTCAAATTAACATCGTTGCACCGTTTGGAGATTTGGTTATCGCGTTGACATTTATTTAGAACTCCTCTTATAAAAATTAGAAATTGTTTTCTTCGTAAAGGGCTGTGAATGAGTTTCCGAATGTATACTAAAATTAAAGTCCATCGTAACGAGGAAGAAATCGCGTAATATGTAGTACTAAAAGGATAGACGATGTGCATTAACCCTTTAATTGTGTTTGACGACTATATCCGTCGTGACAGTATTTCGCGTCATGGCGACTATATCGGTCATGCGTAAAATTTAGTTACCATTTGCTATTTAAAACGTAATTTTAGTGAAAACCGAAATATATTCGTACCTTTCCATATGTTTAGAATCTTTGGAAGTCAAGCCGAAATAAAACAAACAAATAAAGAGTATAAATAATTTGAAATGGATTTACGCGTCCCCGTATGCACTATCTGGAACTGCTTTACAGTTTATATAACCACGTAGGTTTGCCATTTATTATAAAAAAAGATTAGGAAAAATTGCGATATCGATGTTGGACGTGCAGAGTGCCACCATGTGTTGTTTCTTGCTTTGGTGAATGTCACTCGACAGAAGCAGGTTGAGCTTTTAAGTTTCATAGATATTTGATTTTTCCCGAGTTTTTCGTTTATTATGTATCCAGTACATGTTTATGTTAAGTGAATGAGTAAATATTAATAACGAAACTGTTCATTCCATCAAATAAATTCGTCTTTTTGATCCAATATTTTAACAGCGACACTTACTCTGTGTTTGACGACTATATCCGTCATCGCTCGATTCTCGCGATACACATAGGTGCACGCTCTGAAAAGAGATCGCCGCAGCTGAAGGGTTAAGGTTGAACGATCGGTCTTGTTCACGGGAGAATACCAATACCAATTCCGTAATAATTATAAATAATAACAAGATCATAATATTTCGACATTATTATAATTACACGAAGCACTTGTCAATATTTATAATGATGAGTTCATTACTACGTGAAGTATTGATTGTTTTACGGTCCAAGGGATTGAACTTAACACGGATGGCAATAATTTATCTAGGTAGCTCACGCGTTCGATTTATTTTCAAGGCGTGAAATCACTTTTGCTGGAGATTCGATATACGTTTTTGCAGGATATTATCGACGCACGATATTCGGTCAACATTTTTCGCGACTCGCGACACGCGTATCATTACCCTGAACGTTTCTCCATTGTACACCTGCGCACATATGTACGTAAACGCATAAAACACAACGCTCCAAGGTTGTCGTTACTAAATCTCGTTCTTTCTGACCACCGTGGAACTAAAACGAAACCCCTGCTGTATACCGCATCGACGGCTACGCAATCGTTTCTCGTTTATAATCCCAACACCCATCTACTCGAAACGATAGTCCACATTTTCGTCCTAACTTAATTGCCCGTCGAATTAATAAAAAGCAACTTAAGCGTGGAAATAGATGCTACGGATTTTACATAAACTACATGTAATTTTACTATGTGCATATTGACACTTCATTACCGTACTTTTTTCTATTCTCAAGTCTATTCAGCGTAATTCTGAACATTCTTGCGTCAAATTTCATTTCTCAAGACAATCTAATGTTTCGAAGAATAGAGACGTTAAAAGTGAAACGCGGCATGAAGTGAAATGATCCACTCGCAGAAGAATACGATTGCAAATAAGAAGTTTAATTTAAAAGAAAGAAAGAAAAGTGGCAACTCCCACGCAGAACAACCTCCCCTTATCAGACTACCATAACTACCACCTCTTCCTCGAATTACATACGCAGAATGATCTCACGCAATTATACCTGAACCATTTTCTCCGCTAGAAGCCGCTGTAAAAAGCCAATTGCTTAAAATAAAACAGAAAAAAAAAACGTTCTGCCTGCCAAGATGACACGGTAATCGGCTTCTATCAGCGAACCGCATTATAAATAAACCATAATCAGAGCAGTGACGTAAGGCGCGAGTTCCAGCACATAAACTCGCTCCACCGGGTTACGGTCCGTCTTCTTGCAGATATTCTCGCATTTTTTCCGCGGAAACGGTTTCCACCAGTCGAAGGAGGAATCGACGATCGTGACCGACCGCTCGGTGCGTTACCAAGCTGAAAGAAGCGACGCAGCGCGCGTATCGTTTCCCTTTTCGAAGAATTTTTCGAGGTACGAAGCTCGCGTATCGCCGGACGCGCCGTATTAAGACGAATTAGCGTCACTTATTTGGACAGAAAAAGCGGAAGGATAATGGCTCACTGCCGGGTATAACGAGCGACGTGATAATAAGCTGCATTCTGGATCCGTTCTCCTAGAAATCGCGTCGAATAGTAAATTTTTCTTTGGGTCCAAGGTTTAGCGATTCGTTACAGTTTGCACGGATTGACGAATCGAGGTTTCTGTCAGTCGATTTTATTTTATTGGGGGAGGGGGTTGTCTGTAAATAAGTTTTGGAAATACTATTTAAACCTGGCTGTCCCTGAGTACTTGTTCTTGCGTCACTGCCCGGCAGTAAAAATTTAAGTCCCTTCGTTTTTATGCATAGTCCTTGCTCCCTGTAAGTAATCGTTCGACATGAAAGTTGAGGGGGTTCGCAACAGTAGATCATTTGCGCACGAATTGGGTACCACGAATTTTTAATTTTTCGATAAATTTTTGCGAGGTCAACAAACTGCAAAAAAAATTGTGGAATTTCAAGCGAGGACTTGCATCATTAATTCGCTAAACACATTCATGAAAATGGAGGCGACCAATCTGACCCCAAAAGTATGAAATGATGGTCTCGTCAGAAATTGTATATTTTGCGAGCAAAATCGTTGATTGCGAGGTGGATTGATTTTACGAAATAATCTAAGTAAGCTGCTAATGTATTCTTTAAAAAATTCACACACGCTACCTTGTGCGTTTCTATTACAATTATCAATTTTACTGAACACAGAAATGTTCACAGAAAACAGGCGTAAAAAGAGATCTCCAAAACGATACTGTTTTATTCGCCCCGGAATTCTAGCTATTAGATTGTTGCTAATGGATTGTCCAATTTTATAGTATGAACACTCCGGAGAATTTTTACTGGGAAATACAGAATATTTCTCGGCCTGCCAATGTGTGAGATATCATTTTGACACATCATTTCTACTATTAGACCTGATATATTTGTCTTTTATTTATTTACGTATCTCACCTGAGTTTCATACGGCTTCCATTTCGACACGAACCAACGTGATCTTCCACTGAAAACGTAGTTACAATGCCCATTAGCAAAATTAACGACGCGTTCGCTGAAAATTCGCCAGGCATACTTTAATTATCAACAGTGTCAAAAGCGCTTTCCATGATACGATTTCTACGAAAATGGACCGAAAAGCGTATCTAGAAATCGTCGGCGGAAGAAATGTGTAGATTATAAAACGACGGTTACTTCAATCGATAGCATTTCATTTGAAAATTTCCGTGCGAAAATCGGACGCCTCGACGCGAGTCGTTCTTCCCCGTTCGTTATTCGAACATCGCTCACGTCGCCCGGAATCGATGCTTTAATAATCCGTAAAAGCGTCCAAGGCTCGAACGAGCGCGAAGAGCGAAACGGTTACAGCCTGCAGGCGCTTAATTAAATGTAAAATAGTTATTAAAACGGGGGAGTTGTCAGCGAGTATCGTTTAAAGAGTGGCAGGACGGGGGCGGCAGCTGTGAAACTCGCTCATTAACGCGCTTATTAAGATCGCACGACGATTAATTTCGAGCCGTTGCGGAGTTATTCACGTCGAAAAGACAACAGAATTTCTCGTGTCGTATCCGCGCTCGCGCTCGCTCCTCTACGGCAATAATTTCTCACTGACTACGTGCATCCATGTGCACGTTACCTGCGCGTTGTTCGGCCCACGCGAAACGCTTTTGCCACCCAATATATACGAGCCATTGTCTCGGGAATCATTATTGTTGTGCAATGCTGAAATTACGGGCGGATCCTTCGCTTTGTGTGCGATACCACTCTCTCACGTGGATAGGGTGATACGGATGGGAAAGGGTAAAGCGGAGACGCAGAGAGGCTAGGGTCCTCTTAACCCGTACACGTGGACGATTGGCAAATTGGCACGATTGGTTTATCATAATGATAATAATTCCTTGGCCGGATAGAGACAATTGTTTTCGGATACCCTGACGAGAGATAACTTTTTCCTATGCGGTCTTGTTTGGTCGGAGGTTCGGGTTGAAAGGAAGCGTCGATTGTTCGGTGCGTTGTGCGGATAAAAGGATTTTGATAAATTGCTTCTCGGCGGAACGATTGATAAGGGTGGAGTTGAGAGAGGTGAAAAAGGTTAAACAGTTGCTGCAGTTGCTCTTTTGAGAATGGTATACGGTTTGCAGCGGAAGTTGGGCTTACTTATGGTATGCACATGCTACAGGCTAAACGTTTCAGTTCGATTGTGTAGCTTTTAGGAATGTTCAGTGGCTTTTTAAACGGTCGTTCACCTTTCAACTCGTAAGGGTCGTCGAACCCATACGTTGAAAAATATTTTATTGCAGCTGTTCCGTGCGTGTACGAAATACGAGTGGAAAAAATTATCTGCCGTTGATCGCAGTTTGTAGTTTGACGTTTTTGATTATTATTGTTAAATGGAGGAAGTGCTGTGTGCAAGGATTAACAGATTAACGCATAGTTATGCACTTCTCGCGCACAATATGCCTATAAATTGTCACTGATACAAGTTTACTTGTCCGCTTACTATCTCCCAAAAGCGTAAGAGAAAAGTAGTTCATCGCGGTTAGTTCAATCAACGATGACATCCAACCCAGAAATTACACTTGATTGAATCGCGTGTTGAATACGTTCTGACACTGTAAGAATTTTAATGACATACAAAAATATATAAATGATTTATTATTAATTTATTACTTCCTTTTATTTGAAAAAAAAAATTAACGTACATACAATTGAATGCATCATAATGTGGCTTATAGATTTGAATGTTACAGCATTCATGTTATTTTGCATCACAATTACAACGAATGCTATACCATTCACTACCACGAACGTGTTAAGTTTAATGCCTTACTGATAAACTTCTAAATCAGTCATTTTCAGTTCACAATAGTCTTCCGCAAGAAAACCATACGAATTGTTTTCGCAACTGTTAATACATTTAACGCTAGAACTACCAAGCAAGTCGAACCGACTTGTTTCAGATCTTTTACTTTAAAATTATTAATACGCTGGTATCTTTGTGGCAATGTATGATTACTTCTGATAAGACAGAATGCTATCTAAACGGTACCAAAATCTATCGGTAGCTCTAGTGTTAACTATGTTTCGTCTATTCTCTCTACGCTACTACCAAGTCTCTGGACACTTTTGAAGGGGATATATATGGCGAAAGCAAATAATTCAAAAACATCGTTGACAACTATTGACTTACCCTTTCGTACGCGTTTCAGTACACGTTTCATGCAGAATATACGCACATACTGGCGACATCCCGCGACGAATAATTTGCTCCGAAATAGATTTCGCCTGCCGAGTATGTACACGCTGCCTTTGGTCCCTTATCTATTTCTGGTAAGGACCTATAAAGCGGTCAAGCCAGATCCTGGAAGCGACTGCGAAACAAACCTCGTCGTTCGACCGTCTCGTGCGCGCCGCAGAACCGCGGAAGTTCGTTTGGAATTTACCGGTCTGTCAATCCGCGGGGCGTAAACGTCAGGGTGGAAAAATGAAATGCTGATCCCTTTGCTCGATTCATTAACGACAATACATTACGTTCACGTGGCACCGTTGGACCGCATTGCTGACATTTCTATGCTGGGAGAAAGGTGTATCGTTGTCGGTATAAATCTCTATGTGAAATGCGCGCATAAACATATCCACGTGATCGCGGCACGAGGGAAAAAAATCGTACCCAGTCCTGTTTCCTTGCAACGATTGCTGCCGGCTTGATCGACCCGACGTACTCGAAATTATCCTCCGTTCTCCCCGACGAAAGCCAACTTGTGCAACGACGCAGGTGACACGCAGTTGTAGAGTTCCTGTTTAAAAGCAGCGGCAAGGAGGCAGACGTTTTATTTGGTTCGACGCATCCTTTGGGTGCGTATACATGGCCACCAGTTTGTTCGCGTCGATCGACGAAAGTAGCATTTTTACTGCCGAATAAAAGTACGCGATCGCAATATTTATTTTAAGTGACATAGCGAGCACGTAAGATTTGTGAAACGACGAGGTAATAAAGTATGTATACGTGCATCGAGTGCCGGGCCAGGAATGTGCAGCAATTTTGGGAATTATATGGGGTTTGAACCTTGTTCGGGGTTGCATTGTTATGTCGGGAAAGGGAAGGAGAAAAGATCTCCATCCGAAATCTTTTCTTACGTCTTGACAGAAGTAGGTTTATTGGAATAGCGTGCAGAACTCTGCCACCGCAAGGGTACTAAGAGTTCAAGCCTGACTTAGAGCATGTCGGGTCGGTTGGTGATCTTGCTTCTTTTAGATTCTACTGTTTCCTTCGTATAATACGGATCATATTATCTTTGGCGATCTTTCGTTCGAGTCATACCGATTATATTATCTTTGGCGATAATATAATATCGGCCAAATGCAATAGATTGACCCCGATCGTATTAACCTTTACCTTCTCGCACGGGGTCATTACAGTTCCGTGTAAACGCGATGCCCAATGCCTATTGGGCTCTCGATTATTTCGATGAAAGTTAGTTCCTACTCTTTGCGTACTTAAGAGTGCAGCTATAATGCGCAGTAGCGAATTGCGCGAGCCTCCTTCAATTGACGAGTGAATTAAGTCCTTTTCATTAGTATCGTGAACATTGGACTTTCCCGTAACGCGGTCCGCGGTCGCATAAAATAACAGAATGCTAAACACTCGTTGCTCTATTATACAACAATTTCCACGCTCGAATACGTTTCCCCCCGTATTACGCAGCGACGGTAACGAAATACAGCACGTAACGTTCTCTCAGTCGCGAAAAAGGATTTAACCACCGTTCAGAGTATTTGAAAACGGCCAGCCCTCGCAACCCTCCACCCCTGAATCGTTCATCGATCATTCGAAACACTTATCGGCCGGAAACAAGCGCTGTATCCGCGTACAGATCGATCTTAAGCGACAGTCAGCCGCAATGGATACGTGCGTGGTCGCGTAAATTCCGAAATAGAATCAGCCGAGCGACAGACAGTTTCCAAGATAGGTCAATAAAGCGTCCCGTTAATATCAAGAGAAACACGTACGTCCCGGTAAGTTTGACAGCAATAACTGACAATAACGACGCTCGCCACCGACGTTTAACGACACATCGAAGCTCGTTGGGACGACCACGACGAGAGACACGACGGCGATGTGCCCGCCGTGCCACCGGAGCCGTCCTAATTACCTGATTTAATTACCGCGACGAAATTACCGGCCGTTTCCGTGCCAGCCGGCACAATCGTGACACCCGTTACACGTCTACGAGGCCGTAGCCGAACTAATGCGAAATGGAGCCCCGCGATTCTTGATCGGTGCCCGCAATCGTTCGATTCCATTCTGCCTGCTCCGCGTTTCGGTCGGCCACCGCTTGCCGGGCCGTTTCGTCGCGGATAGATCTATCGCATTGATCGTTTCGCGACGCTGTGATCGCGATCGATGAGATATCGCGAGCGTCGCGATTACGTTGTTTAATTAACCGGCTATCGCGTTTCTGTGGTCACTCGTAGCAATGATCGGAGAAATGCTAGGACTACCCAATCTTTTTTCGAAAGCATTGGAGGTTTCGGCTAAGTTGAAACTGTGAGCACTATGGAGGGTAACAAAGCGTACTTAGAGCGTTTTACATTTTTTTAAACATCTTTTTGGACGACTGAATTGCGATTGTTGTTATTAAATCTGTGAAGTAGGATACGGTTATCACACTGAGCTTCGTGTTTATTGAACTTGGATACTGAAATATTGATTACTCTAGTGGACACCAGTAACATTATTAAGCCTTTTAGAGCCAGGCGAAGAAGACGTGCATTTGTGAGAAAAACCGGCCGAATTTCACGGTTTTACTAGGGTTTTTGGGAAAATGCTCATAAAAACCAAACAGGAAACAATATTTACATGATTCAAAAAGGAGTATATTAAGGACGAAATAGGGAACAAAACAATGACACTAGTTTTTCTGTATTCATTGAAAATTATATAAATAGCAAAGGTATAAAAGATCGTAAAGAAAATAAAAGTCCAGTTCTCTCTTACAAAACGTTAAAACGAAAAACTATTTTTTTTAAATCTCTCGTATTAAAATTAGATCATTTATAACGTATTATATATTTATTTTGATATAGAGTTCTCCTGCAATGCGAATACTAAAGCGCTGTAAGGCGCGGGCCGACATATCGGCTCTGGCACTTCTCGCCAGTGCAACAAGAGCCGATATATCGGCCTCCGGCACTAAAAGGGTTAATAAGTATATGCAGTTCGCATCGTGGTAATGTGGAATTTTATACACAGTTACCGTCTTTAACACTAGAACTACCAACCAAGTTAAAATTAATTTAAAAATTCTGAATATATAGGTATCGGTGTACCAATTTACGATGACTTTTAATAAGACAGAATGACAATTGTGTATCTCTTTTAAATGTTCGTTCAACGACTTTCGTGTTCGTAATCTGTCTAACGTATGCCATCTAGATGGTACCAAAATGTATCGGTACTTCTAGTGTTTTAAGCAATGAATCGATGAATATTCGTGTTCCAATAGTTGGCACATTTAACACGAATTCGTCTTTGAACTGCTTATCGTCGACGGGCAAACAAAGTATAGTCTTGCATTTAAAAAGGGGCAAAGTTGACCATCTCATCTCGTTAACTCTTTCTAATAAAATAGAGAACATTTTTATACAATTTTAATCGTACCAGAGACAATCAAGTTATTTTATTAACACCGTGCACAGAGGATGATAATATAATAGATTACGCAGTATGTTGACATCATTTAAACTATATCACAGACCATTCACGTAAATATCATAGGTATCTATATCTTTAGTAATCAGTTTGTACTCAACGTTCGCTACATTATCTTGGACCTCACATTGCTCTTCAATTTACTACCCCTTCAAAGCTCCGATCCCTAATAACCACGTTGACCAGAGCTACTCCCTACGCACGAGGTTCAAAATTAATTCAACCCCGATGCAACGCAACCTGGTCACCGATTACTAATGTCGTTAAAGATGCAAAGACATTTTCCCGTTTATGCCGCGAATGAACAGACGCATACACCGATGCGTGGTCGCCAATTTTTGCGTCGTCGCTTATAGGTGATAAATATGAGGTTGATTACCCCTCCTTGAGCCACGGTGCAAATGCAGATGAGCGAATATAATATAATGCACGCACGTGTGTACACACACGCGTAACGCACACAGTGGTACGGAAGGTGCAGCGAGCAGTTGGTGCCGATGGTGAGTCACCGTATGACATTTGACCCCCACCAATGGGACAGGCGACTCGTGGTGCACTCGAGGGGTTCTCAAACAGGCTCCGTTTTATTTTAAGAAAGGAGTTGCAGTTGCGTAAATTAATCTTGAAACGATACAAGTCTGGGATTATGATTATGCAAGGACAGCAGGAAATGATTTGTTCGCGATAAGTGTAATTTTAAAAAGCTGATTTTCTACAATACATTTAACGTTTTACACCTTAACTCGTAGATGAATTACGGGGGGTAGGCAGAAACAAATATGGACATGCGTCCCCCTGAATAATGAACTCTTCAACTGTTTATTTTTCATGTTTTATGAGAAACCTGAACCAATCGATCGATCCAAGTTTAATTAAATCGTGCGTATCCTATATTGCGGACAATTTTTTAAGACAGCTGGATCATTTACTTGGAAAGGTTCTACCTTGTTTTGATTTTAAGGTGATTTTACGTGTAGTATTTGTTTTTTAGTAACAAGATACAGCGTGGTATGGTAAGACTATTGTGTGCAAATAAGTTATGGTTGATACTACACGGAAGTGTGTAATAATAGAAACTGAACGTGATGTAACTAAGGAAGTGGAGGATTGGTGCAAGTATTTTAATAAAGATATATTATTGAGAGCGATAAAGACGCGGATGTTTTAATCGCGAAAAGGTCTAATTGGAAATTGCGTAAATGCGATAATTGAAGAAATGATATTATTTATTTCAGCACAAAAAGTCTCGATAAAAATCTTGGATGAATAGATAATAAACCACAGTTGTATTATCGTTTTTATTACTATTACTTCATGATTTAAATACTATTTATGTCTACCTACCACTGATTTTCATATTTCGCTGTTTCTCTTCGGGCAATACATTATATTTCACGCGGCCATCCGAAATATTATATGTGCTTAACATCGGTGAGAACCATAGATTTATTCTATTCAGATTTACACACTTTCACCATGTGTTTGTTAAACTTTGCTTCATTGTAAATCAGTTTTAAATGCACGCACGAAGTATACGTATACATTTTATTATTACGAAATGTTTGTGCAAATACGAAACACTTTTCCAAATCTATAAATTTTCCTTACTATTCTCTGTGCATTATTCTCTGCGCGTTCGATCAATCGTGCACTTATTTATTTCACCGATATTATCCTAATTCGAATTACCCGATACAAGAGTAAAAGTTGTCTACGTTGCTTGCATAAACTGTGCTTAAAATGGGTTCTTCTGCATTAAAGGTGAATGAGATTTGTCTAGCTATATTTTTGGCATAGCTGTCTAGCCGTTTTACCTAAGACAATATATTTTGAGACACGTTTCCAAGAATATTTAATACGGTACCGTTTACCTACTTTATACCGAGAGAAACATTCGATAAAAACAGACTTCCAGCAGAGGTTCGTATAAATGTTGCAATACCTGCCACTCCTCATAAAGTGATTCGTCGCTTCTATTTACATTTAAACTTTATTATTTAGAACTTTGATAAACAAGGATGCAAATCCTTTATCTTTGCAGGATACCTTGAATCTCGTTTCTCATTCGCGTTTATGCACAAATAATCAAACGTGAATCCTTCATCGCACTTGTATCTCATGAAAGAAATCAGAGTCGTTCTTTATTATTAAAGTAGTTCTTTTATTTCGCCAGAAGAATCACGTCGCCAAGAACACTTATCTTCCTGAGCCCATTAAGTACCAAACCGGTTTTGTACAAATTTTCCCGTCGGCTGAATCAATATTTACTGAAATCCTTGTTATCTTCGCCAATGAATTAATATTTTCCGTTACAATGGGACTCAACTTACTTCTAACTGTGATTGCGTAACAATAGACATTCAATGTTTCATTTATCTCAAACTATTCAGTGTAACCAGAGTCTGGAAAGAAACTCGGATGCCATTCATATCTATATCTGAAGTATAACGAATCCTTTAACTGCTTCCGTACGTCAACGTTCACAATCTGATAAAAGAAAAAAAGATTAGCTCCGCCCTCGTTTGTTCACACAAGCTTTTCGCTCCACCACCAATCGCCTCCGCTCATTCGCTTTCTACGCAGCATCATTCGATCTCCCCAACGATTGATGACGACGAAATGTCAACTGGTAGCAGGTTCCGCCTAAAAATATCCAAGACCATAAGATGAAATAAAACGAAAATAAAAATAAAGGACGTTTCAATCGGTTCGTCATACCGCCTGTGAACCTCCGTTAACCTTCCGTGTCGCTTCTTTCTGCGATTCCTCTCTACCTCTGCTGCGATACCCGCGGCACTCGACTATCTTATTCGTTGGCAAGGATCCAACACCTTTTCGCTGCGAATCTCGCCACCTTAACACGTCCCTGTTGCTGTGCGTGTATCGTCGCTGTCGTATGCCTCAATCGTAAGGTGCCGTTGAAAGATCGCGGGGGAAATAACGGTGATTCCATTTGCAATCGCGGTAAAGAACAGCATCGATCAGACGCGTTAGAATTCCTTTACGCCATTGATTTCGACACTGACCGACTCCCTTGGAGCAAAACCAGTCTCTAGATTCTCCAGCTAATTAGCCGAGATTAGAATTAGATGGGAGTGAGTGTCTTTACATGGATTAGCGTATCCGGTCAGACGTCTGAGACTTCGCGTTTCGAACGTGCTTGAAATTGGCATAATAAATACGTCCACGCGGAGCTGCTACACACGCGGACTTTAATACCATTTCTTTTGAGATACGTATGCAATATGCATATTCGTACTTACCGCACAGAATACGGCCGCGCGTGTTAACTCCGAACAAGAAAAGATAGTCGTCGGATTCGGGGATTTGTCTTCGTTCGAAACACGCGGACAGTTCTCGCACGAGGGAGAGTCCTTTCTCCTAGGAGAACTACGCTTGCACCTAGATTCAGGATTTTCAGGTAGGATCGACGCAGTTTGCTCGCGCGTAAATATTTTATACCGCATTTATTTCAAAAATACAACGAAACGGCAACTCCCAAATAACGAGAGGTAGGTAGTACTGATTGAATAAATGTTTAAGTATTCGACAACGTAATAAGCACATTTTCCCGATGTTGCGCGATGAAGATCCGCTTGAGACGACTTTTTCCCTGAATTATTCTCCGAGGATATAAAGAGCCGTATCATGGCGAGCATTATGTAATCGTATTAAGCGGAGACACTCGCCACCTCGCGAATAGAGGATTATAAGCAGAAGTACGAGGGGCTTCTCCGTTTCCACGAAGCGAATTCTAATTACGACCAAAGATGATACATGGTTTTCTCCGCTTTCACGCGCGCCAGCTCTTCCTCGTCTTTCGCATTTATCCTCTTCATGTTCGTCCAATATGTCCCCACCCTGCTCGGTTTCGTCGTGACGAGAACCGAATATACACCCCGAGCTCCGACTGCTTTTTCCATCGCCTTCGCGCTCATTTCGCATTTCTTTTCTTGTCCTTTTTTTTCGCTCTTTCTGCTGTTTTTTACACGTGCCATCTGCGGCTTCAGTTGCGATAGTAGTTTCGTTTTGGATGATTGTAATTTATAATGGATAAAGATTGATGGCACTGGTAAATAGATATAGTTACACTTACGGTTGATATTTTTGATTAATTTTTTTAAATTTTCAATTTGATAAGACCGCTGTTTTGTTTGCGCACTTTTCCTGTTTGTTACGTGAATTTTATTATTAGAATCAAACTATACTGTAAGTTTGTTCCTATGGGAGACTATATTTTCTTACAACAACTGACGATAAGTCTTAATATTGATATTCTATGTTCTAGTAAATTGTAACTATTGAAATTCAAGTTTCGTTCCACATTGCGCTCGATATTGCGAAGAGCGTTAAATTCTGAATGCAATGAGTTAAACCGTTACAACGTTGCAGCTTAGTTCAAGCGCGTTAACCAAACTTTAGATGGACCAACTTTTGATACCCTAAGAGAAATGTGTTGTTGACGAAAAGTTTCCCGCAGCACCTCGAGGAATTCGCGAACATCCGGCAACAAAATTATCAATATTTAATTAGCCGAAATCCCCGTTTACAATTAACGAAGACGGTGTTCTTAAATTATCCACGTTTAATTTCTATTTACCAACGCGACGATCAAATCGTTCATTTTTATGCCCCGCGCGACCGCATCTCGCTACTGTCAAACAGAAGCTCAGAATTTTATTTCTCCAGCGAATTTTGTCAATCATGCATTCAAGCGCAACAGCGATGGAACAATTATCGCGCAGACCCCGTAAATAATCGAGTCGAATCGAATTTATTCTCGTCCGTCCAATCGGATACTCGCGACACGTCGTGGAAAATTGGAATATGGCAACTGTCACGGGGAAGTGGAGACGGTAGCCGTGGCCGAGGGAAAGATTTATTCGCGAAGTTGTCCGTTTTCGCGGCGGTGCGTAGACCAGAAACAAGAGTCGTCGAGGATACGTCGTAAGGCGGGGGTGCCTCTAAGTTGAACGTCCGCTACATCGAATATAAATAGCGGCAGGCGACGTTCGTCCACCTCGTCTTTCTCTTCTCACCCTTCGTCGTGTTCCTTTCTTCTTCCTTCTCTATTTTCTATCTCCTCTTCCCCCGTCTTCTGCAGTATCCCCTTCAGGTTCTTCGTCTTCGCCCCGACACTTTTCACTCGACTCGGGCGAGCTCCATCGATTCTTAGAGACAGCCACGGAAAGTCTGCGGGGCGTAAATTCAATTAGCCAGCGATCTGCTCTCGCGGGCAGGGTTAATTTTAACGAAGTAACGAATGAAAAGCAGGTTTTTTCTCACTGGGCATTTGGTGGTAAGAATAACGCTGGGATACAGTCGGCGGGGTTTGTGGTCGACGAATAGAGCGTCAATGTTTGAGCAGACGTACGGAGAAAAATATGTTTAACGTATTGCCGGATTGGTAAAACTACGGAAGTGAAATTTCGAAGAGAAATTCATATTTGATTAAATAAAAGTTTTTAGGTTTGGGTTAGAAATTTATGGGGTGGGGGTGCGGGGAGAGCCTCCGCCAATACCAAATCTGATACGATATATCAACTTCTAGAGGTCACCCGGTATACAGATTCTTCGCCGGTCGCCGGAACAGCGGCAGCCTAACGCGTTGCCACGAGCCTGCACGTATATACAAGATTCAATGTAGTGGTAGCTGTATTTGTTGGCAAATATCTCGAAAACTAAGGCCGAGCGGCGGTTATACGCATAGGAAAAAGTTGTTCCGTATACACAGTTCTGCAACATATTGAAAAATCATCGCAAGGCGGAGAGGTCGGAGCACTTACGTACATTTACCGCCGGATTTATTTAGAAACTATGCAGTGCTTCGGTCACTGCGACTTATTTTACGTATCATGTTCGTTACATTGATTGAATTCATATAAAATGATGCATGGCTATTGCATATATCAAACATGAAACATTGAAAATCGTACACCCTTTAAAATGGAATAACTTTATCCACTTTGCCCCAAACGAATTGAGTTTTTCTTCTTTTTAGAAGCTACATGGATCGGTGTACTATTCAAAGCATACCTTTCGTAGATCCGAGAAAGTTATACACACGTTGAAAATTTCATCGAAATCTGTAAAGACACGCACGAACTACACGTGGCTAAAAGCTCTTAATTGTCACGGAACCAAAATAATAGTTGGGGAGAAGGTTAGTGTACTTTGGGAAGGAAATTAGGCTATGAGATTGGAGGTCATCTCAGAGTTATATCTTCCGAGATTTCCCCAATGCTTATTTTCTTTTTTAATGGCATGCCCTATTTTTTTGTTTGCCGTTACAACGAGAAGACCAATTGCACATATCCAACACGGTATGACATCTCAGTAAGGGTTCAAATAAATACTTAAAGTGTGACTTTCTTATTTTTTATTCAGTTCCTGCCAATTGCAATTTCTTCCCCCAAGAATGTTTACACGTCACCTGTAAAACTGATCTTTCTAACTTCTTAAAAAATCTCACTTTGTTTGGTCCAATTTCAACAGAGTTTACTCCGTTTGAAACGGTGTGCGACTTTCAGTGTGAGCCACTGTACATATTTTTAGGCGGCTATGTTTTTGCAAGCTTCTATTAGCAAATTTCTGTCCAATTTCCGTCCAATTTCCTTCCAAAATTATGCTTTATCTGCTTTCTGCAGAAATAATCCATAAGCACATTTTCATAAGTAACCGCTGTCTAGTAATAGTACCTCTGATTCGTTAACTTCAGTGGCGTGAATTAGAGTTTAGGAAGCTTGGAAATAAAAAAAAGATAAGGGGAAATAAAAATGTCTAAACAGAGCCGCAATTACGCAAAACTTAGAAGCAATTGTCGAAGAATTTGACCAAATGTTACATACGACTCGTACTTAATTACCGACAGGTAATTGTTTAGTTTATCAAGCGTTGTAGGCACGCGTGCGAAAACTACTGTGAAATCGAATTCTTCTTTGTAAAACATTTTCACCCCGTTCGTTAAACAGTCTCTTCTGTATTCGCCTGGGTTGAGTCTTAACAATCTTCAGGGATCCCAGGGGCTAACTGAACTTCATAGGCGCCTAGGAAAACACGTGTTCGTAAACCAGGGTTCGACCTACGGATTAGTCGGGGTGATTTACATCGAATCCCGACGACGGACCTAAAGGGCGAGCTTTTAATCGGTTTTGTTACGACGGTATTTATTGACTCTAATTGATCCCGTCAGTCTTTCGAAAATGTATACTCTAATTGTATTTACTTCCTCTGCTCTTTCCTTCGGCCTCCAATAGTGGAGACAATTGCATAAAGTGTTACCCATAAATGGCCCAAAATACCAGTCGTGATTTATTCAATAACTCCCGACACAAAACGGAAACGTAATGGAAATATGATGTATTCGATTAAACGTTAACTCGGAACCACCATATTTCTTTCAACGATCCTCCTTGTACACTATCCAACAGCCAAGTACAGTCAAATACGTCTACACAATATGATGAAATAAACAAAAACAATTACGACTACCCTCGTTGCAAGATAAAGAAACCCGTACAAAAATTGCGATCGTCATATAATTGAACAAGTACAATAATATATCATTTTTTTTATCAACCATTTTTCGTTCATCGTTCCAACGTGCCACTGCAAACCGCTTTACAAAGAAACGAGAATCACCGCGTAAAGGGGGCAGCCAGAAAAATACACAAAATTACTGAACAAAAAGAGACAGACGGATGAAAGTTGCAGGGCAAAAAAAAAAGAAACGTATCAGAGTGTCAATACGTATATCGTGGGCAATCTCCAGGTCGCTTAGGCAGAAATTACTGTCGCATCTAAAGAAGCATTTCAATGCATCGATGTACTTTTAATTAGTGCATACCCGCCAATTTTTCACAAGTATAACATCGTTCTCGCGTCGGGACAGCCCTGAGAAAAAGTTTCCACGGCTACCTGCTCGCGTCGATGAAGTTTTCAAGTGGGCGATTTAAGCCCCAGCAGCCGGCAGTAGCGGTGGCGGTACCGATTCTCCTGATCATCCCTGCGAAAGCACAAGCAGCTTGTCTGGTATGCCAAAATCGATAAAGTACATCCAGCTACGCCTTCCCGTTTCCCCTCGTGTTGCGTGGAAATTCGTTTGACGTAAAACATAAACGAAGACGTACTACCTTTATCGCGGTTTTCAAGCGCAACATAACGTGACGTGACCAACTCGGATTTATATTGGACGGAAAATTCCAGCGAAGGCGTAACAATGTGATTTATGTAGGTACATATTTTGAATACTCGGCTATGAATTTTTATTTCCAGTCGAGTACCGATTCGCAGGAAAGGGCAATCGGTGGATAAATTGAAAGCTTGTGGGCAGAAGATTAACGCGACGTGTCGCTGGTATTACAGGATATTGTAAATAACAAGCCGTTGCATTAGCGCAGCTTGTACATCAGATTTCGAAGCAACACTTGTTAAGTCTTTCGCAAACGCAATTGTCTTCGTGGTCGATTTGTAGCAGAACATCAAGTGACAAAAGTGTATCGTTAAAATTACGATTTGTCCAAAGCTCACGGCAGCCGCTCTGCGTAGAAAATGAGTTGTTTAATTATTAAGCGTGCCATGAATTGTTCACTCGTAACCGACCGCGGGATGAAAAAAGCAACAACGGGGAAAGCACATCGGCAAGACCGACGGCAAGGTAATTCATGGAAGAAATGTGGCAGCAAATTTCCTCGAAACATTTACAATATTCTGCGATCGTTTCGAGAACGCGCGATGACAACATTCGATCGTGAATTAAAAAACAGAAAAGGGGTAAACGGTCACAGGTAGGACGCGTTCGATTTAAAATTCATCGGAGACCGGGTTTAATATGGATATAGATATAAGATATAATATAGATATAATATGGATATAACCTAGAACGGAATTCGTGGTGTCGAAAATTTGGCAAACAGTATTTGCGAATGATGCAGTAAAGATTATCGTCAACGATTGAGTTATACGAAAAAGCAGAAAGCACCGTGTCCTACGGGCTCAGTGGGAACACGGCTTAAGGACGAGGTCCTGGCACGAAAGATCGCGTGCGTCAATCCTCGAGACCGAGAACTGGGTTAACTGTCTTGGAATCGACGTAATGACTCGCTATTAAAATGAAATCAGAGGCGGATTTAAGCATTGTTAGATTTTCTTTCCTCGCATGTTTCTAGTTTTTGCAAAGGGCGGACAGTTCGTTCGCGTTACTACAAAGGCAAGAAATAACTATTTGCGCAGAAATATAATACGTTGCACAACGCAGGGGAGATAGTTTTTATGCGGTAGTTGTATCTTCCGATGCAGCACGATCAAAATATCCGATTTTATTTGAAAATCTTTCTTTGTCCACGCGCCCATAAATACAAGTCCAGCTGTTGCTGCAAATAGTTTCAAATAATTCTCTTATCGGTTTAACATTTTGTTTTTTCTACAGCAGCTGTTGAACTTTTCCATGCGAAAGCTGACAAATCGAAACGCGCAATACGTTCGCATTACAGAATTACGATAAAAGTCGGCTTCAAAATTTCTGTCACGTTTCGTACCATTCGCGTGTTTATTAAATGCAACTTACAACTCGAGCTACATACATATTCGTGGAACACTTTCAGGTCTTCGTAAGCACGTTACTCACTTAACGTAAAGCCTCTCTTTGAACTCTTAAGTGGAAGAAAAAGTTGAAACTCTTAGAAGCTCGAGAATAACTGCCTTCCCGCTTTTCCCCTTTTTTTACACGTTGATGAACATTTGGACAGTTTCACAATGGATCGTTTAATTTCGTGGAATGCGTTCCATAATATTGTTAAATATCGTAAAGTTTATTCAAAGGGGAACAACTGCACCGTTTCATCGTAGTGCAGGATTGTACATGAATACTTTCAGAATATTCTTTCAAATAAAAAGCACCAATTTAAATGCATTTGTGGAGCGTTAAGCAAGATGAACAGCCATCGAAGGAGTCCAACCTCGATTCGCCACTCAACAATCCAGGTAACGGCAAAGAATACGGATCGGGCTACCATCGAGGCAAGGTTTCGACTTAATTTTCCTCCTTCTTCGTTCTTGAAATTTCGCAAAGTGGAAACAGAGAAGTTTGAGCAACCGCAAAATCCCCCAAAGTTTTTCTCTCTAAGTAGCGTCGCTAGATAGGCACGAAGGGAAGAAGAGACCGGTTAAAGAAGCAGAGAAGCAAGCTAGACAGGGATCAATCTCGATCGTTCCGGCTCGAGCCATTCCTCTCGATCTAACCTTCCGTCGATTCGATTCTCAAGGCGCATACGGAGCCAGTAGAAATCGCCTTTTGTTCCTCCGTTCCTCTTCGTCTTTTCACCCTCTGATTCGACTTTGCCTTGGCTGTGACGGCGAGCGCAACAGATCGTGGTTCTCAACTCCGAAGTAGGCATTTGTAGTTCGCCTCTCAGGGACCGGCATTCCTCTCTTCCTCGAGCCCTTGTGCGAAGGAACTGACCTTCCGCTTAAAAAATATCCTCTCTTGATAGCTGTGTTTCGTTGGTTTCAGAGGAAATTGATGCGATGCCTCGTTTTAACGATTCCCGTAGATTGATTAAAAAGAAGGTAGGGCGATTTTCGACTGATCTCAATTCTTCGGAATTTGTGGCCAAATATTGGGAATTCTCAACTGTTTTGGCTTTCCCAAGTGTCTTTTAAGAATTCTTGGATTATAATAGTGACAACGCTGACGGATTATAAGTGTAAAGTTGGATCGACTGTAAAGTTGAGACAAACTTCAGAAGTGGATAAAGAAAAATGAATTCTTGACTACTTCCTTTGAATCCATCACTGATATACTTTTTATAAAACCATAGTCTGCTAATTCATTTATGATTCTAAAATAGCAGTTCGTTATTAGAATTGGCAAAAACGGGTAAATGACAAATTCCATGCAGTAGCAGATATTCCAAACTTCCATGACAAATATCTACCTATCTAACGAAAGAGAAACTACTAATCGGTATCAAGTGATTGCAGGGCTTAAATCTTCAGCTTGAAATGATAACATAATTGCATTGGCAACAAAGACCATCGCGTCGTTTAACCAATTTCCACGATATCCTTACTATGCACTCCACAAATCTTACTGTCTGTATGCATAAGAACCTCATCATCTGTACGGTATCGCGCAATAATCATCGCGAAATCGCGAAAACCAATGCACCCTTGAGGTAATGCATAAACCGAATTGGTAAGCGCCCGTCTTGAATCTTCACGGGACAGGAGCGTTTCGTCGACAACGAAAACCGTCCTGTCGCATCGCTAATTGACGGATCATCGTCGAAATCCGGGTGACAAGTGCGCCAACACCGCGCTACCACGGCATCGTCCCACACTAGCTTCACTCCCCCTTTGCCGCTTGTCCGTGTATCGTCGATGATCACAGTGGGTTCCGTGGAGGCACAGAGTGTCGGGGAAGAGTGGGTGAAGAAGAAAGTAAAGGCGGATAGGACACGACAGAGGAGAAAGAGGAAAGAGAAGGAACGAGGGGCTGCCGGTTCAGCTGCATTAATTAAACTAGCGGAGGACAATGAGCCTGTCTGCCGGCTCGCTTACCTTGCTGTGTAATTCACGCCTCTCACGGGAGAGGCACCCTTCGACTTTGCTTTCCAGTTTGAACCTTCCTATGGATAATTACCTACGCCCTCCGTCTCGTCTCGATGCCCCTCTCTTTCCTACGTTAACCCGTTGCTCGTCACCCATCGACTCCGTCTTCTCGTTCTTTTTACCGCGACTTTCTCGTTCTTCTGCGACACGCGTCGCGCTTTCGAGCGTGAGACTGCACGGCGATGAGCTCGCCTCTTTGGTCAATTTAACACATCGGAACGGTAGTGTGTAGACTTCGGATAGGCGTGCCCGGAAAGTTGCTTTCCTTGACAGCATTACCCCGGATCGGTCGGACGATTATTCCTAATGAAGAACAATTACCTTTCTACGGTTCTATGGATTGGTGGAGTAAATTATAACGAGATATAAAAATACAAGTTATCGACGAATTTGATCGTTCGTATCAGCTCCTCGACAGCCTGCGACTGATCTTCGAGTTTCCAAAATGGAGCGGCGACGTTCACCCTTCGTTGGTACTCCGACCTTTCGAAATGAAAGGAAAGCTTCTCAGGGTAAATCTGACGAGCAGGGTGCACGCAGGATCGTTGTCACCTGCTTTTCCCTCTAGAAATTGTCTCACTATTGTCGAACTGCGCGTCCCTACCGCGCAAAAGAACGCACTCGCGCTTTGGTACATGTATACTGTTCAGTAAAACGATTTATTTCTGCCCAGTCCATTGCGGGGTTTAAAAGAAACAAATTATTCCTCGAATTTTGCGAACGAACTATGCACGACGATCTGGTCGTTCAACGCGAGCGATAAACAACAATTCATCCCAATCTCTTTCCACCCGGAACGATATAGAGTTTGGCAAATGTTTCGTCCCGTGTTCCACACAGTCGCGAGTATTTCGTTATTCCGGTGCTGGTCTTTCGCGAAGCTACTCGGAACTGCGGTGCAAAGTCAAGCGAACAGTTACAAATTGAAGACGCTAATTTACACACGGTTTCGCACTCAAGCTTGCTCCGCTCTTCTAACCCGGCCACCTGCCTGGCTGCTTGCTTGCTTGCTTCTGCTTATTAACTCGCACAAGTTTACGAGCCAGCTTCTAACAGCTAACAAGGTAAACAATGTTTGGCAATTATCTCGGTTAAATGATCCTCGTGAGACGCGGCTGCTGGATACAACGGTCAGGTAAGAGAAATGACGACGACGGCTTTTCTCTATATCGATAAGAGCCCCCGCCGTGGACTTGCTCTCACTTTCTGCTTTTCCAAAATTGGTTAAAGTAACACTTGCTTAACCGTTAACGCGAAGCGTTTACGTTTAACGTTAATATGGAGTAGGTATAATTGCGAAAGGAGTTTATTAGTCACGTTTAATGCATGCATGTTCAGACGAGAGTTGCATGCAAGTTGAACGGCGTGAATTTTGAAATTTAGTAAGGGCACAGAGCGGAGCTGCCCTTGCTGGCTGTCATTTTATATTCTCCTCCTAATTTAATCATGTAAAACTTTAGTGGCAAATTAGGGAACATGTTATTCCTACGTGTGTTGGGTTCAGGATATTCGTAGAATAGCAATTTTCTTGAGGAAGTAGCAGAGGATAAATGTGGAGTAATACTATTTTCTACTTTAACATTTCCGTAAAGACTGTACAGATACACTGACTTTATTCGAAAATAATGGTTACTACGTTTTAACCAGATTCGTTATATTATATCTGACGCATAATAAAATAATATTAGATATTGCATTCATACTAGTTGATTTTGTATTTAATTCGTACATTTACACAATTCGTACAGTTTCTTGTTTCTTTTTATTTATATCACACTATCTGTGCCTTCGCATAATGCAACTAATACTTATTATTAATATTACCGGTAACAGTAATTCTACAGGGCGTAAACTTATCCAACATGTAGCCTAGACACTGTGAAGTATATGTGCCAAATATCATATTAATAAAGTGGCCCATTTTGTACATGAAACATTTATCTGATTTTCGTCAATTTTTCACCGTGACAAAATGATTGTAGAAAACTTGTAGAAAAAGAAAAACTTTAATCAATTGAAACATAATAACTTTAAGGAATAACTGCTTTCAATAATTTTCAAATTCTTTTTGCACCACTTTTTATTAACAATTAACAAAACTGCTGACAATTATCGTGCACGTCACACGCATGTTGGCTCCAAAGATTTTCTATGCGGTTTGACCAACAGTTCAACAAAAAATTATTGTCAACGTATTCCATCGATGAATTGTGTACACTAATGCCACGAACAGTAAGACACGGTACACCTAACCAAACCATAATCATGTTTACACAAAATCAACTTGTCCCCACTTTACGCAAATCGCTAGCACCCTCCCCACACTCAATCTCGACAATCCACTACGCCCACTTCACGCTGGTCAATCAAAACATCATCTGTAACAGTAAAATCACTCGATACGACCCCTGTATTCATCCCTTGCCAAACGAGGGTGCATGGGTAACAAGAAGCTACTCTCCCTTGTTCATGCTCTAACTATTGGCTTGCTGCCCAGGACGTTGTCGAACGGGATGGGGAAAATTGGAGATAAAACGGAGGCTTTAATCTAGCATTTATTCAATTTAAATAATTTTTATTAAATGAAATATATTTACGGGAGGGCGTGAGGTGGGAAATGAATGGGAAGAATGGAATTTTTCTGTTTGGGATCTCGTTTTCGAGAAAGTCGTGCGTATAACTATGAAAATAAAATATATTGTTTGTTACAACATGTTTTTGAAGTAGTATTTTATTCAAAGGATACTGAAAACATTAAGTTGCATATATGTGAAATAGTTCGTTTACTTTAATTTATTCTTTCTTTTTTCTTAGCGATCAAATATTATTTCGGAAAATAATAATGCCTCCCTTGGTTAACTGTTACAAATTGCAAGGTAATATTGTTTTTATGGAGTGACATTTTTCCTTGTATTTTGGTAATTGAACGTAGTTTTTGCAAATTATCTCGAACATCGATATCGACACAATCCGTTCAAAATATTGCATGCCCTTAAATCTCTATGCGATATTTAGTGTGAAAGAAATACTTTAATTTAATTTATTTGCATTTTCGTGAAATATTTGAAATACTCTGTATTTATGAAGCAAAGCTAAAAGCAGAATAGGATATCTTTGTATATTCGCTGTTTTCATTCAACGTATTTCCACAATTCTATATATACAGTAGACTCGGAAAGTAAGTTAACAACAGTTTAAATGTATAATAAAAATTCTAATGTATATAGTATTATATTAATGGATAATGTGAAAAAGAAGTTACAAACGTTTCCATGCATCTGTGTTATTAAACATATATCATCTTCGTTCGCACATAAATGCCAATCGTTAACTTACTTTCCGACCCGACTGTATAAACATAATATAATAATGAATTATGAATTGCATCTTGGTCCAAAATAAAAACTTGTACCGACAATGCCTCTTCGGAAAAGGGAGTAAGTAAACCTCAGACAAAATAATCGTAAGGAAAGAGTGTATCATCGATTCGCAGCTATCAATATTAAATTAACGGTATTAAAAAAAAGAGAGGACACCCGCCCATTTAATAAGACACTGTCTGCATTGCAAGGCAAAAAGAAAAAAGAAACATTTTATTGAGTTGTTCACGAAAATGTCCAGACGCAAGTGATTGATAACACTGATCGGTTCACAGGAGCGGGAACGGGTTATTATTTGTTATCAGATGGGGACAGGGTTGAAAAAGGCTTCAGGTAGCGATCACGTTTACGTCATCAGACTTAATCTTCCTGTCACTCGTCCTGCCTCTATGCAACTTCACGATCGTCGATACGCGTTTCCTGTTTCCTTTGCCGGATAGTTACGGCGTAATGCGCACTCGCGTAATTACATGAATTATGCCCAGAGCAGTCGTTGCATCCTCGATACCCGGCTCTTCCTTTCCCCTTTTCAACCGAACTGGTCTGACTGCACGCACGACATCGACAGACTCGGCTCTCTTCTTACGCAAATCGATTAACGGTGTATCCGGACAGGCTCTCTGCATCTTTTTCTGCCTTTCTCCTCCCCTTCTCTGGCTCTCTCTCTCTCTCTCTCAACCTCTCTCACCGCCTTTCTCCATCTCCCTTTCGTCGTTCGCGATATTGCTTGATAAATATTCAACGGGTGATCTGTCTGATTACGCTCGATGATTTTCGGAACCGATACGCCTGTTTGCGATGGCCACTTGACGGTCGCTTTGGAAACTTCACGGACGATGATAGTTCGATCGGAGAGAGGAAAAGAACGGGAAGAAGAAGATGTCGGCGCGTCTCGTTTTTAAACGTTCTAAACGCCTAAACGAAACCAGACAGAAATGAGTCACTGTTAGCATTTAACGTTCTATCGCGTTGCAAGACTGCGCCCCTTTGTCGCTATATCGCACAGCGGAACATTTGTTTTCCAACGAGATACAGTTTTCTTTATTAGAAGGAGCACTGAACACTCCGCCGTAAAACGCAGACATCTTCCCTCCGCCAGCATCGTGAAAAAAAATCCAGGATCCATCGCGATCTAATCGATCTTCGACGCAACGACGGCCAACAGCTTTTGTCCCTGTTCTGCCCACGTCCCGTCGGCGTCGGGTAGAACGAGAGAGGAGCAGAACCGGTCACCGTAGCTCGCCTGAACGCAAAGAGCAGACAGAAGACGATGGATAGGACTAAAAAAAAAAACGCGACAGAAGAAAAGGGGGAAAAAAGGAAAAAAGCGGAGAAGCAGAAGGAAGGGATGAAAGAAAGAAACGAGAAACCGGTTGTTGCCTTTCCCAGCAGCTGTCTTCTGAGATCGAGTCGAGAAAGATCGAGCTAGCGGATCCAGCGAAAGGAACGCTCTAGGCTGGCCGATCGACAAACGACGAGCGGGTCGTTGCTGAAAACGAGGAGCCCACGGTTTCGCTTCTCCAGTTCCATCTCCCTTGCCCTGCTCGCCGTTTTATTGCGCTCGTGTATCTCTCTGCTCCGTCCGACACCGTGTTACACGTAAACCGACACCATGGATAACGTTTCCAGGTCTGGCCCGTAGGAATCAGCTGTTCGATGGAACGGCTGGCAAAAATCTCTAGTCCCCTGGATCATCTGTCGAACGGAATTTATCCCAGCTGTGCGAATCGTCGCATCGCCATTGGGATCTTCGGGGTGAAAGTTGTGTCCAGGATTCCGTTTGATTGAGATTGTACTGAGTTTGGTTGGAGAACTTCCCGCTCTGTGCCGATTGAAAGGGTTCGTATTATTTTGAAACCTTTCGATGCGGTATCGCACAAGGAAGAAACACTTTCTGTACGGGATAGAAATGGTAACGACTAGCGCTTTGGAGGAAGCTTGTAGTGCGCGTTTGGGTCAACGGCGAGATAGCGAAATAGAGGTGGGCCACGTCACCTTTCGAGGGAGATACAGGTGACGGAAATCACGAGTGCTGTTCTTCTCCGTTCGTTGCAAATGAAATAGTGACGCAAAGTATCGGGACGCCTAAGGTCGGATGGTTGGTAAAATTAACATTATACGTATAGTTAGATGTCAAGAAAGTGAAACAACAGAAATATTGGAAATTGGGCTTCGATCTTTGTGGATTCTAATCGGGTTTAATCGTCAGGCGAATCGTGTTTTCGATAAGGGTTGCTCGAATACGTTCGTTTGATTTAAGAGACGCGACGTCGCGTCTGACGGTACGTTGACGCGTCGGGGCCGTGCTCCAACGAGGGCAATTTTTAGAACGGTCCGCCAATAAATCAGAATCCTTGATTCGTCGCTGCTGCGTACAGTCCTGCCCTGTACCTGCCTTAAGCTTGTCTGGACTGGCGTGTTCTGTGAATTTATTTGAGGTTGTTAATTTTAATCGAAGCTTCCGAATTTCAGAAAAGTTTGACCTGTAGTATCAGTGTCGCTTGTTATTAGAATGGAATCGATAGGAAAGCGGAACAGCTTCATATCATTTCTGTACCCGTTTAACCTATCTTGAACTATCAATCACTAAATTTACGCTATTCTGATCACGATGATCGATTTCGGTAAATCCGATTTGGAAATACCTGATTTGATGGACCAGTCTAAACAATAAGTATTCGAGATTAGTGCTTCAGAGTTTATGAGGAAGTTTGGGAGTAAACGGAGTTGAAACTGATGTTTTGTTCAGAAGCTAGACTGACGTTGTTTTCAGTAACAGTTTACAGTCTTGTCTATTAAATGGAAATGGCGATGTTTGATCAAAGTATGTAATTGTGAAAAGAAGATATACTGTGTGCTGCAGACTATTCGTGCAATTACTACCTAGAGAAGAAGATTTTGAAATTAAAAATATCCGTGGGTATATTCGGATAAATTACCAAACAGTGATATGCATTATATTCTATATATGAGTACTTATTACTCCTAACGCACGCGCGTGTGTGTATGTAATGTGTGTACACACACACTTGAATACAGCTTGCTTTACTTCAAAATTATTACTATTGGAATAATTGTATCTTTCAATCCATAGTTCTATTACCAAATAGTCTTCGCCACTTTTGCTTAAAAAGGAAAAGAACTGGAAATGTTTCCATATTATATTTCGAATGCGATTGACTTTTCACATACTTGCGACATTTGTTTAAACATAATTCTAATTTATTCCTATCGCGAATTGTTCCTCATTACTACGGTACGTTTATCTATTCGAAAATTTCATCCCCTCTTTATCGGTACACATATGCTGCAATTGGGACTAAACAGAAGCTAATAAATTATCATGCACAAACAGATCTAAGCTAGAGAGTTTTGACCCGTGAGTAACAACGTGGCAAAATACAAAAATGCAACCAAAGAACATTCTCACGATAACGCAAACACCCGATTACCTGCTACAAACTTCATTTCACATTCCTGCGGCGCGATACTCCACATCCAATCGTTTCTTCCACCCCTTTCACCGTCTACACTTTTCCCGCAGTTCACGCTCGTTACTTCAGTTTTTATCCCTGTTTACTGCGCTGAGAATTTCACGTTGTAATTTCCTCGGTTATCCAGTGTCAGTGGCGTTTCCAACGCGAGGCGCAATCACTCTTCTTCTCCGCATCTTGAGGCCTCGTTATGCCGGGACGATGTCTCTGTGGTCTTTGTCGGGAGATTGCATTATTCGCCATTAAAACGATATTAGCTCCTGCGGTATCGTGTAGTCACTCGTGCTTACGTACAAAGTAGACGGTATTAAAATGAAATTTCCGGTTCGCCACACCATTCTTCCAGTAAAACGCCTAGACGTAGCAGACATTCGCGTTTAATGGCGTACCTTTGGACCAATGCCGCAACTATTTTCGGCGGTCCCCCGCTTTTGGCCCGATGCTTCTTAGTCGTTTTGTTTTTATTTCCTACTCGGGAAGTGAATAATTGAAAGGAGAGGGCAAATGATTGAATTTTGGCATAGACAATGTCCGGGAAATTCTTTTCAAAAAGTCATTCTTATTTCTATTTTATTTCTCTTGAAGAAATTTTGTTAATTTTGCGACAGGTTCGTAGTTAAAGATTGCATAAATATGTGGACTTTCTATTTACAGCTGCAACTATTTCGATTCGATTAAAATTGTTTATAATGAAAATTGTCAAGCTCTCAGTAATGTAGGCTCGCAGCTCATTCCTGCAACTTTTAAAAATATATACAGTTTTTAAATACTGCGCGTATATATCTACTCTGCTAACATAATGGGAGCCCACTTAAATGGTACTATTGTACTACTATTGTCTAATATAATATCTTGCATGCAGCTTTCTAGCACGCTTTCTAGCACAATCAGTATGTGGTAAAGCTTACATTACATGAATTAGCAACAAATTAAGTAATTAATACCAGGTTTACGAACATTGTTCGTACACTTATTTTTACCGAATCTCCTCAGATGTTTAACGATTGTCAATAAAAAAATGCGTGCTTTTTCTAAAAAAATTAATATGCAATAAAACTTAATTTAGAAATAAAATATAATTAATTGACTTACACAATATTAACGGGCATTCATTAGACTTTGGTTTATGAAAGCTGTAATGGCTGAAATTGGCGCGTCCCGTGAACCTAGCGTTAATAAAAGTAACTTATCCAACCCTTTGCACTCAGATGTCCGCCCCGAGGGGACATCGTAAGTCTAGCACGTCACTCGATTCCTGGATCCACGTTTTCGCAAAAAAGTGCCGGCGAGTTGCTGGTGGGTAACGCCCGGGATGGTGCAGAGAGTTAAACGATTATAGGAAGCGAGGCGAATAATTTAGAGAAAAGCTTCGGGTCTCGACAAACGATTAGCTGTTTCGATGCAACCTGCCCGTAGCTTCGTGCAACATAAAAGTGAACCGTTCATCCTCCAAATATTTAACAACCAATTACACGATCTCATCGGAATCCTTGCGAACCATAGATTTCACGTGCACGTTTATTAATTTTCGTTTCGCAACTGCACACGACGCGCTCCCATTTTCCATCAGACTAATGTAATACGGTTAAAGCTTGTACTTCGGTTGGTCGCGGCGGGGGTCGTACACAGCTCTTTCCTTATTCTCGAGGAGCATTCAATTATAGACTTCAATTCAAAGGAGACGCATTAGCATGCGCTGAATAATTCATGGGCGAACGGTTAATCCGGCGATATGTAAATTAATCCCACTAATTGCGACCAACAATACGAACGTTGCGACGCGATTCGTCCAGGCGATTTATGCGCATATTTCGCGGGTCGGCTTTTAACGGGACTGCGCGATAATTTCGCGGTTCGAGGGTCGATCGAAAATGAGACAGCGAGGTAATGGATAGAGGCGATGATAGAAAGAAGAAAAAAGAAGAGGTACCAGACGGATCAGCGGGCCGTCATATCTCGAGAATGATTATTTTATCCTTAATTGCTACGCGAGCAATTTAGTAGCGACGTGTACGCTCGAGCACATGATCGATCCGTCTTGATAATTTAATGGAAGACACGCTCTGCCAACTACCGTGCCAATGATATCACCGACCGTGTGTAAATAATAATTGCTCCGCGGATACACCGGTGACAAGGGTACACGCGTAATTAACACTTAAACCGAGAATGTCACTCGTTCGAGTTCAATTGGATCGCGGAGTTCTCGCGTTGCGGTGGTATTCCTGTCGGTAGGAAAATTGATTTATCATTGATTCATTGTACCGGAAATTGGTTTGTATTCGTGACTGTTGTACTTTTGTATTGTGCGTTTAAACGAGTCAGTTATTGACGGTAACGACGTCGACAATTCCTCATCGAATAAGTACATTGGTAATGATCCGTTCTATCGTCTATTTTCTCTGAGATTTTATCATTGTTGATGGAAGCATTGGATCACTTTGAACGCAGTTTGTCATCAAAGAAACAGTCAGCGAGTATTACACCGCGGAGCAGCTCGGGATGTCGAATATAAAATGAATTTTTCCCAGTACCGGTTTAAACTACCGCTGGTCTTGTAGCACGTATTTAAACAACTTTTATCCGTACAATTTTTCCTACATAAATTTCAGTATCCAAAGGCCCAGCGGTACGATATCTTTCATTTCTCTTCCTCTCAAAAAATGTCGTCGCTATAAAACGAAGAACGACTCAACGAGCAGCGAAAGTTTTAATTAGAAACAATTCTGTCCAATTCACCGTGCACGCGAATTAAACCGAACCCAAAACGTTCCAGCGGGAGCTCAAATTTCCCAATTAACGAAGCCACGCTGCCTCCTCGTAAACCTGTTCCGAAGTATTCTTCCGCGGCAATCTCCGGCTGAATCCGCGTTGCCTGGTGAAAAAAAGAAAAGAAAGAAATACAGTATCAAAGAAACTCGACGCGGAGAACATCCGCGAGCAACAACGTTAATGAAAGCGGTCTGAAAACCCCGCGACCATAACAGCAAAGGAGACCAAGGGAGCAAGTGTCCGGACTGAAGGACACTGAAGGCATAATGAATTCTTCGTTAATTCGCGGCTGATCCTTTTCGTGCAACGGCGAATCGCGCTGGACAAATTGCTCGAACAAAATTATTTCATTCTAATTTGACACGAGCGTAACGAACTAGGTCTCGCGTAATTGCACAGCCGCTAATCGCTTTCCGCGGATCTGCCGTGCGTTTGAAAGCTACGCGGAAAAGCTGCGGGCGGAGCGTTGTTGCGACCAATTCAACGCATATTCTCGTTCTTTTCTCCGACGGCACAGGGGCCTCCATTCAGCTGGTCATTAGCGGTGAAAAAGAGAGGCAGTCCGCGGACTAAGCGTATTAACGATACCGTCATCGTCGCGGTGACTGGCTGGCTGGCTGGCTGGCTGGCTGGCTTCGTTGACGACGACCCGCTAATTGAAGAGCTTCTATTCGACTCAACGCTCTTCCCTTTACTCCGGCTCGCGAAATCGCAATTAAGAATTGAAAAAATACGTGTGAAGATGGCACGGGGAAAGGGGGCGGTGACACGAGGAGGTTGGGGTTGAAGTGCGAGCACGAGCACGGCAGCTCGTTTCCTGCCTTGTTTCCGTTCTCAATGCGACGGTTTCCCGCACGCCTCGACCTACCGCAGCCTGGCTGTTTTCACTCTTTTCCGCCCTCTCTGGTTTCGCTTCTTTCTTTTTCCCTTTCTTTTTATTATATTCAGACTGGTGTGCGGCCGCGATGGCGCGCGTTCGCGAGTCGATTCCTTGACACCTGACTGTCTCGCGGCTGAGAGGGCAGGAAATGTTTGACGACGGTTGTAAATTTGAAACGGAAAATTGCGTTAGGGTATTCAAAGTTGGTTTTATTCGCGACGATTTAGTCTTGCCGTGTAATTCGTCTGCGACGCGTTCCGATCGAACAGTGTTTATTTTTCTTGATCCGTTGATCAACTTTTCTAATAGAAATGTTCTAGCATTAATAGAAATGTATGGTTTGATTTGATTTGAATGGCTTTGCAAGGTATAGAACGTTCGATAAATGGTGGAGTTTGTTGCGCGACGGTGTACTACATTGTAAAACATGCCCGACCGTGCCGTTGACTTGAACTACTTAGGAGAATCTGATCCTACGGGACGCCCCGTCTAAATCGGACCACTTGAATCACTGGTGCGCAGAATACTTGTCCCAATACGTGCGTATCCAGATCAGTTGCCGATAAAAACGATACATCGGTGTCATGCATTATTTTGAAAGTCTATAAAACTATTTTACCGCTACTTAAATTCTTTCGCCGATACCGAAAGGATTGTCGAAAATAACTCAAACCGCAAGTTCTACGAATCGGTACGTAACTTTTTAATCGCCGGAGCATTTCTCCGCCGTTTGATAGCACACAAAACGTCTACCGTGAAGGCAATCTCAGATTCCAAAGCAATCCGAATTCCACGTTGATGACTTTCGTTTTTGAATAGAATTACGTTTATTACTAGGCTACTTAAAAAAAACCCTGGCTAGTGTGGCCCAGATTTTTCAATACAATTCATAGGCAGCCGTATTATAAACCGGTGGGTCGAAGTCGTCAATTACCGGAGTTCTAACAACAAAGTAAGAAACAAATGAATAACAAAACATAATGTAATAATGATTATAGAGCATATTAGATAATGCCAACATTCATGGATTAACTTGGTGCAACGCCAGTGAATCGTAACATAATTTCTAGTTTTAGTTGAAAAAATCTCTTTTCTAACGCTGTTACGTTCGAAGTTGCGTATCTGTTAGAGGGAGAAATTATAAACGCTGAGTTTGATACAAGACGACGCCGCAATAGTTCACAAACGAATAACAGCTTACAGATTTAAAAAATGAGACAAATTATTCCGTTGTTTTCAATTTTCTCCGCGTTTTCGGCCTTTTTCGCCACTATAAATAGTATAATAATGGCGCACAAGTGGTTCCCGATTGTGGATCCCGCGAAATTCAATCGTGTAGGGCGAAATAAAATGAAAAAGCGCGTCCCGGATCGAATCCTCAATTCACCCCACCCTCCCCTTCCATCCCGACACCGCCATTCGTTTTTACTCCCGTTCGCAGACCCGTCTCGACCTACCGTAAGCCCGCAGCCTCGAGGTTTATTCCCGTGGAAAGATTCGAGTGTATTTATTATTTTCCCCGGCGAACGTCGCATGCGCGTTTCTTTCAACCCTCTGTCACCATTTCCATCCCTAACCCGCCGGTGAATCGCAGTTGAAGCTCGTGTAGCCGCGAACAAGTGGATATACGCGGAGAAACGAGGCGCGAATTGGACTTGATTTTTTTTCGAGGGGGCGAAACAGCGGCAAAAGAGAGAGGGGCAAGGGTGGTGAAAGCTGGAGGGACACGGGCAGAGAGTTTAATTACTGTCATGCACTGAATGGATGCACCTGTGGCCTCGAAGCAAGCTTTTTTCTATCGAGTGCTCCGGGAAATTAACCTTCCCCGCTTGCCAGTTGAATTCTCGAGTTTTTACGGTTCTTTCGCTTCGCCTTTTTTTTTCACCTCGCTCGCTCTCCTTCCCTCTCCCTCGCCGTAATCCGCGTTCCTTTTTACCCCGCGTTACTGTCTCTCCGCTGGGTAAAGGAGTGAATTACATCTGGCCTCTTTTGATTGCTGTTAGGCGAGTTGAACGCGAATGGTGCAAGGGTTGTTAGAAGTTTCAAATCTCGTTTAAATTGTGTGTACGAATCGTATAAAACGAGGACAAAGTTTCGCCGAATCGAATTGCTCTCTCGCGAAAAACGTTTCGCTTGAATGACGCGTTTCTTGTGGGGAAAGTTATGAAGCAGCGTTGGCGCTTTAATATAATTTATTGTAAATTAACATGTAAACGCGAAGCTCCAAGAAGTGCATCTTGTATGAATTTTCAGTGGTTCAGATTCGTCCGATTACAGATACAAACGGTCGGATAAGAACAATACGCGCAAGATGACACCGAACATATAATACGAGAACAGTGACGGCTGGAGAAACAAGAATGAAAATAATAATGATTGGCGTAATTGACTAATTAATATCAGTTTGAATTGAGTATACCAATGTGAAAAATCACATTTTCGCAAAGCGTCCAGTGTCGATCCTGGCTCAACTGAACAACATGGCCAATTTAATTCTTACATTTCTCTTGTCACCGGAACCTCCGTTCGTCCAAAATCGTTTTACGTCGTTTACTGCATTTATCTGCGACGGTTTGTCTTCGAAAAAAAATGTGCACGGCAAGAATTCTCATCGTGCAGCATGTTCGCGAGAAAGAGCTCGTTCACTTTGCAAAGTTTCTCGGGCGACGCGTACGTAGCACGTACACGGCGCACTCTATGCCGCCTTCTTTTAAAACGACATCTTGTCAAAAAGGAAAACATTCTTTTACCCTTGTGTCATGCGAGCTGCAAGACGGGTGCCCCGAGAACAACGCCATATTACTTTTCAATACTTCAAATATAAGCATCGTTAAAACTTCTTTCCAAGACTGCGCTTCTTTACTCCACGCGCTGACGTTATACGTTGAAGAGGATCTGGAGTTAATAAATACTTGGAGAATATCTAACAATAAGACAGAATGTTGCTGTACCATATTTTCTTTCTTGCATTTTATTTCATGATTTTTGTGGATGTTACTTGCGTGGACTTTTCTGTGTACTTTTCAATTTTTTCAAACAAATGACGTAACTTTGGGAAGATTGTACACAACGAGCATAACTGTTTTTATCTTGAAGGAAATCTCTGTGCGAATACACCACGTTTCTAAATATTCGGTGGAATAGTAATTTAGTATGTTTATATGTATATGTGAAGTGCATCAAATATAAACCTATCTAACTAAATCAATTACGCTAACTGTTAATTTTAATGTAAAGGAATTCAATCTTCGTTATGGAATAAATTGGATACGATGTTTCAGCTACGAATGCTATTCTATTATTGAACTTTACAACATTTTCTACTCTTTTTCCTTTAATTCAGTTTGCTATATTTACGTGGCTGTGCTCCCAAACCAGCGAGGAAAGATCACAGCTCTCATTGCTTTATCTAATAAATTTGCACTGTAGGAAAGGGTTTCAAGTCAAATCTTAATCAATAGAAATCGGTGCTTAATACGAGTTTTGCCAATTCTTCTTGTTAATTGATCTTATACATTAAGTACGGGGCATTTGACATTCCATAACGTGTTGATCCTTTTAAAGAGTTTAATTATTATTCTTTCTTTAAGTGGAGGGTCGTCTTAGCTTCAATTTCTCTTGTAAAATACGCCATCAACTTAAAAGCCTTCAAAGTTATGAAAAGACGATACCTGACTTACGCTCTATTCAGCTAAAAGACGTAGCAGTAATTACGGCATTGACGGAACAAGTGTTAATTACGTCGTTGTATACCTTCAAACGTAGACCAACATCGCAGTCTTTTGCTCTATAAAATCTTACCTCTTTTCCCGTTTCTCCTCCATGAACTTCTTAAAAGTAATTTACTGTCTCATGTACATACCGTCTTTGAAGTTTTCCCCCATTTTGATACTGACCAAATAAAATCGGGCTAAAATTTATAAGTCATCGTAAATCTTCTTCGTTGGCTGTTTGGTAATTTGGCAGAATAATCATAATAGGATTGTTATAAAGTTGGACGTATGTAATGTACGTAATAATTATAAATTATAACTAATAATTATAACTACCCTCGAAGGTATACTTCCGAAAGTCTAGTGTTTTCTTACTCGTACATTACAAAACGATACAATAATAATATTGCGGATAATAACTGACTAACTTCCAAGTATTGCCGATGTACAATTTTCACGAAATAGCATAATTTCATTGCTTCGATTTTGAAAGTTTAAGCCAAATAAACCATTTGTGCATTCAATGATGTAAATTCTCGGACTGTAGCTCGTGACAATTCCTTTTCATCTTAAATAATTCGACAGAATTGCCACATTTACCATATTTATTTAAATTGCCGTATTTACTATTATTATTATTATATTACTATTATTTGTAACCAACAAAATTCTGTTCAATAAATTGAACTTTCCAACGTTTTGACTGAAAAACAAAGGACAGCACCATACACATGTTCCGAAATGAATGTTTAAACGATTATAAGCGTTTTATTCGGAAAAAGTACTTTGCACTCCCCAAAGCCACCCCCCCCCCCTCATACACACACCCACACGCACACATTATGGATAATATTGAGAGGGACCGTATCTGGAACAAGTAGAATTCACAACGACTCGCACAAAAAGGTGCATAGAACGCAGCTCGTATCGCGTAGAGTCGTCTCTTAATAAATTTTACGACACGGTAGCTCGTAGCCGCGTAACATCAAGATAATAATTAATTTCCTGAAGTATTTCCCAGCAAGAGTCCTTTTATGTACGTTAAACGTAGATTTAATTATATTATATTAAAACAGCTATGTACCTTGACTCTCGTCGCCATAATATCCTGCGAATGGTAATTTAATTCCTCTCACAAAGGTACGAAAATTATAATATCCATTCATGCTGCACCAACCACTCCTACCTATCCTCTTCCGCCCTCTTTATTTCCCTCTTTTCCTTCTTTCACCCCTTTGATACCTTTGACATGGACCATTAAATGTTTCAGCATCGATTCTCCGAACTCCTGAACGAAAACACCGCTGAATATCCCTTATATTATATTAATATTTTCACACCGACGCAGCAAAATTTTGTACGAATTGCCTCGTGCAATTCTTGATTAACGCGCGAGAGGCGGCAATAGTTCAAGATTTCTGCAAGGATTAAAATACAGAATCCACGGAGTTTCACTTTGTGAAACGATTTGATAACAATTTGGATAGCGTATATTTTTGTAACTGCTATCAGCTTCTGTACCCAACTCTTCGCTGTTCTAAATTAATCCTACGCCTCCAAAAAGATAGCGCAAACCTCATTGGGGATCCCACGCAGCAGGTCTGTTCAAATACATATAATACCCTTTCGCGCAATGTAGCAAAAAATCGACGACCGGTAACAAAGTCATTCGCTCGTTACAGAAACCGATTCACACGCGTAAACTTGACCGTATAGCTAGAATCCGTGTTAAAGAAAACAGTGTGCGTCGACACACTCGTGCCTCGACAGGGAGCGTAGAGATGCGTCTACTTAAATCAATGTATTCATTCCTATGGTAACTCAACAAGGGGCACAGCACCTCCACTTTTAAATGTGCTAGCCCACGTTTGCGAGGCTCCTCGAACAACAATGTCTCTCCAAACTGCACCACGAGAAGTCTCGATGCAGAATGTCAAATCTCAATCGGTGCTAACCATGAAAATGGTCCAAAAATGCCCGATTCTATTGTGAAATTTTCCCAAGTACACCCTTGCTCCGCACAAAATTCCAACCCCTCCACGCCGATTCACTCGAAAAATCGTGCACAGTGCGAATAAGCGTCGCGCAAAGAATTCGTCGAGTTTTCGCAAACGTGCGTCGACGGAAGTACGAGAACGAGTCAATGTCGCCAAAGGATCATAGGTGGGTCGTCCGTTTCTCTGTTTGTGTGTGTGCGTCCGAGAGAGTGTTTGTGTGTGTTATAGCGTGTGGTGCGGGCAACGTAGGGACAAGAGAGGCGATATATAATGTTCCGCGATATTAAACGGGACGCATTCCACCGAAGCCACCCTCTGGTCTCTGCTATGAATGCTTCTACGACCCCCGTCTCCTGTCTCACCCTTCCACACACAAGCGCACACGTACCCAGTTCCCACCCCTAGTGGCTGGCAACCACCCACGGTAGCTGGCAGACGTGGCCTACTCGACCAGAGCTACCCCCGAATGGTTATACGCCAAATTTACAGCTTAGCCAGGGCCACCACTACCCACGAACACGCCATTTACTATTCCCCCGGGGACCAGGAACCGGATACGCGGCTCTATGACGCGTTTGCTTAAGGATACAGCTGCTTCGAACGATTTACGGATGCAACCGATACACGAACGTGGGTCACCCGTATCGAATACGCCACTGATTTTTCAGGAGATAGATCAGAGAGGAAAGGGTTGGCATTTTTGGTCGCTGATCGGGCTTGCGACGCACACTTAAGATTTCCGGGAACTTTGTTGAGTAATTCGCAGAATGAATGATCGATATCGATCTTGGTTTAGCGATTAAGTATTATAGATCGAGTTTAGGCGATGGCAGTTGGGGTGGGTTGCACTGCTTCGCACCAAACTGGAGTTCGGCGAGGATTACATTTCAGTTCGGACATTCGAAACTGGACCAAAATTTCCTGGCGTATGAATGGAAAGTCGAATGCTGTTTTCCTGAAAACCCAGGTAACACGAACAACCCTTGAAATCGTCGAAAGCTAGCAGTGAATGAATTTGTAACAGCTCTGCTGGCTTTTGCTACAATGCATCGAGCTATTACATCGTAAACATATATGCGAGTATACTATTGCAAGCAAAAATTATGGAGAGCCTGTTTACTTCGTCCAAGTAATAACCACAAGAAACGACAGAATTTATTAGCCTTCGTCAAACCGTTCTTTCGCGTCGCAAATATTCGTATACCCACACGCATTCACTAATATTCAGAACGCTCGTCAATCGAGCATCTGTAAGAATTAATCACAGATTAAAGCGATACTTACGAATACCTTACCGCGACCAATTTAATAATATTAATGCCAATTTCCACCCAAAATTCCCCATCGATTTCCATACATTGTCCCAGCAAAGGGGTCCACGCGTGCATACCAGTCAATAGAACAATAAACCTATCCACTAATCAATAATCAAAAACCGTTTCACCCCCAACAGCCCAAGTCCCGAGGCACGCAACCGTGAACCGAAACTTTCCCATGACCGCGTCCACCTTCTGGGTAGGTCGTCCAACCAGAGGGTCGCGAAATCGTCGAAGTCAAAAGGAGACAAGAAATTTAGTTATGCGTGCAGGGGTAGGTCCGAGCGGGCTAGGGTGGGTCGGTTGGGGAAGGCGTGCGTCGTCGGACAAGGACGTGTCCCGGGATCTCCCGTGAGTAGCCAGGACATTCCAAAATGCCTTCCCCCCTCTCTACCCCTGGCGGAGTTCCTGCGCCGTATCACGGCTGACCCGGCCATCCCCTATCCTTCATCCGCGCATTTCCATCCCTCTCGCGACGGGCGAGACTCGCGGAACGGTTTGCACACCGAATGCAACCGTGCGTCATCCGCCATGATCTATGCTTTCTGTCGCACTGGTATTACGCTTAGCGTGCACGCGCGAGCGCGAACTGTCCAGGTAGGTGTGCATGTACCCGCGTTCGTGTTTTTGTGCGTGTACGTACGTGATTACATCGAGGGGGTGGACGCGCGAGCATTTACATAAGGACGTACACCAGCTTGGCCAGGGTCCGGAGATATATGAATCTGATAGTCGTGCACGCGTGTGTGTACGTCTGCCTCTCTCTCTCTCTCTCTCTCTCTCTCTCTCTCACTCTCTCTGTTCGCTCGTGCTCTCGTCTCCATTAAAGCTTCGCTCATTTTCACCAGCCTGTACCAGCCTGTCCCCGGGAGCAAACCCTTTCGTCCAGCTGCGGTTATTTAGCGGACAGCCGGAGTAACTGTTCGACTATGGCGATCGCCTAGGCTTGTTTGTCTTCTTTCACGATGTTGGTCATTCGGTCTTCGAGGTGAACGCTGCGAGATGAATTCTTTGTTGATTGAATCCGGTTGCACGCGCTTTAGGTATTAACATCGTAGCCGACTGTGCGCCGCGGCTGATCAGACGCTGACACTTTCTACTGCAGCACTTTTTCGGCGTTAATTAAGTTGGATGCCGAATCACGGAGACATTGGAATATCTGTTGAGCTATACAATTTGTGATAGGAATGGTAAATTATGGTACGAATTATTTACGTATTGCGTTTGGCGTATGTAAAATGATTGCCAATAGTGATGCGCGAACTCTAGTTCGCAACTGTAGTTAGAAATCTAGTTCGGGACTTTGTGAAAAGACTTATCAGCTAGATTAAACTAACGTACAGAGATCGTGTACTGAAACGTATCAGAGAAGTATGAGAATTGACTGTATTGTCCACCAGATAACGACTCGATTTAATAATAATCCTGCAAACGGGAATCGATAATTGAAACGTGCACATGATACTAGCATCTATTTTCAATCATTTTAATTCCATAATCTCGTATCATATCTGGATTTCAAAAAATATTACCTCGGACAGCTGGTTCACCATAAGCTTCGCCGTAAACCTACGTGCAGTCTAAACAAAACGTCCTCCGTAAGAAGTCACTCTTAACGCATAGACAGGCAGGCGTATCTCCGACAAATTTGCGTGTAACAAAACGTTTACACTTACGCATATAATTAAATATTCCACAGTTAAAGAAACTGTCATCAGAATTTTTCCAATAACTGCAACATCGAATGCGGCAGATAAATTTCGACATACAGACATAGAAATACAAATCTCACAAGTACACGAAATAGTCAAGATAAATATTCTAGAAATAATATGAGTGGACATCCATTCGCAACTTCCGTCTTAACCCCTTAATGCTCAGATGTTGTGTTAAGTGTTCGACCAAAGGTGCAGAAATATGTTTCTCCGTAAATACGTTTTCTGTAAATGTTGTAGCATCTTTTTAGCATTTTTCTTACTGACGGAGGACACGAAAGGTGGCATAAGGTGCCTTACTGTACGATACCGCAGCTAGAGTTCATAACTAACGGTATGTAGAGTAAACAGCTGCGATACCAGCACTGACCTCCTTAACCCTTCCGATCCGACATCAGTACCGCGTACTGACCCGCAGAATGAATCAGCGCTCTCCTCGCGCGTCAGGCAAAACCGAATGCACCTATGTCTTCCCCAAAGTGTCTCTGGAGTATCTCTAGACCCACAAGTCCTCAGTTTTAAACTAAACAATGTGCAATGCTTTCTTTACAACTGCAGACACAGTTCTTGATCCTCGACAACACATAGATACAAGACATCCATCGGACAATACAGTAGCTAGACTAAACGAAAGACATTTTATAACAAACATATCCCCAACGGAAAAAACAAAAACGCGACAAAGAAAACGTGCAAGAACGAGAGATAGTAGGTTCTGGTGTCGCAAATGTTATGTTGGACTCTGCTTAGAAAAGTGTTTCGAAATATACCACGCGAAGCCGAATTACTAGCTGCCACTGAGGTCAAACTTTAATGAATTTCTTAATTACTCACTACGATACTGCATGTGTTATGCATATGGCAAAGACGCAAATACTTCAGGAACAATTCGACATTTCAGAACTCCAATTCTCGCCGGCCAGCCACGGACGTAGCGAGCAACTTACTTACAACAAAACGCCGTCACCTCGAAAGGGTTAAATGTTTCAAGTTCCCAATCGGTCAGGCGATGCTGAAATGATCGAAACAAATGATAACCTCGTGAGACTAAATCTGGCAAATAAGCCCACGTCACCCAAAATCTTCCAACCCAAGAAACCCACGTCATCCTTCGGTGCTCCTGCCGTGCGTGGCCGAGCGGTGTCGTGCAGTGGTGTCGTCCGACGAGCGCCACTGCCGGCATATACCGTCCATTCCTCCCGATCCTATTAGTAATATCGATCACGGTTGTTACTTTGCCTTGCCAGTGAGGCACGCAGACGCGTACCAAACTCGTACACGATCAGCAAAACGTTCGAATCTAATTTGCACACCCAACGGACTTCCTCAGTCCCGTCCCAACGCGCTCCAATAACCCAAACACAGAGGGACAATTGTTCCATCTATCCGAAGCAATACCAACATCCCCAGGGAATATCCCGTCGCGTCCGCGTCGAAGAAGCGGAAAAGCCGTCCGGCGACGGCGGCGACGGCGGCGACGGCGGCGGCGTCGGCGACGGGCGCCACTTCCCCGAGATTAGAGGCTCGCGTGGAACGCGACAGGATGCAGCTTTCCCCCGGCGGCGTGTTACGGGGGTTCGTTCGCCGCGAGAAAGGGATCCGGTATTGCGGTCGGAAGCAAGGGACGGGAGGCTCTTCCGGGGGCATAACGTGCACACTCCACCCCCGGTAGGCGGAGTGTACCGCCTACGAGCTGCCCCCACCGTCGACCGCGGCACTGATACGCGATATCAGCGAACACTTGTTGCTCCGGCGTATAGAGATTCTGGCGTGGCACGAGTCTCGCCAACGAGCGCCCTGTGCCGCGATTTTTCACGTGCTGATTTTTCCACCCCCTCGTTCAACCACCCACTTCCCAACCCCCGCGATTCCGTCTCCTTCCCTCTACTGGCCCGCTGAAGTTTCCCGCGCGAGGCCCCCGCCCCCCCATCCGCTCCTGCCGTTCCTCGTTCTCTTTCTGTTCCTCGCCGTCCCCGGAGCGATGGGCGACGATGTTCTTCCCCCGAGAGCGAGGCAGCCGCGCGGATTCCGTCACGCGGCCCGCGCCACGAGTCCGAGAAATGTCGGAGGTGCGACGCTGTAAATCTTCTTCGTTTGTTCCGATGCTCGTGGAGCCTACGCCGCTGGTCGCCTCCATATGATACCCGCGTGAACGCGCCTCCCGACCATCGGTTCTGAGTAATTCGCTCGATTCTCTGTACACTTTTCAATTCTGTCTCTCGAGTTCGCGGCTACTTTATCTTATGTTCCGTTTCTGTTCTTCCCCTCTTGCTTTCACTGCTGGACGAGACGGTGGCGGGGGTGGCGGGGACGGGGACGGGGGGGTTGCATAGGAATCAACGAAGCTCGAGAGATGTGTTTGGGGTGATTTTTTTCATGAACGAACGTTTAGAGTAGTCGATAATGTATTTGGTTTGATTGATTGTTACAGGCAGTGCGGTGGCTGCAGCCGACACCATTTCCGCGCCGTGGACCCCCACGAGTTCCGGGCCGCCGCCCGACGCGAACGGCTCCGGCTCGGATACCAAGAACCTCGACGTTGGCGAAATTAGCGATGTAAGTTGGAAGTTGATAATATTATGCGGTTTTCCGGCTTGGCGTCGCGTTCGGTGTCGTATTCTATTCTTTGCCCGAGACGCAACATTTTTCTAGATGTAAGAACTTTGTTTAGTAACTTGCTAGATGTAAGAATTAGAAACACTTGTCTCGCCTCTGATTTCAATTGTCTAGCTTGTGCTTGAGCGGGACGCGTTGAGATTCGAATTCGTGATGTAACCATTTACCGTCTGGAAACGAGATTAGGTATTTCTGTATTTAACGACATTCGTGTGTGAAATACGTCCGGATCTTTCGAATCTATTAAAGGATTTCCTCTTTACTCTGTGACTTTCCTCGCTGGCATCGTTCGCTTGATTTTAATTTGTATCATTCGCGATTTCAATGAATGTAAGTAACTTCTTTCCCTTGACAAGTAGTTAATCTGATACCCGTATTTTAATTACGAGGTCCGCAATTTAATTTTCATTATGACGGTAAAATTGATTTCCCCGCTTAACCGACATTTGTAATGTATCTCTTCCGTGAGTCTTGGTACTTATCAGGATAACGAAATGACGAAACGTAAAGGCTTCACTGCCATCGAAACAGTTCTTAGTTCCGGATTGCATGCCAGCCAATATTGCAAACGTGACTGGACTTCTCGGAACGGTCCTTCTCTTCAACATCTGATCGTTTCGCCTTCTAGTGTTCTCGATCAAAACGGACCGAGTACTCGCCCATTTCGCGTCTGTTCGTGTAACACGGACCTACCTGTTCCGTTGAAATGCCAAGATCAACCTTAACTGCGATTCAGCCATCCTGTTCACGACCCAGTAACTTTCTGAATCGAGAGGAAGAGAAAAGAACTCGTTCAATTGGTAATTCTATTCTGCAGATTCATGCAAAAAGAAAACTCTTGTCAATTTTATGATGCGGAAATCCACGTGAAAGATCGCGAACCAAGAGAAGGGCTTCCCTGGAAAAAATGAGCCTCGAGATATCGCGTCGAAGACCATAGTTTTGTACGAAAAGCTTCGGTTAGAAAGAATTATTATATGTATACGTGTGTTCAATCATTTTTGTTTTTTCCGTTGTGCCTATTACCTATTCTATACTCTATACTCTGTACTATTTGTTCGATTGTTCTGTAATCCCGTAAAACTCATACTTCCGTGATTAATTTTCTTGCTCTTCATTTTACTGGATGCCTTCTGCAAAATGCTATAAATAAGAAATATGCACTTGTAGCAGGAACATACAGGATATATCGTTAAAAAAATTCCAGGATTCCAGAAATGTATCGTACCGAATCTGCGTAAATAGCCATTCATTCTGCTCACATTTTTAATAATAATAGCACAACAAAACCGAAATCAATTCTTAAATATTCCTCGTGAACGCAGAAGCGACGATCAATAATCCACAAGAAATATTTCAAACGCAGGAATAACACATGTATTTCTAATATCCTCTAAATGCTGAACTGCACGAGTCCCTCCCTGTTCTGTTCCCTTTACCTAACATCGCCCTGCATCCTGCCGTATCTCGGATCACCCAGTTCGAAACATTTATTTGCCAAATCGCCACGCGAGTTCGCCGTACCGTTTGCATCGTATCTTCCGCTGGAAATATTTTGCCCAAACACCGTCAAAAGGTGTCGCTCATAGTTGCCTCGATATTCGCGTTCTCGGCTAGTACTGTGCATCCGTGAAAAGTCGCAGCTGTACGTCACTATTGTCAGACCAAGACGATCCAATGCTTAGGCAACGGTTTCCCTTTCGACGCGAGGATCCGTGAAAAATCTTATCCGGCACGTTTGTACTTTTCAGGACGAGAAGGACCTGTCGGCGGCGGATGCGGAGGGTGTATGGTCGCCGGATATCGAGCAGAGCTTCCAGGAAGCACTCACTATATATCCACCATGCGGTCGTCGCAAAATCATCCTGTCCGACGAGGGAAAGATGTATGGTGAGTCGAGCAATTTCCTTCGCAGATCTTTCGCCGACGTTTTTCGCTAGAACGAACAGAATTGGTAGGGAGATAAGTGGAAGGACTGGAACTCGCGACGTTTTACGCGCGGTGAAATAAATAAGACAGTTGCGAAAATTGTTGTTTCGCATTGGATATTAACATTACGATGAGGATATTGAAAGCAACGAAATGCATTGCGATCGAAGAAGATATTGCGTTAAGTAGTATCTAATCTAGCTGCGACGGATGAACAAGGTGCTGCTTGTTTTAAGCGCTCTTATTTTTCACGTCGTGCATTCAAGGGGAGGATTTACCAAAAAATTATTCGAGCAGTCGCTAGATTTAAACACGTTTTCATCTTTTATAAACCATGCTACCTGCCGTGGTGCCTCTAAAAATCATCTTCGCAATCCTCACATAATTTTTCCAACCGTTGGCTGCTTATTCAATAAGAAAAGGAACAGTTATTTCTCTGAATCTCTCCAGAATTTTTCACCAGATACCTGTCAACAAACAAGTATCATAAACCTACCGCGACATTAAACAAGATTTCAGCTACGCAAACGAGGTCTCTCGTTTTCGTTATTCACTCAGACCTGAAATGTTCGTAATTTCATTGTCACCTCATTCGAATGAGTGGAGGTGGCATTTCAACCAGGATTATTACTAGTTCGTAAACAATGTTGATGCGAAGAAAAATAGCTGCACGAAAAATACGTAGGGTTCCTCGTGTTCCTCGTGCACCCGATGGTAGAATCGTCCGGACGGGCGTCGTTATTGCTTGATGCTGAGGTCAGTCTACGTGACCGGCTAGATATTGCCTGGTATGACCACGGGCACCACCGTAGTCAACCACCATTAACCGGCATGAGTTCACCGCCGCGTCGAGGCAATAATGCCACGCCTCGAAAGGTACCCCCTTGACCAGTATTTTTATCCCTATACAGTTCGTCATTTTTTAACATTTCTTTTCATTCCTCCCTAATGAACTCTCCGTCGCCCCTTATGGCATCCGGTTTCGTCATTTACTTCGTTAAACAGTGATGAAGTTTCGCGAAGATCTCGTTGCTTTTTCTTTTTCGCCGTTTCTTCAAATACATTATTCGATCTCTGTGTCCGTAGATTCGTTCGAAACGAAGGAATTGTGACCGAAATATTTTCTAATACAATTTTCTTTACACGTATGTGCTTGAACTGCTTCCGCTCATTGCGCAATCGTTGCGTTTAGTACCGACACCGACAGCGCCAGGAAACAAAATATATTACAGCAGCGCGAATTATTTACTGAAACTCGGTTAGAATTATTTGTAATATAGAAAACGGTGCATTCGATCGCGACAGAACTTCGGGAATCAATGACGATGGCATTCGTGTGATAATGAATAACTAAAATTCGTGGTACGGAAATGTTTTTGAACCGTACATGTATGCGCGTTTCTTCATCGACCCACGTACAATTCTTCTTGCGTCCGTTCCTTTTCCGACAATATTTAGGCTTGAATCCGTATTCGTTAAAGCACAATGTTCCTCGATTGTGAAACGCACTCCACGGTAAAGGTCAGCAGGTGGCAGTTCAATATTGCCCGGTAGCTACTCTATCAGAACGGAGCTTAATTCAACACCGCGCCTCGCTAAAAACGAAGCAACGAATAAAAGCAAGACAAAGGGACGGACAATCGACAAAACTGTGCGTCGTCGTTCTACGGCCATTGCCACCCTCCCGTTCTTCCTCGCGTGATATGGAGAAAATTCATTTTGCGGGCCCCCCAGCACGCGGCTGATTTACGAGCAGCATTGTGGATGGAGAAGGTTGAAAATGGGTTAGATCCCTTAATGCTGGTATTAAGTATTGTGATCGGTTTGATAAATGTGTGTACGGTCCTATTAGTTCGAGGAAATTACGTGAATTAGTGGACAATGCTTAGGAAATTCATTCAAGTTGGGTTAGAATTTTGTAATATCTCGTGCCGCTAGAGTGAAATGCACGTGACTCATTCTTTTGTATTTGTAGGTGATATTAATTCAGTGGAAGCGGGGACTAAATTGGTGGAGCTATAAACTTCATTTAGGGTCATTTGAATACAATGGAAGAAATTGCAATGCGAGCGGGGAAAACGTAGAGGAAAATTGGGGATGGTGATGCTGTGCTCGATATTTATTTAAAGACGGAGGGTAGACAGTTGTATTGTTCCTCTATATAACGTAATTGGCATTTTAAGACCGTTATTAAACGGCTCTGTAGATGGGATCGATTGCGAGACATACGATTTCATGAAGGGAAAGCGCAATTGAAATTAACAAACTATCCTTTATTTAAGAATTGCAAGTACGAGAAAAGTGATTAACAGTCATCGAATGCAATATTGATAGCTTTCAGTGAATGGCATAAATTGTATTTTTATTCGTTCTTGAAATGTCAACGGGAAACTGCTTCACATAGAGCTGCAGCTAATTTGCAAATAATTCCTTCCTCGAATTGATGAATTTTAATGAACTGCGATGCAAACATGTCGCGATTTAGAACATAGCTTGCTTTCAACATGATTGGCTCAGCATTAATTTCTCAATCTAACGTTGCACAACGTTATCCCGTCGTTTCGATTTTCCACATTAATATTACTTTCAAACCGTTCTTTCAACGTTGCTGCATTTTACCGTCTTCTGCGCTGCGACGTAAATGTAGCTGTCATATGGTATCCCTACGGCACCTTTCATCCTTCGTTTGCAGCTTCAGTGAAAAGCATTTCGAACGTGGCGAAGTCAAATTTCCAACAAGAATCCAGCTCACTGTCGTGCAAGTGGTAACTCATTTAAACAATGATGGGTGTAGAGAAACGGGCTTGGAAATCGAATTCAAAGCCGGGAAATAATGTCTGGATAATTCGATTAACTGCTTCTCGATTGAAGAAACAAATAACAATTTTTTATGCGAATCGAAAGTTTTTCATGTTAAACCATACTACCATACTACAACATGCCAACTACTATATTACACGTTCTCAAATTTCGGTTACTTGGATTTATTACAACGGTAGGTACCGACAAAAACGAGATTTAAAATCCAATTTCTAAAAACTTTGGACATACAGGAGCTTAAGTACGCTGGCTTATTTTATTAAAATTTGGATAACGCTGTTTACATTCGTCCATTTCAAATCGCTTCAAACTCAAAGTATTCAACATAGTTTGTACTTGGAAATTGAATAATTTTCAACCCAGAACGCGAAAAAGCATGCGCAGTTTAAATTGAAAAGTATATGATAACATTAACATTCTTGGAATTAAAAATTTACATTATATCCGCATCTGTTCGTAGCAAGTAAATTACCGTTAACTTCAAACGGTAATCAGTTACAAGCATGGCGCATTCGCAAGAAAATTTTGAAAGATATTTCAATTTTGTACGTATTATACGGGGGTTTCCTCAAACTGATCGTACCATAACCCTGTACCTATTCTTCTATCCGTCCAATGTTGATTTCAAAGCTTAAAAATGTCGAACGTCGTATCGTTGGCCCAGTAAATTAACGCGTCGTAAGCTCAACGCGTTCCAGCTTCTCCGTCTACGCGTTTCCCAAATTAATAGAACAACCAAGCAACTGATAAGGAAAAACTAGCAAAAAATAAGGAGGCACTTGCAATTCGAACAACACGACGAAACACTCTCAGTCGAAGGGGAGAACGATACAGACACGGGGAGAGCTTCGTTCTAATAATAAGCTACAGATCGGCAGTCTCGAACGAGACGCGACGCAAGATCGATTTTAGAGCCGCGGCTGGACGAAAAGATGCAAGGGAGAGGAGAGAGAACATCGGTATCACCGTTGGCGTCGGGTGTCCGTCGGGCGTCCGTCGGGCGTCCGTCGAGCACGAGCGGATGGAAACAAAGGATAACGAGGCGCGAAAATCGCTTAACGCGATTGGCCATCGATCCTATGGGAAACTTATCTCGACCGTTGCTCACTCGCCGAGCCAATAAAGGATCCCTCGGCCTTTCCACGGGATTAAATATCTCGGGGCAATTTACCTCTTCGACCTCTCGCCCTCCGTCCTCGTCGTCCCTCTTTCCACTCTTCCTTTTCCGTCAGTAACGTCGACGCCCACGCCGAGATTTCTCCACGAAAGAGCGATCGTTTCTGCGAGAGACAGGCACCACGGAGAAACTGCCGGATCCTCCTGCTGCTTCAAATTTTATTAGACCTCTGCCTCCTTTCGTCGTTACGCATATTTCGGTCTACGTGGGTCACTTTCGAGTCCGAGGAACCGTCTCCGCATTTCGCCCACTTTTGGAAAACGTTCCAGGAGAATTTATTTAGAGAAACTTTCCAACGAATCGACGAAGGTGGGGTTTGATATTTTTGTTAGGAATTGCGCGGATGATGAGGCTTGGGATTCTACTGCTGCTGCATTAAATGTGATTGAACAATTTCTTCTGCACTTTCCTTAGTGAGACCAAAACCAAAACGAAACTCTCCCAAGTTTGAGCATTCCAAGCATCCTTGGCCTTACGCAGGGAGTCGCCATAAATTGTTAGATTTTCTGGCTAAACGGCGACATTATCTAGACGCTGAAAAGTTTATCGCAAATTATCAAGTTAAACGGAGTAACCGCAACGTGCAGTATCTTCCGATCGGAATGGTTCCTTGGAGAATTCGTGTTTGGCTTCGAGTACCGACTAGAAATTTGGCCACGCTGCATCGATGGCAACTTGAAACATTAATCAAACGCGGTTCGATGCATTAATCATTCAATGGAACCAGACCGGCATAATGCTGTTTCCATCTTCAGAATTCTACTCCGGGGATCGGAGAACAACTTCCAATTGGAGGATATCGTTAATAATTCTAACTGCGTGTCAGAATGTCTGTTTGGACGGTTTAAACATTGGTTGTCAAGAATATATACTTCGCTTGATTAATCGAATGGTAGAAACGGCAAGTTGATAAGGGAGATTTAAAAGAGTATTGCTCGGCAAATTAAGCAAACAAATAAATAATAAGTAGAGAGATAAAAACGATAATTCCGTTTCCAAAAACATTATGATTACTTACTGTCCAGCAAACTTTGGCTACACTCCAAAATTATAAAAATCGCGTTGCCCCATTCGACCGTAGAGCAACAAATGATTTCACGAATCACTCGACGATATATCTGATAAGTCGCTTAAACAATCCAATAACCCCACCGTTCGCGTTCAAAAGTCCCCCACAGTAAGTTCAATCTCATTCTCCGCTCCTACTTCCTCGTCGAGGGGCGGATAAAGTCATTCCCCTATAATCGATTCCCAAAGACACCCGGGCAACCGGTCGATCGATGACTATCTTGAAGGATTTCGCAAAAACCGTTCGATCCACCGATCCGTTTCGTGAAGCAGCCGGTAGACAAAGCGAAAAAGAAGCCGCCGGTCCAGAAGCGTCCGGCATCCAATAAAGCGGTAGAAATAGAAAGATACGCGCTCTGTGGAGCATGGAGGAGCGCTTAGAGGAGCATTTAGCTTCTTGCAGCGGCGTTGTACGAGGGGGGGGTAGAAAAAATCTCGCGTAACCGCGGCCGAGGAACACTTTTTGAGCTTATTTTATGCGCGGGGGTCAACGTTCCGCGACCGACAGCCAGCAACTATCGTTTCTTGCAAATTTTCTTCTTCATCCGGTGCTGTTCTCGGGCAGCGTCGCGCCGCGTCGTCCCGACGCTGCTTCTGAAGGGACGTTTTACGACCGACTGGCTCGAAGACCCGATTCTACTCACCGGATCGAAGGTAACGAGGAGACGGGTTAATGTTGGATAACGATGCAAAAGTTGTGGGACAGGTGGAAAGGAAACGGGGCCTGGTTTTGTTTTTCAAGAAGGTCTGCGGAGTTGCGGGGTGGATCCTTTTGCTTTTGGCGACTATGTCAAAGCTAGGATACGTGTGGTATCCGAACGAAGATGAGGTTTAGTGGGCGCAGACTTTCTTGCCGAGGCCTCCAGATTTGGAAGGACAAACGTGTTGGTAATGTGACCTTTGTAGGAAGTGTTTGAACGTTGCAATTTTTGTTATAGAAGTTTTGTTTCCTCTCCGATTTTCTTGGCTCTGTGACAGGGCAGGGTGACACGACACACTGTCGCAGAAATCGAACAGCCCTCGATCATCGAATTGGAACTACGCGCCAGAAATTTCATTTACCTAACTATTACGCTATTACGTGTATGACAAATTGTCCTTAGCTGCCCAAGTTATTACTGAATACAAATTGTACCAGTGAGTAGGCCACTATTTCTTTACCAATAGCATTATTCGAGGCAGTTCATTCAATCTACTAAGCATTCTTGTTTCTTTTGGTTTTCCCTCGCCTCATTGTTAAACTAAACGTATCACTTCCACTTCTATAGAATAGTTAAACATAGAAAACCTCATAGGATAATTGTCCAAAGACGCTGTATTTTAATTTGCATAAAACATTTCAATTTGTCCGATATTTCGACATTACTAAAAACAGCGAACATGTTAAAACACGTTGAATGGTCCTGAATCTATATTCAAGACCTGTAGAATCGCCACTGAGGATAGTTAAATTGTTACGAAAATGTTATACAGTAACCATACTTCACCTCCTGAGACACTGAATTGTTTGCTTCTGAGGTACTGTCGACTGTTGTCTATGGTATTACTCCAAATGTGACTATAAATATAATTATACTCAGGGTACAGAAGCTGAAACATCAAATAGAAAATTGTCATGGTACGTGCATATTTCAACATTTTATTATCTTGAAACTTTTCCACTCGGGCGTTATTGCAATTTTACTCTAAAATGTTCCGTTAACAATTGTTCCCGGACCTCTGTTTACACCGTTTTATTATTTGCCATAACATTTTGTTCCAAACTGGAAAATCAAAAATTCTTTTCAATGAAATAATGTATATAGCAACGTACATACTCGTTACGCGATCGGCTGTGACTCTGAATATTCTGTGTACTTGTTACCACTGCTTTCAATTTCCTCTACTGCCGCTTGATTTCTTTCACAGTCTCCAACAAATACATATACGAATAAATACCATTTTAATTATCCATACTTGCCCGACCAAAGAAAAAGAGAATATATTCGTTTCATATAATGCTTGCCTCTATTCTCCCAACGATGAACGTGACTTCAAAAGGAAAGCAATTTCATTTTCAATACACCTTAACATAATGTCTTTCGTACACCCAAGAAATTATGAGGAAGTTCAGGAATCCGTAAAATCCGTAAAATCTAACGTATATACAGTAAGAAATCTTACATCCCAAATGAATATCAAACACACCGGCCATCATGTAATTCGAGCATGTAGATGATTCTCTAATTACCTCAAGCACCTAGGTAATTAAAACTTCAACAGTTCGAAACGAATTCCATTAACGCGAGTTTCTAACGGGTAGGACGATATCGTCGTGCAACGTTCACTTGAATTTACATGCTACCGGTCGCGCGAGTACACGCATGCAGACAGGAAATGATTTTACAGCAAGTTCGGTTGAAACTTTCACGCGGCAAAACGAGAGGAAGTGAACGAGTGCGAAAGATCAAGTAGCGTGCCGTTTAAACACGACCAGCCGTGCACCGCCTCAGGACGTATTTAAACAGATAAATCGCGAAATCACCTGATCTTTACCGGTAGCCGGGTGAAATCTGTTATACAATGTGCTCCATTCTCGAATAGAATATGGAGGGTGGCGGATGAAATGGGACAATGTTTTATTTTAGACTTGCAGTGTGTTTCATTTTATTAATTTTTTTGTACGGATGTGGTGATAGCCTTATAAATGGTTTCAATTGCCATTTCAAACTCCCTAATAATGATTATAATACTCCATTGTGGGAAGTATTGATATTTATTTTGAACAAGCGTGTATTTACACGATAAATCTTCGTGGCCCTTTATAAATTCTCATATGTATCATCTCTCTCTTTCATGAGTTCTCCAACAAATACTTGTTTATATCTTTCTAATGTCTCTCTGATATCCCATGAGAATATACTACATACCAAAATTAGAATTCTCCTTACTGACCCAGCGAATAAAAGTATTTCAGAACGCTTAAATGCCGGATGCAGTAAGCAAACATCTTGGCAAACACCGGTGTCTACTACGCCTCTAAACCTGTTAACCATTGCATCACCACCTCCTGCACGGTGTAAAAGTTTAAATACGCAAGAAACTCGTTTTCAATACGCTGATAATGACTCAAGACACTAGGTAACAGCGCGCTATGGACACCTAGGTCAAGAATGTCAAAAGCTTAGGGCGGTACTGCAGTATTCATGCAATATTATCACACCTGTAAGGCAAATGAAAAGGCAGAAACAAACAAACATTTATTAAAACACTATATACTATAAAATCATCTTTGAAATCAATCGTACGTCATGTATCAGGACAGTTTTTCCATTAATTGACCGACCTTTCAGGGTGTAGCACAGCTGATACACCTGTTTAACAAATTTTCAATGATCTAGAATCTAGAATATAGAGGTTTTGTATTAAATAAACCTTCAGAGAATTACAACATTTTCTGTTTACAATGCGCCAAATGATTTTCGGCTATTCTGTTACAAAGCTATCCCGTGGCACAAAGGGCTCGCGGCTATCTGGATGACCATTCAGAAACAAACGTTTGCGAGTCGAAATACAGACACACGTGGGAACTGATTCTCGTGACTATGATTCATGGCGTCCGTAGTGCGGTACGATTTTGTGGAGTGGATCAACGGGATGACCCATAAACCAGGATACACGTATACGAGGAACACGGCGTATCGTGAGCTTTGCTGAACGAACGTGCTCGTAACAGACGTCTCTACGTGTTACCGGTGATCAGATAAACGCCAGGGCGTATTCTCGCATGTCTCTGCCACTATCTACCGGGTGTTCGAGAGTCTTAACGGAGTTAGAGATGCAACAGGCGCTGTTGAATATTTCCGGCGGTGACTTAGGGCCACGAGACTCATAAGCACAATTTATCCGATCCTCCGCGGTATTTAGATCGACGCGTTAACTGCCAGCATAATTCAAAATTTCACACGATTTTCAGAAAAATTGGTATTCTTATGTTTTTGGGGTTGCTGAATTCAAATGTCTTATAGAAAATGCAAAGTTCATAACGGACGATCTAATGTCAGTGGTATAAACATTGCTTTTAAGTTAGCTTTCGTGAAAATTGACTATTTTTCGATTTTTTACTAAAATTATGTAATTAGAATGTCTAATTTAATATAACGACGCTAATTTAAAAATTTGTTGAAATTAATTATTTTGAAAATTTTACTTTCGCGACATTTCTGTTTTGTAGGTCACGTAGTTCAAATGTATTGTGGAGAATAAAAAGGGGACCTATAGGAGCAATAATCTTTGGAATATGGCCCGATTCGTTTTCTGCCTAGATACTTTTTGAATATAAGCTCTTCTATACAATTCACACAGCTTATGACAAGATTCTAGGACTTCTTCCGTAAAACATCCAATTGTTAGAACGCAATTTTTCGTTACGGATGGCACATGGATTAAAACTTTATGTGCCGCGGGTGGCATGTAATACCAACTTCGCAGTATCAATACAATAATTTCCAAATTTTGTATAATTAATAATTCTGCCACAAGAAATAATAATTAAGATGTTATGATATCTTTCAATTATTGGTCGCTACTATTGCGAGGGAGTGGAAAGAAGATTTGGTATTGGTTCTTAAAAAGGGTACAGAAAAGAAAATTTGTGCTTTGGGATGGAAGTAATTTATGGTCCGGATGTTGAGTTTGTTCAGTCCGTTTTCCGGAACAGTTGAATACTGCTAAAAAAGTACAAAGGGTCACAGTGGGTAATAGCGACCAGATGACTTCACGACTGGAGGTCCGAGGTAACTAACAGGATTATAGTTTCCAGATTTGTGACAATAGAAAGTGAAAGACATCGAACAGAAAGTAGAAGACAATAGTTCCGGCAATAAATACCCGGAAGTCCTGGTTCATCTGTCGATTACACTTTGTATACTTTCCAAGTCTGAACTCAAAACTTCGCGATGTTATCCAATTGACTTATGTCAGGGAATTATGTTATCAAGCTGTAATCTTGGACCCATCATTATTATTATTAATTATTATTTATTATTATTATATTAGTGTCCTCGATAGATTTCTTTATACCAGATTAAATTTTTCACAAATATATTAAGATATCAGCCCTACGCTCTAGTGGCACAGACCGAAAATTCCCCATTTTGATACTTTAAATTTAAATATGTTAAAAAGGGGCAAACCTTCTCAACTGGATATCATAGCTGACATGCAACTTTATATCAAGAGACTTGTCCCAGCGTGAAGCTCCGTGAATAACATCTTTGTTTTCCTTCTTGTTCATTAAGATATGGCTAAGATTTATGATATATTGAAAACGGAATTACAATAATAACTTAAAAGATACGTTACTTTACTTCTATGGAAAATTTATGTTTATAACATCTACTTTAATGGTAAAATGTTTCACATATCAATATTGTTAAGATAAACTTTCCCTGACCCAATTAACAAGCTCCAATTTTCAAGATACGAAAGAGCATGAAACTTCTTCAACTTTGACGGCCTACATCTCAGTAACCAATCGATATATTTAAAAAATTCAAGCGGCATTAGATACATTGATATGTATACAACAAATCTGTTATACTGAAAACAAGCTGCCGAATACTTCAAGAATTGAATTTTGGCCAGCTTATCGATAAACTGTCCGGCGTACGGAGATTTTAGAAAGATTTCTTATTATTCTGTTCTTATATACATAGAATAATCAAAAGCTTTAAACTTGCCCGGCTACTGTAAGAATAGAAAAGACGAAGGCGAAAACTATCAAATGGTACAAATACATTTTGGAATCAAAGTGGCACGAACTAATTGCACAATTTCAAGTTTCACCTATATCTTCCCGAACGTTAATCTCACGACCGGGCAAATAAACCAACCCGGTGTCGTTGCGTGCACGTCTCCGCGAAGCGGTTGGTTTCGCGAACCCATAGCCTAGGTTAATGTAAAGTCTTGATCGCGGATATGACGAGAAGGCGCACTGTTACGTTGCATTTTCCTCGAAGACGGAGGAGACGGGCAAACGATGAGAGAACGTAGGCGGACAGGGGGTCAGACAGGGGCGAAGGGGGGGACCACGAGTGTGGTATGGAAGGAGGTTGTGCAAGGGGTGGAGAGAAGACAGTGTCCAGTTATTGACCGGCGGAAGGCGAGTGTCTCAGCCGACTGCGAACCTTTCCCTCGCAATTCTGAAACCGTTCTGTTTCTCGAATCCTTCAGACAAACGAAATTTCGTCAGCCCTTAAGGAATATGTTGTTCGAAAAATGTATCAATTTTGTTTGTGATTCGTATACGGAGACGCTGCATGCATTACTTGCTGCTTCTTTTTATCGTTCCCTTGACTCTGTTCAACTCGAAATGGTTAGAGTATGTGGTTTCGTGGGAAGAGAAATAGTTTTCTTGGTACAACTGCGAATCGTTTTTCCTTTGGGTATTTCTCGTCATCGTTTTCCGATGCCTAATATCTTTTTCTGAACCGAAAATTTCACTGAAATTCGAAACATTTTCCGGGCATCGATTTTTCATTTTCATTGTAAAACAACGCGCCGTGTAAGGTATATACGAAGCATCACGTACTGTATTATTAGTTTTTTAAATATTAAATTCAGGAATAATTAACAGGTTTTAATAAATTTCAATGAACCAAGGTATGCATTGAGTGCTACTAGAGTGTGAATGGTTATGCAGGTTTAATATGTCGAAATATGCAAAATATATGCAAAATGTACGGAGTTCGCATGTAAAACATCTGCCACTCTACATATGTTTATTATTTTACCTACCGTGGCGTACGTTACTTTCTGTCGATGTTCGTCTTCTTCGCCTGCTTTTCACTAAAAATAGTTTAAAATAATATTTGCATAATGAACCTCCTCGGTTCGATTATCGCACCAGGGAAAACGTATGTTCTATTCCTCTGAACATTCGAAATAACACAGGGGAAACAACTCCCACGAGTGAAGCTATTTTGTAATGCCTCGCGAGACATTCAGTTTTTACGACATTTTGCAGGGAATGCTGTTTCCTTTTTCATTGCAAACGTGAACGCCTAAGCTATTACTTTAATATTAACACCGCGCAATGAACAAAGCCGCGCTGTTGGAAGTTAAAACATGAACACTCTCGTTTACTGCAAGATCAAATAAATCTCCCGTTCTCGCATAATTGGAAGCATAACTCATCCGCAACTATTCATCGGCTATTGTTTGAAGAAAACCTGCTCGTCTACCGAAGTCACAATAAAACGGTCGAACGAATATAAAAGGGCTGTCGTTGGTTCGCAGCGAGAGGAAGAATTCTCTCGGCTTAGAAAGATTCGATAGCGTGTTCAGCTCGCAATTTCGATCGGTCTTTCATCTTTTCCGAGGCGATAGCTAGGCAGTCTAGTCCCCCAGGGCCTTCGTCCTGTCGTAAGGACGTCCACTCCACTCTTTTCGGTACGGGACAACGATCGCTTGGACCGCTCTCTTCCTTCCTTGATATCCGATCCAATAATCCGATGCCGAGACGTCGTTGAAGCGCGAAATTATGGGCATTGACACGGCACCGTGGATTCTTCTCCGGGGATTGGCGGCGCGGTTGTGGTTGAAAAGACGCGAAACAAGTCGCAAAAAGATGAAACTGTCGGTCCGAGGGGATCGTAACAGGCCACTGGAGGCTCTTTCTACCTTGTCGAGAATTTTGAGGAACGAACCGTGGATAACTTCGGCGATATTTGTAGTTCGAATGCGTTTCGAAACGCCTAGTCATCGTGACTCTGGCGCAATATCTTTCGTGCAACATCCAACAGTCTGCCCTCAACCGTTTCGTTCGACGTTTACTTAGAGCCTTTAATGGTTTATACGAGTTTGATATCAATCGATTCCCCTTAATAAATGAACAAATCGTACGTACATTTTCACGGAGAATTGCAACACGTGTAACACGTATTCCTATGTTTAATAGAATAATAAATAAGTCGGAACCGCCATGGTAGCTCATTGTTAAAATAAATTGTTCAAAGTGACGCGCTATATGAAAACCAAGCAAACAGACTTCTCCGTTCCGTTCGCGTAAATAATTGAGGAAATAAATCGTGTAGCTTCCGTTCCAACCATTACTCACATCGACGTATCCCAAAGAAATTAGTAGGGACGCACACGGCATTCGAGCCGAATAAAATAGCAAATAAAATATTACGGTCCACAGCCCGACTAAATTGTTTCCATCGATTTAATGAAACAGCTCGCCGCATTACAAAACGTAACACGGAATCTCCAATAGCAGTTCGACTACAATTGTGCCTGTACTTGTTTGCAAATTCCGCTTCACCCTAAATGCTCGAATAGTTTCTCCCGATAATACGCGGACGTTCCGCGACGACCAGAAGAAATCAGTGCAGCCGAAAAATGAGAGACAGATTGATAGACGGAGGATAGACGAGCGTACGCGTTAACAAACACAAATACCCAGCCATTCTTCTTACTCACCCAGTTGCACACACGCGCACAAGGATAAGAGGGCACGACGGCGAGGGATGTAATAATCTGCGTCCGCATTGTCCGTCTTGCTGGCATGGCCGAGTCCTTTGACATTTCGCGGAGTTTAATTAAACTCGAGCGTATAATAGCTCCCCGTCGAGAAGGCGAGCAGAGGTCCAACATCGTTGTCCGACGCCTGCTACCGAACGCAGCGTCGCGTCGCCTCTAACGTTTCGCCTGCACCTTCGTCGTTTCACCCTTTCACCGAGCATACGACATCCGTCGGGCTCAGAAACCGCTTCGACGATGCAATTGTGTCGTTCTCGTCGCGTACTGTATCTTCCTGGGTTTAGTGTACCTTCAGAAATTTCCGAGCCACTGTGGAATTTTATCGTCCAACTGTTCCCCTACGTCTATATACGTGCAGACGCAAAGATGTTCGTAGAGTTTTCTGATGATTTCACGGTGGAAATAGGGTACGGGTTCTCGATTAGATTTGAATCGTTGTAGGTCTCGTTGAAAGGCGATTCTTGTTAGTGGCATTTTTGCTTTTTTGCGTTTCTGTGTTGGAAGGGAGTGGGGTAGAATAGGATAGTGTTAGCGTAACGAATTATTGTGGATGTTACGAAATTGAGGAGCTAAAGTGGTAAATGAGATAAATATGTCAGCAATGTATGAACAATTGTAAAATTATTTTATTTTTCGAGTCAATGTAATGAATGCCCGGAAATTATTGGTACCGAAAGAAATATATTCAACTCTCCGGTTTTCCACCACTTTGCCTTCCCTTCAGTGAATTATTCCCTAATAGTTGTATAAAAATTTCACTCCGAAACGCTATCAGAAAGATATGAACACGCAGTTCCGCACTTTCTTAATTGCCTTTGCACGGAAACCTGTACACACGCATATACACTCAAACGTCTGAAATGGAACGAAATGAAATTGCAAAGATCTCAACAGAAACGTCTTCACCGGGGATGTTTCTCACGACTGGCCATCAGTTTTCAGTGAAATACAGGCGGCGGAGGAGGAATGTTATGGATCTCGTTCAGCCAAGAAACCGGCCAAGTATTTTAATTAGCGCAACTACGTCGTTTCATATTTGTACAAGCCTGAGCAACCGCTTTCCCTTTCCGCGACGTAATGAATATTAATTCGTGGCAGTTGCACCCCCTTACGTCCCCAGGTACCGTTGAACAGGCTGTATCTCCTTATGAAGGCGCGCCATCCAACCCTTTCTTTTCTTACTCCTTTGAGCTTACTACCACCCCCCCCCCTTCGTCCTCACTCACCGTATGCTAATTTGAGTTGCCACGGTATTTCGCACTCGCCGTCTTTTCCTTAGCCGGCTCTTTTTGATGAAAAACGAGCCGCAGGATAAAGAGAAACGTGTATAGGTGTAATAGATCTTCAATTTTATCTCTTCAAACACGATTATATTTCTTCTTAAAGAGTTTCTATTTGAGAAGTTCGGGGAACAATGTTTTAAATGTTCTTGGAGGAGTGAATGCAACGTTTAATAGAATTTCATGGAATTTCATAGAACGGGGAAACGTTATAGCTGGAACGATTTGTTGAAGAAGAGAAAATTGTTCACGGGAGATACAGCTTTTTCGTTAAAGGGGTTTACTTAAGGACAAGGGTGGATGAGCTGTGATTGTTTAAAATTTTGTTCAAGTTCACCAAAGCTTGCGCAGTTTGAGAATTTCGGAGTTGCGAAGCTGGGTGGTCTCCAAGTTGCAAGAGTTCCGATTCGTACTGTAAGAATTCGAGGATACTTCTAATACTGAAAACTGATTTAACGTGAACTCAAGTGAGTTCTATCGTCTTGTTACAACGAATTCTAAATCTTAATCTTAATCAGGTCAATAACTTTTTCGTGGGCAATGCAATGTATCGCTCGAACTGTGCGCGTGTTGCTTTCTTCGATTTATATTTCGTTGATCGGTAAAGGGTACAAAAACTGGAGTAGAATTGAACTAGAATGTATTTATAGAGCGGATGAAATTTCAAAGATCGCTTGCTTCAATAACAACGTGAATCTGACAATCTAAGTAATATCACAAACTTCGAAGAGTTCCTCTTCGGAATTCAGTGAAAACTGAATATAGTTTTTATGCGTATATTCTTCTTAACGCACGCAACCTTCGAACGCTATTCAAGTAATTACAGTGTTCATAGTAAAACCAATTTGCGAAACATACCCACGCCATCAAATCAATATTCGCAAAGGCAAATGGAAATCTTCCATAATTATCACGATGAACACAAAGGTACAGTCCCCGTACAGTTAAACAGAAATTGAAACCTTAGCCAGCTTCTCAGTTACAATCGGGGACGAGCTGCTGTCCGTTCATTCGCCCCTAAACTACTGTAACCAGCAAATAATTGTACTTCAACGTTTGTCCGTTAAACTTCCCTTGAATCAAGCTTCGGATAAAGAAACGAGTGAAACGAAATAATGAATGAGAGGGGTGGAAATGGGAAAACACTAACGATACAGAAAAAGAAGTAAATGAAACGATGGCTGACGCGAGACAAGAATCGGCGGGACGTTCGAAGGAAACGTCTGAAATGGAATCAAAGACGACAAGAGGAGGGCGTGGGCGGGAGGGTGGTTTGGCGAGGAGAGAAATAGCAGTCTTACGCAAACTATGCGCTTGCTCAAAAGATCGTTTCAAGGTTTACGGAAGGCGTATAATCCCGTTTATCGTGCTCGTAAATCCGAGGATATACACTCCTTGGTTTTCGTCCTTCCTTTCTACCACCCCTCCCCCCTCTTAGCCCTTCTCAGTCACCCTTCTCGCGCGCGCCGTGAAACCCGGTCGCTGCCCTTAATCCCTTTTCATTTTACGAGCATCTTTTACGAGCCGCCTTGCTCGACCGCTGGCGACGAACCACTGGTAAAGGAAACAAGCGAGAGGAGAGAGACGAGAGTCTCTATACTCCGTACGGTTATCCCGCGGGAAATTTTCATATTTTTCGGGAAGAACGTAAAATTCGTTTCTCATCTGATCGTGTTCAGGCATTTTAACATGCCGGCGTAGCTATTGTTTTCATAGGGCGGACTGCAATAAGATTTAGGCATAGCGCAGTGTTCTCGGTGATATTTTGTGGTCCTATTTTGTAGCATGGATGGGGGGTGGCAATTTTATTATTCAAATCCTTTGTCGCTTAAGCAGAAATATATTTTAACCGTATTGGAATATGGGTATAGAAATGATTCAATATAATGCTTTATACTAAAATTATTTATTTCTGTATATTTTCTGAGGCACGTAGAAAGGCACGTCTTAACGCTTTCGAAGAAATGTCTCGAGTGAGTGTTGCACACATCAAGAAACAAAAGCGCGACGCATTGACGCTGCGGACATTGTACATACAATGTATAGACCAGGGCAGGCTAAAATAAACCAATTAATCCATATACGAAAAATAGATTAGTTTTGTCCTTTATTCAGAACAATAAATTCCAACAAACCGTAATATTATATTTTGAAATATTCAGATACATATATATATATACATAGTTATATTATGCATCACAGTAAATACGATTATAAACAATTGTGTAATCCTTTTTCTTGATCATTGATCGTTGGAGGGCGTTGAATAGAGCATAGCAAATGATACATCGGTTTAAAAAAAAGAAAAACGTATCTATTTATCCAAATATTATTATGAATTAACTAACAATGATTATCAAAATTATTATCATTACATAATAGAGTTTGTTATTGTTTTTTCTGATACAATTTTCGGATAGTTTACACCTTGTCATAATAGCTTCCTTATTCCTCATTCACATCCTCCATTACTTAATAATTACTAAGCACATTAAACTTTCAAATTGATTACGATAAATACTTATCGTAATCAAAATTCGTAATTAAATCAATATCGTAATTAAAAAATCAACACTTTTCGCGCGCCATTGATACTTGGCAATATTTGTACACCATTCTATGAGAACGTTCAAATTTGATAAAATATTCTCCCCCAATTTTTAATTACACGGGCCCCGCCAAGACTAAAACTGACAATAAAAACATTTCCCTCGATTCTTCCAAAAAAAAAAAAAAAAAAATACCGCAGCGAAAATTTAAAACCTTTGTGCGCTCACACGCGGCAACAGAAAGCGGGTGGAAAAGCATTTTAACAGTTTGCCATACTGAAAACGATATAATTCCATTCGGATCGCGCACAATTTGCTATGAAAAATCGAAAAATCGATCTGCCGCGTGCGTAAATTGCTCGCCCCTTTTATCCGGCAAGGGTACAAAACAGGAACTAAAAAAACAGGAAAAAAGGAGATGAAAAAAAAGAGAGACAAAACCAGCGGGGAAAAAGGAGGGTAGAAAGGAGGGAAAAATGAACGGGCGCGTGCGTTTGCCGAGTTTCGGAAGTTCCCGTGAGTGAATCGCGTTTCCTGCGCCCGCCATAAAATCACCGCAATCAAATAAAATCGCTCGCGTGTACATCACGAAAATTACGCGACAGAACTAGAGTGATATACGCGACGGCCCATAAAGAGACACAGTTTATATCGGCAGTTGCGCGTTATCGTGAACCGGCTGAATTTATTTGCAAACATTTTATTTAAATGCTCTGCACCGTTTAAATGAACGCCGTCGATTCACCGTAAATGCGTTATGCTTGATTAAATTTTAAATAGTCGAACCGCGACATCGCGCGGTTCTTGTTATTGTTTCGAATCGGATTTTTCGCGCCGCCGCATATTTCTAGCCCCGTCGAATTAATGGCTCTAGTGTGCGTTTTATCCGTTGCCGTGTTATTGCCGTCCTTTGGTGGTTGCTGTTTAATGTCGCGAATGGTTAAAGATATAATTAGTGGAAATTGGAAACGGGGATGTTTTTATCGATGCATCGTTTATTCGTTGCCTTTGTCGTTTTATCTCCACGGTTTGCGGAGTCCATTTCGTTGTTTGTTGAATATGACCGTTCAATTATTTAATATCAGGCAAACATTATGTAAGTATAAAATCGCGATGGGCATGGATCGGACGGACGAGAATTCTAACGTAAATCTCGAAAGCATATAAGTAGATACGCAGACTTTCATCTCGCGGGTAAAATTTCCTCCTGTCGCGAAAGTTGTGTTCGTTTCATCACGCGACATTCTTGTAAAACCAGCAGCGGAATACTAGAATTTTAATTCGACGTATTGACAGGTGAAATGTTTGATGGAGTGGTATCGCGTCGGACAGCGTTGTCGGTTTAATCCAGGAAAAAGCGGGGAGTGTGAAGATCATGTTGCCAGTCCGCAGACGTTCAGAAATTGAATGGAGGGTCGTGGAAAGGTAAAGGCCGCCGGATAAGTTGTGGCTGTAACCGGAAAATAAATTTTCTCTTGGTAAAGCTTGCTGACGCGAGGCCAGACACGTTCGCTTGACGTTGAATCTGCACGTGCGCAGACACTTTCCTCGCGTACAACCCCATAAAACTTCGCCCACCGATTCCGGAGCAGTGCACACGTGTCTGTCTGACCCCTTTTTTCCGAAGTGCCGCCCGTAATTCGAATTGATTGATTCGATAATCGTTTAGGTGGAATTAAAAAGCAGAGGAGACGGAAAAGTAGCGCGGAGAATAATTGTGAGAAGCCTTTATGTAATTTCGTTTCGTGACTTTTTCGCATTTTCGGCAAGTCAGAATTGGTGGCCGTTTGTATTGGATTGCGGGGATAGAAATGTGTTCGAGCGAAAAATTAGTCAATTGCACAAATGGTTTTACAAAAATGCAATTCTTATTTTATTGGAGGAAATATTGTTATATCGACCATAGTTTTCATCTAAGAAACACCTATTTTAGGCGTTATATAAGTTTTTGCGCAAGATTGAATGAGGATTGAATTTGTTGGAAATAATCACAACTTTGAAAACTTAAGGAGAAGTTTTTTCAGTTGGTGATAAGGATCGGAAATATTTTAAGACAATTAATAATATTTGAAACATTTCCGGGTGCGCATACTACGAAGTACCTTATAAACAGGAAATATCGTTTCTAACGGATAAGTTGTCCCGTTACCGTATACACCTTCTGTAGACAGACCATCAATCTCTTTTATTCAACGATTCAGTGTTTCCAGTGAGTAAGAACGTAAAATAATTGGACCAGTCCGTGCAGCAGACAAAAAATTCATTTTCTACATAAATTGCTTACTCTCATTCAAAGCCTTCTTAATTGCAAAACCACTTCAAAATGTTTCAGCTTAAGAAACATGAATCAGAGAAATAAGTTGGCTCCTAATTATAATGTCATCATTCAATGCTGATAAATGTCGCATCTATGTAAAGATGTTTAAGAAACAAAACTATCTTAACAATAAATCAGTATTGCCGCAATGGGGACCGAAAGACAATTTAGATCCATCATTTCGGGAAGATTCTTGCTCGGTTGGCCATTCTAAAACGTATTCACAAAGAATCCTCGAAAATCATTTCTCGATTTTTGCCCCGTACATCTATGACTCTCTCTTTCTGTTTCTCCCCCTCTCTGTTTCCCTTTTTCGCTTTTCTCTATTCGGGGACATAAACGCTCGCTCGAGTTCGCGACACGAAACACACAAGCTCACGAACACACACGTGATTTCCGGGAAGCGTGGACTCACTGAGTTAGCGACACAAAAGTACAGGGCATACTTGAGCGAGGGTGGCAGTGTCGGTGGCAGGATAAGAGGGGTAGAAGATGGGGGGGGGGAGGGTGGAACGAGGGCGGGAGTAGAGAGAGGGAGAGAAGTAGAACGAGCAAAAAGGACAAGTTTCGCGATATAGTAGATAGCATGAACATACGAAGCGAGCGGAGGAACGAGGAGAGGCAGTGAAAAGCACCGAGGGACAGACAGAGAGATGAAGAGAGAAGGTGACAGTGAAAGGGAAGCAGAGCCCGAACCCAGAGAGAGAAGAGAGGGTGATCGTGTGTTGAGAGCTTACAACCACCCTTCGCCGTTCGTCCTTGGTGTAGATGGGGGTTGGCAGAGGCGGAGGGTGGCGAAACTATGCGAAGAATGTGCAATTAGTGAACAGAGCACGAGGTAGTGGCGCGGGTTTTGAGGGACGGGGGTGGTGCACGGGTCCCGGAAAGGGAGCACAGGGGGGTTCTGGTATGGTGTGCCATGGCGCTGGATCCTAGCCCCGACTCTGTTCGTGGCGATGTAGAGAACGGGGCGCGCGCGCGCGCCTGTGTGCGTGGGTGTATGTGTGTGTGTGCGTGTAGGGGTGCAACGTTTAGACGATGATGTCGGTGCTGGATGGTAATAGTGGTGGTACCATAGCACCGAAGAAAATGGAAAGAAGGGAAGATGGATGGAATGGCGGCCAGGGATGATAAGAAGAAGAGAAGACTGGCTCGAGTAGAAGGGGTTCGCCAGGCTTTTGCGATGGGGGTTTGCGCGACTCTACCCGGGTGGGGGTCACCGTGTCAAGATGCGAGAGGACCCTCCTTCTGGCGCAAGGACACTTATCGACTTCTATCTCCTCGCCCCTCGTCTTTTCGTCGACATGTATACACGCCCACCTAGGCAGAGGAAGGCAGAGGAAGGAAGACAGGTAGATAGGAATAGCTTTCGGTGCATCAAAGCTTTTGAAGGTTTGTGTTAGTAGCACGGTATTTCTTGCTGAATGGTCTTACCGAATAAGCTGCTTGACGACTCACTCGCCGTGTACGAATGCCTTGTTTTTTGTCGTCTTCGATATGGATCGAGCATACCGATCATATCCCATCGAGGTTGTTGATGAAAGTATCGTTTCGCTTAGAAATATGGGGCCATGAAAGTTCACGCTTCGAAGTGTTTTCACTTTGAAATATGTAATTAATTGTTCCGCAAAAGCATTTCCGATGATACGAACAATGTTTGGTTATTAAATAGACGGGAAGTAGGATGCTTTATCCTGGATTAAAAGGAACTATAATCGTTAAAGTAATGGATTACGGTGGGAAAATACTTCATGCTAGTTTCCAACGTATTATTCTCCAATAAACCTATTGCTGTACTTCTACTGAAGATATAATTTCTCCTGTATTCGCTGGCAACTTGCTGTTTTCCTGTTATTATAAAAAAAAGTTCCCTAAATTTAAGTATGATTACATTCTTTTGTGACAGCGTTACCAAATGAAACCCTATCAAACCTTCTACAATTCTACCTAAGCTTGTATAAAGTTCTTGTTGCGAGATTTTCAAATTCGAAGCCGCCGCGTATTACAGGGCATACGAAATCGCAAAATCGTCTTCGATGCAAAATTTTCGACATTTAAACCACCACAGCGTCGCGAGGGAGAAAACCGTACACCGATCCACCTGGGCCGATCTTAAAGCGTGAAACCTCAGCTTTCACAGCCCTCGGTTTATTTTCCAAACACGCTTTCGCATCGTGTTTCATGTGGTCGTACCATATACCATTTCTCTTCGAACATTTTACTAATTCAAACGTCTGCGAACGTTGGAAAAATGAAAAAGTTTCTACGCGCCTGTAATCACGTTAAACCCTTTCACGAACACCCCAGCCATACCACTAGTAGCGCGATGCAATAGCGATGCAATAGCGATGCAATATCGATGCAATAGCAATATAATATCGATGCAATAGCAATATCCATTCAGTCGATACTCACCTGCTCCGAACGCACCAGCGATCGCTTCGTACGTACGCAAAAGAAACGCGGCACCTTTAAAGGGTCCCGATGAACAAGCAGTGTGAAAGCAGCTTAAGCGCCGATTTCCGACCATCCCTCAACTCGATCAGATTGCTCGACGATTACTAATTGACTAAACGAGCTTAAACGCACTTCGCTGGGTGGAGGAGCGCCGGCATACGGCTACTGTTTGCAGAGCATCGATTAACGACGGTACTCGGCGGTGAAGTCCGGAATAGCCCGGAGGACCACTGCAACGCTGGATCCTCGACACGTCAAAAGCGATCCCTTCCGTCAACGTCGACCAAGCACCAAGATCGTTGATCCGTGTGCCTTTAACTGGGCGCCGGCAGCGTACACGGCTATGCACTTGGCGGTTCTCCTCGAGAGGGACGGCTAATTGAAAGTGGATTGCCAAGAATGCCCGCTCTGTACCCTTCCTACTAATTAATTATCTCTTTAAGCACACCCTCGACCCACTTATTACTCCGTCAAACTAATTAGCGTTCGAGCGTTAATGTTTTGCCTGGCCGACGCGGCGAACGGAAGGATAGATTCTGGACCGTGTTGCGGTTCCTCGAAGTGCCGCCGTTTGCTACCGAGTTATCGAATTTCGTTTCTCGCGGAAGGTTTCGTTTGGAACGGTTATAATGAAAAATTAATTAAGAGAAATGCATGAAGCATGCCCGAACTTTGCGTTGCGGACAGTTTCACCCTTACGTTGTCCACAGGGCACCCATGTGTATATTTCCATTAATAATTTTTCTATATTCTCGACAAAATATCGCGTGACCGTCGCGGGTCTCCATTCTTTCGACCATCTTACGTCAATTCATGTTTTATGAAAACAAATTTACGCAAAAATATTTTGAACAACTAAGCTTCAAAGTTATCGGCCATTTTGGTTGTCGACTATCTGCCTTAATATTATTACATACTCTTTGCGCACGAATGAGTGTAGAATCGTAGAAGTATTGTATCCTTTCGTCGTTTCTTTCTACTTGATCCCTGCGATTGAATGTTGATTATAATTGTTCGGTTTTAGACGTGCAACTTTTGATAATTGTATCGCCGGTGTTACATTAAATCCTGGATGAACGAAACGGTTCATCACACTTCAAAATTAATTATAAAAATAAGTCATGCTTCGCAATGTTCGAAAACAATTTATCGCTAATTATTCACCCAACCTGTCCCAGCCTCGATCGAACGCCTATTATACAATCTACAACGATTTAAATCGTTCGATCCCTCCTCCAAATTGATGGCGCGGATTAGCAGCTGCCGAACATTTGACCCGGAATAACAATTTATTTGCTTACAGACAGGAACAAAAATATCTGGCATTGCGACAGAAGCAAAAAAAAAAATCCATTCAATAAATCCGTCCGAAACAAACCTATTCGTTTCATTTGGTTCACACGCCGAACAATGACAACTATTATTTTTTCCGCAGACATTGCGAACGTCGTAAGTGGATATTTGTCACCGTTACGATATTAATTTTCTCCGCAATGTCTCTACGGTTTACTTCACTCTGCGCGACACGTTGATAATCTCCGCGATTCATAATAATCACTTATACGAGTCCCGTTGCCCGTCCATTTCCATTTGTCCACGTATCGTTATCGGTGAATCTACGTGGGATCGTTCCACCTCCTTTCGCCCTCGCGAAGATGCGCTATCCTGATTGTCGCGAGAATTTAATGCACTTAACGCCGTGGCCATTGTAAGACGCATGACCGAGAACTATCTTCCGGCGACGCGTTGGTGGTGAACAGATGGAGAACGGCCAGAATCCCGTTTCTCGTTCTGCCACTCGCTTTTTATCCGCCTCTTTCCTTCGCCATTCTCCCCAATCCCTCCTTCGCCCTTTCTCTCTTTCTATCTACCTATCTATCTGCAGGTAACTTGCAGTTAAGTTACCTTGCGTATCGGGTTCCAAGCATTATTGGATCTGAAGGGAAAAAGAAGGATCTACGAATGAAAACGGATGATCCGCGATTCGATCCGCGACGGCACGGAAATTATTTTGCGTGGAAATAAAAATTGGCGTAGATAAATTATTGCTGTAGAACTCTGCGGTTTGGGCTACGGCTATAGTGGATGCGTATTCGGACGAACCGGTGTTCCGACGAATATATCCGAACTGTACAAAAAGGCAGTAAACGTTTAAGCAAACATCAGTCTGTGGTAACTGTGGTGCATGTATATAAACGATCGCAGTGGATCCGATATTGGTCGATTCGACCCACGTGTGCGTTCGTGTTAGTATGCGCGAGACATTTAATGCAAATGTCTCAGAACCATTTAACAAATTTAACAAATTTTACAAATATTCGTTTATTTCAACCTATATTACACTGGACACAGTGTAGATATATGGAGAGAAAAATGTCACAGTAGTACTACTATTAAATCTCCTGTCAGAAACAACCCTTTTCAATTCAGGTAGAATCTCTAAAGCTTCTCTGTGAAATGATTAAAATTTCGTTCTCCCGCACGTTAATAGTCTCGTTCAACCATTCAGGTGGACTTTCCTTTTTGTTTCCAAAGTCTCATTTTTCCGGGACCATTGGAGTCTACTTTGCACTGCCGTGTAAAATGACGACAGCACTTCTAATTTCTTTAAATGCAGGACATTTTGATACACAGTGCATCGAGTATTTTGATCTACAACCTCCTGGAATTGTCTTTGCGCAAAAGAGAAAGAACGAAGAATCAAACGCATCATCCACTGCAGAAATCCAATTCCACATTATGCCCCGAAGTTTGTTATTAAGTGTAAGTTAGGAATGCAGTGAATGCTCCCAAAGTTTTGAGCAATGCTGTGCATCTTTCGATTTAGAAGGTTCTTCACCCCCCCCCGTGAGAATATTTTGCCTCTATTAAATCGTCCAGAAACGCGATCCTCTTAATTGTTTTGACCAACATACCACTCAGCGTATGTGCAGGCGCAACGCAAACGGACCTTCTTGCAATAAACTGTACTTTGCACACTGCTCCCAGTGGATTTCTGCGAGCCAGCTCGTAGTTTGCAATAGGAGGACCAGGGAGCAAGAGAGACAGGGCGCTCTTCGTGCTCGTTACTTCGAGTTCGCGATCATAATGGCCCTTCTCGTTAAATTGAGCATCAGCCAAGTGATTTACGTTGATTGCTCGACGCGTTGCGCATCGACTTCTCTCTGTCTCTCCTTTCCTCGCTCTGTACATACTTTCTGTTTTCCGTGTATTCTCTGCAGCCTTCTCTGCAACTTTCCCCGCTACGAATATTCACGTACACGCGGTGCATCGATGTACATCTCCTCGGTTATGCTCACATCTTGGGACACACTCGTCGATCAATACAATAATTGAAGCTTCGCTGAAAAGATTCTTCCGAGAAACAGACCTCATGGAAAGGCTCTTTTTCCAGAGAGTAGGTTCAGCTTTTCTCCATCTTCAGATCGAGCTTGCGATTTATCGCCGATTGTTGTAATTCGATTTTCCTTTTGATAATTAAGATTAACGAATCCCAAGATGAACGTAACTTCATTATACCAGAGGTTCCTCGCTGCTCTCTGCAAGGTCCTTGTATATTACTCGACATCCCGTATCGTGGCCATCTTTCATCCGTCGGAACCCCTGAAATCTCCAACGGGAATAATGATAGTTTCGTCACGGCGAGTCGGTGCGGTGGCAAATAAACCGAGAACAGCTTCTTTGTAGCAGCGTTCTCCACGCGGATCCAAGTCGACGCGGGCCACCCCCATTCGAAGAATGTTCGGCTTTCAGAAACAGAGAAGGAACGCGACCAGCAGCAGCGCGTGGTTCATAGCGGGCCATTTAACGGTCTTTGCGAAATTGAGTCATCACGCGGTTCGCCTGGAATCTCGAATATTTTCCTCCCGATGCTTCAGAGTTCTCCGTAATCCTCCCTCTCTTGCTTCCTGCCTGGCCACACCACCCTCTCTCTCTCTCTCTCTCTCTCTCTCTCTCTCTCTCTCTCTCTCCATGTCTCTCTTTCTCTTGCAGCGATCGTTTTCACTCCGTCTCCTTTATCAGCGAGCACTACATCTTGTCCAAAATATCTTTGAAGAACTCCCCATTCGACTCCTCGAGATACGGCCAATGATACAGAGAGGCTAACGCTATTTTTAAGGATGCGAAAACGCGTGGACGTTTAATGACAGCCTATCGCCGTGATTCGAGGCGTACCAATCGCAAAGATGCGTAAAACGTGATATTCGTTATGCGATAATGCATTGTTGCGGAACTGTTCCGGTGCTGCAGCATTTTCGTCGTACCTGTACGACGGTTTGCGGAACGCGTTTAATATTCGGTGGTAAATTGTATTGGGAAGTTAGTGCGCGTTATTGCTTATTAAGCCATATTGCAGACAGTCATGTGTGTATGGAAGAACGCGCAGTGATATATGCTGCGGTAAAAGCGAATAACGCGTGCAATATTTATTTAAAGCAGTGAGTAGAAAGCGGTGACCAATGAACCGACCAACTACGAAGCCAAATTTCAAAAGTATGCCCGCCTGGAAAAGAATCAAGATCAGCACGAAATCTTACGAACGCAAAAATGCAAGGAATCGCCGATCCGTCTGCGTATCGCGCGATGCCATCAAGTGACAAATAGACAGAAGCCGATTCGCAGTGAACATTCTTCCACTATCGTTTTCAAGCGATCTCGAGCCGCATTGTTCTCTTGGTCCACGGCGGCGTCAGTAAATTCTAAGCAAAGTAACTGAAAAACTGTTCGACGGTCCCGTGTTCGCCGTATCGAAGAATGTCGAATAACAATACACGTGGGGGAACTTTTCCGGGCAACTGTACCCCGTGGCAGCGCGGTCCTGGTTACTTGCACGGTAAACGTTATTTCAATTACGACACGTTTGATGTCGTCTGACGCCAGTTTTACGGGCGCGGCCGTAAACTCTTAACGTCTGCGAAATCTAAGCAACCATAAGGTGCCAGATAGAATGCCATTTACTCGATTCAATCGGCTGGAAATCAATTCATCGTTCCTCGTCCGTTCCTATTCCTTCCCCGCCTCCCGTTTCTCCTTCGTTTTTGTACCTGCCTCTTAGATTATTTTCGCGATCGAATATCGCTTGTCATTTCCCGTCGGATTGTCCCGCTGAGATTTAATCGGCTCTCAACTGCCCTTGAAACTTCACAAAACCGAGCCAAGTTAACTTTCCGCGCAGAAAAAGTCTTGGACATTGGGCGAGCTTTCGAAATTATTTTTGAACATTTTTGTACCACCGAGGAAGCGATATTTGAGTTAGAAGATGCACACTGGATATAGTGAGATTGTTACCTCGAAATTGATTACCGATGTTAGAAATTATGAGTCGTCCGGATAGGAAATGTTCATGGAGGGAAGGGGAAAGGTTCTCGGGACGGATTAATTGATAATCGAAATTTCCATGTAAAATGGAACAAAGCGGGGATTATTGATCCCGGAGATACTTGTCCGGTCGTTCGAAACGACTGAATGATCGGCAATATCGAAAGCAGGTGCAAAAGGCCACGACAATTACCATTATAAAAAACAAAAAAAGCATAATAATATAGAAATCGACGAACGTTAAATAAAAATCGATCGAGCGTGTAAACGGTATGCGTGTTGATTGTCGAACAGAAAATCCTCGCGCGTTTCCAGCTGCTCCCGCATACTGAATACAACTTCCACTCGAATTAATTCGAGTTCACGTGCGTTCCAGCGTTTTCCACCGTTTCCGTGCTTTTCACTCTCCTGAAATTCAAAGCTGGCTATTTTGCAGCAACATAATCGCTACCGACGAAAGTGTCTCCGTCTCGCCGTTCCCTCGATTTGCACCCCTTTCGTGAATTCGCACGCGTCGCCCTCCTTTCTTCCTGTGCATTTTTACTCGCTTCCGCTTCGCCCTTTCAATACCACACGGAGACGTCACGATGTGTCATCGCCCGGATTGATCTCAATTTAGTGCACACCCGTTTGCGTTTCATTCAGGCTGCTTGTTTATCGGAGTAAGATTTCGCGCTTGAATTCAGCCGCAGTTACGATTTCTTTGCTCGTGTGTTCGTTCGATCATCCAACGAGGGTGTAAAGCAAACGAGGTTGGCTGTTTTCGCATTGAGCAGTCAATGCTGTTGTCCAATGGTGAAAGGTGTTCTATTGGGGGGCATTCGAAGCACGGCAGCGGCGCAGAAAGGCGCAATGTTTCCAGATTGGCGGAATCCATGAATAGATCTGTGAAGAGTTGTGCTGCATTTAAAGGTTCGCTGTTTCGAGGATCTTTCATTTGAGCTTAATTGATTTCGCCCTCGGTTAGCACGGGGCATTTGAAACACGGTATTCCGCTAATTACTTTGCGGTGGAGCACAAAGTTTTCACGATCGACTTGCGAGCATAACGCGACGCTTGAAGAAAGGGATAGGTTGTGTATGCTTGAAACGATCTTTTACAGTGGAAAAGGAAAATTCATTTTAGAAAGTACTGGGAGAGGGGGTACACGAATTCACGATTTCATAAATAATATTTCGTTACGTCATAGATAAGCTAGCGATAGTGATAATATATGATCTGAAAAATGGAGAAATTGGGCATTTACTTCTAATTTGCAAACGTTTAGAAGCTGAATGATATCGGACGAATGTTAATTACTATTAGTACACCTGATATTAATTTCGAATTACGTAATGCGCGACTGAAGGGAGCAATGGCTCGAACGCCATTTGCCATTTGCGTTGCGATGATGAATAATGATGAAAACGTAATGATGAAAAACATAACTGTAACATTCGGCAAGAGATGCTGTAATAAATTGCGATAGTAAAAATTAGATAAAAGCTAGTTATTTCTCAACTTCTACGTATTTGTGATTAAGTAAAATTGTATTGCCCTTTTGCTTTTAAAACAGTCAAAATGAAATGTGGCAGGCGATATTTGGAAATTCGCCGAAGGTTTCACGTAATGTCTCTGTTTCTGTGGAAAAACTAAGAATAGGTATCCCCTGCATACTGATTCATCGGACAGCTTATTTTAAACAATTCATTAATAGCTCCAAACACACGATCAAGAGTTTATTTGCGCTCGTTCGTGCTGCTTTTCGTCAAGCAGAAATAATTGCATTGGATCCGGTCGACGGTAGACTTTGCATGCATTTGTTCTACGAGACTTTAAATTTCATTTTGCCATCCGACCTCTGCATTTGCATTAACGCATCAATTCTAGGATTTAATTAAATCAACGTTCGTTTGGAATAAAAATACTCTTAATCGATCTTAAGAAGCTTCCGCCAAGAGCGATCGCCAAAAATCCTCCGCCAAGACTTAATATATTATCTGAATTTGAAATTAATAAAATTGTATTGCAGAAGCCTTCACGGGTGGTACACCTTTTAACCCGGTATACAAATTACACGGGCTGTCCGAGGGTTTTCCGGACAAACGTTGTCAGTGTATTCTGTGCGCAAACATAAGAAAAAAATTAACGCGACCAGTAAGGCTTTATTACAAAGTTGTAACATAAATTGTAAAGCTTAATTTTTCTGAATGCGTCTCATTTTCGAGCATAGAATACGCTGATAACGTTTCTTCGGAAATACCTCAGACATCCTGTATATTACAGTGAATTGTCATTCTCAAGGACGCTTAATGTCAGCAATATAACTCACAATTTGACCGAGAACTTTTGCCAGCAATTGTAACTGCTCGGATGTTTTATTATGCCACGTTTACGCAATCGTTGTCTTATTATAATTTCTTCACGCACTTCTCACTTTCCACGTTGATTCGGTAATTATCGCGTACCATTATTGAATAATTGGCAAACAATTCGACGTAACGATGGGATCGAATTTCAATTCACATTATACGACTTCCCTTCGCTGTTTTCCCCATCTGTATTATATCACTGGCAAGTGTCTCGGGACCTTGGGGTATCCTGTCACAGCTGACAGTTGATCACTGCAAAATAAATTGTCTCTTCGATGAACAATTTATTCCAGGTGATTTAATTAAAAAATAATCTGTTGTGATTTCACTGTTCTTGACAACGCAAAATCTTTTCATGATCGGCAATTAAATACCATTCGTTCACTCGTATATTTCTCGCTGTCGCAGGTCGCAACGAGCTGATCGCTCGTTACATCAAATTGAGAACCGGCAAGACGAGAACGCGAAAGCAGGTCTCTTCGCACATACAAGTGCTTGCCAGGCGAAAACTTCGGGAAATCCAAGCGAAACTCAAAGTGGTAAGTATCCGAACGCCGCTCGTTCCAGCGCGCTTTCCTCGGTTAATCACTTTTATTTCATTTTCCTGTCGTTCACATTTTCACCTGGCTCCCTGAAATAATTAGCGGCGGTAGCATAGAATTAATATCACACACTTATACACATTACGCCCTATCTTCGTAAAGAATAAACGCTCCAAACAAGCGTCGACCTTAAAATAATCGGCGACGTTCCGATTATTTATTTCCAACATAGAGTAAAATACAGATTAATTCGATCGACGTTCAGTTTTTGAAACACGGCATTCATTCGCAGAACATTGACTGTTTTCGATTTACTCGCATCGTTGCATCCTCCCCTTCTTCCTCCTTTTCCTTTCTCGCACTCCCACCGCACTCCAATCTCCTCTCTCTCTCTGTCTCTCTCTCTCCGTTTTTGGTTTTTTCGTGTTTTAATTCGGGCCCGTCCACGTAGGGACGTTTGTAGCGGAATAAATCACGCGTAAAAATGAACTCGGCCCGTTTAATCAACAGCTGAATTATTAAAGCGATTTGGGAACAATTGTGCCGCTGTTAATAAATCACAGCACACTGCACTCGCCGCTTCCATTCCACGATTCGAGCGTCGATATACAGAGGACGGTGGAGAGTCGCCCGATGCATTGTTTATACAGAGAACGCTCAATCGTTGCGCGGATGAATAAAAAAAAAAAAGGAGAAATGGCAGGAAGGGAAAACGAATATTGAAATTAAGCAATTCGAGTGTTAACGTGTAGAGGTGCGTGTCGCTGTTGTGCCGTTTCATTTCAAATTTCGATGGACCGGTTTGAAATCGTGCAAAAACGCGGTAGGATCGATAGTGGATTGTTCCTTTTTATTCGCCGACAAAACCGTTCGGTTGATTTTTAACGCGGAATTGTTTATTGGCGGAAAACAAAGCGGTTATTCCGTTCGCGTGGCCCGTCGAGATAAGGGACACGAGAGGCTGTACGCGATACAGAAAAAATTTAAATAACGTCCGGAGTGAAGAAATTCACAAATCGCATCCTGCTTATTTATTCGAACTTTTTCATTCCGTTCACGTTTCTATCCGCGAAACAGCGCACGGGGATGAATCGCTTGTTTAACAAAGGTACGACACCTTTTCAGAAAATTAGGCGATACCAAATTCTTCAGCCGGGGCATCGAACTATTCTATAATTGATACCAAACGACTCGCGGTTGAACTGCGGTTGAACTACGACTCGCGTAGCCGAATTAACTTAATAAAAAAGCACATGCCGGCGTGCACCCTGTCAAAAATTTTAAGCGCCGACAGCTGGAATTGCGGGGCCACTGCATTTGCTACTGCAGTGGCCGCATACCGCGAGCATTATTCAGAGGAGCAGCCGGTGGCAGGACAATCCAGTGTGTGACGTAATTTTCTGGTTTCCGCGTTTCACATGGGGTGAACAGCAGCTGGTGGCTCGGTGGTGTCCCTGCTTACACCACCAGACGCAGACCGTACGCGATTTATTCCGCGAGAAAAGAATTTTTGGCCGGCCTGTTTACGTTTCCTGTGGTCACGCCTTATTTAATTTCTACCCATCCGGCTGCCCATTAAAGACCGTTCGCGGCGTACCGTACAGCGGTCGTATTTTTTCGAAAATTTGTCCGCGTTCTCCTATCGAAGTTCCGTGGACCCGGGGGAAACGGGACCACCGACCTCCGTGGAACGCGCACCCTCCAGCTTCCGACTGATTATATTTGAGGATAATTGGACAGCTTCTGGGAATGGGCGCAACGTGAAAATGAAAACGCTGCCGGGGGCTGCGAAATTTACCGTTGGTTCCTGAGAATAAGTCGAGTCTAGTTTAAAACTGTTTGATTGTTGGGCTAGCGGAATCGAAGGGATATTGGATTTTCGGCGCGTTTAACGCAGCAATCATTCCGGTTTGTGCTCGTAGACGAATAATTAGGTGTACGAGAAGTCATCTGGCCTTTGCAAGAATTTTTATCACGATTCGAATGGGTTTTCTATGGTAAGGGCGTGCAGGTGGCGTTTCAGGTTTCGAGCCGTTCGCGTAGCGATGTTAATTAATTTCATGAAATATTTCGAATGTCATTAGCGTAGTATTTAATTGCTGCTTGACTTTTCGTAAATGTCACTGACAACGTGCAACACTCGAATAATCGATTTCACAAGGCACTGTGCTAACCTGCACCCCAAAGAAATTTTACAGGTTTTCCATATTTATCAGATCAGATCATTGTGCGGCATCAATTTCTACATACATTGTGCACGAAATTTTGAAAACCACTGCCACCCGTGAAAGTACGTGAATTTTTCTATCTATAGAGACAGATAAGATAGATCAGATATAGCTATGTAATCGTCGCTACGAATAGAATATGAATAATTCAGTCCACCCGACGTAAACCTACGTCAACAGCCAGATACCGAAACAACCTGTTCTACGCTTCGTACGTATTTCGGAATCAACCGACGTGTTGATTAATGGGGGGCGCATCAATTTTTCCCGGAGCACATTCTTTCGAGAATCAGGCCGGCCCGACTATATCCAACGAATAATCCTGCATCGGGCATTACAGTGTAATTGATTGTTGCGGTGTAAACGGGCCTCCGCCCGATATCTGACGATACACCCAAAAACGGCCGAGCGGCATTTCAGAATGTCGATAAACATGTCCAGCCTGTTACCCAGCCAATCCTGCATTCCTCGCGTGTAGTTGCGCGATGAGGGGCTGCCATAGACAGGGACAGAGCGATACCGCGACCAACAAACAGGCGGAGGGATGTGAAAATTGAAAAAAACAAAAAATGGAGAGAAAAAAAGGGGGCTCGGGAGAGGTGGAAAAAAACAGGACGAGGCCAGCCATCCTCTCAATTAACCGAATTGATTTTTCACTGCAGATTCGCCCGGTGAACAACGATCCCGTGTAATGAAATGGATTTCTCGGGTGCAGTCCGCCACCGATTCCGCGATAATCATTTTTCCTTCCCCTCTACCAGTGTTTATCTTTCTACCTCTGTGATTTTTTTTTCATATTGTTCTTTTCTCTCCGCTCTGGCATCTTTTTTATCCTTCCTTTAGTTCGAAAATCTGCTCGCGAACGTTGCTGCGTAATTAATCATGATATATATGGACAACGAGGATATCTGCGTACACAAGCGAATGATCCATGTGATTTACGGTTCGGTCAGATGTATTATATAAACGTAAAACAGCGTTGCAGGAATTCCGAACGCAAAAGCGCTCGCAACTCAATAGATGTTGATTAATACGCGTACTTTGTAGTACGAAATGAAATTCCTTGTAAATATAGAAATTTTAATAGCATCGGCGATGTTACGTAGTAATAAAGCTGCAGATAATTGGTTAGAGCTATGCGGCGGTGCGTTTTCATTGCAAGTGGAAACAGATTCTGCATAGAAAATTGCGATCCTTTATGTCCCCGATATCGAGGGGACGATTTTAAGCATCTGAAGAGTTCCCGAACGAATGACAATTTCTATTTCGTTTCGTCACCTTTTATTACGATTGATCTGCGCGCCGAAATGAAACGTGGACACAACGTAAATCGGTCGCGCGACAAATACGCATCCTTGCAACGTCTAGTACGAATGTTTCTCGCCACCCAGAAATTCCGGCCCCTCGGCTAGTAATATATTAATATTTGAAAGGCGGAAGGTCGCGTCGCGAGCCACGTTAGCCGTCAAAGAAAAATGAGTAACAACGCGGGGAAAGGGGCGGGCGCAGGGAAGAATGGAGAACAAAAATAAAAAGGTAGAGAGAAAACAAGAACAATGGTGAGCGACAAAAATTCGCACTTCAAGCGCGCACGGTTATCGGGAGAAAGCCTCTATCGTTGAGCATTGTTACGCGGCACGTTTCATTCCAAACGGGCGAACCTTGTAATTACTCTTCCATTAGGGATTTATAAACGAAATTGAAAAGGCCTGTAGCAGAACGACGGGGAGGGGGCGGGGGAGGACACGCCAATTTCCCGGATATCACGGGAACGAAGGTCTCGCGTTCGCTTCGTCAGCCATTTTCGACGACACGGGGGGATGGCGGCGATAAAGGTGCGAAATTCCCGCGTATTTCACGACCCAAAACCAGCCTTGTTTCTGCAATCAACTGCATTGCCGTTTCACTCGATAACGATCGATGACATCAGCCACTCGGGGCTGGCTAAAACAGCGAAGGACCATGAAGAAAACGGGGGGGGTGGGGGGGGGAATTCAATGGCCAGAACGAAATTGTGCGAGCAGCGACGAGAAATCGTTTGTCGATTTAATTTCATCTGGTCGGTTAATCATTGCCCGATGGTTGTGTTTTTAAAACAAGTTTTGACTTGTTTTACGGAACTTATTCTTGACGCTGTAATTCATTATTTTTTTTTTTTTAATCGACGGTCTAACCCTCTCGCATCGATGTAATAATTCATTTATGAATTCAAATCGCCTTAAGTGAAACGAACGAATCTTCCATGTCGTTTGTCTACGAGATTCGTTAGGAAAGATTGCGAGTCCAAGCGTACAGAGTACGACGGATATTGTTCGATATCCACGCACTGCTTTCGTTTCCCTATCTTTTTGACGAGGTCGACCAATACATTCGTATTTCCGTCCTTTTATTTCGTTTCGATGAAAGAAGCTTGTACGCGGCAGATGTCTTCGAAATGTACGATTTTCCTTCTTTCGCGCACACTTCTCTCGTTCACACTTCCATAAATCGCCCGTTCTATTTTCAAATCACGCTTGCTGAAAACGGCCTCGGGACAGCGGAGCTACTTCGTCTAGGAACATATTCACCAAATTTCTCCCACCGTGAAAAGTATTACTCACGAAAATCACGACAAGTCACTCACATTTAACCGTACTAAATCATTTAACCATAAATTACACACCTAAGAACGTTTCGATTCCAAGTGACACAACAAAAGAACATCGTTCGAACATTTGCTATTATTCGCAAACGGCTAACACCGTATATAAAATAAAGCGCTTACGTCGAGTGAAAAATAAACTGTGTAAAAAAAATAATGAAAAAAAAAAAAAGAAAAAGCTAAATAGACAATACAACCGCGAGTCCCGTGTCAGCCGGGATTACGTTATAATCGGTTTGACGATTTGTTAGGATCATGCCGCCAAGGAGAAGGCGCTCCAGACAATGTCGAGCATGTCGAGCGCCCAGATAGTATCAGCTGGGAGTGCGATACACAACAAGATGCCCCCCGCCCTCGTGGGGCCCCTTGCCCTTCACGCTTCCACCCCTGTCTCCTATCCCGGAGCGGTAAGTCCCAATCACGGGGAACCCCTTGGAACATTGTTTTTTTAGCGGCCTGTTTTCTTTTTATTACAAGAAGTTCAGACGAATAAAAAGAGAAAATAGGAGCCACGAGCTTTGAGGCGAGACGACGAGACGACGAGACACGCTACTTGTCAAGATACGTAAAGAGAGAAAGATTTTTATTCTTTTATTTCGTTTCATCGCCGAACATTAAAAGGGATAGAACAGGGAAAAGTAAAACGGTCGATGAACGTTGAACAGAAACGTGATCTCCCTTGTCGACGACACTTGCGGTGTTTATTGTTCTCTTGTTGCTCTCCGTGAATGCTTTTTTTTCGCTTGACGAGCGACCGGTGTCTCGTCGTCTGGAAGATGCAAGTTTTCAACGCTATACGCTCTATCGGTTTTGGCTTCTACCTGGACGTTCGCGTCTGTTTTCTTTTCTCTCTAATCGCTTCACCCTGTAACCACGTTTAATCCGCTTGCAAGTGGTGGTTCGTCCGGATGTATACTGTTCGGTCGCGTGCTCTGACGCTTTGCGAAATTTCATGCGAGTAGCATACGGGGGATGAAAGAGTTCCATGCTTTTCCGCGTATGTTTTCCTATCAGTCAAAAGCCTGAGAACGACTTCTTCCCCCGGAATACCTCTGAACGATATCCATTTCACGAAGAGAAATGAATGGTTTCACAACATTCAAACTAGTTCCCCATTTTCTTTTCTTTCATTTTCGTCCAAATTTATGTGCAACAATTTATTGATATCCTGAACAATTAGAAATTACAACCATTGAACTCGATCTTTCTTTCTGAATGATTAACATTTCTCGTTCCTCTATTTCTCATTCTCACGCGCAGAGACACATACGCAGCTTTTATTTTTGTTCTCAGCCTCGCTTTATTAGCTTCCGTTCTCTCCTTTTCTTGCCGACGTCACGCTTTTTACAATAGCCGTCCAGAGGAAAGAAGAATGGGCAGTGTAAAGGAGAAGCGTTTCTACGGTTTCGATACTCGTACCTCGATCTTTCTCTATTTCTCTTGTTTTCTTTTTTATCCCAAGCTATCTTTCTCTGTGCCTCTTTCGTTCTCGCACACGCCTTTAATTGTGCCAGCTTTCGCGGCGAATACTAACCGTCCTTATAAAACGAAACCCCCTTTCTCTCGGCTGCTACGCCCCTGGGGGGCCCTTGTTGTGTATTGTTCAATTTGTCCGTCGCTCTATCTTTTTTACGTATATATCAGCTGGGCGTATATACGCACGTTCATACACGGGTCTTCTGCATATCGTAAACGGAACTTTTGGACAATAAGCAGACGTTGTGGAGCGTCGTTGTGGCTTACCAAACACTCTTTCTCTCTTCACGTAATACGACTACTATTATTTTCCCTCGCAGTTGTGTTTGTACATTTTTGAAATTCATTTGCGCGTTTACTACTCCGTTGATTTATGTTGTTCCAGTTTAACTCCAGTTACGTCGCCCGATCGCAAAGGGTTGCGATCGTTTCTCGCCCGAGGGCTCGGTGGCTCGCGGAGGATACGAGATCTCTTCCTTGTATCGTTTACGAACAGCTTCGTTTAACGTACTATTACGACCAGCACGACGTGATTAGCTAGTGGATCGAAAGTTGTATTTTCGAGGGTGAAAGTTCGTTGTTCCATTTGAGTTCGATTTTTTATTTATTAGTTGGATTTAAATGTGCCAAACTCTTTATCGCGTGAAAATACCTCGATTTGGAAACAAATACTTCTTTTCTAATAGAAAATAAATGTAAGAATAATTTTTACACCACTAGTGAAACTTGCTTCTTCGAATTTTCCATAGTAGAGCATTTCCGGGTCGAGCGTGTCAAATCGCTTGACGGTATAATGAATTTAAAGTAAAAACGTCGTACATCGATTGGCGTAATTAAACAGGAAGACACCTCGTTCCTTCTTTCACATACAGCAGCAATTAACGCGTTCGAAGTTCAGAATCGTCCCTATTAGATTATTACTTGCCACGATAGTCTTTTATGTACAAATACAAATACAATGGAGAAACTAGCATTAATTAGAGTATGGAAATAAAAAAAATCTGTCGGTTTTGTATCATAAACATATTTCACATGGTGAACATCATAATTAGTCGAAGACAAAATATAATTACGAGAATTTCCAATTTACATAAACTAAACGAAATTCGCGTAGCAGTAAAGTCTTTTTATTTCCACGTCGTAATTGTACGAATACGTTCTTTCAAATATGCATACACGTGGTGTTTCAAAAGTGAAGCCATAAAAAGTGCAGCCTGATACAATTCATCAAGCAAGCTTGCAAGTGCCGAGTGAACAAGGCATACACTAAAGGCATTAACGCTTCAGGAATTGAAATGATTGGAAAAAAAAAGAACTGTATAGTGCATTGCACAATAATTTCTTAATAGCCATTTACACTTTTCCTCGGGTAAACTGTTATATATAGCGTTACATAAAGTGTATAAGTGTTAAAATTTGTGCCAAAAAGCTTAAAGCGATGTCATACATACATGTATGTTCGTAGAAAAATACAAGGAGCATTGGTAATAATTTTTCATCAGTGGTGTTATTTGATACAATTCTCAGTGGTGCACTATTTGCGATCACACTTTTGCAACACCATGTACAGTGTTCTTTGAGATTTTCCCGGTGATACGCGAGCCGTTTGAATGACAGAACGCTTGCAAGTCTGTTCCGCATTGCAAAAAGAAAACAGATATCGAATTTTTCAGCAATTCTGGCAGCCGGGTTTGCAGCCAGGAACGTCCCAGGATGTCAAGCCGTTTTCGCAGCCGGCGTACACCGGGAAACCAGCGACAGCGGTTTCGAGTGGTGACATGGTCCAGGCTCAACCACCCCCGCCCTGGGAAGGACGTGCCATCGCAACCCACAAGCTCAGGCTTGTCGAGTTCTCGGCCTACATGGAGCAACAGAGAGACCAGGATATTGTAAGTACTCCCGTGGAAAGTAGTAGGACGGCGAACGTTGTGCTCGGCCGCACGATGAACGACACTTTGCTTCGTACAGAGTGTGGAAAAAAGTATGGATGGTAAAAGCGAAACCGGTGTTTGTAAATTAGTGGTTAAAAGTTTAGCGGTCTATGGTAGCAATTGATATAGAGACCAATCGAGATACTATTTTCTTTTGTTTAATTCAGGATTAAAAATGAAAGGGTTATATGTAATAATAGAATTTACATTACGATTCGCCTGTATTGTTTGTTACTCTTGTAATACGGTAATCATGCTGATTATTCAGAAAATATATTTTGTGCTAATACATCTTTACTGTTGTTTTCATTTTACGATTAAGCATTTCCAATCTTTGTGTACGAAGCTTGAACATAATAATACGTACAGTATGAAGTATTAACACACGTGTGACAGATAGCGCTTGAGGCAATTGTTAAATACTTTCCAGGGGTCGCATTAACATGCAGTGAAGAACTCTGTGATTCTGTTGGTTTCCGAAAGTTGGCAATTTTCCATTTCCGCTCCCAAGAATAGTATACGATTTTTCATCGCTCTGAATTGACAATCGCTAACACTAATTAACAGCTGTGCTATTACTACACGAACTTGCCCTCGCAGAATCGTAGTCCGAGTCTAATATTATGCGCAAAGAAAGAATTACGGGGGACAATTGCAGGCCACTCAACGGGCAGCAAATTCAACGTTATATGTCGGCTAACGATAGCTTTTTCCCATCTGTACGAAGTAGGCGCAATAAAGTCGAATAGTCATTTACTTGTTTTGCTTTCCCGGTAAAGGGTCTGATAAAGCAAATTGCCTGTCTTGCACCTAATGAGCCAACAAAAGTCGAATAGTCGAAGCAATAAGGATGCACTGGCCAGAATTCGCAATCGAAGTTCAACAAATGACCGAATTTTTCCCCCCTTTTTTTTCTTTACAGTACCACAAACACCTGTTCGTCCACATAGGGGGGTCCGCGACTTACGCGGATCCATTGCTAGAAGCTGTTGATGTCAGGCAGATATACGACAAATTCCCAGAAAAGAAGGGTGGCCTGAAGGAACTTTACGACAAAGGACCGCAGGCCGCCTTCTTCCTTGTTAAATTCTGGGCTGATCTCAATACGAACATCCAGGACGAGGCTGGAGCTTTCTACGGCGTAACAAGCCAGTAAGTAATGAATCTTTTTTATCGGGCAATGAAGAGAAACCCCTTGTATGGGTTACGTGAAACGGGCCAAATTTGTTGAGCCTTTAATTGAATGTAGAGTTGGATTCTGTATGCGTATTCAATTTGGTATAAAATACAAGGATATTAATTAATTGATGGTATAAGACTGCTTGTGACGAGAAAAAATCCCACCAACAGTTGTCCCATTAATAGCACCCTTAGTCTAATTTGAGACATTACTAATTTCACATTACTAATGATTTTTACAGTAGTAGAATATTTGAAATAGCAAATAATCGTAACACGTAGCACTATGAAACCGTATACATTTTTCTCGAAATTCATAAGTTTATATAATAGGGCTTCTTTATAATAAAGCAAGTAACTTTAAGCGATACACTTCTTGAGCAACGTGAATAGTAACGAATTTCGGTGAAGAAATTGTTTTAATCATCAACGGATAAAGCTTTACGTATGAATAACACGACTTGTACGTACATACGAATAAGGAATCAAAAGTACAAAAGAATGAATTTATTGAATAGCACAAAATGTAAAAATGAAAAGAATGAAATTAATAAGTGTTTTATTTAACTTATTGTCAAACGGAGCTTTTGCACTGACGTATCTGACTTTTACAGGTACGAGAGCAACGAGAACATGACGATAACATGTTCGACCAAAGTCTGCTCCTTTGGAAAACAGGTGGTGGAAAAAGTGGAGACGGAATACGCTAGGTTCGAGAATGGCAGGTTCGTCTATCGTATTAGCCGTTCACCCATGTGCGAATACATGATCAACTTCATACACAAATTGAAGCACCTGCCAGAAAAGTACATGATGAACAGCGTTCTTGAAAATTTCACCATCCTCCAGGTACGATATACTATTTATTTATTTCCGATAAAATCAGTCTCTTCTTTATCGTTGCAAGATCGCTGAGAAAAAATTATTTTGATAAATAATACGCATTTTAGCGAAATGGATAGCACATGTGTACGTAGAAAGTACTGCGCAGCACGATCTGTACGCGAAAGTGTGAATAAATGGTGGCAATGAAAATATTTAACTAGATAATACAGCGAGTGATTTCATTTAAACGAAATGTAATCAAATTTTACCGCCTGTGTCGCGGGTAATAATTACTAACCAATCTTTGGTCATTGCTGGAAAAATGCCAAATATCTTCCTCCTTGCAAGTTTGTTCAGTTTAAAACATTATTTAATCACATCAGCCACTTACGTGAAAATTATGCATGTATATAGGTTTCACCCTACTAATTAATATAAGCAAAACCATTTTTTCTGTCTTTACTCTTCTATTATGCCCACGCCTATACCAGTCGACCCTTGCTTTCAATCAATGTAGCCTTTTTATTGAAAACTTTTAAATGTCAATGAAAACTATAAAAGAACATTCTAACAGTTAAACAAGGCTGAAAATAAAATCTGATTACCTTCAAAGCCGGAAACGCGAAAGAAACGTGGAGATAAACGGAAAACTAGAATGCTCTATAACTCGAAAACCTCTATAAGACGACAATTTTCTTAATTCCCTGCCTCTCCGCTGCAAATACCTCTATAAGTCGAAATAAAACTTACTTTAACTCGAATTATTTGCCACATGTCCAGATGCATTATTTTGTCTCTGTAACTTGAACTTGGAATAGTCAAACCTCTACTACTCGAAGTTTGCCTCTGTGAGTCGAACTTCTATCGCTGCTGCATCTGCAACTCGAAGTTTATAACTTTGTGTCAGAAATCATTCGATTGTTTCCTTCCCCTCAACCGTTAGGATTCTCGCAAAATGTAAGACGGAAAATCGTTATTCGTCAATATTCATAGTATTCATGGGCGGTACATATATAGTAACCTAACTTTCGTCTTCTGATTACGTTTATATATGTATACAATAAATATGTAATTCACGTGAAAAAATTTAACTTGCCTTCCTTTCCGACCTCGCAAGACGGAAAGTTAACCGTCATACAAAGCCTCTTGTATAAGTCGAATTTTCGTGTGTTAAACCTCTCTTACTCGAACACTCGATAACACGAAACCTCTGTAACTCGAAGTTTCTCTCCCTTGAGATTCGAGTTATCGAGGATTCGACTGTATTGGATTTGTTGTCTCGAGATACAATCTATGACAGTGGTCATAAAATAATCACATTTCGTAATAACATGAAATAATCCCGCATTTATTAAACATGTTTAAAAAAAGACTACTATCTGTAACATATTGTTTACATTGCAGGTTGTTACGAACAGGGATACGCAGGAAACGTTACTGTGCACAGCATACGTATTCGAGGTGTCTACGTCCGAGCATGGTGCACAGCATCACATATACAGATTGATCAAGGACTAGCCTGCTTGAACCTGCTCGCCATGCAGCCATCCACCCCCATCAGTGCCTACCATCACATAAAAAAAATCATCCATACGCGCATATACACGATTACACGAGAAAAATTATTGACCTATTGAAGCGTCGTGGTTATTTTCTACAACCACACCGAATTTTTAACTTTTCTTCATTCCGTTTTATTCTCGTTTCTCAGCCCCTGTTTTGGATATAAATGTAGTATTTCCGAACATTACATTTGATACATATGATATTTATATCATGCAATCGTATCGGCCGATATTTTCCTTTTAATTCATTTTGCATGTCAAATATATAAATACTTTTATAATTTTATTTCCCCCCTCGTTTCGTTCTTTTAATCGATTATATACGACTGACCATCTTTCCGACCTTTTTTTAACGGACGCTTCAATTGGTACCGAGGGTGAATACATGATTGTAGACACGCTCGTACGATACACAAATACATCTCGCGTCTATATATAACAGAGTTTCTATTGAAAATGTTCCGCTGTTAAAAGGAAAAAAAGAGATGATATATATTTAGTGAATGTTCATTTTGAAAATAGTAGGTAGATCAGATAATTATTGTTTAAATGCGAAACGCTTAAAAAGGTGTATAGTATTTTTTGTTTAAATATCCAATATTTTGTTTGATATTTAATCTGATTATAAATTTTAATCAAATTAGGTGCCCCTCCGTTCAGTATTTACGAACATTTTCTGCGGAACTCCTTAAAGAGAAGCTTGAAACTCGTGCAAGAGTACACACGTACAGTATACACGTATACATAGAAGACATACACGTTCACACGTTAGAAGTACTGGCCAGCCCGAGCTTGAGTTTGATTCAAAACTGAAAAAAGTTGTAACGAAGAAATAATTGGTACGAGTGTTTTAACGTATCTTGGAAAGGACTTCCTGCCCGTAGCCCCGCAGGAAGCGCGTTCCAAATGACGAAATTGTAAATTTTATATCGAAACAGATATAACCGTATATATATTTTATGAATATACCGTCATTCGCTTGCAAACGATCGAATTCGTCGCGGTTTTAATAAAAGAGATTTAATAAGTGTTAAGTTAAAATTGACGACAATAAATTTGGTATGAAAAAAAAGCGAGTCGATGATATAGCGTATGTACCGAACTAAGAAAATAAATACGGAAAAGCGCAAAAAAAATAGAATAAGATAAGGAACAGACTCTGATCTCGGAAAGGCGTGGTAACAACATAATTTAGTATTATAGTTTTATTATTAAATTAGGAAATAGATCAGACAAGACATCCACACACAGATATACATATATTACATATAAGAATATATATGTTAAATATTAATGCAATGATTACGATTTACATTGTTATAAATGATCGTGTATAAAGTTATCTAAGTGATTTCTAAGTTTTAAACGAAATCGAAGTTGAATAGAGAGGTAATGCCATTATGATTTCTTAAGTCTCCTTGGTTACATTATCATTATTATAATTTTTCTGCTTTTTTTCGTTTTTTTAACTATCGAAACCGAGTAAGGTCAAGAGTAACATTGCAAAGACCTACACTTAAGCTTCTTATTGTAGAACTGTTTTTCTTTCTTTTTTTTTTCTTTTAGCTATACTACAACTAACGGTAAGAATTTTTTCGTTGTAGAGCTCTATAATTCTCAATGTTCAGATGAAAGGAAAAAAGGAACGAAAAGGTTGACGATTTTTACGTACTTTAAAAAGGAAGAAAAATCAGACTTTTAAACGCACTTACAGTCGTGCAAACCCACCCACTCTTAGGCAGCGACACTTAGATTAGAGGGATGTGTTTGTATTTCTTGTAATCTACTTTATTTCGTAACTCTAAGATCTTTCCTTTCTTCGTCTATAGTTCATACACGAATGACTTCCTTACTTAGATTATTTCGTTTGTTTTTATCTTTCTACTACACATTTATCAAGCGAGTACATCAGATTCTATCGATTGCCCGCGCTATACATATATGGACAAGGTCCAACAGAAAACGGAAACCATTTGACAAAGATTCTTATCTATCACTTGGTAATACGGTCATCTTAATATTTTTCGGTTGGAGAATACTGGAATTCATTAAAACGCATGAAACAACTCCAGAACCTTCATCTTGATACCCCATTTTCAATGAAGAGCAAGAACATAATATTGTGACTTCATCGCGGCTCTCTTTTGAGAACACTTCGACCACCGTTCATGCAAATCCTTGCTTGGTTATATGTTTCGTACTTAAAATATCATTTTGTCGTTTCAAAGTATTTTCCAGAAATGTTTCGTATAGAAATTCCGTTTTACGATTTCAGTGATCATTATTTAAGGGAGTAGAGGACCATTGAATCCTGCGATTAATTTTATTTAGTCACATCTCTAGCAGAGACTAACAGACAGGACTTGCCTACCGCGCAGTGAATTATTCATATAATACAGGAAAGAATCATGTATATTTTAAGGAAATAATTAATACTTATTGTATTCTTTACTTTAATTAACTTTTACGCAACAAGTGGCAATGTATTTTGATCTCTCTTTTAGTCAGAAATATGTCGCTTTTTATTTGGGGTGAGAATTGAATTCGCTAAGTGATTGACTGAGTAACAAAGAACTTATACATTTAAATAGTAATGTATGCGTCTTTTGTTCAATAACTGGCAGCTTTCACGATTTTCACAATTTTGACTTATTGTTACCTTTTTCTCTTTTCTTTTTGTAATAATTGATTGTAAGTCTCGTTTTTACATATTAAATCTATAAATTGTAATTTTGCTAAATCGTGTGTACATTTAAGGTGGAATTGGAACCATCAAGGTGATTCTTTGTGAAACTACCAATAAACTTTATTAGTCACTTTTATTAATACCGTTTACTAGATCGTGCGGAGAAAAATAATATTTTTCTGTAATTAAACCCATTTAAATAAACGTACTTGAATCTGTTAGACGATAACAATTGTTTTCATTTAATATTTTTGTAATTAAAAGTGTATTTGATGGTTCTAAGTCGACCCGAGATAAAGCGTTATTATTGCAAAGGCAAACAAAATTATGCAATATCTTTAAAAGATACTCAAATGCTATTCTAATTATATGAATTTTGATTTCAACGAAAAATTAGGATGAAAAAACGGAGGAAGTTTGAAGTCGCAAAAAAAGGAGCACCGACACTAATATTATTAACATTAACAAATAATGATTTTAAAGTAAGCGAATTACATTTATAAGGAAAGATTATGAAAATATATATTTATCTATGTCTTCTGTGAAGATAGAAAATAGCACTCTCTCACTCTATATTGATGATATCAGAAAAAGAAGGAAAATTGAGATCCATAAAGATACAAACGCAGAAGTAGATTAGGGAAAGCATAGAAGGATTCGCACTGTACACAATACATGATACGATCGATGACGAAACGATGAAATTTGTTAAATATCTTTGTACATATTTACATAAAAATCATGAAAAGAAAAGTTCCAGTGGCAATGTTTCGTATACTGCATGAAATACACTGATGAGGATAAACCCTGATGTATTTATAACTCGTAAATCCGATTTTTCCAATTCAAAATTCAAGCGCTAATTTTTTTCATCTATATTTTCATAGAGATTCGTATTTCGAAAAAGCTTTTTGCAATACCTTAAAAATATAAATTACTTGCAATAGCAATCGGAACACGTTGAATTTGTGGCGATTCCTTATTTTATACAAACAGATATACAAAAACAAGAATTATCTCTATGGAAACATTGACATGAAAGAATGATTCTTGCAGTGCATTACTAAATTGTCTACAAAAATTACAAATTCTCGCCTAGTTTTAATTTGTATTCTTTCATATCCTGGAACTGCCATATCAGAGAATTGAGCTTGATTATAAAAATGATTAAGTGAAGCATTGATCAGAAAGAATGGGATCTACCTGTATATTACTTATCATTAATAAAACGAAACGAGGATCAAAGTAGTTGATTTAACAAGTAAATGGAGAACGAAATGATATATCATTAAATTAGAGGTTTAAAAATATAATAGAATTCAGTATATGTACAGTATTTGAAAAACATGTTTATAATTTGTATGGAAAATAAATAATTGATATAAAACAAATTTGTAATTCATTACCAACCCTTCATTGTTTAATACAAAGGAATTTAATCATATTATTAGTTTTGTTGTATCGTTCTTGTTTAATGATTATAATTTTTTCCGAGGATCTGAATATGGTCCGTATTTTAATTTTCATTCGTTAAATGTTAATAATTCATATTAGTGTTCGCACTTTGGAATACATTTAAACTAATGTCATCAATAATTTATTTTATTCATACATTGAGCAATCTTAAAAGAATTGCATACATATTTTGAAAAATAAAAGATAATAGCGGTAATGCTGAGTGTCTCAACTAATTGTAAGCTAAAGGAGACCACCTTTGGCCCCCTTTAGCTGAAACACCCTTATGCGAAGCGGGTTGATTTAAATAAAATATGTATATGCACCATAGATACATATATGCACATGTATACATGGATTGCAAGTTATAAATATGGACATCTTTTTCCGGCATTTGATTGCACTACTATTTATATTCTCAACTTATAGTAAATATATATGATTCCGCATCAAGTATGCATCGAGTAGTGCAAAAGTGAGATGTCTTGAGTGTTACACGTGGATAACTTTTCGCACTTTCAGCAAAATGTCTACGATAAATTTAAAAAATTTCAATGATAGAGCGGCCGCTGCGGTAAACTATATTTTTATTTTATATTAGGTTTAAAAAATAACAAATTTGTATACACATATATATAAACTAAGAAATAGTAAACTGACTCTCATAGGTTATAATATTGACAAATATGGATTGCAGGAAAAAGAAATTGCCTTTCTGAAAGAACAAATCGAATTTTTGCGAGAGTATATTACAAGTAATAATACTACGACAACTTCTGTATCTAAAGATGAATATATGAAATTAGAGCAAGAGAACATAAAATTAAAGCATAGGGTTGCTATCTTAAAAAAGGTATCATTTCAATTTGCGACTTAAACTTGTAATTATTGTCCTCGTGTACGCATTTAAAATAACTTTCCCACGATTTCATCATTCCTAATCTATACTTTACTATAAATTAAGTAATTACACTATTATTTTTACTTTGCAGACCATCGAAGCTGATAGAGCAAAATTGAAGAACCAGGTTGTGACAGAGGAAACCAATGATATCAGTATATACAATGGATTGTTCAATTTATTTAAAAAAGCAATTACGGCAGCATATCCAGACATTTCTGATCCTTCAGTAATTATTACGTCTAGCAATAATGCAAAATTTGGAGACTATCAATGCAATAATGCTATGCCAATTTCAAAACAACTTCAATCAAAAGGTAACAAATAATATTTAGGAGCACGCCTAATACGTTAAGTATATTCGTGACATAATTTTTCTGTTTTCATAGGCATTTCTTCAAAGCCAATAGACGTAGCAAACAATATAATATCTAAAGTAGGGGAGTCCAATCTAGTTTCGAAGTTAGAGATTGCTGGAGCTGGTTTTATAAATATATATTTAAAGAAAGAATTTGCACAAACAACATTAAGTAAACTGATAAAAAATGGAAAGGCGTTTCCACCATATACAAAGAAGCAAAGGGTGATCGTGGACTTCTCGAGTCCTAACATTGCCAAAGAAATGCACGTTGGACACTTAAGATCAACTATAATCGGCGATAGTATTGCAAGACTATTAGAATTCTTGGGGCATGATGTACTAAGGCTAAATCATGTTGGTGATTGGGGTACTCAATTTGGAATGTTAATTGCGCATCTTCAAGACAGATTTCCTAACTACTTGACTGTGTCTCCGCCTATTACAGACCTTCAGGTAATGTTCATTCAGATTTTCATTAATCTTATTTCTGTATACATCTGGTACTGACAAATATTTTTGTTACTTGTAAATGTTGCAGAGCTTTTATAAGGAATCGAAAATGAGATTCGATGAGGATGAAGAGTTTAAAAAACGTGCTAAGGACAATGTTGTCAAGCTACAAGCATTTGATCCTGACATGACAAAAGCATGGCAACTAATTTGCGATGTTTCTAGAAAAGGTACAGCAGCACTCTACATCATAAAATCAAGAAAGCTAATTAATACTTTTTTAAAGTATAATACTTCTACTTTGTGTTTAGAATTCGAGAAGGTATATGCTCGCCTAGACATCAGTTTAATAGAAAGAGGTGAATCTTTTTATCAGAAACATATGGAAGCTTTGGTGAAAGAATTGGAAACGAAAGGATTATTAGAAGAAGACGAAGGACGGAAAGTGATGTGGGGCAAACGCGATCAGATACCTATGACCATCATAAAATCTGATGGTGGTTTTACATATGATACATCAGACTTGGCGGCCATTAAGCAACGCGTCGAAGAAGAAAAAGCTGATTGGGTACTTATTACAGAATTTGAATTACTTTGTCTCTCAATATCCTAAAGTACCAATACATTTAATATCACCCGATACATTTTATTTTTATAGATTATATATGTAACAGATGGCGGTCAATCTATGCATTTCCAAATATTAAAACACTGTGCCGAGCGGGCAGGAATTTTAACGAGTTTCCATAGAATGGATCACGTTGGATTTGGTGTAGTCCTTGGACAAGATAAAAAGAAATTTAAAACACGGTCTGGTGATACAGTAAAATTAAGTGATTTACTCGACGAAGGTAATGTTGTATGAACTATTAAACAGTAAGTAATAGCTGATATAATCGCTTCTCATGTTCTTATCGATTATTTAAGGTTTAAGACGCGCCCTTTTGAAGTTAGAGGAGAAGGAACGCGATAAAGTACTAACGAAAGAAGAATTGAAAACTGCACAGGAATCTGTGGCTTATGGATGTATAAAATATGCAGATTTGTCACACAACAGAAATCACGAATACGTATTTTCTTTCGACAAAATGTTGGAAGATAAGGGAAACACGGCCGTATACTTATTGTATGCTTTAACGAGAATACGATCGATTGCAAGGTCAGCTAACGTATCCCACGAAAAATTGCAAGAGATGGTGCAGAATACTCCAGTATCATTAGAACATGAGAAGGAATGGAAATTAGCAAAAGTATTAATTAAATTTTCCGACGTACTGATTAAGATTACAAAAGACTTATGTTTAAATCAGTTATGCGAATATTGTTACGAGGTGTCATGCGCCTTTACGGAATTCTATGATAACTGCTATTGTGTTGAGAAGAATAAAGCTGGAGAAATAGTGAAGATAAATATTGGGCGCATCTTATTAACAGAAGCCACCGCAATCATATTGGAAAAATGTTTATCAATACTAGGTTTAAAACCAGTTGCGCGAATGTGAATGTATTTACGCAAATCTATAATGTAAAATAACAATAAACCATTTATAAAGAAATACAGAACAGAAGTAATATCGCTAGTTTCCACATACTGTTGGAATTTTATATATTTACGTATAATTATATATATTAACTTAAGCGTTTATTTTGGTATAAAGATAATGTTTATTTCTATTATAACATAGTGATAACAAATAATATTACAAATAGCACTTAAGTGTTCTACTATCTACCGTCCTTTGACTTCACACTGTCAGTGTACATGTAGACCACTGGCAAAGAATTAATTTTGACCATTGTTCCTTTGTAAGTTTTTATCGCTATCCATTTCCGATCCATCCACCCAGTCCGATTATTAACTCTGCCATTTATCGATTTTTAATATCATTTTTCATTATAATAACTTAAAAGTTGTAAATAGTTATTTAAAAATACATAATTGATAAAGTATGTTGTATTATTTCTTCTCCACTTTCTTTGTATATCGTGGTGAAATGAAATTTATTAATAAATATCAACATTGGTGACACCATTTCCATTGTTATTTCCTACATAAGTTGCATCATTTACGTTTTCTTACCTCTTCTGCCAGTTCCAACATATGTGCAATGCACGTGAGCATATGGCCAGCTATCAAATAGTATTCGATATTTTAGTGTAGCTTTTTTAAATTTTAATTCTTTCAACATGGTAGGTATTGGTGCTATTTTAATTGTGAAAGTCCTAATTCATTAGTACAAGTATGTCTGATTAAAACTTACATAATAAATAAGAATTTAACATAAATAACCTTAATACCGGCAACTGTACCAGTTGCAATTAATAAAGTTCCAATGTGTTCAATCCATACTTTCAATGTGTGCTAACAATTTGGATTACTTTATTTTATTTTAGAAGTACAATTGTTTTACCTATATATTATTCTGTGTGCGAATATTTGAAATTAGTACAACAAAGATATTTTGGATAAACTATAATACGTCTATTAAAATATTTTAAACTTAAATACGTTATTCAAACAATATATTCCTATTTATAGACAACAGAACGGAAAGGAACATTTAAAGTAGAATACCTTCAAAACATTGAAAAAGATGTGCAGGCAAAGTGGAATGCCCAAAGAGTGTACGAGGAAGATGCACCGTTGCAGCCCAAGAAAAAGGCAGAAGAAAAATTTCTTGCAACATTTCCTTTTCCTTATATGAATGGAAAACTTCATCTTGGTCATACATTTTCATTATCAAAATGTGAGGTAAAATCGTTAGCCCAAATACAATTTTTATTTATGGTTTATTTGTTTTAAGTGTCTATCCCTGAATGTTCCTATAATTATTAGAGGTACAAAAAAATGTTTCAGATGAGAGCTATATGACATGAGTGCCCTTTGAATGTTGTATTAAAATTTTTATTTCGCACCCTATATTTTTTATTGCAGGTTCTTGAGTCAAATATGAATCATATTAATAATAAAGTGGGTCTAAATAGTTTAAAATGATTTTTTTTTAATATTTTATGTACTGTCGATTTAGATGATATGGCATTGTCAGTGATCGTATGTATGCGATACTCAGATTGAATGTACCAGCACCTAAGACATTAATAACATTTGAAAGTTAAAAACTCGACAACTACTTGCATAACGTACATGTGTAGGTAGTGTTTTGAAAACTTCTTAGTATTACCTTCAAGAATCTGTAGTTAACATATAGTATTCCATTTTAAAATTTAAGTAGAAAATGAAAAAGCAGACTCAAAGACTTAAATCTAATTTTTCATTTACATCAATACAGTTATTAATGTACACTATAATTTTATAGTTTGCAGTAAGATATAACAGACTCTTAGGGAAGAAAGTGCTTTTTCCATTCGGATTTCATTGTACTGGTATGCCTATTAAAGCATGCGCCGATAAATTAAAGAGAGAAATGGAACTGTATGGTTATCCTCCGCAATTCCCAGAAGAAGAGAAAGCGGAAGAAGAAATTGTTGACGATGTTATAATAAAAAATAAAAGCAAGGGAGCAAAGGTAGTTGATTGTTATATACAATGTCCTTTTATGTAGCTGTTTTAAATACTAAATCCTTTTAGAGCAAAGCAGTTGCAAAAACTGCTCGTGTAAAGTATCAGTGGCAAATAATGCAATTGCTGGATTTAGACGATGAGGATATAAAGAAATTTGCTGATGCAACATACTGGTTAGAATATTTTCCACCACTTGCTGTAAAAGATTTGAAGACGATAGGTTTGCATGTGAGTCGAGAAGTACAGCTTGGTATTAATAGAAATGTGTTTTAGAAATGAAAGAAAATACTTATTCTAGATTGATTGGCGCAGAACATTTATTACTACCGATGCAAATCCGTTTTTTGATTCATTTGTACGTTGGCAATTTCAACACTTGAAAGCAAGAAACAAAATAAAGTATGGAAAGAGGTATACAATCTATTCGCCTAAGGATGGGCAACCTTGTATGGATCATGACAGATCATCTGGAGAAGGCATTGGGCCACAAGAATATACGTTAATTAAAATGAAATTGCAAGAACCTTATCCTGCAAGTCTAAAGTGAGCACTAGATACATTTTCAAGTGTGTTCTAAATATTGAATATTTAAAACATTTTTATAGATCGCTCTCCGGGAAAGCAGTTTATTTAGTGGCTGCTACCTTAAGACCAGAAACAATGTACGGCCAGACAAATTGTTGGATTCATCCAGACATAAATTATATCGCTTATACATTGTCAAGTGGAGATGTTTATATTTCAACAGAAAGAGCAGCTCGAAATATGGCTTATCAGGATTTTTTTAAAGAAGATGGAAAGATACCGCTTGTGTTAAAATTTACTGGAAAAGTAATATTATTATCTTTATTATTTGAAAAAGTATATAAAAAAGATTGATTATACCAATATAAAATATAAATGCGAATATAATTTACAGGATATATTGGGATTGCCAGTGGAAGCACCGCTCACATCTAATAAGGTGATCTACACCTTACCGATGTTGACTATCAAAGAAAACAAGGGCACTGGTGTTGTTACTTCTGTACCTAGCGATTCTCCTGACGATTATGCAGCTTTAGTAGACTTAAAAAAGAAGCAAGCTCTTAGAGAAAAGTATAATATAACCGATAAAATGGTTCTCCCTTACGAGCCCGTAAGTTTACATTTTACTCCTCGGCTGATAACAGTGTTCAATCCCAAATAACAATGGTTTTAATGAAAATCGATGCATTAGATACCTATCATCGAAGTGCCAGAATTCGGTAATTTATCTGCCGTAACTGTATGTGAGCAACTAAAAATCCAATCTCAAAATGACAAAGATAAATTGCTGGAAGCCAAGGAGATGGTATATCTTAAAGGATTTTATGATGGTGTATTGTTAGTCGGTTCGTACAAAGGAAAAAAAGTTCAAGATGTTAAAAAGCAACTGCAAAAGGAATTGATAAATCAAGGACAAGCAACTATATATTATGAGCCCGAAAAAGTTATTATCTCAAGATCAAATGACGAATGTGTAGTGGCTCTATGCAATCAATGGTATTTGGATTATGGAGAGGAACATTGGAAGAAAGACGCAACCGAAGCTTTGAATAATCTAAATACTTACCACGATGAAGTAAGAAAAAATTTTATGGCTTGTCTCGATTGGCTACATGAGTATGCGTGTTCGAGAACTTATGGACTAGGTAAATTTACGTAACTGTAAAGTGGAAAGTATTAGTCAATTTCCATGGCTTCAGATATAACTATTGATACTACTTTTAGGTACTAAACTACCATGGGATGAAAGTTGGTTGATAGAGTCACTCTCAGACTCAACAATTTATATGGCCTACTACACAGTAGCACATTTATTGCAAGGGGGAACATTTAAAGGCGACAAACCAAACACATACAACATAAAGTAAAGTTTATTTTCCTATCAGTTATTCATGAGAAACTTTATCTTTAGTTTTACGAAATTTTGTCGAACCATTAGTTAATTATTGCCATTTCAATAGTTTGAAGAAATACAATTAATACTTCGTACTTAAACTTTCGATTTACTAAAACAGCAATATTATTTAGGGCTGAACAAATGACATCAGAAGTGTGGGACTATATTTTCTTCAAAGATGCCAAGCTTCCAAAAACAAGTATAAAGATGGAGGCCTTAGACCACATGCGGCGTGAATTCTATTATTGGTACCCTGTAGATTTACGGGTGTCCGGAAAAGATTTGGTTCAAAATCATCTAACGTTTTTCATTTACAATCATACCGCGATATGGCCAAAACAACCTGAGTTATGGCCTAAAGGAATAAGAGCAAATGGACATTTATTACTGAACTCTGCGAAGGTAGAAGATGAGAATTTGTACATGCATTTTATAACTCGTATGCGAGATTGTTAATATAAATGCAATTTCATTAGATGTCAAAATCGGAGGGCAATTTCCTAACACTTAGCGAAGCCGTGGAAAAATTTTCAGCGGATGGTATGAGACTCTGTCTAGCTGATTCTGGTGATTCGGTAGAAGATGCTAATTTTGTAGAAAGCACGGCCGACGCTGGAATTCTCAGATTGTATAATTTTATTGAATGGGTCAAAGAAGTATTAGCTTCTAAGAATTCCTTCAGACAAGACGAACCGCACACATTCCATGACAGGGTTTTTGAAAGGTATGTCTTTCGATACTTCCGTCTTCCATAATAAAATCGATATTAACTTTAGATTTTAACTAGTGAAATGAACCTGAAGATACGAGAGACAAAAGAAAATTACTCGAAAATGCTGTACAAAGAAGCATTAAAAACGGGATTCTTCGAGTTGCAAACAGCAAAGGACAAATATCTGCAGCTGAGTGCACTGGATACTATTAACTGGCCGTTAATCCTGCGATTTATAGAACTTCAAATTACTCTTCTGTCTCCCATTTGTCCACATGTAGCGGAACATGTATGGACCCTTATTGGTAAAGTAAGTCTTCGCATCTACAGTGCACCTAGTTCACAAGAACTATATAGAAAATTTGAAAGAGACACAAAATTCAACAATGTTAATCTTAATTATAATGAATATTTTTAAACAGGAAGGCAGCATATTAAATGCAAAGTGGCCTCAAGTAGGAGAAATAGATGAAGTTCTTATAAAATCATCCCAATATCTCATGGATGCTGCGCATTCATTTAGAATTCATCTAAAAGGTTACATGACACCAAAGAAAGGTCCAAAAGGGAAAACTGAAACATCAACTATAGAGAAACCTACTTTAGGAACAGTTTGGCTGGCGAAAACGTATCCCCTTTGGCAAAACACTGTTTTAACTACAATGAAAAACTTGTACCTTGTAAGCAATTGTTTCGAATTACGGTTGACATCAATTCGTCAATGCGTATCGATATATATTCTTATGACACTATACTTTCCAGAAAAATCACAATAAATTGCCAGAGAATAAAATGATTGCAACAGAATTGGCTCAATTGCAAGAATTGAAAAAGTACATGAAACGAGTAATGCCATTCGTACAAGTTATAAGAGAAAAAATGGATATTACTGGTTTGAATGCGCTTAACTTGACATTAGATTTTGATGAATTCAAAGTTCTTCAAGATAACAAAAAATATCTTGAAACAACTCTGGACGTAAGAAATATGCTCCTTCTAATATTATCTATTCAAATCACTCGCATTTCATAGTTCCATTTCCATTTAGTTGGATAGTATTCTGATAAAATACACGGATGAAGCTCCAGAAAAGACGAGGGAAGAGTGCTGTCCAGGTTCGCCCCATATCAATTTCTCCAATAAACTTGGATTACCAGTGCGCATCAGCAATCCACAAATGTGCAGTGGTATATTTAGAACGGTCATAAAAATTTCAAATGGAGACACTGCAATGGACATTATATCACACATATTAAAAGAAAACAGACATATTAAAAGTACGCCTACAACCCAGATCACTTGCTGTAACTAACATTATCCACTAAATAATATATTGTCTTCTACTTCGTTCTAGATCCATCTTCACTTTCCCTGTATCGCTATAATGACCCAGTTTTGGGACCTAGGAATAAACCAACGACTGACGATATGTTGAAAGGTAAAACTTTAATTCCACTTAACTCTGTATTTAACATTGATATGGAAACGAAAAGCATTAAAATAAATGCAGAAGGTAATGTACATAACGTAGGTAACGAACTAGTGTACATATTATATCCACCATTGGAAAATTGATAATTATATATATAAGTACATCGAGTGAAGCTTATTTGACAAATATCTATGTATAATCTTTTATAATATTAATATAAAAACTCTATAAAAAGTTCAGCAAATTTTTGCTTATTTGCTAAAATATCTATATTTTGTTGCTCTAGATCGCAACTACTTCCCCTCTCCAGTCTAGTTCCGTTTATGTTTGATAAATAAAGTTACACACTCTTTATGTATTTATTGTTATCTTGACATTTTAGGGTAACATTTAATATAATTTCTAAGAATTTGTTGTGTTTCTATAATAACTTTATTATAAAAAATCGTTTATATAAAAATATATATTCTTTCAATTTATGTATATGCCTTTTCATTTTTCAATATTTATGTCAATTTTTTTGTAGCAAACGTGCATAAAATATATCAAGAGCTTATTAACTCTTTCCATTTTTCTATTTCTGTACGTATTACTTTTATATCCGCACTGTTCGTTCTACAGCATCCGCCTATGTATCGAACACCTAAATTGAGCCACTCATTTATAAATGATTGTAAAGAATATCCTTCTTCTTGTTTCATCCATCCATCTTTCACTGTATATGTTTCACCGCTATTAGGATATACTACCAGTGGTATAAACTCTATGCTAGAATTTTCATTAATTCCTTTTAATAAAGAAGTTACATGTTGTGGTGCGATACAATTAACTCCAATTGCTAAAATTTGCCCTGGTAAAGCATTTTTGTAAGTTTGTGTTGCAACATCTTGAAAGTTTGAACCATCAACTATAGTCTTCCCATTGCTAGAACACGAAAAAGAAAACCAAGCTTTACTGTTTGGAAATTCTTTCAATAACTTAACTAGTGCTTCTGCTTCCCGTTTACACGGAATTGTTTCTATTGCTAGTAAATTAACACCACAGTCTATTAATTTTTGAATACGTGGCTTGTGCCAATTCATTAGAATTTCTTCTGACACAGTGGAGCAGTACTTCCCACTGTACTCTGAACCATCATGCAAACAGGCTCCATATGGCCCAATGGATCCAGCAATTAATGGATTTGCATTTACAACATCATGTTTATTCTCTATGTCTTTTTTGTACAGACTTACAGCTTCTTTGGCATACTCCACAGCTTTAGAAAATAAATTAAGGCTTTCCTCTTCTGTCATATTCATATATTTCGAAAAACCATTGATGGATGCTTGGTAAGTATTTGTAAGGATTATGTCTGCTCCAGCTTTTAGAAAATCCAGGTGTGTAGAAATAATAGCTTTAGGATTTGTAACAAGAAATCGTGCGGTCCACAGAGGATCACCATCAATTATGTCACCAACACGTGTTGCTAATTGTGTAGAGAATCCACCATCTACCACCTTTATCTCTTGCATGATTTGTTAACAAAATTATGCCAAACTGTAGTTAAACGTTTTTAAGATTGAGAACAAGCCCGAAAATGTAATGTTATACGCACGACAAAATATAAAGTTATATTAAGATTTAACACATTGTAAGTCGTATAATGTTGTTTAACTGCGCCACATTTTATGCATCGGGAAAATCAGCTTTTATAATTTTGCACACGTCTTAGTCGTTTAAACGTATCGGCGATTATGAGGCAATAATTTCTGGAATTGGCTCGATGGTATATACCCATTCCAAAGTCCATAGAAAATCTATAAGATAAATATTGAAATGTATAAAATTTTTAAAATTCATAATGCAACAAAAAATTACCTTCTTTCTGTTCATACTTTGTACAGAGCTTTTATAACAGCGATATCAGATTCCATTGCATGTTTACACGTTTTACGATAAATTACGCGTTTTATCTACACATTACATGTATGCAATATTTTTTCAAGTGTTTTTTAAATCATATCTAATATGGGACTGATAACTATTAATCAGTGTTTGCTGATGTCTTTCATCATACAATTTTCAAACTACTATAGAGCTCCTTTCATATCATGCAAAATAAAAATAGTCTTCTCAATTGCTTCAATTTATTTGAAATATAAGATATAATAAACATGAGAGGGGATTGGCAAATTGCTTGATGAAAAGAGCAGATATAAGAATAGAAAGACATACACATATATAAATAATATATTTTAATTGTTATTTTACTTGAATAGCAAACTTGAGCATTTGCAAATGATGGCCACATTTATTATTTAATATATATACGCATTTTATTAATTTATAGATGTAACAAAGATATAATAATTAGGTTGTTAAAAAATATAACACATATACAGAGATAAATATATTTAAAATAAATAGATATTTATTGAATACAAGAGTCATACTAGCTCATTATTAACACAATTATTCTGTAATTGTCTTTTTTCTCTGAAAATTATTTACTTCCTTTCGAATTGATTTTATATTTTCTGCGTATGTTCTGCAACAGCCCCCAAGATATCGTACTCCAAGTTCTAGCCACTCAGGAATAAAACTTTCAATAGATGAACCATTTTCGCCTTCTACCCAACCATCAGTTGGGGAATAGATTTCACCGCTATTAGGATAAGCTATTAACGGTATAAACCCATTCGTTGTATTTCTATTGATATTTTTTAATAGAGGAGTTACATCTTTCGGAGCAAGACAATTTACACCCACAGCAATTATTTGGTCAGGCAAAGACATTTTATAACACCGTGTAGCAACTTCTTGGAAATTACTTCCATCAACTATATTCTGAGAATTTCTTTCACAAGAAAATGAAAGCCACGCTTTTACAGTTGGATATTCCCGTAAAAGTTCAATTAATGCATCTGCTTCTTGATAGCAAGGTATAGTTTCTAAAGCTAACAAGTCTATTCCGGCATCAATAAGAGCATCGATACGTGATTTGTGCCATTGAATCATTGTCTCCCTTGATATATTTTTACCGTAAGCTCCGTTATACTCTGAACCATCGTGCAAACTAGCCCCATATGGCCCACAAGAACCAGCAATAATAGGATTTTTATTTTCAACCTGATCGCATCCCTTAATTTCTTCAGTATAATCATTGATTGCTTTTTTGGCTACTTTAACAGCTTTGTGCAATAAATTAATGCTTTCCTTCTCAGTCGTAGATAAGTATTTCATTAAACCAGAAACCGAGGCTTGGTAAGTATTTGTTTGAATAATATCTGCACCCGCTCTTAGGAAATCCAAATGCGTTGCATAAACTGCACTGAGATTTGTTGCCAAGAATCTTGCAGTCCATAGAGTATCACCATCAATTTTTGCACCAACGTGGGATGATAATTGTGCAGAAAACCCACCGTCTAGAATCTTAATGTCCAACATCTTTTCCAATATATCAATTGCATTGAGGGATGTGTTGTAATTTATCTGTTTTTCTACCGAAAATTTAAATCTCCAATCACATACAGACAAATATCGTGAATAATGTCAAAATGATCTAATACTCAATGAAGGGTAAGACTTGCACGATTATATTTATAGTGCAACTAAACCGATGATCTCTTTATCAGTTACTTGTAAATTGATAGAGATAACCTTTGTGAAGGTGGCTGATGTTAAACAATATTAAATGTTATCTTACTTTTTTGGTTTTAAGAAATGCCGTTTTTTGCTACATTATTTAAAAAATGATCACAAATAGACAAGAAATTTATACCAAAATATAATATTGCATGCAAATCATACATGCAAAATGAGAACTGCATGATTCTTGTAAAATCAGTTTCAAATAATTTTCTAGAATTTTTAATACATAAATTAATAAAATAACTGATTTTTTTATTTATATACTTTATAAAAAAACTTTTTCCTTTAGCAAAATATTGGTTGAGTATCGTTTTTGACTTTATAACGAAAAACACTGGCCAATCAGAGCGGTCAACCTGGCTTGGTCGTGGTCGTTGAAACGCGTTAGTTTGAAAGCTCGTCAAGAGTTCCAAAGCGATCATGTATAAATATTAATGGATCATCGTTACATATTAATTATATATGGAATACAGATTGAAAGTTACAAAAATAGAATATATGCCAAAAAAATTTAATATCATAATAAAAACTTGATTTTTTGTCCCATTCACTTAGGAAAAATATAATTTAAATTATCTTTGTAACAATAGTCTTTCGATAAAATACTGTTACATATACAGTATTGTTAAAAATTGTTTTTTTATAAGTGGTTTTGCATAATTTACTTACATATGTATATGCTGTAAATAGCTCCAGTATTACTATATGAATTTGTTTCTATAGCAACTACAAGCAAAGCAAATGGATTCTAAAACTTCTTGACAAAACAAGGCCTGACTGAGTAGTAACAGGAATTATTTGTTTGCAAACTGTCTAAAATAATTAATACTTTCAAAGCAAGAGAACATTTTGAGTAAATCATTATAATGCAGAGACCACAGACAAGTATAGCTACATCCCAAAGCAAATTTGAAAGGTACCACAGAGGGATAAAAAATGAAGCAGGAGAATTTTATATGACTCCTGGAACTGCACGGCCAGGAACACCTGGTCAAAATGTTTTGGCAAGACCACCATCATCCATAGCTTCATTTAGTCAATTACCACCAGCTACTTCACGGTCGAATACTGGCTCTACCAGTTGTGGAGCTTTTAATACAGGATTTCCACTTTCTGGTCAAATGAATATAAACATCATGGAACGACCAATTACTCAGCATGGAGTAGCAGGCATTAGACCCGGTACAGGAAGGGGATTGTCAATGATGCGGTACAGGAATTCTTTCATTTACATTTTGAGAATATTATTGTTCTTCTCATCAGGTTGATTTTTGATCAACCTGATCCAAGTTCTGAATAATACTGACTTTAAATGCAATTTTTGTTTCTAGACAAATTCAGGACAAAAGATATTATAGTGGGCTGTTGCAGCTCAAAATAAGAGAATTAAATCAAGAGATTATTGTAATTATGAAAGACATTGAAGAACAAAATAAAGAAAGAGCTACTTATCTGCATTATGACAAAAGAGCCAAAGATTTGGCTACAGAATTAACAGCTTTGCAAGGACAGTTAGCTGATTATAATATTGTTGTGGATAAAATGACGTCCGATATTGGGCAAGAAATGATTCTACATGAAACTGAAGAGTTAATGACAAAAAATGAAGGAAATTTGTTGAAAATTGAAGATATGTTTGAAGAAAGGAGGAAATTGGAGCAAAAATTAAGTAAGATGGAAAAGCAGCTGGGGGATGAGAAAAAGAGAACAGAGAGGCTTATACAAAACATGGACGTCAATACAAAAGAAAAATATGACGATTTATTAAAATTGAAAACTAGTTTACAAGAAAAAGTGAATGAAATGCAACAAGAATTGGATGAATTATATAAAGAACAGCATTATTTGGAGGAAGAGATAACATTATCCCCTTTGAAACAGGAAGCAGTTAAATTGCATCTCAAAATAATAGAAGCAGAGGAGAAAAGGGATAAATTGGGAGAAGATGAGAAACACAGAATATCGCCAGACGAAGAAAAAGAAAAGCTCATGGGGAAAATTAAGCAGGACAATATGGATATTGCAGCTGCGGAAGCTCAGCTGTCCGAAAAGAAAAAGCAAATACAGGAAACGGAACATAAACTTGAACAATTGGAAACAGATATGGATGATGTACAAAGTGAAAAACAAATTAAATATAAAGAACTTCGTAAACGGGAAGAAATTATAGAACAATTTATGGTCACTTTTGAGGAAAATAAAGATGATGAAACTAAAAAATTGCATAGATTAGAAAAAACCGTCGTTGAATACTTAGAAAATATTTCAAATATGTTGGACATTGATATTAATTTCACTGGTAATGATGAAATGGCTATTCTAAACAGCTTACCACAATTTCATGGTAATGAATACATAAATCATGATCAAAGTTTTGAGAAATTAACCAAAGAAAATTTTAAACTTCAGCAAATTTTAAGTGAAATGGAATTAATGGAGCAGAAGCTTAAAGCTGAATGTACTGACATTAATGGAAAAATGAGTAATAAGGAAAATGAATTAACAATTCTAGGCAATTTAGATAGCTTAAAGGCCAAATTAACAATAAAACAAGGAGAATTGATAGCGGAATGTGAACAATTGAGACAGGAGCAATTAAAATGCGAACAAAATTTGAAAATAATAAAGTCTGAACATGATGAAATAAAACAACGATTAGATAGTAGCAATGTGTATCTGCAAATTAATGTTTTAGAAAATACGATAGAAAAATTAATGGGCGAATATAAACAAGTTGAGGAATTCATTCGTAAAGAAAAAGAGCGTGGGAACTATGTCCCAGTAAAAAAAGACACTCTTAATTCAATAAATAGTTATAATTCTATGTTAAAAGAAAGTCTAAAACTTATTTATTGATTATTTGCATCTGATTTACATTTGATTCAACCTCATTATATAGTAACAGTGTCGGAACATGCCTGAAACTTATGAATTCTCAACAATGAATTAAATACTTTTTAAAAAGTTGCGCTGGGTTTTACACCTTTCAAATCCATTTTTCCCCTTGATTCGACAGCATCTTTGTAATTTGCTTGTTTATCTGTACATCAAAATAAATGATTCGAAAATTTGTGAGGTAAACGGTATATGGTAAACATAACTGCTTACCATATTCAACTTTGTCGCCAAATATACAACACAGATTCGAAACGAAGTGTCTCAGTTCTCAACATTATACGTATATGCATATACAAGCTTGAGATTGACTTGTTAGTTGAAATATCGATTACACAAATGTCTTCAAAACAGGGGGTTGAAAAGTTGTATAAAACTTTCACAAAATGTATAAGTTATATATTTTTATTTCGACTGAATTATTCATCTCCTTAAATACATTTGTCGGATTATTACAACAAAAATATAGAACAGTACTATCTGACATAGTATGCAGATTGATGGAGGTCTAAATTTCCAGAATCCTGAGTGATATTATTTAAATAGTAATCATTTAAATAGATTATAATAGTTGAATATTGAAATAGCGTGGTCCTTGCGTGTAATGTACTTTGGTCGCAAGTTAGTGTTTATACTAAATGTTATTGTTGTACTTTATAACAAAAGTTACATAAAACTCGAAAGAAAACTATAGCTACAAATATGCAAAATGTGTAATGTAAAACAGAGAAAATAACAACTGTAGATATATACAAGTAGACAGGTATGAAGCACTTGATTGTAGATTATCTTTTTGTTTATCTGGATGTGATACGCATAAATTTTCACAATCCTCATCCTCGCAAATGTCACAAAGCGTGGCCTTTCGTGGTTCATAAAATACTCTTGCTCTTCTTGCTAAACACATTAAACAAATTATTTACATATTAATGAAACCTTCGTTAACCATTCACATAACAATCTCTTTTTTGTAATTTATTTTTGATACCAAAATTTGTACCATTAATTTATACCTGAGTGTAATTACACATATAAGTTGTATATAAAGTTATATAATATTTAAAGAACTTACACGAATCGTAATAATCGTATATTGTTACTGGTACAGGTTTCTGTTTCGCCACTTTGTGCGTCCTGAATGCAGATACTGTAGGACAATATTCTTGCCTATTCATCTGTAATATACGATTTATTTTAAATATAACCCGACTTTACCAATGGTAAGTAATCAAAAAATACATATACTTCTGCCCATACCTCGTCAAAATATAATACTACAATCGTATCTCCATCCTTAGTTTCTACACGTTTTACACTTTGTGAAACTTCGAGACTAGGTAACGATTCTCTATCCACAGTAAAACCAGAAGGCAAACTGACTTCCATCACAACCATATTACTTTCATTTGCTTCTTTAGTTGGCACGAATCTATATACACGAATTAATTAAAATAACAAATTAATTAGATTGATATCGATATTGATATCGAATGAATAGATTAAAACATACCCAGAACAAATAGAAAGTTGCAAATGATTGGCATTCGAATTTTTATCTACTTGGGGATCCAAAGTGAATAGTGGCCATGCTCCAGTCACATTTAAATTATACTGGAATGAAACTTGAACCAAAGCAAACCCATTACCAGTCGCTGTTATATTGACTTGTCGTGTTTTTCTAGGAAGCTGAAAAATTGCCAACATTAGTCCTAACTTCTAACTATATGTATGTATAATAAATGTAATATATAAAATATCATTTAAACCTACCACTTGTTTTTGTAATATCATAGAATTATCGAGATTTATATTCATTTGACTCTGCCCTCCTCCTTCGTACATGAATGTTATGGAAACAGCATTGTTCTTTGTTACCAATTTTTCGCCTAACTTTGCAAGGGCTTGTATTCCAATTACTGTGTCCTAAAAATAACATAAAGAACATCAAACCTCTACAATGGACAATTTGAAATTTATTATAATAATTACCTGTGTGGATGCAAAACCACCCTCAGCGTTTCTTTGTCTTACAAGCCATTTCATAACGGATAAGGAATCGGCAACTAAATTACGCTCCAGATAAGTTAACAAAGCGTAAGACGTTGTTTCAACGTCGATAGATCGGGGTAGAGAATGGTACCATGGATTTTTATCGTTTGTTGGTATGGGTTTGCTCCACCATTTAAAATCTTCTTTCGTCATGGCTCTAGATTCTAGTAAATTGAATGCAGTACTCTCGTGTGAATGCTTTGCCAAATTTAAGGCATACGTGCATATACTCAAAGCATAGACATCGTCTAAGTCGTTCATATTACGGACGACATAATCGATCCCTTTGTTTATCGTGTTTCTATATTTTCCATTAGAATCCTACAATGTAAAATTATATTATTATAATAACATAATATATTCTCCATTCTGTGATAAGAAAATCGGTATTGTGTTCGTTTTCATGAAATAAAATAAATAATTAAACTTACTGCATTTTCAAGAAAAGCAATAAGAGTATATGCCGTCAATGCAAGACCCTTTGCAGCCCCACCTTGCATATCTCTGTGACTAACTCTCCCTACCTCAGGGAAACTTCCATTTGGCGCTTGATTATTTGATAACCATTGCAACGCTTCATCTATTATTCTATCCTCAATTGGAATGTATTCAGCTGCTTGTCTGAAGGCTTTAGCAACAAAAGCAGTAAGCCTGATGGATAATAAAGTATAGTGTAAGATCTTACAGTATTTAATATTACAATATAATATTATATAACAAAAAATGGATTAGTGTACTTTTATTACGCATACCATGTGCTTCCATTGCTATCTGACATGCCGAATGCACTAAACGATCCATCATCATGTCTATAAGTTAACTCTCTCTGATACCCTACTTCCATGTATCTAAGAGCTTTGCCTTGAACAGCTTGTGTTAGTTGATTCGTGTTCTGAAACCACATTTGAATGTAACCAAGTATTTCACGTTTCTCTTTCCATGATAATCTATACATATTGGTATGATACGTGTTCTAAATATCACCTATTGACTGACTTACTTTCAGATAATTTAGGATCATTATGTTTGGAACAAAATTTAACATATTTTGTTCTCCGCAACCGGATGGCATTTTAATTAAATTTGCTATGTTCAGAATGCTGGGGCCCAAAATATCACCTGCAGAAAATATAATGTAACAATATCAAAAATAAAATTTATAGTCGAGTCTCTTTTCATGCGTATTTTTTTAAATGCGGTTTTGAAGTTATACAGCGCACATTTCATGCAAATTTAGGGTTTTCCCGTTGTAGATGCAACATACTGCCAAAAATGGTCAGATAGCGACGGTAATTCTAATGAAAAAATTGTAAGAAGAATAAAAAGATTAAAGTTTTCAAACAAAGTAATTTAAGTTTTATATCAACTTCATACAGATTTTCTTATTATCCTGAATTTTTATAAACATTTTGATACGATTTCGGGTTTATTTCAACTCATTACTTTGTTTTTATAATGTTTTAGAATATCATGGAACGTATCCATAATTGTTCAATGTAAATTATAGTTTTTTTGTGCAATTTTTGTATATGTGGTTTTCTATGGAACGTATCTGCCGCACAAGAAGAGACTTAACAGTAATTCAGTACTGTTTAATTTGCAAATAAAATTCAGTTTTGCTGTAGCGTGGTATCATAAAATTTATCTCAAAAAAATCTCCAAAATTACTAATTACTAGGATGTGAAATACATTACCTACTGCAGAGATTTCAATATGCTCTGAACCAGGAACAGCATTTTTAGGTATCTCAATTGTAATGTTAGTTGATGTATTTGATGCACTTCTAAGATCTACGAAAGTAGCTTTATTAATGTACTGTGTCTCTCCTTCAGCCTATAAAAGTAAAAAAAAAAGAGAGGAACATTAAATTTTATGGTTAATGACTAAATAGAGTAACATAAATAAAATAAATTACCTTTACAAGCAGTTTGCGTTCAACACTATCGCCAGCTAATACGCTATTCGCAGTTGCTTTAATTGTAATGTATCCTAGTTCTCGCGGGATAATCATAAAGGATACACTGCTACCAGAATTAGCTTTCACTTCGACTTTTTTTTTTCGATACAATTCTAATTCTGGAAAATTTTTGAACAATTGACATCAGCAGTATAGTATAGACTTTATCGAGCAGTTTGAACTACAAAATTTCTGTTTAAACCTTACTTGGCATATCGTGAACTTCATTAGACATTTCTGCGAAATCAAATTGACCCTCATTTGTTAACAAAACTTCAGCTACTACATCCTTGTTCATGTAGTTAAATACAACAATTTGTATTGCAACAATTTCTCCTCGAATGATGGAGTAAGGTAGATCCATAGAGATGAAGAATGGTCTAAAGACCTTCAACTGCAAAAATATAATTCTTTTATTTTATTTGTATAAAGTATTATTTGTTATTTCTGTACGTTCTTATTTCTCATGACCTTCCGTGGTTCTTCTATGAGGCCGAATCCGTGCACGTCATTGATGGAAAATGCAGTGAGCACCCATGATGTAATTGAATCGGGTACATTTCTTTTCAGCTCATTCTTTCCTTCGTATCTAAATGCGTTTTTACAAAATTAATTGCCGTTTAGCTTTTATCTCGGAAATTCTACATATAATAATTTACTTGTGTATTGGTAAAGTGTAATATCCATTTCATTCACAAATTCGTTTACAAGAAGATAAATCTATACATAGAACTATTAATATAAAATATATGATCCATCTACGAAAAAACTGACAATAAAATTTCTTTTCGAATAAGTATTATACATAAATGTCTCATAAAAGATGCATCTCACGAGATTCAGTCACCTCGTTAAAAGAGACGCAAAAAAGTATTTTTTAATATGAAACAATGAACGATTGAAGAATGACATAATACAAAACACAAATATACTTGAAAGAGCATAGAAATTAGTAATAATATGTTATGTTATGTGTCATGTATACATAGATGTATATATTAGAGGTGTTGGTTTTAAATGTATATTTAACTACACGTGTACGGTGTTTCCGAGTAATATAAATATACGGATTGAAGTTCAAAATCGTTTACTACACGTGTATTATGTATTTTAATAAATGTAAAATAAGGACCTCTAGTATATGTATATAGATATTTTCATTGGATACCCAGAATCTCCCAGAGTTTTAATTTACGGAAATAATTTGTACAAAATAAAGCAAAGTCGCATGATCATTCGTCATAGAATGTATAGAAAGCATATATGTAGAAGCTCTGTAAACTAAAAGTATATGAGATAAATACCCTGAAGAGAAATTTGTAAAAAGCCAGGTGTTTAAGATGTCATGCATAAGGAATACACGGGGCTTATTCCAAACAGGGGGTGGGATGCGAGAGAAGGCATAAGGACCTGCCAGTGGTGGTCTTGTTGCTAGTTTGTGCGTAACAGGTGGACCAAGGTCTGGTCGAAGTGTGGATGCACCATGAGGCGAGCCTGTTATTCTACCTTCCAGTATTCCCGGTTGTCCTGTAATCCAATTCTATATATTGTAATTATATCAGCTCAACCAAGGGAATAAAAAGAGATACGATACTACTGAAGAAATAAATATAATTTCTTCTTACATTTCATTCGAACTATCGATCCCTCTCCTTACATTTTAAATTGCATAATAATGGTAATTTATACTTTCAGGTATAAATAGACAAGAAAATTGCAGAGAATAGTGTGAAACTTGTTATGACGGATCCAACACCTTAACATAAACACAAATGAAGCCACTGTTCAATACTTATTCAGCCCTTTACATGTATTAATCATTTAGTTTTGCCAATGACAGAATATATTAAGTGTTTTTAGTTTGTTAATATTAAACAACATTTACGTTTACTTGTGTGTTAAAGTTAAAGACTAATCCGTGTCGTTGCAATGATACAAAATTAACACCAGGTAAAAATTTTTAATGGCATTACCCAGCATCAAGCATTTGCCAAAGCCAAGTTTCAGGGAAATTCTTGCGTACTTTCGTCTTCTCTCTTGGCAATGCAATTGAACCGAAACTTCCAGCAGCGATTCGAAAGCTCTCGAGCGCTAAATCAGATCTGTAGTATACTATACAGACATAAGCTTTATTAGATGATCAATACCTGATGTGATTAACTAAAGAATTATTGATAGTAAGTATTATACGAGAAATTAGATTCGAGAATAGTCTTCTCACCCTACATTACAAATGAATAAAATACTGATTGAACGTGTTACGTAGTATTAGAAAAATATTTAGTATAACGTATAAGGAAATTAATATTAGTAATAAACTTCGCAAGCCTTGTAGGAAGTTGTTTACTTACGAATCGGGAAGTTTTGATGAATATATCCATTTGTTATAATAATAGCACCATTTTCCTAGTAAGAAAAAAGGAAAAAAACCGTGTTAATTAGCATTGATAATAACGTACGAAATATGATGTTATAATAACAAAAAAATATGTATTTACACTGAAAACGTCGTTTGCTGTGGCTGAACCAGGACTCCATAAATATCGATCAAAAACGGAATCTGCATAAGGCGATTCCTGGACCATATCGTATGATTTTAATTCCTTGTATACTTGTTCCTGCAAATAATTAAGAAGTACGCTAATAACTTGCATATGTAACATATTTCCATACAAAACTACTTATTCAACTACAATTACGTACATATGAAATATCATTGCCTGACTTCAGTAAAAGAGATCTCTGGTCTACACCTAATAACCCAACGTATGAATTTGGTTTTGAAGTAATGACCAAATTAACATTATCCCCTGGGGCAACTTCTTCAGGCACCATTTTAATGTCAACCTGTAATGAGGAACACGATATAAATATATTTCAATTCTGTAACTATAATTTCTTTTGTAACAAAGTCTTTAAAAACATCTTACAAAATTTTGAAGCACTCCTTCAAGTTCCACATTTAAGCCATCTGCAATGACTTCACCATCAGTGCCAATATAATATACAATTACATGTGCTGTCGGTGCCATAACATACGTTGCTAAAAATCTAAATTACACGCTTTATAAGTACTTGACAAATAAAATAAGGTACCTTTTTAACTTGAAGGGTAATAAATACTTACTTGAAACTCGTAACATGTTTATTTTGTACATATATGGAACCAGCATCTAGTATATCACCCCGTCCTAGTATCTTGTAATTGATATACTTTAATGATGTGGTAGAATTTACTTCAATTTCTACGTCTCGATTAACCTTATGGAAAAATATGACACTTAAGTATTAATTTCAATATATTTAAGGTAACTTGACGTATTTAAATTATTATACCGTAGGTTTTTCAGTTTTTAAAACAGCTTGTATATATTCATTATTCTGTGACATAGATGGGTTTGTGGATGGAAACCATTCGTGAAGGTTCAAATATTGGGCCTGTGTGAAAAAAAGCATTGTACCAGGTATTATTCAATGAACAGTCATTAACAGAATAATTTGTTTCCCTTGTTACATTACATTATGATATCTTACTTCAATGTTTAAGGAGTATGACACCTTATCTTCCGATTGTGGTGGATAAAAATCTAATTGTATCAGACCATTCTCATCCAACATGCGAGTAATATTTGTATATTCCGACTGATTATAAGTATATCCATACATTATGGTAACTGGATTCTTGTTATCACGTACTGGTGTCCCGTCATGGTAAGCCAATTTTATCTAGAAAGATTTTTCCCTTATTCTAATATCCAATTCAAGCTTGGACTTACAATATCAAGGATAATTTTAGATACGTACAAATGCTGTATACTTTAGTCCCGGTTTATAATATTCTGATGATTTAATCAGGTCCATTGTGTATTTATGCTTATGTAAAGTTATCTGCATAGAAGTATTCTGTCTTCTACCAGTTAAAGATTCCTCAACTGCAACGTCAATCATAACTGGTCTTTCGTACTCATCAGTTAGCCTATAAGAGAGATAAAGAAGAAAAATTGATTATGTATAAAGTGTAAGAAAATTATATGCATATTATTAACGAATCATTTAGTATTACACTATATGTAAATATGTATACCTCAATTCAGATTGAATATCAAAATCAACAATTACTTTTCCATCAATGGGAATCACTTTTCGTACAGGCTGCTGATATATCGGTTGTATAACACCAGAGAAAATGTCAGGATAAGCAGTAACTGTTGCTTCTCCTTTTACTGGTTTACCATAAGTATACCTAAATGATTTGCACTTTGTAATAAATAATTTAGGTAAATCTTAAGCCTTTTATCAGGATGTTAAGGAAGTGTAAATTCAATAGCATTAATATCACTGTTTGGTCAAAGAAAGAAGATAGTTTTTAATTCATTCCTCATTTTGACAGGTTTAAAGTATAAGCAACAGGTTTATCCAATTAATGTAATAGACTTACTTGGCATATATTGTTGCTGTAATTTTAGTGTCTTTGAATATGAAATGTTTGGCTGTATCAATTGTTACTTCAAAATTGGGTAATACATATTCAGCAACTTCAAACGTCTTATGAAAAGTTTGGTCACCAATATTAACTGTGATTTTCCAAGTGCCTAGAACTGGTGATTCCGATAATTCTATTTCACCATTAAAAATACCGTGAGATACAAGTGGTTGAACCCATTGTTTAATTCTATTATCCTTCCCATCCTATGATAATATTACAGATGTTTAATATTTGCTTTTATTCCTTACACAATATTTATACCATAATATTCACCGTAATATAAATATCCTGTAATCTGTCAAATGTAGGTCTAAGTCTGGAGTTCAACAGTAGACATCGGAACATAACTTTATTTCCTGGTTTATAAATTGCTCTATCAGTTTGAATGAAAACTGAATAGCTCTTAAGAACATAATCCACTGACTTCGCACTTAAAGATTCCTTTCCTGACATATCCCGCGCAATTAATTCGTATTTTCCGGGAATAATGTCACCAATCTAGGCAATATAAAATATTACAAATAAATAGATTATCAGTTTCACGGAGAGAATTGTGATAGATTTAACAGTTTAACGACCGCTGTCACGTATGCGTAATTTCGCTCTTACCAGCGGCAATCGGGAGTCATTACGTATTTAGATGCGACTTTGCGCTGCCAATTATGTATCAAATCGGCATTGTATGATGAAGTTTAAATAATGTCCTTCAATGGTTCTTTATCAATAAAAATATTATAATTGTGCCACTGAACGACTATACGAAAAGCACCAGCGAGATGCGATAAGATCCACGTGACAGACGAGAGTCGCGGACAATGTATTGCCGTTAAAGTGTTAATTCTAAGTATTAATATTATTACGTCAAATTTCATGATTCTTGTTGAGTATGGTTGCACACGTGCAACTTGAGATACATTGAATGTTCCTCCATTATCAAGAATTCCATTTAATTCAATATATATTGTAGATGGATTTGATACACCAGTAGTGCTTATAGCTACATGGTATTCAGAATCAGGTCTAACCACTTTTGGTGCTACTATGCTATAATGCCTGCAGAATACATTGAAGAATTTAAATATAAATATACATGAAGCAGTTCACTTTATAAAATTTAAATAGATAATCAAAAAAATGTAAGAAAAAATTATGCTTACGATTCGGTAACTACAGTTGAAATTATGCAGAACAAAAGAATGATGCTGTACCACTGCCAGTCCATTTTTAAAGCCACTGTGAAATTTATATATTTTCAATTAATTTATTACAATGTTATAGATATTTTAAATGTTTCACGATTACAGGTACTATGAAAAATTATTTTTATTATATTATTAATAAAAATTAAATTAATAAGAATTATTAACGATGCATATGTATACTACACATTATGCATATAAGGAAAGTGTACGTTTTTGAAGAAAACATATTTATTAATCTATTATACAATTTGGTATTTCCCAGTGACTATAATTATCAAAGTGGTTTTTTTTCCTACGATCAAATATAAACATCCTTGTGATAAAGATGTTCCCGCAGTCACGTAATACAGCCAGGGGAAAACCAAGCACAGATTATTTAATTTCCGCGAAATTGACATATGTCGGTATTTACAAACTTCAATTTTTTTCAATTATTGAAAGTTTGAAAACAATGTATTTGTATTATCGCGAAGTAAACGAATAAAAAAAATGAGTTTGCATAATACAATTATAAAACATTATAATCTCAATAATTGATTATTTCTGTAAATAACAATTATATGCTATCACCTTATTAAAGTGATGTATAGTGAATATTATTTTTGTATAATAAAGAAATACAAGTGGTGAACATGTACAATTGTATTGTACATACATGCATGTATGCATGCATTGAAATCACAATATATATTGTGATTAAAAGATATATATCTTTTAATATAAAAATATAATTCTAAAATATTTCAAAAATATATTATATACATATAAAAAATGCATAATATTGAACTATTTCCTTTCAAGTACATTGTTTTCGACAGATTTTGATACACCATTTAATTAATTATACATTCAGTTCTGCGTTACGTTATTTCAGTTTCCTGTGAAAGATTGAAATGGAATAGACCCTGATAATGCCTATCGTTTTCTACAGAAATGTATATACATATGACATAAATATATGTATACAGATGTAATTCACTATCATTGGAACTGTCGGATCTGTCAAACATTGCTTATTCTTCTTAATCGACTTGCAACGGAATACACACGTTAATTAGAAAGTAGTACGACAGAAGTTTACATTCTATAAGTTCTCAAAACCTGATGTAGTCTCACCAGATTCATTTTAACGAAATTTGTGATTCTCCCAAGAAATTAAAGAATTACGCAGTTATCTATCCAACTGAGAGAAAATATTTGTATATATTTCGTTCTTTTTCTTTATTCATGAAGTTTCTATCGAACGAAAAAGGTTTGTCGATATTTCCCGATATGTACACGTTAGATCGATTTGACGGTAAGATCGCGTCATCTCGAAAAATAATTCTAAACGATGACTCACCACGTCGAAGGTCCTGGTCCACTGATGTTTTCGAGGATGTCGCACTTCTCACGCCGCTATAGTAGTGTTCTCTTGGAGGTGAAAAGAACTACTGAATAGAATATGAAAGAACACAAAGTGACGAAGCTCTCGATGCAACAGTTAGATGAATACTAACAAGCACTACCAATCATGGCCCCAAGAAAGTCAGCAAGCAGAGCAGGTTTCCCTTCCACCAGGCTGCTGGTACTTCTGCTGTTCCTATCACGTTTTTACCGTTATAGAAGTAACAAGCCACTGAAGTATATACCACTGACTGTGGCCGTAAACTACGACTGTTCGTCTGAATTGCATACATTTCAGCATCTGTCTGTGAACTATATTTCAATTCATGCGCTCAAGGTTAAAACCACGTCCTACGCCAATGAAATTCCATGATGACATGATTTTTGATTTACATAAAATTGGTCCACATCAAGTGGAGTTGTTTATCAATTAATAACAGGCCAAAACAATAAGTTGACGATGGTATGTTGTAGCACTTTTCAATTATATGTATACATTTTGCACATTTGTAATAAATTACAAGTAGACAACTGTCTACTATTGTTCTAGTTATGAAATTGGCTATTTTGAAAATGTATTAAAATAGATACTATATGTGTTTATTGAGAAGATTTTCCATTTCTTTGTGTGCTTTTTGCTGCAGTGTGAATGGAAAACTTCGAGGAAACATATGTTTAAACAATTTTACGCGTGCATAACTTTGTCCTACATAAGAATCACAAGTAGTAATATTTTTGTGCCCTATTGTCAGCGGGGAGAAAATTGCTGGTTTCTTCTTGGAGATTTTATAATGCTCAATAAATAACCAATCATCATATAAATTTTTAGCAAAATGAATTTTCGTGGGATCTAGTCATTAACGCTTGGGAACCCATGACATTTAATGTATGCCATTTTTTACGATAAATCATACAGGAAACTGTTGTATAATTAAAATTTGCCAAACAGGAAAAGTTTTACCAAGAAGAATTCGCATATGGAGATTTTACTTCTTCAACGTACATAATCAATGTCACCTCTCGCTCACTATTAATTTATTATCATTGTTTCATTTTTATATACACCACCGAAATGTATAAATAATTTGCAGTAAGGAAAAATTGTTTGAACAGCACGGAAAGTTTCATTTCCTTGCTGCTTCTCGTAAATATTAAGTTTGGATTTTATGCGTGTTTCGAATACAAATTAAGCTCATATACATAAGTACATATACATATGTACAAGCAATGAATACTCTGAAAAGTCGGTTGCCGGTACATTGCGGGGACAGGGGGAGTAAGGATCCGAGCAGCCGGTTGACCTACCTTTGAGTTTCGAGCCCCCAGTTATGACACACGTTGACATAATAGTAGAAATTCTAAATATAGAAGTTTTACCTTTATTATGTTAATAGATTATAGATGAACGCTTCGAACACATGCATACACTATTGAATGCATATATGCATACGCATACTGCGCTCTTTTAAACAAGAAAATTAAGGAAAATTTTTATACGCATATGCCGTCGTCATATATATGTCTGTATGGAAAAGATTAATCTACTACACTGGAACGAATTAGAGCCGAATGCCATTTTCTCAGCTATCAATAGTACATATGTATTTACATCTATAGTACCAAGAATAAGCGTGGGATTCCTGGTGGTGACTTCAATGCCTGCATACGGTGTATCAAGAAATGTCTGTAGTGAACACTGCGAACAGTGAACAGTAATGGGTAACGTGGAAATCCTTCGGTCTTTTTGCATTTTCAGTTTTATACCAGTCGATATTGTGGGATTGGAAATACCATGAGAAATGTTTTGGCCAGAGCGATTGAGGAATTTTTAGGCCAGATAGTCGATAGTGTGAGAGATATGTGTTTGGTTGAGCACCTGAGATTACGGTGTGAACGAAGGGCTCGCGGTCACACAAGGATTCGGTTAGACGTGACCGGTCGTCGCCAAGGAATGTCTGCAGTATGCACCTAAAATAAATGAGAACAAATGAGGAATAGAATGAGAGAGACAATAAGGGTGCAAGGATATACGTATAGGGGATTGAGTCGGAGAGAGCGCTATATTGAGTATGGTAAATAGAATAGCGTTTTGCGTTACTGCGACATATTTGCAGTGTAGTTGTGCTTAGTTTGAAGGCACAAAGTTCCCAGATAGCCAAACCTGGTCCTACAGATCTTTGCATTGATTTGATACATTGCCTGTTAAACACAGAAACTGCCGCAGAAAGGCGGGTGCAATATAACAAAACATGCTAGAGCAGATTAGCGCGACAAATCTAGCAGATCCTGCAACCGATAAATAGTATTTAAAATCTAACTCTTTCCGAAATAGGAGTGTTTAGGAATGAGGAAAACTATATAAACGTGATAAGAACGCAGTCGATTTTTTCGTTTTTCAGATTTAATTTATTTTATTTATATTATATTTACATGATATTTGTCAAATGTTAAAATAAAATAATTTATTTGTTATGTATACATATACATATATATATATACATATGGTCAGGTTGGGCACACGGTTGTGCCCAGCCTGTTGGGAATTATAAATATTATAACATTATTTATGCATAAGTGAGCCTCCGCGTTGGCGCACTACCTATGCGCACGAGTGCACTGAAGTGCGCGCCTCTACAGGAGAAAGTTAGACTCTCTGATTATATGACGCCATTACTGTGGAAAATCGAGAGTTCTTTCTCGCGCTCTTTAGACTTTTTTTTTTATTATCGTGAGGGAAATCTTGCATAAGACACCCCGGTCTTACAGGGGTAGACTGGGATAGTGTCGGGTTCCTACAGACTAAAACCCTCACGGTGGGCGTCCACCGTGATGTAGATGGGCACGGGGAAATCAATCTGCATTTGCATCAATAACCTACAACAAAATGGAGAAAATGGTGAATGTTGTATTTCAGTTAATTACCCAACAAGTTTATAGCAGTAAAGTAAAAAAGCCACGAAGCTACTTGTACAGACGTAAGTACATATGTTTTAATATTTTGATTATATATTTAATACAAAACTAATCTCGTTCTCTACCCATGAATTAGGAACCACTTGTTGGAGACGGCGTATTCTATTGCTTCTTGTCTTCCTTCTTCATTGTCATCCAGATTGTCACCAGGAAATGGCATTCTGTAACATTTTGTTCGAATATCATTTGGATGAATATAAAACACGGCACTTAAAATACTACATTTATATAAGTCTATGGAGGAGGATTTGATACAGATATTATAAATATCAGCAACTTCTGTGTACCTTCTAACCCCTACTTGAAACGTATTTCCATGCTTTTCAATGGAGCATACAATTCATATGGAAGTGTCGTGCAAGATGCAACAATTGTTGCGTACATCGAAACTCAATGATATTCCATTAAATTATATCCTACCATACTGGAAGATATCAGTATCGCAACCCAAAGACATAGAGACTTTGATTTCCGAAAACCCTACGGTAAAGGAATTTGAAGATATTAATGAAGATGGCTACAGAGAAGATGTAAGTGAAACAGAACTCATATTTTATTCCTCTTTATGTAATAAATGTTTGTCAATCAGTACTTACTTTGTTTAAATAAATTACTTGATATATTTGGGTGGGACCACCCTTAAGGAAACGGTCATACTGTTGAAAGAGCTATTTGATGACAGTATCGCGACATCTTATTCATGGTTGGGCCTAGAAGAAGGCAAAATGTGTTTAGCCCAAACAAGAGCTGCCGGTGCTTTATAAGGTAAGAATCATTGTTCATATAATTCATATAATTGTGATATTATTACTTTATATGGCATTCTGTATTCATACTATATAGGTTCTATTTACATTTCATTTTCAGAGGACCAAATACAAAATAGGCGCTTTCAAACGCTATCAAAAAAAGAAAATGGGGATTACCTGAAAGTGGAGCTTCCCACTGCTAAAGAGAGGGTGCGAAGTAGAACACATGGCCCCCGTGTCCATCTCCAACAAGTGGTTCCTAATTCATGGGTAGAGAACGAGATTAGTTTTGTATTAAATATATAATCAAAATATTAAAACATATGTACTTACGTCTTTTTTACTTTACTGCTATAAACTTGTTGGGTAATTAACTGAAATACAACATTCACCATTTTCTCCATTTTGTTGTAGGTTATTGATGCAAATGCAGATTGACTTCCCCGTGCCCATCCACATCACTGTGGACGCCCACTGTGAGGGTTTAAGTCGGTAGGAATCCGACACTACCCCAATCTACCCCTGTAAGACCGGGGTGTCTTATGCGAGATTTCCCTTACGATAATAAAAAAAAAAGTAAAAAAAAAATTAACGTCTAAAGAACGCGAGAAAGAAGTCTCGATTTTCCACAGTAATGGCGTCAGAAAATCCGAGAGTTTAACTTTCTCCTGTAGAGGCGCGCAGTTCAGTGCACTCGTGCGCATAGGTAGTGTGCCAACACGGATCGAGGCTCACTTATGCATAAATAATGTTATAATATTTATAATTCCCAACAGGCTGGACACAACCGTGTGCCCAACCTGACCATATGTATATATATATGTATATGTATACATAACAAATAAATTATTTTATTTTAACATTTAACAAATGTCATGTAAATATAATATAAATAAAATGAATTAAATCTTAAAACGAAAAAATCGACTGCGTTCCTATCACGTTTATATAGTTTTCCTTATTCCTAAACACTCCTATTTCGGAAAAAGTTAGATCTGCTAGATTTGTCGCGCTAATCTACTCTAGCATGTTTTGTTATATTGCACCCGCCTTTCTGCGGTAGTTTCTGTGTTTAACAGGCAATGTATCAAATCTATGGGAATTCTGATACCACACCTGCAAACAGGCGCATGCAAAGATCTATAGGAGCAGGTTTGGCTATCTGGGTAAGTTGCAATGTTTAAGATTACGTATTATTATACCAATTTAGGTATCATTGATAGCACAACTGTTAATTTATACCATTACAGAAATCCTACAGTATATTTTAATAACAAACATAGAAGAATTTGCTAAGTAAATTCTCCCGCAGGGTCTCGGCGTTCTTTAACTAGAACCATATAAACAAATGTTTTCTAGCCCTGAAATTGTATTATACAACCGGAAAGGGCACTTCACGAAATGTTTCCGGCTATTATTCTTCCATATCTTATTTCCGGCTTTGTAATAATTCAATATAATTCTGTCATCCTAGACTTCCTCTATGTTATTCCTTTGCCCCTGTTTGCGTTTTTATTTCAGAACATAATTATTCATTCTTTATACCTACATCGCGTATTAATGACTCCCTGATACTTCATCATTCCACTTAAAATACACGTTACATTAATTACTTTCCGTTTCCATCGTGTTATATTTTACAGACAGTAAGACGTGTAGAGGAAGCAACAGCGTCCAATTCTAATTTAACAAATACAGAATAGTATGTATCATCGAAATCAGTATCCAAGCGTACTATTTATTCCAACTAGTTAATTGTACAGGTTGTACTACGAATTGTAGTCAAGACCAATTGTAGTTCAATTTTAAATGTGCTCCTCAAAGAAGGGAGCAATTCGCGGCCATCGGTGTGGTCAATCAGTTATTAGCGGGCTCGGGGCTCTCTCACCATTCATTGCACATAGTGCGCCTAAATTTAGAGTGACACTGTGGCACTAATTTGTTGAATGAAACGATAGGTGTGTTGGTGCTTGGGGGAACTGAACGCCATCGTGGGGTAGATCTGTAGGGGCATGGTAGAAATCTCGGGACTCGTCACTTGTGAGCGCGATTTCTGAACGTAACAACGCGGGTCGACACACGCCTCGATCCATAAATCCTTTTTCACTTACAAAGGCGCACGGCTGTTGTCGATATATCGGTCCAGTGGAAATCACGTTCAGGTCTGTTGGTGAAATTGTGCATGCACGTACATTGTTTAAACTTTATGGAAAAAGAGAAATATACATTTAGTGCGAGCGATATTGCGGTCTGTTAATAGAGTGTCAGAGACTACTACTTAGCCAGTGGTTACGGTACGCTTATGGGAGACAGTCAGACTGTGTGCTTCATTTTAAGGCTTGTAAATTACTTTTTTTCGTGATCATTAATTTTTGTTTACTTGTTTCCTTTCTTCGTAACGCACGCATAAATTTTCGTATGATAATTGGTTCATTTGAAAAGCGCGAGAGCGTAGACTTTGACATTTTCCTTTTTAAAGAAAACATGAGCAGTTGGATTGAAATCTAGCTAATTATTCATTATGATGGAAAAAAGTAAATGTGTTGAATGAATTAGTACCTTTATATCAAATTAATATTAAAAATCACAGCTATTTTACTTTTCTTTATTTATGACGATTCTATCAATTTTATAATGTTCATTTTCCTATTTTTTCTTATTGTCGTTGAGTTCTATGTTTGGCAGAAAATATCCTAAAGATTAATTTATCTTCATTCGTTCAAGTCAGTTACTATACAATTGAGCTTATTATACAATTGAAGTGTAGAAGTTGTAAATTGTTTTACACTGATTGTGTGGATAGTATCATTAAAAGGACATTGCACTCATGAATTTATTAATTATTGTCACACTTTAAAAGGATGTTTATGCCCGAAGAGTTAACGATTTTTACCACAATTTTGCTCTCATTGTTAACAACGATAATTCACCAAGTGCCGATTGAACGCTTAAGATGGAACGACTGTATTGCGAATGAATAATTTTCTACCTCCTACTTGAAAACTTGCAAATTTAAATCGACACAACATTATTGTGACGAGAAGTCCACCGATCCATGGTTCGTTGTTCCACGTGATAACCTCCGATGGCATCGCTTCTTTCACCGATGGTTAATCTAAAATAGGACAAGGTTGCCCGATGGGAACAACGTTTGACAAACGTGATTCCCGGAAGTGGCTCATTGTCCATCATCCATCATCATCAAGACCCTTATGCAAAAGTGTCTCACGTAACGACGATGACCGCCGAGTATTCAAAGTTCTTCAGAAACGAACGCATCATTTTCATTCACCCATCCTTCCAGATTGATTTACCGTCAGCATTCCTTCGAATCGAATCACCGCAAAATATAAATCAGCCAGAAAAGAATGAATCTTGAGCTCTCGAAATCAATCGCTGGTACGCGGAATGAGAAAAGTGAAGGGCTAGTGTTCTATTGAACACGCGTGCCATAAATTGCCGTGGATAAAAGTGTTCGAAATATGTTATCAGAGAAAAAAAACATTTTTATTTGCAGCTTCTCCTTCAACATTTGATACGATGACGTGAGTTCGTTCGATTTTGTATTTCGGACACAAAATAATGCCTTCGAGCGGACCATCCAAAGTGCACAAGGTAGATAGGTCAACAAGTCCTCTGCCGCGGAAACCAGCGAATCCGGTTCAAGAATTGAAAGCCCTGTTCGCTGAACCACCATTGCGAGTATCAAATGGCGATAAAGAAGATTTTCGCTTGGAGGCGATACAATGCTTGCAACCTACCACTTCCAAAGAAATTGAAGCATTGCCGGAACGAGGGACATGGAGCAGCAAGGTGAACATACGGAAACGATTACAAAACCTATTTCAACAAAATTTCAACCTGTTCGATTGATTATTAATGTTTTAATGCTGGATGATTTTTGTGTCTCTCAAGGTCGAATTTATCCTGTCTGTAGTAGGATTGGCTATAGGATTAGGGAACGTATGGCGGTTTCCTTACCTTTGCTATAAAAATGGTGGAGGCGCTTTTATGGTCCCTTATTTTATCGCCCTCGCACTCGCTGGGGTGCCCATGTTCTTAATGGAGTTATCTCTGGGACAGATGATGACTATAGGTGGATTGGGCGTCTTTAAGATAGCGCCAATTTTCAAAGGTTTATACCCATATTTATTCTCGCGAAGTAACGGAATACTATTCTAGCTGTGAATTTTTGTTTCCCTTTCTTGCAAACAGGCATTGGATACGCAACTTGTGTACTCTCTTGCTGGACGAATGTATACTACATCATTATTTTGGCATGGGCGCTCTTTTATTTCTTGGTTTCCTTGAGAATCGGTATGAAAATAGGATACATAATGCCAATACGGTCATACAACTAGCTGAGCTGTTTCCATATTAGTCAAATATGTACATAGACGTGCCATGGAGAACATGTAGCAATCCTTGGAACACACAATACTGCCTTACATCTACAGAGCGTTTGGAGGCGATGTGTTGGCCCGAAGAAGAGGATACGATATGTTTAACTTCGATCGGTAATTTAAGTCACACCTTGCTGAGAGATCCAGTGAAAGAATTTTGGGAGTAAGTTTATGTGATAAAAGGAATATTGGATTTTTCATACATTTTTTATTGTCATTTTTTTTTTAACTATTCAAAGGAGGCGTACCCTTCAAATCTCTGACGGAGTAGATAGTGTAGGTTCGATAAGATGGGAATTAGCGGGTACACTGGCCATTGTATGGATTATGTGTTATTTCTGCATTTGGAAAGGTGTGAAGTGGACAGGAAAAGTAAGTAAAAAAAGTTAGTTACTGTGCACGAACGATGGTTGCTTAATTGCTTGTTATTAATTGTCAATTTTGTGTAGGTTGTTTACTTTACATCGTTATTTCCGTACGCATTATTAGCAGTCTTACTGGTAAGGGGGTTAACGCTTCCAGGGGCAATGGAGGGCCTGAAATATTATGCAACGCCAAATCTTTCGAAACTCACTGATCCGGAGGTACTAATATATAGCTATATTTTCACTTTTCTAATAGCTGCATGTTATAAATATTTTATCGAATACTCGTAGGTATGGATAGATGCGGTGACGCAAATATTCTTTTCTTATGCACTTGGTTTAGGCGCTTTGGTGGCCCTCGGAAGTTATAATAAATTCAACAATAACGTTTACAAGTGAGTACCAGCTTTACAAATTTTACTGAGACGAAATCAAAAATATCTTTTCAAATAATTTATAAACTACACGATATATAAATTTATGTCCATTTTAGGGATGCGCTTATTGTCTGTACAGTGAACTCTTGTACCAGTATGCTCAGCGGTATTGTCATATTTTCCGTGGTTGGTTTTATGGCTCATGAACAGCAAAAACCAGTTGCGGATGTGGCAGCTTCCGGTAATTATAATACTTAACATTAAAATAGACAAGAAGAATATTGATCGCATTCGATTTCTGTTAATAAAAAGCATTTGTACATATTTGGCCTAGGTCCAGGATTAGCGTTCTTGGTTTATCCTTCTGCAGTTCTGGAATTACCAGGATCATCGATTTGGTCTTGCTTATTCTTCTTCATGCTTATTCTCATTGGTTTGGACAGTCAGGTAATTAAAGATATCCCAATAAATTATAAATGAAAATAAACGATTATTATGTTATACAGTTTTGCACAGTTGAAGGCTTTATAACAGCCGCAGTAGACGAGTGGCCGCGTCTTCTCAGGAAACGAAAAGAATTATTCATAGCAATCGTGTGTTTTATCTCGTACCTTATTGGTCTTACGTGCGTTACTGAGGTAAGTATTTTTACAAAATTAAAGTGAATCTCTGTGTGCAAATAAACTATGAAAAAGAAAATATTTTATAATGATACTAATGATTTTCGTGATACTTTTAGGGTGGAATGTATGTATTTCAACTCTTAGATACGTATGCCGTAAGCGGATTTTGTCTCCTATTTTTAATGTTCTTCGAATGCATCGCTGTCTCTTGGGCATTCGGTGTAAATCGGTTCTATGATGGATTGAAAGATATGATTGGTTACTATCCTTGCTGTTGGTGGAAGATATGCTGGACATTTACTACCCCTGCCATTTGTGTGGTAAGATAGGAACTTTATATATGTATGAACTTACATATTACACGAAGTGCTAATAAATATTTATAATCTTATTAATTTCAAATTAGGGTGTTTTCACATTCAATATAATTAAATTCGTTCCCGTCAAATATCTGACGTACGAATATCCATGGTGGAGTCATATGCTGGGATGGTTTTGCGGCCTCTCGTCAATGTTATGTATCCCAGGTTACATGATATACATCTGGTTCGCAACACCTGGAACTACCTCCGAGGTACGTACTTGAAATACCCTTTTTCGTTCTACTTTCAAATTCTCGAAATTTATATTTTTTGAAGCATACAAAAAAGGAATATTATATTTCTTACAGAAATACCGAAAATTGGTAAGAATAGACGATGACATTGCTACCTTACGTATGAAGGTGAATTCAACAAAAGCTGCCGGTATCAGTGCAGATCTCGAACTATAAAGCCGTTGTTGTGCCTTTTGTCTGAATATTCATCGATGATGTATGTGTGTTCTTCGCAAAGTATGATTGGAAGAAAGCATGATTTCATATGTTGAACAATATCATATCATGTAATCATTTATCACAAATAAATAAAAATTTGGTGCCTCTATAAAGCTGAGTGCATTTATAATTGTTTTGTACAAAACAGAGACCTATAATTAGAGTATCGTTAAAGTAAAATAAATATTTTCATTTATTTTAGTATCATTTACAGCATGTCGAACTTTCTACTATACATATAACTGAAAATGCATTTTGATTAATGGACTGCTAAAATGCGTAACATAGGAAAATAGAGAAAAAAAGATTAGTATCTAAATCGTATCAAATTATATACATAATTGCATGTAAAAAGTATTAATTAATATATACTTAAATTTACTTTTCCTTATTCTGGATTTCTTTAATACGTCCAATAAGCTGTTCCTTCCATTGTTCTTCTGAAACAGCTTTCGCCCATTCCGGAATTGCCGTAGTTGGAAGAGTGAAAGATGCCATCATTGATTTCACTTGATTAATTTTATCTGCATCCATATCAATGTTGGATCGATTATCAAAAGATGACCATACCTCTACTGTTTCTGATATGCTATCCTATAAAGGATATAAAATATAATTAATATTTATTAGATATACAAAATTATATAATGAGATAACATTATTTTGCTCATCTAAAGGAAACACATACTGGCTTCAATTCTGATATCGGAGTTGGTAAACCTTGGCTAGGTTCACCTGTATTAGATATCCACTCGTCGTCCTAAAAAATTCGTGGTTATAATATATATATTTATTATGCGTTAATTAAATGGTATAGAGTAATGAACGTACATCATCTTCATACAACATTGGTTCGCTATCTGTGGGAATTTGAGATAGTGGTACATATCCTGACATTCCAACATCATCGTCTTCGCTGTCTGACTCATTTGTACCTCTGGTATCAATTGGTAAATTCGGCACGCTTAACGTTTCTTCAATAGGTTCTTGCGTAGGGTCAGGAGACATTGTGCATCCCTTTTTTCCTACATTTAAGAACAGATCCTATTTATATTTTAAATAAACATGTGCACTCCCCCATCCATAAATAAACGTTTCTAACCTCACTTTCGTATCCGTCACGCTGTTTTTCACTCCAAAATTGATTAAAGCTCGTTTTTATAAAAGAAACGAAGTTCAGTAATTAAACTCCTAACAGTGATAATTTTCACTGAGCAAATTATAAGTGTTAACAAAATTTACAACGGTACAAAATTTTGACAGATCACAGCTGATTTCGTAGATCGTGTAATGATTATTTCGCACAGACTGTTCAAGTAAAGCAGGGATTGCCGAGTTTTTCCCCTCCAAGGGCCAACGAGTCCCCACTACCAATTAAACGCGATAGTATCGAAAATAATGTGACGTTGATATGGCAACTAACACAATACGCATAGGTGTGACGAGCGTCATTTGTCCGCATTAGTTTGTCATATGACGAGCGTGATCGCGGGCCAACAGTTCGTCGGAGTTGCAAGATATAGGTAGGGAAAAGGGCCAAGCGAGGCCCGCGGACCGCAAGTTGGCTGTCCCTGATAAGTAAAGCATTTAAAATTGAAATTCCTAATGTACAATGTACATTATCAATTATGAATTTTAATTTTAAATACAAAATACTTAAATGCGTGCTTTTTTGCCCTTACTCCTATTGGTCGTTACAATCTATACTTTGTTCTCCATTGGTAGTATGTTTAGCCAGTTTAGAGTGCCAACAATACGTCAGTCAAATATTTCACCAATCCGAAAACAGTATTCTTACGGCAAGATTTCAAAATAAAATGCAAACGCTATCCGTTCATTGCGAATTCGTGAGAGGCACAAGAAAGAACTTCTCATGAAATTAATTATTAAGTTGTAGAACATTTTAATAACCAGTAATTATTAGTCTAACATTTCGTGAATAAGTGATATCGATTTTCAAATAGAAAGGTGTGGATTCCTTCCTTACAGTTACACTGTTCAACACGGGTCTGATTATATAACCTTATGTAGGCGTTTCTTGTAGGCTTTAATGTGCTGAATACGAATCTGCACTCCGTTTTTCTCAAGAACGTAGTATTTTTTACAAACGCAATGTTGAAAAAAGTCGCACATTTTCAATTTTGAAAGTGTTTTGTACTTTTGCGATAATAATGATTCAGTTGCGCTTAGTGCGAAATGATTCTTTATAGTTTCACGAATAAAGTGATATATGTAGTTGTTAGATTATACACATTAAATGTGTTTAAATAAAGATTAAAATTATCATTTTGGCTGACATCTTTTAATTTATTTCAAAAACTAAGGGTCGATGAGAAAATCTAATTATGCCACGCGATAGAGCAGACCTTTCTGCTACGAAAAAGCATCAGTGAAAGTTACAAAATCATTTTTGTATTGAATGTACAAACGAAATAGTTTGGCAAAAGACGTGGCGGCGGTAGTGGTGCTTTATGACGGCGGCCCGCTGCTTATTGCTCAGCCGCTGAGTTGGGTAAATTTTTTTAAAATAATAAATAATGAATAATAGATAAAAGTGTGATTGTAATTGCAAATAACAACTAAACTTTTTGTTTAAATGAAAGTCATTTGAATAATGCCAAATGTGATCTATTTATTGTTTCTCATTCGCAAATAAAAGATTATTTCTTATTTGGATTTAGGTGGAAAACAAATAACTAGTTTTTGGCCTTCTCTTATTTCTTGTCTTTTGTACATACAATAAAAACGTGGCAAAATTTTAACGTTATTATCTGAAATGTATAATATTTACATAGGCATACCTATTTTTTGTACTTCATTTTCTTTACCAATAGATAGTTCGTAGTTCATATTTGCCTTTAAACTGTAAACTGTCGCGAGTTAGAGGTCGATTGAACTTATCCGACGTAAAAAAACTAAAGCTTCTCAAATAATGTGCAACAGACGATACGATAGTAATATCGTTGCTGAGGACAGTTGGAAAGAAACTTTGTTTAATGACTATGAATAATCAATAATAATTGACAAATAATAACTTAAATTGTATTTGTAAATAGCAATTAACTTTATTATTTTAATATCCAAATAACAAGTAACTTATTATTTAAATTTTTATTTAAATAATTATTTGTATGAATATCGTCCAACACTGGCTCAGGGTATTGGAATCACGCAACGCGCATGAGTGACACTGTTACCGCCGCGCGCTTGACCAAATTATTTCGCCTGTATATTGAATGCAAAAATAATTTTGTAACTTCCACTGACGCTTTTCTTTGCAGAAAGGTCTGCTCTATCGCGTAGCATAGATAGATTTTCTCCTGGACCCTTAGTTTTTGAAATAAATTAAAATTAATCAACCAAAATGGGTGTATTTTCGGTGTCCTTTTCATTTTGATGATTATTTAAACACATTTAAATGTTTATAATCTAGTAACCACGTATATAATTTTGTTCGTGAAACTTCAAAGAGTCATAACTTCAAGAGTGCAAATATATTCCGTTTTTCATGTAATAATTAGTTATTGGAAAATTTTCTCATAAAAAAAACTGACGAATTTCTTTTTCTCTTTCTTCATATTCAATAGATGGCTAATATATTAGATTCTAATATATCTTCTGACACTCAGAATCAAGGAGATATGTCATATCTATTCGGATGGAATCACAGTATACTACCCTATAGAAAAAACCTTGTGTTTCAAAGGACACTAAAAAAAATTTAGGAGGGTATGACAACACGGAAGAAACTGGTTCACAAAATATACAGACTGTTAAAGTGTATCTACGAATGAAACCGTTTCCAAAGAAATTGAAGTTAACCCAAGAACAGCAAGATGTGTATAAAGTTATGAATGCATCTACTTTGTTCACAAGACTGCCTACTTTAGAAAATAATACCAGGTGTCTAAAAAGGTCCAATAGCACAAACGTTGTCTGTGGAAAGCTTACATTTACACAAATATTGGGGCCACAGACAACACAGGGTTGTTTGATGAAGCTGTAAAACAGCAAATGATTGTGTTTTTGGTTGGTCAAAATTCTACTATCACGACTTATCGTGAGGGCATTAATTCTTACTTCACGCAATCATTACCCCTACTGATGAATTTTATAAGCGACAATTATTCTAATAGGTACCACGAATTCGGGAAAATCGTATACGTTCCAAGGAACCACCACATCCCCAGGAACCGTACCGAGATGTTTAGAATTTGTATTTTCTAATATTACACCGAAGTCTACATCATCTTATAAGCATCTTATAATCATTACGATGTTGTTACATTGGATCTCCTTGATCGCACATTAGAATTACAGATCAAAACGAAATTATTGATCTTCCCCCCCGTTGATAAATATCAATATACTAACTCTTGTAAAGAAATACGGAAACTGTTCCTAGTGTAACTGACTATCAGACCTAGTCAGTGTATTGATGCGCAACATTCTGCATGGGTTTCTTTTGCTGAACGAAATCGTGTACGATTTTCTATCGGATAAATGTGAGAAGAAAAGGTCACCCCTGAAGTTACCCACAGATAGCCACGGACGCGCGTTCGTAAAAGGTTTAAGAACTGTATGCGTAAGTTCTGGTTCTGAGGCTTATCAAGTTTTAATGGCCGGGCAATATAATTTGACAGTAGCTGCAGCGGCTTTGAATCTTAGAAGTTCAAGATCGCATTGTATATTTACAATTCAATTATTGAAATATTACGTTGAGAATGATCCCAGTTCCGTTGAAGTCAGCACGTACATATGTAAAAGCTATTTTTTGTCTGCATTGTTAGCAGGTATTTATTACTTATTTTATTACATATATAAAAAAAAAATATATATATAAACAAAATGCAAGGGATGCCAGGAGAAAACAACCAGGGTAAACAAGAAATTGGAGTTATGTAAACAAGGTTCAAATACTTAAGAGTGATGTATGTTATTAATTACACTTTGAAAGAATGCAAGTTACTTCGTACCATTTGATTAATAATGTAATATTGTATTTCATAGGCAGGTGAAAATTCCCCCGAATTGGGGATATGGCGCAACGAGTTATTTTATTAAAGTACTTATCTACTATCGTTACAATTTAGATTGTCCGCAGAAATCAAGCATATAATACAACAAGCAGAGAAGATTAGAATTAAAGATTTAGCTGCTGCAAAAAAATCTTTCCGGAAAAGATGAATATTTCGCGCAGGTAGAAATGCGTGCCCAGCACAGCGAGCAAAATTTATAAACATGCAAGGCCGATAAAGATCATTTCCAGGAATTGTTAAACAACAGCAACTATAAGCACCAAGTACTACAAGGACAAATAGAAAATACAGAAGGGTTTTGGAAAGCTTGGTTACCCAATCTTTGTGAAATCCTTCTGCACTTTCTGTTTCAGAGAATCAAAGGTACAAAATAAAGAAATCTGAGGATCTCAAAGTATTAGATTCCAAACTGGGCGTTTATAAACCGTATAAAACGTTACCTTCAAAAAGATAAAGCTATATTAAAAAAGCTACTTAGAGGTATTCAGACAAGGCGACCAGGTGAAGTACAAACGGGACTTTTGAAGCGACATTTAATAGAACTGGCCCAAAGTTCTATACCACTTGAAAGATATATTCCAAATCTTATGAAGCTGCAGAGGGACGTTTACCTTTTAAAGTAATTATCATGTTGATTTTTTTTTATGTTTTGAAAATTCAGAGCGACATTATAAAAGAATTGTAATGATTTTTTTGGAGGCTACAGCCATACCTGAATTGTCTTATACAGACGATTTCCTAGCTACACTAAAGTAGCGCCGGGCCACAATTGACTACAGGTAGTAAAGGAGTTTGGTTTGCATTATACCGACGATTCTTTCGTTCATCTAACTTCTTTGATTATGGTTCTCTGGTTATACACTGAGTTATTACAAAATCTGCATCATAAAACTTTGACTTACGTTTTAAAGTGCGTACCTATTCTCTGAAATAAAAATTATGTATAAAAAACAGTACGAAATTATTTTCATGCGACGAAGAAATTGGGTTTAAAATATTTCTAAAGATTGCTCTCTTGGTCGATAAATAATAAATGATTAAAAGGTACGAGATAACAGTTGCGAAATAAATTTCTATAAAGATAGTTAACAAAGTTGAAAAAAAGAATTCATCGTTGTTTCTAATATAATTTTTAACTTTTAAATACTCCAAGATGGGTATTGCAAGGCCGTGCATTAATTTTAAAAGTAACAGGTAATGTGATACGAAAGTTAGTAATCTTGCGTGAAATATTTATTAGGTGCAACTGACTTGCAAGCTCACGTTAGTATTGCTACATCGACTTAGTGCTAGATGTATTTGACACGATGTATTTTTTTGTTGTAAAAGATTATGTTACTTTCTAATAATTTACAACTCATTTGCGGGTCATATAACCCAGTATCCTCCTAATATTGTTCATTAAAATAACTTTTAATAATTTTGGACTCGTCTTTTTGAACGTCCAAGAAGAAGGAATATTTTTTATCCAAAGAAAGACAGCACTAACTGATATAATATTGCTGTAGTATTTATTACAATGATCTGATTGATCTTCAGGAAGTCTGCATATTCCATATCAAAAGTCAGTCAAAGGTGACGACAAGGTCAGACAAAGGACAAAAAAAGGGCAAATTTTCTATCTTCGAAAGGGTAGCGCTTATAAGAGGGTCTGTTGATAATTATGAAGTGAACTATACGCTGTAAAGTTTCCTGCCTTTATTAGAATTAGAATTAACAAAATGGATATAGAAAGTTTTTCAGCTTGTTTTTGATCTTGTTACGTTATTTATGTTTATTTTTTTGCTGCTACTTTGGACCACTTTGATCTGAACCATTCATATGACTTTTCAGCCTTCTAACGGTTAAGAAATATCTATATGTAAAATATGGATTCATGAATACTTTTCCATATACAGTCGAATCTCGATAACTCGAATCTCAAGGGAAGAGAAAAGAACTTGGAGTTATAGAGGTTTCGTGTTATTCAGTGTTCAAGTAAGAGTGGCTTAACACACGACAATTCGACTTATAGAGGCTTTGTATGACGGTTAACTTTCCGACCTGCAAGGATGGAAAAGAAGGCAAATTGAATTTTTTTTCGTTTGTATTACATTTTTGTGGTATACATATATAAACGTAATCAGAAGACGAAAGTTAGGTCACTATACATACATATATGTGCCGACTTCCTATTATTCAAAAAGTCAGTAATTTTGCTATGAGTTAATTTATCAACACATTGTTTATCTATGAAAATTGACGAAAATCGATTAGCTTCCGTGAATATGCACTTGGTGGTTCTATGTCTTCCACCTTATATTTTGAGACAATCCTAACGGTTGAAAGCAAGGAAACAATTGAATGATTTCGGACACAAAGTTATAAACTTCGAGTTGCAGAGGCAGCAGCGATAGAAGTTCAACTTGTAGAGGTAGACTTCAACGAGTAGAGGTTCGACTATTCTAAATTCGAGTTACAGAGGTAAAATGATGCATCTGGACATGTGGCTAATAATTCGAGTTAATGTAAGTTAGAGGTTCTAGAGGTTCGAGTTATCCAGGTAATACTGTAATTATTTACATAAAGTACGTTTCGTATATTATTGCTATTAATAAAATATATCATATATAATTTGATGCAGTATCATGATAAGAACAACGTATATCGGGGACTGCCAACTGGCGGGCCGCGGGTCACCCGTGACCCCTCCCCCTACCTATATTTTCCACCTCCAGCGAACTGTTGCGTATAGCGTTAGTTGCTATATCAACGTCACATTATTTTCGATAACTATCGCGTTTAATTGGTAGTGGGGATTCGGTGGCCCTTGAAGGAAAAAATTGGCAGTCTCTGATTTAAACTATAACCGTATAACTATATATAGTAACATTTTCGATTTACTGAATCGAGGATTACGGAAATCGAAAATTTGGAAAACTCAAGTACGTACCGGCCTTTTATACTAGTTACGAATTTCTGTTTAAAGAATAAAACATTTGACTGAACAGTTCCACTGCTAGTTATTTGAACAGTTATAGTTGAGTAATTGCTTAACGCAAGGGAATCATATATTTTACATATTGAGCAATAGAGAGAAATTATTTTTTACGTGCAATTTAGTGTTTATAAGCTTTCGCAAATATACATGTGATTTTAAAGTCTTAATTTAGTCTGCAAATAATAAAACAAATAACGGATAAAATTGAATGCAAATAATAATCTAGGTAAGATTTTACCAAAGAAAGATTCTTGCATTGAACATAAAGGTATTTCTAAATTGTTGACCGTCACTAGTTATACCAGTCAGACAGAGCACTGGTTCATATCACTTGTATCACTTGTATGTAGCTTGATGGGAGAAACTATCACGTTAAAATTAATCAAATTCACGTTTACCTTAAATTATTACAAGTTGCAAAATACTTTTATATAAATAAATGCCCATCGATAGATATATTATAGTATGTATCCATCTCATTACAATCAATAATGGCGATATCGATACCAAAGGAATAAAAGTCGAAATTTTTGATACACTGCGTGTTTAAATCAGAAATTATCATATTTTGTTTTACATGCTTGTTCCTAATTCTTCTCACTGTATTTTAAGTGTACTTAAATGCCAATAATTACTCCATCGAGTAAAGATTGCGTACACATTCCAATTTAACTGAATGTATTGTTATTTTTTCAATTAAAATCAACTTGATCATTATTGTTATATCGCCGCATCGCGTTAGAAGTAATAAGAAAATGTTCGAAAGAGGGCTACGCGAGTTTCTTCAAATTCAACGATCTTTCACCTAAATCATAGGTATTCTTCTTGTTTCAATTTCCATGTTTAAAATAGAGAAAATTGTACGCAATAGAGAACATTGCATTTGAATAAGTCATAAGCAGATTTCTTAATAGACCAATGAAAAGTCCTGAACCGAAGACATGAAACTGATCAACGATGTGAAAGTAAAAGGATTTCACGATCGTTGGGAAAGAAGGATGTGGTAAATGTCTTCATGCAAAATGTCATCAGTTCTTCTCGGAAAATTAGTAATCGTGTAGGCAAAAACTGGGACGAATATAGAATACGGCTGCGATTAAATTTACTATAGGGTTTTGGCCTTGTTATATCTGGCTGACTAAGTTCATGAAGACATGAGTAATATCTACACATGCACACATATGGCAGCATCGAAATGTTTTCAAAATAAAGAAGAGGCATCAAATGAAAAGGTGTTTTATCGAATGTATTCGACATACATTCCCTATACTCGTTAATAACTATAAGAATCAGAACCTCGATAATTCTGTTGTCCAACACGCTTATTAACAGTAAAATAGAGGATTGTTGGTGTCTGTAAAGGTGCATCCCCGATTTCTACGTTATTGTTCGCCCGTATTAATTAAAACAATCCTCGGAACAAGAACTGTACAAAGAAATACCCCAACGCTGCTCATAGTGAAACCAATCAGCGTTTCGCTAGGTACCCAACGAGTCTATCCCTATTCACTTCAATAACTTTTCCCCCAATTGATTGTCGTGCCCGACGTCCTCGAGAACGAGAAAGCCAAACGACAGCCGCAACGACAGGCCTTCTTCTTTTCCTTTTCTACTTTCCGTTAAAAAGCAGATGTTTTCCCCGCGGCGCGCGGGTGGCTCGCTCGACGCCGTTAAAAGGTTTGCGAATCGCGATAAATTCACCGCGACCATTCCATCCCAGGGCCAATGGAATCGCAAAACCGCAAAGCGAACTCCATCATGTTGGGGGAAAAAAATACCTCACGCGGTCCGTTCGAAAGGTTACATATCGCACGGTCAGACCGACTCGTCTGATCCCTGAAATAAGAACAAGAAGGGGAAGAAAAAAATAGGTAAAGATGGCCGATTGAACGTGATTCAGCGGTCGGCGATGTACGCCCCGAAACCGACCGGTCTCCTTCTTGGTTCCGGGAATTCGTACTCTGCCAATCGGGCCTTCAGCATCAGCTCCATTCACGGGCAGTGCTCGCCTGGAACGTGACGACACTACTTGGGGAAAACATCGGCAATTCTGTAACGACGCGTCGCGACGCATTCTTTCGCCAGATGACGAGTATCTCGATTCGGTGAACAAGTCGTCGATACATTCTGCGATTAGCGTCGCGGACGACCGCGGTGGTGCAGTTCGTTAACGATCGGTTCGATGTTGCGGGAAGTGTTCGATCGTTGTCCGTGAAATATGCTGAACACTGGTCGAGTTCTCGTGGAAACTCGTGTGTCATTAAATCGTGATGTAAGTACCTGAGCAGTGGTGGAAGATGTGAAACGCCGGTACACATGTGCTTTGTTGTCTTCTCTGTCTATGAATATTTGATGATCTTCATGTGAGGTCCGGATTGCGAAACTTAATAGAGTCAGGCGAGATTCGTTGGAATTTCTTGCGGACCGCGTTGCAACTTGACGTTTTGTTTTTCATTGCAGTTATTGAACTGCACTTTTCTACGATCGCCCGTTTGAAAAAAGTAGCCGCGAATGTTGTTAGATTAAGTTGATACTTATTCTTTCTGTTTATATTTTCGTGTTTGCCGATTAATTGGTTTTCATATTTTCACTGTCTAACGTTTTATCAATTTTTACATTCGCCGGAGCCTGCATTCAAGTAAATGCTTCGAATCACCCGTATAATTCGTTAAACATCGAGCATGCAACGTTCGAAGGGCAACACATTTATATTATCGATATTCGACTAAACGTGAACATTCGGATATAATCGCTCCACGAAGCTGCACAAAATTCAAGCGTTCGTAGAGTTTTACTTACGTCAGTCTAGGGTAATTCACCGCATTGCGTAACGTTTATGAAAATGTTAAGCATATGCTGCAGATAGATGTCCTTTCTTTGTTTTCTTCTTTTAAGGAGAAAACTCTTTGGCAATCGCTCGATATCATTATCGTGAACGCACAACATTCATCGTAAAACAGCACTATTCCGCATACAACTTCCAGTAACATAATTCACACAGAATTGAACAATCTCTTACAATTTTGGGTGCACATTGAACAATGCGATCCACAAATGCGGAAATAAAACGAACTATTCGGTTGATATAAGTTGCGACGAACCGAATTTCACCGTGCCGACAACTATTTTAACAGCTTGATGAACTTATGTAAAGTTCGATTCGACGAGTTCGCGTTCACCGGGACACTACATCCGGGAAAATAGTGCTGTTCGGTGGACAGCCCCTTTCATACGGTCACTCGCCCGAAACTGAGACGGTACAGGGTCAGCGGTGCTACAAGGATTCATCGGTGAAATCGGCAAGCCCCGATGACGCACGCGACTGATTTCAAGGAAATGCGTGAATCGTCCGTTGCGCGACTCATGCCGATCTCGAAAAAATAATAATTTCTCTCGCTCCAGTGCACGTGCGTATTTCCAGACGATCGAGATTGGACGAACATTGTTACAGAACAGAACATAGAACATAGAACATAGAACATAGAACATAGAACATAGGACGAACGAGAGTAATGTCGAAACGCGAGAGATGCGATCTGTAATATATTTGTAAAGTAAAAAATTGAATGAAAAGCCGCATCTGCGATCGTATACTCATCCAAGTATAACAACAATGAATAAACACAGACGCGGATGGGAATGTAGACGAACGTTTTATCATTTTTCTACGAATTGAACGACAGATTGAAGAAGCAGGCAAGAGTATTTTCCACGGTGTCGTATCGATACTTTAAGCAGGGCCGACTCTGAAATACATATCAAAGACGCGATCCACCGGTGTACTTCACGTATCGATGAATCATCCGCGCTTTGCAGAGACCAAGAACACCGAGTCATACTCATTGATTGTAGGCGCCGACTAGCGTGGCAGTTTTGTTGACGATGATACGAGATATTGCATCCAACAACCGGAAGGGCAAGTGATCTAAGAGTGAACGAAATTTATGGAAAAAGGGAGCATCTGTTTGATGGACCGGCAAAACAGGCATATTAGAAGTTTGATTCTCCGTGATATAGAGAATCGGAGGAACGTTTGACTCTTGGCAAATCAATCTTTATCGTTTACCACCGATAAGTGTTGGAAATTGAGAACAAAAAAATGCGCGATTTGGCGATACGTTGGCGAGCGAGCTTGAGATTTATGCCGTCGATTAAGAACCAACACGGATGTGGGAACGGACCGAATGCTACACGAAAGAAGTCGAAGGAAGGAGTCGATATGGAATCGGAACCGGTGATGGTACCGTCTGGTAAATATTCTTATAAAGTGGTTATTTTCATAGACAAATTAAGGTCAATTTTCGCTTGCAATTAGAAGTATGTGATTCTTCCTTGAATTTAATTCATTTTTCACTGCATTTCCTCCAAGTTCAACACAATTTTGTGCCTGTCAAATTTTCTTATTCGAGTAACAATACCGTTGTTGCTGTTGTACAAGATCGATTGTTAACAATTTTCAAACACTGAAGCTGCTTTAATAACTAGAGCCGCTCATCGGCTAAATCGGTTAACTCCACGAAGCAAAAAATAAGGACATTCATTTTAAATATAAAAAGTTACGAGTCAGTCAAGCGTTTTGACGATAAAATTTTCAAAAAATTCAAAAGATGGAGTCAACTGATTTGTCTAAAGTGCGTCTCAATTGGCAGTATGCAGTAACATAATAAATAGTAAATAATTGCGAGCAAATGCTCGCGTTGGAAAGTCAGGTAACGCAAAACTCTGATATTATTGTCCAGATCCATCGGAGTGGAATTCGAATCACATCGCGTCATGGGTGACATGGTGCAGCCGTGCGTTTTCCATAGAACCAGCTCCGAGCGCAATTAAGTTTCCATCCACTGGCAAAGAACTATTAAAATTGTCGTCAGATTATTGGCAATGTATACCCGGTGGCAAAGTTTTGGCACGACACCTTGGCTACCTCCAGTTTCAGGCAACTGGAATAGAAACGCCGAGTTTGCTGCAAGAAGAGACAATCCATGGTAAGTGAGCAAAGTATTTCATACAGAGAGCATTTAAATTTGTCAGTGTTCCTGTTAACACATAAACCTTAAACATAGCATGTTTAAAATATTGAAGGCTTAACCACAAACATAAAATTTTACGTACATTGTTCACGTTATAGGTATAACATATCATTCATGAAATACTAATACATTAGTGTGAATAAAATATGACTGGTCTTTTATTTCACTGCATGGCGATATTTCTAACATAGACTGTCACATAAAAATTGTCAGGGAGTAGTCCCTTATGATTTCGACAATATTTGATTTAAATTTTAGTGACTCCTATAAAGGAAGTTACAGTAGCGTTACATAATATGTATAATATGTAACTCTGATGTACTAGAGTGAGAGCAAAGATTGATGAAATATCATTTGAACAACGTTAACAACTTAAATACTTATTGCAGAATATGGTAACAGATTTACAGCTGTGCTAAAGCACACTATTGAAATAAAATATACGAATTAAATCTTAGTCATTGTTGGAGGGAAGAATAAAAATAAAACAAATGAGAAATCATTAAATTCCATACGTTTTATGCGATGCATATGATCTTACATGTGACGTAGTATATGTTCTTGCATACTCGATAAATTAGTTCTTTACTTTCGCTTCTTCTTTATTTTTTCTACTGCCCGCACAATTTCTTAAGCTTAAGTGATCGACAAGTTTCTATTCTTACTTATCTTCGCTGATTTTCTGTCTCCTTTTCTCTCCCATGTGCCCCTTTCTCTCGCATCTGTTTTCAACAAATTTTATTGCGCTGTGTCCAGTAGAGTTGATCAATAATTTCTATGCAAAGAATATATTGCCGCCTCAATTGCCTATATTTTCGTGCTTCTTTGAAAAACGTTTACAGTTCAAGAGGATCGTTTGAATAGGATACACCAGGGCCATTACTTATTATACGTCGCGAAAGTCAATGAAGGTATTACCGGCACAATTCCAGCAGTAAATCCAAATGACACGGGGTCCGTATAGCTTAGAAAAGGTTAATAGAGGTCCAGGTTTGGATTGAAAATGACCAGAAGAGACTAACCGTTCCCCAGGGTCGATCTTGGTCCACTCGCGAGAACTCTGACCTTATCTTGCGCTTTAACGAGGGCTCGATCTATTACAGATAAGAAGGGTCCGGCAGAAAAATAAATATCGTAAACGATAATGCTCTATTTCTCCCTTCGTTAGTCGTAATCCACCCTCAGCTGATGATTTGACAAAAGAAGGGTGTCAATCGTTCATATACGAATCTGTCCAAAACGCTCCACTATTGATTAGTTTCTTTCATTTATTCGAAAATAGTAAATGCGATTCTATCGTTCCATTTTCTTTTGTCATTCTATTGAAACTAAATTTCATTACAATTGATAATGAAAAGTAAACTATCAATATGCAGGACGACTTTCGAACGTTTTTACTTCGAATACTATTCCGTTGATCATTTAATACAGTCAATATAGTTAATATCATACGAAATCATATTCAACGGACATATCGAAGCGCAAACGGGATGTCGTACATCGCTTTCGACACTTTCAAATAACATTTCGAACAAATTACCTGCGTTTCATTTGACGCTCGCGTTTCACAAACATATGACAACGCCGCTCAACATTTACAAATATCGCGCAAGGTATAATCCCTGGACAGACAATTACCGCGTCCCCTCCAATAATCTTTCATGCTCTCGAAAAACTATCGCAGAGCCCCCCTGGATCCCCGTTCTTCGGATACCTGCGCGTAGACACGTCATTCGCGAAGATAAATCCACCGGCAATATGTTAAACGACTGAGCCTCGAACTTATCAAACCGTTACGGTTGCCTACGCGAGGGGTCAAAGGGGAAACGTATCGCCGTGCTGTTCCAACGAAGCGAGTAAAAGTTATTCCAGTTCCTTCGCACGCGCGAGTCAGGAACGTTAGCCGAAGCGGACTTCCATTCGCGAGGGCGGAAAAGAGGCAAACGCCTTTCGGTGAACCGGCGGAAAGCTTGCGAAGAGCAGTCTTGGCAGGGTAAGCCTTCGAGATATATTGTCCGTTTGAATAACGTTGTAGGTGCTCTTGGGGACCCACCCTGCGCCCGGCAGCGGCCGTTTATTAAACGAATCAGTGTTATCGCGGTGAGAGAGCCCTCATGAATAAACCATCGAGTGTTTAGGGCGGCGGAAGGTGGTGGCACCGGGGGCCGGGGGTTGCAGCCTCCCAGTAACCGCTTCCATCCTTCTCCCTTGGCGTCTCCCATTTGGGGGAGGGGGATGGGAAACTCGAACGGGCTAGGGACGGTAAGCTCGCCACGGGGTGCGGCTATATTGTTTTCTTGATGAGCGCGAAACATCCCCCGAATCTCTGTCGTATACGGGATAATTTCACGCGTCACCGCTGCGCGCCGCGAAAACTTTCGCGACGCGAAAGCCGCTGAAAGCGGGGACGTGATTTACACCCGAGTATCATCGTTTATGCGGCGTCTCGACTTTACTTGAACTTTGCTTCCCAGCCTTTGCCTCGTCCCGTTTGAAGGCAAGTCGTTGCTCGGAGGGATAGCGCTGGACGATCGGTCAATAATTTTATTTGTCGCGAGATTCTGTCCGGTTCGACACGAAATTGCAATTGGCGATGACAATTGGCTTCTTCGTGCGAAGCGACATCCGTCGAAGAAGGTTCTGTTTAAAATTAATCGTTACAGACGCGTGGCATGCTCTGAAAATAGTCGACTAGAGAGTCGCGCTAGTGTTTCGAAATGAAACGTTTACAATGTTTAAGCGGTTTCGGGTGAAACTATATCCAACTGGCTTGCGCCAGCTCGAATTGTTGTTTAATATAATGGGAAAATCGCGAGACCAAGCAGGAGGAAATTATGTAATATGGCGGACGTCGCTGACCCGCTCAACTTAAATCTTAACGAATATCGGACATCAATATATCAATCGTTATATAATCTTTGCGATAAGTTTCTTGAACGTCGTACAAAATAATTTATACTTAAGTAGAGTCAAGAGCGGAGGGGCGGGGAGGGGATTAATATCAACCGAAAGCTTACAGGGAAATCAATCGGTTTTACTTTCCGACAGAGCAACATTAACGACAGATGCCAGATCGCAATACGTGTCAACTACATCCGTGTTCGCATTAATAAGATTGGTCGAAGTTGGAGATACAGTCGCACAGTGTACAGAGGTGTAAAAGTATTCCGTCCACAGGGGTCGGAGTGGGGACGATAAGGGCTGAAATCAGCGGGGGCAAAGGTCGCTCAGTTACTCCCTGTCCACCGGCTGCTACGTTTTATTCAGTGGGTATACAGGTTTTATCGGTATCGCAGATCGAAATTCCCCGCAACGTGACTCGACATACGTGTGTTACTACATTGGCGGGTGTTTATATTTTCAAACGCGTGGCTTGCTTTCCCGTTCCCCTAAATAATATTTCACTCCCGCGGTTCAAACAAGACCATTACTCGTTGTGGCAGTCAGCAGTTCGAATTACCTACCTTCGAACACCGTAATAGAAAGAACATTGTAGTGCGTGGCAGTACATCATTTCTAAAGAACATTTTCACGCAACGGCTGCAATGTCGCGGAAGCTAAACAGTAAAAGCGGTGAAACAATGCAATGAAATGGATGAAGCTATCGTTTCGAACGCAGTGAAATTGACAGTTTAATTGCACTCTGGCTCGTATGATATTTTTATGGGTGCGAACTCGCGATACAGTTCCATCCGGCAAAATAAATTTAGTTGCGACAAAAGTTGCGCCACCGTTGCTGCGAACTCCGTCGTTTAACGTTGTGCCCTGTGCCGAAAAATCGTGGCGAGTTATTGTGAAGCGAGTAACGTCTAAACGTGTGTTCGGTGGGAAGGGTGTTCAGCGAATTTGGGAATAAAGAAGAATGATCTTCGTGTTTCGTGGCCGCGTAATGAATTTAACAACCGGCCAACCGACCGCCGTTGTTCAAGCGGTGAAGGATTAGGCTCGCGGAATTGTTCAACACGTAATGTGGAGAATTCAAACTCATCCGTTGCATCTTCAGCAAGACACCAGATTCCATCCCTCCGCGGCTGCCATCCTTTACAACGGTATTCGTTTTATCTTGTATTGTTTCAAGTAATTGTATTATTTCTCAACTAATTAATCATTCGGATCTTCCATTTTTTCGAACTGCGCTTTTCATCGATCCTCGATTCGCGTATTTGTAGCTTCATTTATGTCTCCATTGATTTGTATTCTTCGTTTGATACCTCCACTATCACTAGTATACGATACAAGGTTTAGATTTCTATTGCGCGTTCAAACGCTTGTTCACCCTGGGCCCGTCAACAAAAATTCGAGACATTCTCCGCTCATGGTACAATGGATTTACTTTAAAAAGTACAAGGTAGACAACAAGGTTCTTTTCGTGAAGTTCAATGGTATATCGCGAGCACTGATTCGAGGCTTAATAGGAAATTTGGTAGTCTGCGAATTAATGGGACGATCTAACAGATTCATTTGAAAACAGCAAGAAAATTGTCGCAATCTGCAGATCGCTAGCAAACTAATTTTTAACATGGTTTCAAAGTTCTACAACTTTTCTTGATACACGCAAGACGCATTAAGTTTAGGGCGGTATTGTAGCGTGACACGCGATTTCTCTCACTAGTTTTAGGAATTATTTCTAAGGCCTTAGAGAAAGATTTTTATACTGAACTTTTTACCGTGTTTTACTACACCTTGCACTGTAATGTAGCTTTTCTTTTTAATGAAAATATGAAATAAAGATGACGTTACAGCGCATAGAAGTGGATCATTTCGAAAAAAAAGTGGCTTGGTTGATAAGCATAATTCAGCTCGTTCTGGTCATAGGACCTAAAAAATTCAAAAAGATACTGAAATTATATGGCTGTGGCTATCACAGGTAGCAGATTTGGATTGAAATATTAAATTTTCTTGAAATGGCAGCAATTTGAAATCGTTTCTCGTTTTTTCCTGTTTTTTCGTCTTTTGCGGCCTGTAAAATTAAAACGGGAGAATATTTTTGCCCAATTCTGATAGAGACGATAGCCACGCATCTGCTGAAGATCTGTGTAAAAGATGGTCCCGATCGGTTTAGTAGAATTTAACATATCGTGATTACCACGTTGTAAAACACGGTTTGAGAAAAACACAAAAATCTAATTTAGGTTCGCTCTAAAAATTCGGAAACTTGGCTGCCGGGAGTGCACACGTGCACTATAGACAGTCAAAACAAAGGGGACAGTTTTGTCAAGACTAGTCAAGACTAGTAACTGCGAATGAATATGTGTCAAAGATGGAGAAATAGGCCTGGCCTAGTGCAAAGCTGGTCGTTCCGACCTCTGTAACTCTGTTGTTCTTATGAATCCAGACAAACCCATTCGCAAATCTAATTTATCTATAACATCTAACTTGAGAAAATATAAAAGAAAATGGATCTTTTTATCCGTCGCGGTAGAATACCCCCTTTAAGGGGCTTTAAGAAAATCACCTTGACATTGCATCGTTCAATTCCTTTCCTCCTCTTTCCCAATTCCCCTATCGCAGCACTGTCTTCTTTTATTTTTCGGAAAAACAAGAAATTCGTAGTTCAGCCGTTCCCAAGGTCCCAGTGCGCAGAGTTAACCCTTGTACAAGGCAATCGAACGACCCAGATACCAGTTGCTATAATTGCCCCCCTCCCCCAAAAAAAATTATTTACGTCCTTAACAAAATATCGCTAAACCGTTCCCCGGACACTTTTATGTCGATGCACGTTTCTTGAAAGGAAAACGCTATTTTACCGTAACTAAGCAACAAGCTAGCTGGACATTCTGCTTGCCTACGCGAGGGGTTAAAAAATACCGAATAAAAAGAAAAAAGGGAACAACCAGAGGGAGAAAACTATTTAGAAAGTTGCCGACAACGAATGGTCGCGACCATCGTTGCTCCTCAAGGTCCCAACGAATCGACCTCGAGGTGAGCACGGTCGTTGGTGCATGCGTGTTTCTGCCTCTTGCCCCCAGAAAGGTTCAGCCTCCTTCAACGGACTTGCTCGCTGATTGGATCGACATCTGGGGCCGGTGGTTCTGGGGCGGTTGGAGGCGGACAAGTTCAACTCTGGCAATTCCTGCTGGAGCTACTATCGGATTCGTCGAACTCTACGTGCATTGCGTGGGAGGGCTCGAACGGTGAATTCAAGCTCACCGATCCGGACGAGGTTGCCCGGAGATGGGGCGAACGGAAGAGCAAACCGAACATGAACTACGACAAACTGTCCCGTGCCCTGAGGTAAGTGAATCGCATTGTTCGTAAAACGCTGGGACCTCGAGAGGACACGTGGCGGTGGCGTAGCTGCCGCGGAGAAGCTGGGGCAAACCGCTCCAGGCGGACGAGTAACGAGGGAGCAAAGTTGGAAAGGGCGAAAATGAAGAACGGGAAAAGAGAAAAATGTAATTGTTAGACGAATGAAACCGATTATGAGCGACTTAATATTTCAGTACGGGCTCGACTTGTAATTTTGGCTTCAGAGAATATTCATTGCGCAAACATTTTGTGCATCAGAAATTGTAAGATGGTTTGGGTACATGTACCAAGAAGTGGCGTGTGCAGGATCTTCTTTCGGAGGGAGCCGAGCTCCATATATATTTCCGCTCAACGAATATAAACATAAAACATTATTTATGTTTATATTACTTTGTTGTGCTTATTTTCGGAAGCTTTAGACTCACGTATCGAGAAAGGGAGAAGGGGGCGCACAGTGCGGCGATGTATTGTAACGTTTCACATTGGGGCATGAAAGAAATTCGAATTTGAGAATTTGACTTTACAGGACAGAAACTATGAACCTTTTACAAGTATATTCAAGAATGCTTTTCCATTTTGACACACTAGATAAGCCAGGGTAACTAATAATAAATACCTATGCGAAATATATTCTTTACTTGATTTGTTGTTTAGTACCTCTATTTTACGACTTTACTTAAAGAATGCGTGCAGTACATAATGCTGCAGTTAAAATGATTCAAAATTTCCAAAGAAACTTTAAATTGAAAGCGGAGCTTCGTTTCACTTCATAATAAATGTCATACAAACATTATTTAATTACGCAAGTTCCCCAGATTTATCCAGAAAAAGCTCTTCACAATTATATTCCAGAAACTATATAGATTATAGCTATCCAAGTATTTTTTGCTTTTAGCTGCTTCTTCGTCAGATATTTAATGTAAGTCTCATTGTCGGACTAACTAGAGACTCGAATCTGATCAAACGGGGCGTGTTTGGCACATTTAGGTAGGCATCCTATAAGTAGGATGACTGAACATTAGTGTGTGCATTACTATTAAACAAATAAAATATTGTTATGTTGGAGGAACAGTGGAACTTTGTTTTTATAAGTAATGAAGATGTATTATTTGCAATCGAGAAATTGCACCGATTCTACTTGCTCCAGGGCGCTGAATGTGTAGCTACGCCACTGATACATGCAGTGTACTTATTGTTAGTACTTGCGGTCCGTTTAAAACTACAGTGTGGATGTAAATTACGGAATCGAGAGTGACGTTCATGATCAGCCGGTGCAAAACTTGTGGCTTTTGGATGCCGAGTAATAAAATGCGAAAGATAATCAATTCAGAATTACCCGGGTAATTTGTAATTGCTGTATGAACCGTTTAAGACGAGGCCGGAATTCTGTTTGTCGCTATTTTTATTCGAGACAGGGATGTAGTTGCATAACTCGCTTGCTGGCATTAGATAGACGGAAGAGTTTTCAGGGAACAATATTTCAGATTGGATTCGATTGGAGACACGAATAAATTAAACATCCATTGCATGAATGTACGTAAGCGCGTAGATAGATAATATTTAATAGAATCGTTATTATCGAGAAGTGCGTAAAGGGTATACGTAAATTATAAAAACTCACGCAAGCGTATTTACCCCTTGCGTAGGAAACCGGGTACCCATATCTATATTTCCTTTAATAATTTTTGTATCTTCTCGACAAGAGCTATTAACGAACCGGACAAAATTTTATGCAAAATATTTTAAGTAACTTTAAATAAGCTGGAGACTTATTGACCATTTTGGTTGCCCAGGCAAAGGGTCGACGAGATGTATTGCGTGAAAATATGGTTCGTTTTGTAGGTATTACTACGACAAAAACATTATGACGAAAGTGCACGGGAAACGATACGCGTACAAGTTCGATTTCCATGGATTAATGATGGCTTGCCAGGCCCAAGCTGGTGTCACATTGGAGGTGTCTCCACCATCCCGAGGCGGAGGCGCGAATTGCCACCCTCACCATTCTCATCACGGTCACCATTTATATGCGACAGGAGCATCGAGCTCGCAACAATCATCGGTGTCAGGGCCTCCACCACCGCCGCCACATTATTGTTGGCCTTACCATAGATACTCGCCGTCAACGTAACACGCAGGACTCATAGTTTTTCATTTCCGGTAGCACCAAAATATTGTTAAACAGACAAGCAATATGTAGACGCAGTACACTCGAATAACACTTTACCGACGCGTAGAAACGTTTGCAAATTACATTGTCAATTTAAAAGGAACGAATAATGATGGAATTATCGATGAGTACGAGACATTGAAAATCATTCGTCTTTCAATATTCACGATTGATCAAATTCTCGGATCGTGTAATCAATAGAAATGTTGAAATAGAACAGGGGATTAGGATTTTTCGAACGAGTACATATTAAGTTTGCTGCAAGCGTGTAATTAACTGATACGGAATGTAACATATGCAACGAATGGCATTTGTAAGCGGGGATAAGAGTGGAAAATATACAGCTGTTAAGAAATTATTGTATACTTATATGTGAGGATAAAATCGATGTACATATAAATGTAAAGGGTGAGGCCGGGGAGGTGGTGCAATTCGCCAAGGGGTGAGTCTACGTGTAAAAATACGTAGAAAAGAGGCGAACAATTTTTTCATTCGAGACCTCGTCCTCGAGGTATCGAGTTTTGCCCGGTTGCGACATACGTCCGGCATCTCCCTGTGCAATGGTATTAGATAAATGCCATTCAAACAATAGTAATAGTAAATATTCTGAGTAATATATAATACGTTCTTGTATTTATAATTTTTGGTTACTTGTGTAATGTACAACTTGTGCAATGTACAGCTTGTAGGTCAAATTTTTAAAAATAAAGTGCAATAAGAGATGTACCTACCACAGATGTCCTGCTCATTAGGCAAATCTGTTAACTCCACTTTTTGAAGCTTTTTAAATCCTACTGTCAAAGCGCTTGATTGACTCTTGCTTTAAATTCTACAACTTTTATTTTTTTTAGTTCGAAATGACGAAGTCAGTTCAGGTGAACGGAGTTCGTGGTACACACTGTACATCTACTATGTTTTATTACTTCTGTAATTTTACAGAAGCATTATTTACTTATTGATTAACATTGCAAATTCTACCGCTCTTTAGTTTAGTTTTCTTATAGCGCCTCAATTGGCGGCGAGATAGGACTTAATGTACCTAAAATCTGTCAGATGAATTGCAAATTAATTTTTAAGGATAGTTTATAAGTATTAGATTATTTTTGTTTATTGTACTTTTTATATTACATAAATTTTAGATTAAAATTGGTACAAGATTTAGATGTAAGTTGATGTATTGTAAATAGATTTAAACTAGTAGGTACTAGCATATAAGTATAAATTGCAACACCTTTGTAACTCGTATCTCCATTGATTAATTTAAATAAATCTTCAATGAAACGAATTGTACTGGTCTTTTTATTTTCACACCTTAGCAAGCCTGGTAAAAACACTAGTTCGAATTCCTTAAACAACTACTATCGCGCAAGCACTTTAAATGTAGTGTCTTAAATCGGGAAGTAAAAATAGCCCTGAAGATTATTAAATTCGGCATTCTTCAGAAATTAATACAATGTCTCGGTTTCAAGGAAAATTATGTGGCCGAAGCCCTGCAAATATAGTTCTCGGGAAATTCCTCAATTATGACGTCGTTTACGCGGATTTCCGAGGTTCGGATATCTATGTTTTGAACAATTTTTTTTCTCCAAAATCCCAAAAATTTTGGTGATGGAAAATGTCGTAATTTCCCAGAATTCTCCAATTTCGGTACCTACCTTGATCATTTGTGACGTTGGAAAACTTTGCATTGAAGACCCCCTCACGGTACTAGTTGCTTAAGGAATAGAAATTGGGCACAGTAGAATCAAAGGAATTGTGACTAACCAAAAACTGTTAATTTAATTCATTGAATATTTATTCAAACTAGTTCACAAAGTACAAATGGGCAGCCGACATAAATTAAAGCTAGAAGTATAAGCTACCATCTCAAATAGGTGTGAGCATTATTCCATGTAAAGTTCATTTGTTATGAACAATTAAACAATTAAAATTATTGTTACGGCCAACTGGATGCAGGTACGGGATACTTTTTTCTATGTTGCTTATTTCGTTCCCTTTCATTTGACACCTAATAGATTAAAAAACAACCACCAAGAGCCGCAATAATTGCAATGACCCGGAGTGCATTTTCGCTCATTTTTTAATTATTTATAACTTTTAAACCACTAGTGTCATATTGTTGAAACTGTTGGAAAAGATAGCTATGGTTCAGAGCATTAATTTAAGACCAGTCCGGTTAAAAAATACGCAGTAGGAGCTGAGAAAACCGCAATTGTGTAAATTAACGATGTAATCCAGAAATTTGGTTTTGAAGGCGCGGTAAGCTGCCAAAAAGGCCGCAAACGCGAGATGGCGCCACATGGCTGATTATCGACTGTCTGTTGAAGCACTAGTGACCCAGTACCATTCCATGATAGTGACATCGTTACCGACACAAGGTAAAAAGCGATGATAAATATAAATTTTTTATTTCGACTTCTAATAGTCATTTTTTAATCTGTGAGGTGTTAAACGGAAGGGAGAGAAATAAGAAAGAAGACATGGCTCATAACATGGTTTTTATATATCAAATATTATACAGTATTTTACAAATTTTTAATACAAATGAAAAAATTATGAAGACAAATATTTTCTGCCATATAACTGTGCCTTTTTCTCAAAGCCAATAGATTTAATAGGTGTGTTTAGTTTATAGAACGGATTCATAGAGTACTAAAACGAACGAAACTTTTAGTCAACATATAATTTCAAAACTATATACAAAATTTAAGCTTATTCCTTACCTTTATATACATTTCGTACATTTCATTGAAGAAGTTCTTTATACCATCTTCATTTTTGCTATCATGTACCATAACAAATCGAATATGTGTTGCAGTAACAAATGCACTTACGAACCACTGGTTAAATTTGTCTACAACTTTCAGGTGCATATTTGTTGTTTTCCATGTATGTTCGTCTACAAGATCTAACGCAGCATGGGCAATAAATTGGTTTAAATGTGTATAATCTTCTTTCTGTAAAAAATATAGAAATATAAATTAAACTATTTTTCTATTATAATTGCATTTAAAGTTGCTCAAATGATTGTGCAGTTCTTTGCATGCATGGAAACTTTATTTTAGCAAATACACTTTGTAACAATTAATCTGTAACCAACAGGTAATTGGTTCAACATTTGAAAGAATTCTTCGGCTCATTTAAGCCACACAAAGTTTCCAGATGATTTTCGTTAAACCATTGCTGTTTGTTTACTTATACTTATACAAGTTTACTTGTACAATATATAAAAATTGTCTCTTCTAAAGAGCACATCAGTTTAATAATGCTTTTTGAATAACATAACTTTTGTTATAGAATTTCTACAAAATATTTTATATAATTTGTGCAACTTTGGAACTGCTATTAAGGTAAAAAGTAAAATATGTTGACAATAATTTTTTCAATGAACTCGATATTCTATAGTTTTCAGATTAATCATCTGATTGCCAATAGCCAACGCTCAGAGTCTAGTTGACTAAGAACTATGGACTTTTTCGTAAGATCTTTGCCATTTGATATTGGAACAAAACTTCTGTGAGAACTTTGAGTGCCTCACATTAACAGGATTAAAAGATTTTATACTGCGTACGCGTACTTTTCTTCTCTATAAATTTTGAATAAGACAGATTACACGTATCAATCAGTAGTTCTTACTCAAATAAGTCTTTGACATCGAAACTATGGTCAACAGTATTACACAAACTGTGATTCACAGTAACATATGATAAAATTTGAATAAACTACCACAGAGGAACGCATAAGTTATAAAATGATGTACAATAAAAATTCAAGGGGCAAATATTATTTAGAAAATTGGACTACGAACCGATAGATTTCTTAACTTATTTAGTTCACTAAACTACAGATACGTATATCACAAAATAAAAGATGATGCAACAGCATACAAATGTATGTTACTTCCTTCTTCATTTAATACAATATTGTAATACGGATATTCTGAATATACAATAACATTTTCGACGGCGAAATATAAACACTCTTTAAATTGTAATTTCGATTAACTTTTGTTATTTATACATTACACACGGAAGATTTTGAGACGAGTAAATTGAAAAATAAGTTGAAACGATAGTTTTAATAATTTTTGGAATAACAAACATAGACCAATGTTAGTCATATAAATTATTAAATTGTACAGACGAACATAACCTAGAAGAAACAAACCTTCGCATCTTTACCAGAATTGTTGAATTCAATTTCAAATAAAGGATTGTCAGCATGTCCAACAATGGCAAAATAATAATTAGCCGTCATCGTTCTATGTATTGGATGTAATTGTAATTAAAACCGCACCTGCACACCACGTTAACATTTGAACAGCTATACAAACAAAGAATTCTATCAAAATACTTTATATCACTTTATTATATATAAGCATTTAAAACACTGTACAGTCGGTTTTTGCGTCGAATAAATAACATCACTTTGATATCGGACTGCCTGAATAAAAATATGGCGTAAATTAATTATTTACAAGAATGTGACTAAAGTCACCGACCAATAATTTTTCCCTTATTCCCTTAATACTTGCAAACGTTACACAAAATATTACCACATTGTAGCAAATCTATAAATTATTTTATGGCAAATCTTTCACACACGCCTTATTCAGTTTTTCGACTACATATTTTCCTAAGTCCTAGAGTATATAAATATCTGCTACATATAAACATATATGTCGTATGTACGTTCTAAATGATGCTAAATGGAGCATATAAAGATGCCTCTGGCAGTCCGATAATAGAATCACGGCATACGATCATTTTGATTCACATGCATCATGTCGAGTAGAACTTTATCATATACATATATATTTAGTATACATAGATGTGTATGCATATCAATCAGGTTAGGCACAACACCCTTATGATTCTTGTATAAACTCGTAAGATGCAGTTCTGGCGTAGAAATGCGCTTTTTTGTAGTTTAATGTACTGCTAGAAAAATATATCATGTTAGATATACAATTTCGTCTAGATATTTAATGTAGTTTTTTTCGTCGAGATCATTCCATTCCAGAATCGTTATAATCATGAATTTCTTTTCGTTATGTGGTATTTGCGACACTTGGGAGTACATATTCGCTGATGTAAGTAAATATTACAAAATTATATAAATATGTTTAAGTGTGTCAGGACTAAATCAAGAAAAGTCTTGATAAGATTATACGAGCCGAAATGTTTATCAATTTTTTAATCATGTTTTATCTTTTTCATTTCCTAAGGCTCAGATCGTCCAGAAACGTGGTGCAATACAGTGAAAACATCACGAATGATAACTTATATTCAGTAAGTAAAATTTGGCCTGAACAATTATGTTAATTTTATAATAAATTTAGATCACAGGAATACTGTCTCTTGGTTCGATTGAAGGTAAAAGATACAACTTTGACATTGATTTATAGTGCTGTATTTATTTTATTCCATCTTCTATTCCTTTCATGCAATGAGAACACTATGTACAACCTTGTATTATGGGCTTGCTTTGATAATAGTGCTTTACATTTTCAGTTATGCAATGCGCTTCGAATATTATGATTGCACAACATTCTGTCGTGTCATTAAAATACCTCATTACTTGAAAGGTATATATGACTACCAGTGTTATAACCCAAACAGAATTTTGACCGCTTTGTTAAAAATGCTGGTGTTTGAATGTAAAATGTGAATATATATTCTTTTAATAGAAAGAAATATGTTCATCCATGAATTAGAATTGGTTTTATTATGTTAAAGTTTGATCAAGCATTCTAAGTAGTTTGTGAAAGTTTTTATCGCAAAGATGGACAATAACTTACTGATAATTCATTTTAATACAGTGAATTTTGTTTATTACTGTAAGAAATTAAAGTATATTATATGATACATGCTACATGCTTCCAACTTATGTTACCAATGTCATTATTATTTTACTTTGATGCAGCTTGTATTATTTTCAGAAACATCCTTTTAAATCGCAAAAAATGTTAATATAAGGTGTTATATCTCTACAACTTCGCCTCAGATTGGAATAGCGAAGGGAAATATGTCTCCTTGGATAAAAAATAATATATGTTAAAAATGTCCAAGAGAATTCTGAATTTGTATTTATTACTGCAGAAATTCCCAGGTACTTTGATGATTATTAAAGTGATGATAAATATAATATAATTGTATCACACTTAAATTTAATAGCTTCATCTGAAAAACATTTTAAATCCATGCTAGATTAACATTATTTAATAAACTTTATTTTTCTAGCAAACTAAAATAGACCCTTCTGTTGCAGTAGTTTGACGTATTTAAAAATGTGTACCATGTACCTGTGAATGCTGATAAATGGAACTGTTATGTTGGTTGTAATCATCTTTTTACTCGGTTAACGTTATACACTTTCATTACATATGATGGTTCGTCAAAGGTTTCCAAACATTACTGGTAAACTAACATTAAAGCATGGATTAACATTCCAAATAGAATTGTATGCAATGATGAATAACAATATTGTTTTATTGTACGAAACTTTACATTTTATATAGGTGTTAGAAGTGGTAAGCATTTTGTATTAACACTTGTCACTGGTGTGGTTTTTGGATTTTTATCTGCGTGCCTTTTAATAACGTCTACAAGAGATGTGCCATATATGTTTAACTGGTTTTCGGGTGGTCTCACACTTTCAAGAGATCCACATCATTATTCAGAATTGGAATCGGAGGTAATTGACTTGCATAAGATTAAATTTTTTAAATTCATATTTATTTCTTGTATCAATTATATATTAAACAGATAGGACCTGAAACAGAAGTAAAATTTCATGGAGGAGATGAAGATTTTCACAAAGATGAGGATCGGGTTGCACAAGAGCTTGCAAAGAAAGTGCGCATTCTTTGCTGGATCATGACTGGTCCAAAAAATCACCAAAAAAAAGCACAGCATGTGAAAGCCACATGGGGAAAGCGTTGTAACATTCTTCTATTTATGAGTTCTGCTGAAGGTGAATTGCTGTCCCGTTACATAATCGTTGCAAACGATTCCAAAGATCTATTTTATAATTAAATCTTTTTTCAGATGCGCATTTACCTACTGTTGTTTTAGAGGTGAAAGAAGGGAGAGACAATTTATGGGCTAAAACCAAAGAAGCTTTTAAATATACTTACGAAAAGTACAAAGATGAAGCTGATTGGTTTATGAAGGCTGATGATGACACGTAAGTAATGTGTTGCCATACCAAACATAAAGTTATTTCATTTGAGTTTTCGAATAATTTATATGGTGTTTCTGTAAGATTATTAATTGAAGTTGCAGCACATTTTGCATTCGGAATAGCATTCCTCACTTGTATGACTTTCTACACTTTCTTTATCGTATTTACAGTTATTTTCTCGTTTAATTCCTACTTATTTGTTTACCATATGTATAGGAATTTAAAAACAAATTGTTAATTAAATACTATTAAGTAGAAACATAATTCTAAATAATATAACAAAGTGTGCAAGTTATATGTAGCCAGCAAATATCTTTTGTAATTACGTGTGAAAAAAGAATGTGTACATCCTGGACTCAGTTTGATGCTTCAGGCTTGGCCCATCATGCAAAAAGTCATTACGTTAATATTCATCTTATATTTGATGATTCGTTATTCTGAGCATAAAGTGTAACACAACATCAGTTAATATCTCGTAATCTATAAACTGGTTTGGCTTGGTATAGGGTATTCGTGTCAACAGCCGCGCAATAAGCTCAACATATTAGCAATTTCATTAAAATGTAAGGAGATCCTTTAAGTAATTCTTCTTGCAAGAGTGCATGTATTTACAGAACTATATGCTAAACAGCACTGCGGACAACACTTTTATGTTTATTTATACGTATTGATTTTTATAAACGATATAGTTCGATAAAAATATAATATGCACTTATAATTGAACATAGAATAAAATTATTTAACTCAACCAGTACTTTCAGTTCAATTGAATTTGTCTGATAATTGGGTTTCTCAAAAAAGAAACTTTGTACAATCAAGGTTTGATCTACATTTTGAATTCACAATTAGTTTTGAGCAAAGTTTTGGAGTCCTTTTGGAGTCGTACCACAGTCTTGTACATTCGGCCCTAGGGTAAAAAGCTGTTTTCTACAAGCAGTAAAGAATTTGAAAATATGTTGAATGTTACACTTATAGAATTGTTTAAACATCGTTTAGTTTCACGCGATGAACAGTAAAATTATAACGCTCCAACAATTTATATTTTCAATTTTTATAATAAGTAATTTTTCGAGTATAAGATTAATAATAAATATATTGAAAGTTAAGTTACATTTTGTTTTTTTTTAGGGTAGTTATGTTTTTATAGTTCGAATGGTTTTAATCAAAAACTAATTTGTTTAAATATTTTCAGATATGTAGTGGTCGAAAATTTACGATATATGCTATCATCTTATGATCCAACTTCGCCGATGTACTTTGGCTGTAGATTTAAGCCGTTCGTGAAGCAGGGATACATGAGTGGTGGCGCAGGATATGTACTTAGTAAAGAGGCATTACGTAAATTTGTCGAGGAAGGTTTGCCCGACAAAACTAAATGTCGTGCTGACAATGGAGGCGCAGAAGATGTCGAAATGGGAAAGTGCTTGGAAAATATTAGTGTTAAAGCGATGGACACTCGAGATCCACATGGTCGTGGAAGATTTTTCCCTTTTGTACCAGAACATCATTTAATTCCTAATCACGTAGATAAAGATTTCTGGTATTGGAAGTACATTTATTATGATACCAAAGATGGTCTTGATTGTTGTTCCGATAGCGCAATCTCATTTCATTATGTATCACCTAATATGATGTATGTTCTAGAATACTTAATTTATCACTTAAGGCCGTACGGCATTACACATGGTGTCGAAAAACTTACTATGGATCGGTCGACTACTATAGCGACTGAATACTAGTCTATATACGATTCTTAATTGGATTATTATAAGTAATCAGGAACACATTTGCTTTTTTATTAAGTTTCAAAAACTTGAAATATGGGCAAAATATTTAAAAAACAGTCATTAATTTTAATAAATTGTATAAGTTGAATGAATTATTTAAACATTATGGTATCAGATTGTTGTTGGTACAAAATTAGTTGGGTTCGCAATATTTGCAGAAATGGGAAGGTTTATACTATATACTTTCATGACATTAAGTGATTTCAAATTTTTGGCATAGCATTTTTTAGTTGATTACTAAGTACAGTAGCACAAGTAATTTGTTTCTCATTTTTATGCATATAACTAGTCCATTCAGGCCAACGAATTAAATGTTAATATATTCACTGAAAGAGAAAATTTGTGATATATATATTTCATAATGTGAGATATAATGTTTATATACATACCTATATGTAATGATGAGGAATTTATAATTTCATTATAAGAGCAAGCCGGGGTGTATACTGCTCCACAAATACATGTTACAAGCATATTAGAAATCATTAGTTGATATTTTTCAATATTCACTTTTGATATACTTGTTGTGCTTGTATAAATTCATTGAATAAAATCTGATGTAAGTTTTATCAAATGTGTACTATTAATTGACTCAATAAGAAGTTGTATTCTTGAAATATATAATGAATAAGTATATCATGTTGCAAGTTGTCACTTCTTTTTGTAATCATGCATACCTATAAAATAGGAAATCAAAATATTTGTATAGTAATTGAATCTCCTTAGATTAACTTGCAGCGATATTTATATACCTTTTTTTCTTTTCGACCTTGCACATTGGGACTTTTCCAGAAGTGTCTTTCGACAATTATACGATAAAATACACATGTACAAAGCTTAGGCAACCAGTAAGTTTTAGGGAAATAGAAGGGGACAGTTTCTATTATGCTTGCAACATGAAAATTTTAAGACATATACGCGTTTTGTGTGAAATGAGGTATATAATTATATATACACATAAAACTGTATTTCGTAATATTAATATAATAATAGTAATAATAATAATTAATAATAATTAATAATAATAATAATCCCAATAATGATGTTCTACCCAGATAATAAATACTATAGATACAGTGTGAGTGTGGTGTGTGAGTAAAGTAACCAATTAACTTTATAAGGGGGAGAGGATTAGGGGATGCTATGTACAAGTCATATTTGTACTATGCGACTGACGCAATTAGCCACCATCGGCTTTCATTCAGACGCGCCCTGTATTCTCTTCTCTCTTGTCTTTTTATTTTTTCCCCCGTATATACTTTTCCCGTTTCGTTCGCTTGCTCACTTGCTTGTATGTTATATATCATTTTTTTCCTAAATTGCAGGGAACAAACCTCTCTGTGCCCTTCTCGCTCATTCTCATTTACTCTCGCGCTTTCTCAGCTCGTTCTCAATTATCTAATATCTCGGCGATGTCTCTCACTTCATAAATTATTTAAAAACAATATTTTACACTATTAATGTATGTATAATATATAGAGGTCACCTAATTTGAATAAAATTTGTCAAACAGCATCGAAAAATTGCGCTAACGGGTCCAGGAAACATGATAACACTGACCCAGTGCCGCGCGAGCATAATATAATATAATATAATATTATATAATTGTCGTACTTATTTCACACCAGGGGCTTGTACGAGGCATTTTACTTGTAAAAAAGAAGTATCGCCTCCCGTTCCGTTCTCTCTTTTTTTTCATTTATATCATCTATATAAAATTAAAAAACAACGTAATATTATTTATATTACTTCGTCTCGTTATTAATAATAAAAGCTTTGTACAAAATTCAATTTACAATTAAAAACGTTTTGGTTATGTAATTTTCTAGAGATTCTGACTTGTAATTGAACTATCTACCGACAGAGAGGCAATTGCAAGTTAACTTCTTTTAACGCGCTCTCCTTTGTTTCTCCCTTTCTTCCGTTTATACACGCATGCTTTCTGTTTACCTTCTTTCCTTTCTCTCATTCTCTCTTTTACTCCCTCTTTCGTTCTCTCACATATCCATACGATCTATCAAATCAATCTCGCGCGCAATTCTATCGTTCATTCATCAGACTCCATTTGGTATACGGCAATATGTGGTTGTTAATAGTATCTTGTATTATTGTTTTTTTTTTGTTTGTCGCGATTATTGGTAAAACACAGAGTACAATCTATTTATTTTTCCTTCGCCTGTCGAATTACACGAACAGAAAATCGTTAACAAGGATTACTGTGCATCAATAATTATCATCGAGTATATTCTACGATCACGGTGTGACTTCTTTTCATCATCTCGTATGAATTTAAAAAAAAATTAAAAAAAAAATTAAAAAAGCAAAAAGGGAACCGAGTAAGGGAAATGATCTCGGTACTTTTCATCGGAGATTTATCGACTACTGGTCGAAGGATCGCTCTCTTCCATTTATCCCGGTAATCTCAAAGTCTCTAAACATACAGTCGAAGACAGATGTAGGAAACCAGTTGCTCTCGTAAAGCCCCGAGTGATGGTATGGTAAAGGAGTGCATGAAAGAGGTGCACATACTGCACTACGAAGGGAGAGGGTGTGGGTCAGACGAGAGCTGCCGCTGCATGATAGAGTTGTATGAGCGCTTGTACGTGCACTGGTAAGCAGGATAGTCGATCCTTCGTGTTCGCATCTACTGCGAGCCATGATAGTGCATTGTATCCCTCTAGCACGTATCTGGAATAAAACGAAAGAAATTAATAATGTTTTTTAATTATGTTGCTTAATATTGTACTCCGCACGGAAAGAAATAGGGATCTGTAAATATGACCACCAACCATGTAGTTACACGTTGCGGAAAAATCATAAAGGTATCATATTTCTTAATTAGCTATGGTATTCAGATGGTTCGGTGACTGTTACATTCTGTTATATTTTAAGAAATATGGAAAGTGCAGTTTTATGTATGCGGTGAGTTTCGAATAGTTGAAATATTTGTTGATTATTTAAATCGATTAATGATAGTGGTTAAGTGTAAGTTAATAGGAGATACATTCTAAAACCATAGATTTAAACGTGAACAACGTGAATAGATTCAAGCGTAAAATGCGAAACGTCAATCAAAGTAATGATATAAACCTGAGCACATCGGTGGTATACTGCGAGTCTAACGGATGAGCAGTGAGTGCACTTTGTTGTTGTAACAGATCGTCACTATTCTGCTGTATTGCTGGACTATGCAAATGTAAGGCATTCTTCAAGAACACTGGACAAACACCCTCAAGATGGGGGCAAGCTGACCAAAACCATGGTGGCATTCGTCCTGTTGGTGCAGTAGATACTAAATAACCAAGAGCTAGTGGTTGCTGTAATAGTGTTCCAACTTCTTCTGCTTGTTCAGCAACTGCTACCTATTTCAGATATTGAAGGTAAAGTTTTATTTGCGCTGCTATTATGGCATGTAAAATGCTCGATTTTATTATGTCCAATTTGATTTCAAGTAAAATACATCCGAATTTTAACTTACCCTTGGTGTGTTGCTACACGGAAATGGACTACCAGGGCCGTCATGATTGCCCAAGCCCGATCCACCACCGTCTCCACCCAAGGGCGATCCCTCAGGACGATGTGGACTGCCACTAGGGCTTTGTCCTCCACCAGTACCAGCCTCTGGCCATACATTGAAGATATCATTAAAGTCTCCCATACCTTCCATACCTTCTGGCATGTCGTCGTTCAGTGCAGAAAATAGCTCATCGTCTCCTAATTCTGGTCCATTAATATGCTGCTCTTGAAACGCTGTCTGTGATGACTATAGTAAAACAATAATTGCTTTTAGAAATTGAAGTGTTGACATAATTAAAAAAAAATTTTCCAGTTCATATTATATACTGTATATGGATTATTCCCTTGCTTTACTTCAAATAGAGTCTTGTATTGATCATATGAATTTAAAGAATGGATATAATTAAACATTTGCGAATGCGATATTTCAAAGTAGTAACAGAACGTGTTTCGCAAACGTTTGAGAAAGTTGTTCTAGGATAATTATTCGGTGTGTTAAGCAGCATTCAAATCATTCAGGATCGAGGAAGTTACAGGTGAGAGGAAAATGTTTTAAGAATTATTCGACTGCAAACCAGAGTCATGAGAAACACAATTGCGCTTTAAAATGAATGTTAAATACACTACAGATTTTTGGATGTCAGTTTCCTTTGTCTTTCTCTTTAGTATACAGAACATATTATTTTAACGTTAATAATGAAAAAGTTGGGAAATGCACTTATGAGTCACACATTTGATAGTCAATATGGACAAAATTTTATGTTTATTATGCAGAGCTAAATTGTGTACTCCTTTGCACAAATGTTGCACCGATATTTGTTTGACATATTTAAAAGTATGTTAAAGTTAGTTATATGTATAAACTGTAACATTTTACCTTATACAGCGGGGGATTAAGCAACGTAAATATTATGCATTCAGACCAAGTTCAATTTTAATATTACTGTTACATACGAGGGGTTAATTGAGTTTTCATTGTATTATCATGAAAAATAATAATTATAGAAATTTACCTGTGTGGTGGCCGATGTAGGAAAGACGAGAATATGAGTGCATGTAACGTCTTGTGGGGTGGATAATTGGCAGTTTACCGACGCCTGACTAAACCTTTCATCGGGTGTGAACTGATCAGCCATAAGTCTCAGGGATGAATCTGGTTCAAGCGAGACTAAACAGGCGCTAAGCACGCAAGGTGCTGCTGATGGATACAGAAGGCTACACTGGCCACATATTTCTTTTAAATGTTTGGACGCCTTCAAAAGCGCTTTTCTCGATAGTAACCAGCTCCACCCTTTCAGCTCACCATGTCCAATGCGTCCGACACGACCAACTACTAGTCTCCAAGGTTGTACCTAAACAGAAGAATGATTAAAATTATTAAATATTACTAGATACATATAATTGGCTAAACACGAGTACATTGTCGCGTGTCGCGTGATACAATGTATAACATCTAAGCTAGTTATATTTCATTTGAATTTCCTGTAGCGTTAAAGCAATTGAAAAATAGTGTGCGAATGGGAATCCATTATCATGAATGTACAGATAGCAAATATATACGTTTAATAAGAGTAAGAAAATGTTTGCAAAAATGAAATGTTTGGAAGATATTCTACAATGAACAGCATTTGTATGTAATATATATAGTTACAAAAATTTAATTACTTACACCCTGAGACATTACGCTAAGTATGAAGTCCATCAATTTTTGTAATCCGATTCGCCGTGCTGAAGCGCGTTTTCTTCTTTTCCTATTCGGTATATCGATGTTGATAGTAGCCGTCTCGAATATCTCGCCTCTGTCATCCGTTGCCACCGCGAGCAGCCAAGATTGATCTTCACTAAGACAGTAGCTCAGATAAAGAACCGCACATTCCTCTGGTCCAGCGATGCCAAATGACTCTGGTGCTTCGCTTTTTGCTCGTAGTGGAGCCAGGACGTAGGCAGGCGCGTACAACCGGTATGGTGCTTTGTTCCGTTCCTGATGTATAGTTGGAAGAGTATTACTATAAGACTGAAAATGATCGAGTCATGGCTTGTTTATACAATATTTTTCACATCCCGCGTTTCAATCGGCCATGGGCAACACGATTCACTTATTTTAGGGAACCGATCGAACACAAGAGATATAAAATATGGTCTTACATCTTTACTCTTAAGAAAAAGATCTGCTGCAGCAGCGGTACCAAAGCCAGTGAGACTTTTGACCGTTGAGTTATGGTTCAATAATCGACGACCTTGTAAAAACACATTTAACGCTAAGGCTCGCATCTCGTCTTGTATCTTGCGCCTTTCCCTGGCTCGCCCTAATTCCATAATACTTTCCAGGGATATTATCTAGAGACAAAGAAAATTTAGTTAACAACTCGTATATTAATCTAATCGTAAAATATAAAGTTGTATATATTAATCACTGGTTACGTATTAATATAATGACGATGAGAACGTTTATATTACATCATTAAGAATCTAGTATTAAATAATTAGTTTGGTGCATATGAAATTTTTGTGGAAGTAGTTATGATATATGCATGGCCTATGCATAGTAAGATTTCATTTCCTATTTTAGAAGACTTTGTTTATTATAAAGTTGCCCTTGGCAAATTAATAGACTGTACATCCACGATCGTGGAAATAGTGAGGCAAGTCCATTTTTATATTTCAATTCACGTTGTTATGGGATCGTGTTTGCCTATAATATAATCGTTTAATTTATGCGAAATTCATTTAGTCAATTTCGTCTGCCCGTTTACTTAATTTCGTTTGATCAACTTTAATTCCCTTCGTTTTCCAAGGGAAGGTCGTTACCATCGTTACAGTTACATAATCGTATGTTACATACTGTAATTAATCAGAGAACGAAAATTGAGAAAATCATAATATTTCAAACGAGTATTCATATGCCCTAAGCCTATGCTATTACCTTTTGTGTAATTTGTACTCTTTATTACTTCTCAGCCTCAAATTAACCATTTGACACAACTAAATTATGCATAGGAGAATCTCACCTGAACATTGATATTCGATCTAATGCTTTCAGGCATGGTGTTAACTGCCGCTGAATATGCGCGTAACAATGCTAAAATTGCAAGTCTTCGACGATCTGCATCTTCTGGACCTCCTAATGAGAAAGGTTCCACTAAATAAACGACCACAGCCGGAGGCTCCACTTCTTCTTCGTCTGGACCCGATGTTGTGTTAGTATGTATCGTGGCAGTTTGTGAAGTTGGTGTTGTATTACCCGTGTTAGAATTGGAATTTGTCGCTGTGTTCGATGGAGTTTCACTTCTTGGATTCTCAACCTCTGAAAATTTGCAATATTTGCATGTATCAAATGTTTCGCTCTTTTTTTTCTTACGAATTAATATATATCACGTTTTTGATTAAAACTTAGCGACTGAGGTAGATTAAATTTTTAACACACACATGAAAAAAAGGTAGAGTTGAAGGCAACCAGAGTACTATCCAAATCTAGTGAAACAAATTTGAATTTCATAGATATCCTTGGAAGGTATTTATGTATATCATGCACCAAAGGGGGATACATAAGACGTTATAACAATAGTAATGTTGTGTTTAACTCATTTCGTTATTACGATGGCATTAGCTTCTACTTCATAAGAAAAACGTTCACACGTAGTGTATTTGTAAAAAAATTCTAATTAATATATAATAACAGGTAACTATGTTCATATCATGAAATAAAAATTAATAAATACAATACATAAAAATGGTGAGCATGGTAAGCTACTTTTTAAACTTCTTCCATATATTCATTTCAAAATGATTAACAATAGGAATATGTATAATAGAAATATGTATAAACGGCATAGATGACAATTATAGTTGCTGCTAAAACGTACCGACAGATTCAGGTTTGTTAGTCATTACGTCTGGCGTGGCTGGCATCGTATCAGTAACGGGTATAGTTGTTTGCTGCTGTTGCTTACTGGCTGATTGCATGTCTCCTGAATCTAGTAAACTTCGATCTTGAATAACCTGTGTCAAATATGGTGCCAATCGATGATTACAAACTTGAGCGTACAGCCGTAGTAGCTCTCCCAATTGATTCTCTCCTAATAGTTTAAACCAATCGTCTATCGGTTGTTTGGCTTGTTTTTGAACCGACGATTTTCCTACGCGCAAAATACCATCGCGCAATGCTTTTGATATAGGTGTATGCCTTCCTAATCGACAGATCTGAAAAAAGATCACAGTCTAAGAAAATCTATAACTGAAACGTATAGGTATAATATGTATGATTCGGTTTATTCACTTACTTCGTACGTGGTTGATAGCTCGCGGAAGAATGATTTCACTTTATTGATAACGCAATCGCTGTCAGGAGCCACTACCACGTAGGCAATATCTCTAGGTCCAGCGTACGGTTCCAAGAGCAGTTTCTCCCAATAACTTAAGGCATAAGGCGACAAAGAAAGCCAATCTCGATCGTATCCGACAACTAATGCAGGTATTGGTTGTGGCTCGCAGCGATCATCAGTTCCTCGACCAGCTAAACGATGGAATTGTCTCCAGGTTAATGGACCTGCTACGGTGTACGGTGCCTCCCACATTCGTGTGGTGCACTTTTTCTGTACTGCATCTTGCAACAACGGTTGTAGAGCTCTCATCATTCGCACGATATCACCACTGCACTGAGGCCCCTTAGCTCTAAGGAATACCCATCGATGCACCCCGATTATACGATTAGTCCTTTCATTCTGCGTACCATTGATTTTACCCTGATCAAGAGCCGCCAGCGACACTTCGTTCCCATCGTTAAATTCTAACATGTTTACGGTGGGCGCCAGCATTGGATAACTCTTCATTGCAGCGTAGATTCTAGACGCTCTGTAAAGACTGCTTGCAGAGCTCTGTATGATCAGGCACTGTTCTCTGAGCAATTCTAACACATTAGGTGGTATCGCGTCTAAACCTTCCGATGGTTTTCCGTTCCCACAGGCAACAGAGACCAAAGACGTTTTCTTCTTCTCTGTTGGATCCTCTGCAATGCCGGTAATTTCCATCTCGTCTTCGTAGAATAAGCCAGCTTTGTGGGCTAGCCGTCGATTTACAACCGCACTGAAACCGCAACTGCACCTAATTTGGTCATCATCTTGAAACAGTGCTCCACCTGACCAGGAGTGTGTTAAATAAACACCAGCATCCGCACCCTTAATGTTACCGACAACCTTTGGCCCTGCATTGCACACACACAGACTGCAACTGTCGAAATTATGATCACGGAAGATATTAAGCGCAGTGTCCCCTAAAAGGATGTTCACTATGAGAGAGTTCGATTCTGGCGCACGAGTGGGTCCCGGTGTGTCCGCTTCGATACTATTCAAGTTTTTGTTCAAATAAGAAGAAGTTGTAGAAGTAGCTGGACTGGGTTGATCGTATGGTGGCGGTGGTGGTCTTCCGGAGATAGTTGCTGAGCGATACGGAGCACCCAATGGTGCTGGACTTGGAGGGCAAGGCTGTTGTTGTTGCTGCTGCTGCTGTTGTTGTTGTTGTTGTTGTTGCTGTTGTTGTTGCTGAACAGATCCAGGTCTAGTTGGTGGAAGCGGTTTATCTGTATTGTTGGAAGTAGCGTTGCACTGCCAAGAAGGTCTATATACGCAGTGCGATGGCAGTGTAACAGGCGGTAAAGATTGGCTGGGCAGATTTGTGAGAGGAGCGTATTTGGAAGAACCAACCATTTTACAGATCGGCGTAGGTTTGAACACATAAGACCAATCATCGATTGGCTCTTCTTGTGGAGATCCCATGTTCGGATAGATATCAGGGAGATGCCTAAGTGGTCGTTGAGGTACAGAAAGTTCCGTCTGGTCCATCAATGGGTCATTTAACTGACAAGGCGAAGCAACTGGATTATGCTCTAAAGATGGTGGTGTGGGGAACATTTTGGAAAGCTCTTCTGGTCGAAGCACACCCACGCCTCGGTTATTGTGTCTATTGTTGGCATCTACTCTGGTTTCCTCGTGTAGTCCACCAGACCTGTTCGACTCCGGTGGCGTTTGTACTTGAAGCTGGTTCAGATTCTGTAATATATCGTACAATTTATTAAGTAAAAGATAAAAGTAGTATAAAATAATAATAATTAAAAATACGAGGCCAAAGAAAAACGAAAAAGAGACGCACAGTTTCGTCGCTAGAAGTATCGGGATCAGAATTGTCGAAGATTTGATCTAAATCTTTATAGGATGCTTGAAGACCTTCACTAGTAAATAGAGATCCTGGTTTCGTAGGATCATCTCTTTGCCGTCTAAGCCCATCAACATTGTTACCATTTTCTTCACCTGTTGCGTCAAATTCGTATGGATCCGTTCTTCTCCCGATACAATCTCCCTATCGAATATTAATAAAGACAAAGTGTCTAATGAAAGCATTAAACGTTTCACGAGAATTAAGAAAGTTCACTTACAACATTAGCATTTGGCTCCTGTTTAATTTCCAATTTGGGTGTCTGAGATTGAGGAATCTGAGAGTTCATTGGTGGATACAAGGAATTGCTCCGCACGTTTACCGGACTGGCATTAGATTCCTTAAAACGTTTTACAGGATGATTGAGCCATGCTTCTTGTGTAGAATAATCGTAGAGCCACGGTAAGGACTGTTCATTTTCTAAATATATATCTTCGCATTCTCTAGACGTTAAGACTGGTCGTTTTAATGCTAGTCCGGGAGCCGGACTATGCACTTGAATATTGCAGGTAGAGGAAGTTGACTTTGGGCCTTGGGAAGGAGTTAATGGCGGGGCAGTGTTTGTGTGACTGGGTGGAGGTTGAGGACTAAGAGTAGGCATTGTAGGCTCTGCTGGTGGAACCGATGCTGGCTCGGAATGTGGAGTTGGAAGAGGCGAGGGTGCTGGGGAACCTGGCGAACCAACGGATGGAACTGGTAGACAATCTCCTCCTGTCGGTGGTCCCCTTGGGTATGAAGGAGGTCCGCCAGGTGGTGTACTTGGCGCCTCTGTTCTGTTCAATATAGACCTATCAGAATCGAAAAAAAATTATAAATTAATAGTTGAAACATTGTAAAACTATTATATGATATACATCATTGCATTCTAAATTTAATGACGGTAGTTACAATTAACAAGCCAATACATGCTGACCACACTCTCACCAATGAATGTTACTAATAAACAAATTATGATACACCAAATGTCTACAACAATTTCACTACGCAGGAAAAATGGGAAAGGACATTTTGACATAGTCCTCTAGCATGTTACATTTGTCTGTTAAGGTTACACTGACAAGAAGCTACAAAATCGATGCATATACGTCGATAGAGGAATAATAATTAAAAAAAAAAACTCATGCTTAGATTACGAACAATTATCGTTAGCCACACATGCAAGACTGTGGGAGGAACAAAATATCGGAAATAGGAAAAGAAAAAGGGGTGACTATGAATTCAATGAAATGTTTCGCTTATATAAAATACCAATTAACTGAATGACAATGTACAAAGCATGAAATGAAAAAAAGCGACTTAATTTTATTTGACTTTTGTATGGGTTTTCAATTTTGTAATACTCTAGCCATCAATCACGAAGCAGTATAAATAGTATATGTATAATAGTATACTAATTAGGTGCAATTACTGACTACCAACTTGCATTAACAAGTACATATACAATGTAATGGGTTCCATTTAATGTATATACAAAATGTGCGTAATAGTTGCTTCTCTCTAACGTTATCGAAGTTGTAAGATTTTTTACTGCGAATAAACCCTGTGTATTGTTACTTATTCAAACAAAATAACAATAAGTGTCCTTCCTCTCTCATACTTTACTGCAGTTACAGATACCTCCCGAGAAGGAGAAAGAAAAAACACTGCACAACGATGTTCGATTAAGGCGTTATTCGTGCAATTAGATTTAGTTATTTGTACAATATAGATAAATAGCGGAGCTTTCCATAAGCGATGTGAATTAACAAATGATGTTATGGCAACATAACAATCGTATGATATTGGCATTATTGCGGCGATTAATTAAAATATAAACAAAATAATTTTCTCATTGATATCGGGGCAGAAATTACCCACCTGGGGGCATTGGCAGGGACAGAGGGACAAGCATCCCACTGGGTGGTAGAGCGTCGATGAAACGGTACGACCCTCCGTCCACCTTTATCTACTCTCTCCCTCTGAACCTGAGAGAAGGCCAGGCTCTTCCAACCCCCGGGGGTCACATACCTGCAACCGATGTGTTTAATATCTCGTCTTTTCCATACGTTTACTTATTCTCAGAAATAGATATCCTAGTACTAACTTTTGTCACTTTCGAAATTTTTTAAAATCTATACCTGGCAAAATAGTTAAAAGTTAAAATACTTTCAAAATATGCAAATTCTTTGCTCCGTTCGGAAGTCTTAATAGCAATTTTTTTAAAAGAAAGTTAGAGAAACGTCATTATATATATATTATATATATATATATTTAATAATAATTTCTCGATTTAAAGTATTTATTAATTTATGATTTTGTCATTAACTATTAGAAAATATTGCGAAGTGAATATTAATTACTACACAATAACTATTTATATAAGAGATTTTTATTTTATTTTGTATATATGGTGTTTTTATTTCCATTTTATTATTATATAGACTTACCATTTATTATTTAAAATAACTACGAAACTTGTATTATTGTTGGTGAAAGATTTTGAAACAAGAAAGTTTTATTGCACAAGTAAGAGAACTAATTTCAAGAAATAATTGCATTCGAGCCATCCTCAAAAACTAAATTTACATGCACATAATATTGCAGCAGCCATTAAAAAAAATTACTACCTATACTCATTTACTTGGAACAATCTACATTTCGTAAACTGTGCTATAACATGCAGACAAAATCAATTCCGAACAGTAGTATTTTAAATATTATCAGCTTATCGGAATGTAGAATGCAGTAAAAATGAAGTATGTATATATATGTATACATACTCTGCTACAGATAATAAATATGCAAAGAAAAATCTAACAAAAATCTAACACATTCTTTACGGATACTTCTATTTAATTTTCTCAATACTAGATATAAAAGGTCATTAGTACTATGTACTATAACTATTACTGCATTGTGTTATTTTCAGGTTGTAAAGATGCATAAATGCACTTAATGTGTATAATAAAATAATGTAAAAAGTGTCCAAGGTTTTAATGGTCAAAATTTGTCAGTAGGCCCTAAATAAGAAACATGTATTATAAACACAGGTTGCTTAAAACTTTATTAAACAATTAGTAAAAAAAACTAACGAATACTAATTGCAAAGTAACGGACCTGCAGTTACTGCGAAACAATGTAGAATGGATTAGCAATATCTTACTGTGTTTACTAACCGAGTAAAAATTAAATCGTCAAAGTTAGCATCGTACTTCCACAAGAAATTAATACTCCGTCTCAAAATTTTCACGGTGCTTGACAATACAAGATTGACAGTAGTCAAAAATGGAATTAATGTCTGGAATTTATTATGTTCAATATTGCTGATCCAGCCTTACATTATATCGCAGTAACCGCAAGTCCGTTACTGTCCGTTGCATACTTCATATTTGTGTCATAACTTTTTAATAAAAAGGTTTTAATCCGCCTATATTTATATAACATTTTTTTCTTGTTTGGGCTTATAGAATATACAAAGATTGGCTGTGATATAATCCTGTGACACCCTGTACGAAAGTACAATGTATACAGTGCAGTAAAGTTTAATTTGTTAAAGGTGATGATTTGAAAGTGTCACTTACTTTGAACAGGTACAGGAAGACTTTTGCGTTGGATCAATGAAGGTCCAAGATCCCGGTTCTGTGGAAGATTCTGTCTTGGAAGCAGAAATCGGTGAACCCAAAGTACATTCTGCCCATACACGTTCAGGTAGTTCTGTAGCTGCTCGTAGCTCTTGTTGACCTAAGAGGGGATGTTCGCAACTGGCAGGACTACTTGGTGGAGAAAGAGGAGTGTCAGGTGGTGTATCGTCCATATCAGTGACCAAGACATAACAAGAGGGATAACGCATGCGAACGCCACCGACAAGCACTTCCACTAACGGTGGAAGTCCTGCTTCTACGTTACTGCCGTTAATTGGATAAAAGTGTTTCCATTCTTCCAGAAGTTGACTGTCTGTACGTCCAACTGGGCCAGTTAATGTGCCTGCTAGTCCATAAGGAGCCAGAATCACTGCAACAGTATTAGATAATTGTTACGGAAAGTCTTACACTATTAAGAACCTACAGCAACAATTTGTATATTAATAAATGTTAGTCATAACACCGGATTAATATGTTTCGTGGGTTTTACCTTTAACTCCAGCTTGAGAAGTTTGTGTGCGCTGCAGGCAAGCCCTTGTAAGATGTCGTACAGCAGGGTGCTGCCTGACATCGACACTTGCACATACGGTGCTTTCTCCATGGACAAAGAATGCAAACGAGAACGATAGGTGGCTACTGTAAATAGTAATCAAAATGTTTTGTTTTAATCTCATTAGAGGCAGATGACTATAATGATATGCAATTATTGAGTGAAACGATGTTGTTCAAAAACAAGGGCGAACATACCTACTGCAACGATGTTTCTCGAATCCATCATAAGGTTGTACGAACCACTTTCCTAGTCGAACAAAATCACGAGACAGTAAGCATCGTTCGATCAAGTTATGCAGAGCCTTGAAAAGAAGTGACCGGCACTCATAAGATAGTCCGCTTTCCCAAGAACCTTGTTCACTTTCTGAAAATATAATAAATATTCACATTTTAGAGCGAGCATAGAATTTGTTTGTTGAATTAATAAAAATAGTTAAGAATTATGCACGTATGCAACTTATACCATCAATTATGAACTTTACACATCATTCCTACGCCACACACTTTTTTCCCAATGTTCCATAAAAATTCCATAAATTGTACTATAGAAGCATGTTTGTTATTTTCCCGCGATCTACTTTCTGCAGTGAATCAAGGCAATATCCATTCTTACTGATCGAAAGACACGGTCGATTCCATTGTGAAAGTAACACAGTTCGCGAATGAAATTACAGCGAATCACGTCGAACATAAGAGCTTTGTAAAAGACAAAAGAAACGTTCACTGAAAAAACTAAAATGTTGTAAAATCATTTATGGAACGGGATCAATGCAAGGGGATTTGAGAATACACTACTAGTACGTCTTTCTGTTTTCCCAAAGAATTAAAAAAGGGTGCAAACACATGTGTTTTATAGTACATTTTGTGTTTTATTCATACAATAGTAATGAACTTTACGCCTCGTGAACATTAACTCCACGAGCACCGCGATGAGCATGCTAGTTTCACTTTCTAAATTAATTTAATATTACCAGTACACCCGTCGCATAATGTTTAGTGTAGATTCTTAAATCTGAACATCAAGAATTTATATTCTGAAGAATTATTCGTAATAAGCAAATGTTTCGTACTAAATATCGAAAGTGAATCTGCTGTTATTTATTGTAACTCATTTTTGTTCGTTAAGTTCATCGAACAGGTCATACAATGAAATGAATCTGCCTGTTGCTATTTTTATGTATTCATAAAAGATTTCCAAAAAAATCATTTTCATCGTGCAATTATTTTTCTTTCAGCAAGTAAGCATTACTAAACAAGTGGTGCCATTAATCTACCATAATTCTAATGGTACTTAACAGAATTCACTAAGTCTTAGTAAAATCACTTTACAGGGGACATCGGCGACAATGTGTTTTTCCTATTTATACTATCCTGTGGCGCAATATATTTTCAGTATATTTCTTGACGAGCTTAGTGCTTAAAGGCTTCGCTGATCTAGGACTAACGGTTTACAGGTTGGTTCCGCGATTCGTGTACTCTTGGCGATGCACAATGATGGAACCTTGCGTTACATTGCACCGACTTGCAGACAAGTACATTCAGTTCAGCGACCCTGTACGGAGAAACGGTCTACCCAACGTTACTACTTGGCTCGCTTTGCACACCTTCTTTCTCCGAAACAAAGGATTACGGGATTTATTTCCTACGACAATATTCTGTAAATTCGCGACGTAGTACTTTCGAATTCATTTAATTCCCAGCGGAGAAATTGTTATTTCTTTTTTAAAGGGTGCGGAGGGCAATTTAATAGCAATTCTATTTTTCTCCACAAATTTTCCTAACTAATGTACTTGCATATCGATTTCTCGCTATTTTTTTCTCCAGTTTTCGATTCGTCAAAGGACGTTGCATGGAATAACGAATCAAGATCGCAAGGGGAAAATATGACATGTTCATTTTTCTTGAGATAACTTAACAGGAAACATTTGTAAAGGGAAACAACCCGAACTATGTTTAAAGATATAAATCTTTTAAAAATAAAGTGTGCAGGAAAATATAAATGCAAGACTAAATAAAGGAGGGCAATAATTTTATAGATTCGTGCAAAATTCAATAGTAAATGTCAGCTATAGAACTCTTTAACTAAAATTGTTGGTTCAATAACGGTGGGTGACTGATTGCATATTTCATTGTGGTTAGTTAGCTGATAAGCTAATAAGTGCAATAAAAGGCCAGAGACATAACTATGGTTGGAGCAAATTAATATTTTTCGAAACCAAATGAAATCAGTTTTTGTAATGATGGAACGAGAGTGGATAGTAAGTGTCTAAGAAAAGTAAAATGTTTGTGTCAGAAAAAAATAATCGGTTTGAAACTGACCATGAAAGAGTACAGAAGTACCACGTGCATCAAATATTAACCTTTTGTCCAGACGTATTGAACATTGGGTTTTTATTGGCAACTCCATTACCTGGAAATTTTTTCCTGAATTGTTTAAAAGGCTTTTGTTACACCAGTAAGCTGGCATGATTAGCTTTTTATTTATTTCAAGAACCAACGCTGACTCACGTATTTATTCACGCCATGCTAACATATTCATGAATTTGCACAATATGTATCATCTAGCTTGCTACACGCTAATGCCGCACAAGGGTAATAGCAAGGGTCAAAAGTTGTAAGAATTTGAACGAATCTGCGAGTACATACATATATACGTTTTTATGCTGAATCGTGTACTTATTACGTGCCGCGCCAATACTTTTATCCACCATTTCGTTAGCCATCGGGCTTGTCCATAATAGTTATATGTGTACAAAAATTCTATTACTTACCACATGCGATAAGTTCCGGTGACACGAGACCGGAGAGATCAGGTTCCTCGCCGTACCAGAAAATCCAGAGCTCCTTGGCGGCGGTAAGGGAGAGGGGTGGTGGTGCAGGCGAGGGTGCGATGCCCAGGTCGAAGATGCCAGCTCCGGTTGCCGGGCCGGAGGTAGCCGGCGTTGCGGCGACCCTCCGCCACACGCAGAGAATGTCACCCGCGAGGCACCGCGAGAAGCTCGAGAGCACCGGGTCCTCGAGGGGGGTGCCCCCAAAATCGCCGGCTACTTCGCCCCACACGAGCTTCTTCCATTTAATGCCGCAGAGGTCCGTCTACCAATCAAATAACAGTGAAGTCAACCGTTAGTTGAGTTTGTATATATTTCGCGCCGCCGGCAAACCTTCAGACACTTTGCATGGGGATTGTGGTTAGTGAGGGTGCTGTTATTAGCTGCGTGTTATTGCTGCATTGTGCTTAAAGTGACGAGAACGTTGTACTGAACATAAGCAACGGTTTCGCGCGGTGCGTTTTAATACTTTTCACCAGGCGAATCGTGTGGGGTGGGGCTCTCCGCTTAGTTTTCAATTCAGTTTCGAACTTTGACATAAAAATGTTATGCTAATCTAAAACCAAGTTCGGATCACATAGATTCGAACGTATTATGAGGGTTAGTGTAATATCGTAGCGTCATGCACACACGGTGAACAAGATATCGACATTAGAGAAGATACAGGTTTACGTTTTTTGTTTGATGTTGCACATTTCAAAACAATTTTCATATTTATGGATTAATAAATGGGGAACGTTCTTTCAATTCTAATAATGTAATGACTTTGAATTGTTTAGAAATCGACTTTGTAGTAACACAATTTAATGTAATCCCCCCATATGGATTCTGCTTGTATGCAGGAGAACAAAGGTTACTAAGTTTCGACTACTAAGAATCAGTTTATCACAAGTTTATTTCAGCATCATCATATGCCTGTTCGATCATGACTTCTGGTAAGAATATCAGGTGAACAATAACAGACCTTTATTGATTGACAGTTTTAATATTTTACTTCATTCTCCTATTAGTAAAAATAAAAAAAAATCTTATTTTATTCAAAATGTTTTGATTTCTCTTTCTTATTTTTGGTGCTTGCACCAAATGTCAGGTCATGCAAGTTTATTACATGAGAGATTCCTGCAATTCCTAACCATATCACGGTTAGGATATTTAACACTTTGCCGGCCGCTTATTTCTCGCATCGCCTTTACGCTACCGTCGGCGAATTTCGCGCGGATTCTACTGCATGACATTTTGAAGGATATTTTATAGCAGTAAATCTAAACTTCGGAGATGCGAAGGCTGTGAAAGACCATCTGAGACTAACAGAACAAGCACTGCTTCAAAAATGTCAAGAAAAGACAATCGGAACGGTTAAAACAAAAGCATAGCGGAAACATTGTCGCTGCGCTAAGTCGTGTGCGCGTGACCCCGGCCGATAACCGTTGGCGAGCAAACGTCACGCCAGCGTGACAGCGGCCGGTAAAGTGTTAAGGTAAAAAAAGGTTCTATATAACACGAACCAGAAATATCGCACTTTAATATCAAATCGCAACTTTAAACAGGAAGTTAAATTCAAGGTATCCGAATTATTTACGTTACGATTAATTATTTAAACTTAATTAAATACAAAATTAATTAATACTGGGTTTTGAATATTACAAAAAGATATGTTACGAAAGATCCAATTATTATTAAAAATTATTAATACCTAGATATTGATTATCATTGGGCATGCGTTAATAAATCTACTGTTTATATACGCAAAGTATTAACGAGGATATTTATTGGTGGGAATAATTAACCCTTTGACTATAGACCTTTCTGAAGGAAGGCGTGCGCTATGTATGGCTGAGTGACAGCAGTAATCGTCAACCGTGTACAAAGTATTTTCGCGAATTAGATTCTCGTCCGTATATTATAAGATATTCAATTTTCTTCGATATGCTATATTTTTATTTACGAAGAAAATAATGGTTAAACAGTGTATTTAGTGAACTTATTAATAAGTAAAAGGAATACAAATAAATGGTTACCTTCAAATGCATTGATATAAACAAAAAACAAGAAGAAAGTCCTGCCTGAGAGTGCTGATAGTATGTTAGCAATAACAAAATATTGAATTTATATTTAAGGTCTTTATCGAAAACAGGTTATAGATTGCAGGGCTGCATTGATAATTCGTTGACCGTTGAGAAAGGTCGGTCCTTGAACTTTCGCCGCACATTCTATTTCCATTTGTCACGCAACCCAACAAATCGTTAATTAAACGACGAATAATAGAATCTCCTTTAATGCACGGATCCATCGAACGTCAGTATGAGATTTCGAGAACATATATTTACAAATAGTACCTAAGAATTAATATACCAAGGAATCAAGTTATGCACTTAACATAAGCACTACATAAAGCACAAATTCATATTTATCATTTAATGAAGTGATTTTGGGGTCCTTGTTATTTGTACTTGAATTTCAATCTTTTAGTTCATTTTACTTTCACTTGTATTAAAAATAATAAAAAAAATTGTAGACTTCTTATAATGCTAAGCAATACGTACGCATTTACTACGAACATAAAAGATTCCAAAAATATCATAAATTCAGGTTACAAATGCAGATCAATTTCTTTTCCCGAAATTAGAGGGAATTCTAAAACGTTTTAATAAATGAAATTGGACCAATCCTACTCGCAAAATGCATTTCACTTTTTAATATATTCATAATTGAAGGAATATAAGATACTATATAGAAACATAAAACCGTCAATAGGGAAGAACTAATATCAAGTTGCATTGTCGGTTGTATTGAACTTTCAATTTATGATTATACTGCACTTTTAAAAGACGCCAATGAACTTGAGTTCAATAGGAAGCAAAAAGCATGATAGAATACGTCAGGCGCAATCTTAGTTATGTCCAAGGTCGGTGTGTAAGAAGAAATGTGTTATCTTGGTTAGCGGGAGGAGTTCATTTACCTTGGCCTGATATCTTCGATGTACCTCATTGGTATACTTTTTCTGGCTTATATGCAATTAATCAATCTTTTGCAAAATTTCTAACGTTTCATTTAAAGTGAACCACTGCTATTGACGCATACAGTGGCGGAAAAAAATATTTAGCGATTTAGTACAAAAGCGTAAAAAACTATAACATTAATAATTTCTCTTTTTTCATCTTCCTATATAGATCATTATTTATAATACTACATGCATACATATACAGATGTAGATAAACAAAATAGGTAACATATAATTTAAAGTAAAAAATTAATTGTTTCAACAATCTTGTCGATCAAAATCAGTAGGAAAAGTTTATTTTTATTTTAAATGGAAGGCAATCTTCATTCAATCTTGCAGATATTGTTGAAAAAGTGAAGTCATTCTTTTGTTATTTTTGTTCATTATCAATTTTTATTAATATTATTAATAAGGAGTATTTATGTTTTAATAAAGATAAAAAGTAATTCAGATGAATTTGTTATACGAAGCATCAGGTACTTCTTCTTCAATAACCAAAACCAAACTTTCGTCTCAATTTCGTCAATTTCCATTGCCAGTAATGGGTACTTGTATATACAATCAACCAAGAAAATTGTAATCATTTATAATTGTTATAGTCATTACAAATGTACCAATTCCCTTGTTCAGGATAAGAAGCCTGCATAACATATTGTTATTAATTATGTATTGCCTGCTATATTCATGTAGGTCTATTTTCGTACATATCAATATTTTCTACACGTTTTTATACTGAACCGAGTATTGCCAATACTTTTGTCCATCAATATACGTATTAATAAATGATTTCCCAATCCAAATTACAGTGACATAGATAATAATTATTTTCCTAAGTTGCTGAAAAGATTACTTTAAACTTTGTATAAAAGGGGTACAGTTTAAAGTGTGAAATGTGGCCTTAACGACGATTGTCAGAAAATACTTACAACTTAAAAAAAAAACAGTAGTTCACAATTAAAAGATAAGCATAATTGCCACCAAAAGTATAGAAAACACGTATCCCTAAATATTTTGAAACTTATTGAAGTTAGAAAGATTATTCAAATGGGAAAGCAATCAGTTACAAGCTTTGGTGTCTAAATTATATATTCACAATTTCTTATTTTTTACTTGTGCTCTTCAAATAAATTGTGAATTCAGTTTAGTGTAATGGCATAGATAAAGAAAAGTTGTCACAATAAAATTACTATTTTCATAGGACAGGCCTATTGTTACAGGTTGCTAACAGAAATACTTTTATAGCATTCTCCAAATATAACTGGATGGAAAACTCCGTATCATTAGCAGCTTTGTATTTGAAAACAACAACAAAACGAACAGGTTGTTTTACACACTTTCTCGTTATTTAGTAGAATGAACACGAACCGCGGCGCCACCATAAGCACGTCTATCTCCCGTATGGCGCCACGATGTGTCTGCCGGAGTAATAAAGACACGCGCAGTTGCGAGCAGGTCGCGCGCTCCTCGGCCAATCAAACGTAGGTGTTTCCTTACGTCACTCTGTCAGCTGACATAATCGGAACAAATTCAAATAAGAGCGGAAGTCTGGTATGGACTGATATAGAAAAAAAAGGATGTCAACGATACGCGAAATCGAGACCTAGCAATTAACCTTATGTACTTTTTACTTTTGTATGAATTTCAAGATATACGCAATAATTTGTGCACACTTATTTCTCATTTTGTCACATATTTATATGTACACGATTTATAACTTTCAATTATCAAAGAAATTAATAAGGAAAGAAATTGTTATAAATGAAATGCTTGTTTTAAACGGACGTTTCTTTTCGGTTTACTCCCATATTATCGCACTGGAAATTTTTTTCCAGTAACGAGGTGTATAAAACGCTGTTCGACATCATTTTGAAAATTCTAATAACAAAAGTGTCTAACCATTAGAAAAATATGATGTCACGATGCAAATAATTTTTACTCCCAACAGGGTCTGTGACCTACAGTTAAGGGGTTAGAAAAGAATCGGCTTGTGAAGTAAGGACGCGGCGATGGCGCCTATCGTGTCGACGCGACGAAATAATCGGTGAGCAAAGGCGCCCATCGTAACGCTATAGGACTGTCAAGCTTGCTGATCAATACAAGCAAGGCGACGTGCAAGGCCGTCCGCGTGAATTCAACTCGCGGATCCCCCACATTCCCTCGTTTCATCCTGCCATACGCACCTCTATACGTTCTCCTTGTCTCTCGCAATGCTATTCCTCGTAGCCCGTTTTTCTCTCTCATTTCCTATTTCACCATGTCAATTTCGAATCCTGTCTCCACTACCCCTTTTCCATGCTTTCTCATCGCCTTGCATTTTCATTGCGAAATTTCAAAATTGCGCTCACCGAATATTGTGCTTTATTAACTCCACTATAGTGAATTAATGTTTTTTTGGTTGTCAATTTACAATTGATATTTTATCACTTAAGGTAAACTCTTATAAAGATGAAGCAGTTTATATGAAGCTTATCTTTATATGATATGAAATTTCTACGATTTAGAAAATTTGCGGTTTACTTTTAGATATTTGTCTGATTACACGAATACTCACTGCAATCGATATGCATGCAAGCAGCAAGTACTCGTCACCTCGACAACAAGTTATTTTCGTTTCGATATTACAATCAGATACATTATTTATGGAGGAAATAATTCCACGGATGAATTGTAATTTTTCCAACTTTTGATTTCTAATGAGTGCGGTAAAATTCTTATATATACAAGTCCTATCTGGAAGATTGAAATATAAGTTTCTCTGGTATAAAGCTAAGATTAATAAATGAAAAAGAATATTTAATGATGTTATGATGTTAATCTAAATATCACATTACAGCTATCGCTATAGAACACCACGCCAATGCAATTACTGTAAACGTGTACTTATAACAGCATGAAAACTTTTCATATAATAAACAAAGAAAAAAAAGATAGAAAAACACATCGCCATTTCTCAAAGTGGAAATTAAATCGTATTAGAACTGTTGGCAAAATATATGTACAAACAGTTTATAATGAACTGCCAACATTTCGAGGCTTTCATATTTCAAAACGTAACACAATTTCCAATACTTTCCATTTGATTCGGCGTAATACTGAAGAAAAGAACAAAAGCCTATAGAACGATAAAAAATGTAATGTATCGACGTAGTTCTCGATATTAAAATTATAATTTCCTGCGCAACCGATTGCAATCAACACAATTCAAGTCGAAAATCGAAATCATGATCCCACCATGAAGGGGGAGGACAAATGCTGAAGAACGCGTCAATGAAGACAGAACAAACTGTACAATCTCATTTTTATAGCGGTGCGTTTCGGTGCGCGTAGAACGTAGCTACAGCTGTAAATTCCCATTTCTGTTACTGCCCTCCTTATACGCTTGCCGTTAAAGCAGCACGAACATTACATTCACGTGCGTAACGAAGCGGAATTCTCTTGCGTACAAGCCACTCGAAAGTGGATACAGTACGTTTGTACGATGCCACTGACGGTCATCTTTCTTTTCTACGTGATATCATACTTCCTGCGCGAACTTTTCTCATTTCGTTCGGCTATCATTATTTCACATTTAAAAATTCTCTCTCCGTTTAAAGGTAAAATCGTCTGACTATACGTATTATTGGATCATTTCAAGATGCTTTGAGTATTTGATAAAAATATTTTGCGGTCCTTGGTTTTAAATGTTCATCTTTGTTCAATTACAAAGTATCTCTTCCTATTTGAAGATGAATATATTATTATCAATATTCAGTCAGCGCATCGAATTTATAAAGAGCCATTGATGTTCTCGACACTATTAATGTTAATAATATGAATTGCGGAGTACAGTAACATATTTAAGGAAGACAATAAACATGTTAATATAATCATTGATGAACGAGTTAAACCAGTCATTAGTATCGGTTTAGATCTAAATATGTATGTAAAAGGCACTGCAATACACCGACTTTTTAATTCGAAACCTATTGAATTTTTCGACCTAGACAAAGACTACTTTCACGATCTTTTTCCCACTAGTTTCATAATGCGATGCTACAACTCGCATTTGTTCTTCTTTACTTCTCTTATACGCCATAATGAAGAAAATTGTAAAGATATGCTAAATAAATTAGTTCAAAATACATGTCTAAGAAAAAATCCGCGTAAAATCGAAACTGCGTTGTTCACGGGACCACTGTATACTAAGACATTCCTCTGTGATACCTTGACAAAAAACTTTTTTTCCATTATTCAACAAAATATATATGTATACTTGAGAATGTACTATTAAATTTTGGAAGAGAAATTTTAAGTTGTTTAGCTCCGATATTCCTCTTTGTACACCCTTCATGGTGAATACTTCGAGTCCCTGACCGCACCCCGGGTTGTCGCTTGTCCATATATAACTGTTTCTATTGTTCGTACTATTCCGAAAGGCTAGAATTAAATGATAAATGGGAAAAACGAAGGTATTTTGCATGCAGCTGGAATCGGCTATTATCGTAAGCTTTCACAAATTTAGTACTTTTTGAGTATGAAACTTTAAATGTGTTTTCCCGAAACGTAATTTTTTCACTTGGCATGCTTAAAATCTCAAAAACTACTTGGATGATTGCTCCAAAATTTGTTCAGATTATTTCAAATGCCACCAACTTTTGTTAGTACAAAAATCATATTTTACGTCGTTCTACATACTCTTTTTATTATCAAATTACCGAAAAGGAAACAAACTTTCAGAATTAGCGGTTTAAGTATTCGCCATTTTGCCACATTTCAACATAAATTATTTTGATTGGTATAAGCGATAGCCATAAACATACTGATTAAAATTTTGCAATGTTTGCAGAATTTCCCCCTAATGTGTCGTATACGCATCAATATTCGAAGATCTAGCATAATACTTTTCGCAATTTGATGTTATTTAATAAACGTTTAATGTTTTATAAATATTTATTATTCCTACACTTTTCCTGTCGCTATTAAACCATTGTTTTGAACATCGTGTAACTAGATTTATGAACTCATTTTTCCTGCTATTGTTTTAGTATCTCTTGCCCGTCCCGTAAAGATTCCACGATTTCTATATTATATGATACATATAAGATTCTAAATTTTGAAAAAGTTTCAATAGTTATTCAAATGTACATTAATAGTCTTCTCAAGCAAGAAAAGGAGTGAAATATGAACTTCAATTCTGAACACATTACGTCCAATTACAAGTAATGGGTATATTACAATTTATATATCTTTTGAATGTATGTTAATTTCATTGTTATAACTAACACAACTGTTATTATCCATAAATGCATCTTTCTTAATAATTTGCATTTCACGTTTTCAACCGACATTGTATTGTGGGAAGATTTTTAACATTATATAAAATTTAAAGATACACGTAGTTAACTTAAACAGTGTAAAACTTTTTTATCTGCATCCTATCCTCTTACTTTTAAGTATAGTCTCCTGTAAGAGGATAATAATTGTTAATAATTTGTATTTTCATGTATATAAGAAAAATTGGTTATGTTTATAAGTATGTAGAGAACTAACTACATTCAAATGTGAATGCTTAAAATTAATTATAATTTAATATAAACATTTTGAATAGCATAGCATAATATTAATTTTTTTCCAATACCAAAATATGGACATGTGTCTGAGCACGAGTTTAGTAGCAAATTCTACAAGAATTTCTCGACAGTCTGCCCTGTCTTCCTACTTTGGGTCGTTTATGTTTTACATTCTTGTTGAAAGTATTACTAACATGCATACTCTGTTCTTCCTCGATTTCTTGCTTACTCCAGATGAAGCTGAACATTAAACTTCTTTTGTACTCAACCTCATACAATTTTTAAGGGAGTATTAAATTCAGAGCTTCTGCGGGAAGTATATTAATCATTTATCTAAGGATATAAATTACTATTAGCTATCAATATTTTTTCAGAAATCGGAGAAAAAATATCACGAGTAAATAAAAAAAGTATTTAGTTACGTAAGCATAAGCTCGTTTTTATCCATAATATCTAATATATTCTTCATGATTTAATTTGAAGTTTTTAAGAAATCATAATTAAGAAACAATTTAGTAGAAAAATGTAGTATACTTTATTCCCAGGCTAATTAATTCATCCACCGCCGCTAATTTTGAAGTAACCCTGTACAATTTTATTCCGCACGGTCTAAATGTGAATATATTGAACAGAAAGAAAGAAAAACATTAGTAAGTAAAAAAACGTGATACCTAAATGGCTTCAAATACGTCCCTACCAAAAGCAAATATAAAACAGTTTGTTCGGAGTAATAATTTAATTTTACAATGAAATAATAATATCAGGTACGACAAGTGTCGCCGTGCAAAGAAAAATGATTAGGGAGACACTGAGTATTCCCTATTATATCAGTACGTTGATTTCTCGGGCGAGATACGCGAGGCACGCGGCTTCTTCGTCGACGAAGTCACTCGGCTAGATTATGCTGAAACTGGTGCTCCGTGGAAAGAAACAGGAGAAGCCAACGGGGGCTTGACCAGCCTAGGTGAAAGCCTTGCACCACGACAACGTGACGTGTTAAGACTACAAGAGTGTACACACCGCTCGATTTTGAGCTCGCCACTTTTCCTCTGAGCTGACCTCGGAGTACTTTTCTTTTTTTTTTTTAGTTATTCAACTTTTCGAATCGGCATGCCACGTTCAATGGACCGCGAACAAATTCTTCGCTCGAAATGAAGATCAAGGATCACGACTTTGGGTGCGCTTCACTACTTAATCGGAATCCGAGAAGAACGATGATTATTAGCAAGCACCATTAGGCTCTTAAGATTCCACCTTAATTTTTAATATTAACAATATATTATCAACTCAGAAATAATTCATAAGAATGGTTACAATCAAATGTGTCGAGTGTACAATAAATTATAGCTGGCCTTTTGTTTGATTGTGCTTGTCAGCAATAACATTTGTTTTTTTCTTTCATAATTCCCGCCGTGCAAAAATGAAATGTGTGATATAATTTGAACCTAGTTTAAGCATTTCGTTGCTAAACAGTCTCAGGTTTATTTGTTTCCATTACGGTTAATTACTATCTATAAATAAAGTATAAATCTGCTCCAATTTTTTGACATTACTTGCTATAAACAATGCGGTCTGTTTAATAATATTAACCTTGTAATTTTTCTCTTGAACGAAACTTGAAACAAGGTCAGGATGTAAAATTCATTAGTTCCGCAGTAGATTGAACGTTCTTTCCTTTTTGCATTAAAAGAAAATTGTATTTCAGAAAGTACACAAATTTTTATATACAAATGTTACTTCTGTTAAAATCGATATATTATTTATAGGAACTCGAATAACGATCAGCAAGGTGGAAAAAATATTTCTTTGGTCTACATATCGATGAAATGAAAGGATGACAACCTGAGTAAGTTATAGAAGGCTGCGTAACTGCGTGCATTGCAGTCACCCCAACGTGAACGAAGGAGGAAGTTTGCGATTTATTTTGTTCACTATTCAAATATCATACATATATTTTCGGCTAACCACAATAAAATGTTATTTCTTAAATGGTTTATACAATCAGAATTTTATTATTGAGGTTCTGAAGTATCAGGAAAATTATGAGCTGATTGGAAGCCAACGTATGACCTTGTTTGTAATAATTTTTGTTTTACGAGAGATGTTATTGTGTTGGTTTAATCAATATGCATGGTTAATTATTTGTAAACTGTAAAGATGTCTTTAGTTTCTGATTCATCATATTTGAAATGACAACCACTGTGGTCGAGCATTGCTCCTAACTGGCTGTTGCAGCTCGAATTTTACCGTGAATACAAAGTGTTTATCAGACTGTATACAAAAATTGTCAACTCCTCGGAGTTTATAAAGGTTTTGATCATTTAAAAAATGAGTGCACTAATAACTAGCATAATCTATGTACCGTATGATTAATTTCAAATTTATTATTTTTTCACTTTTCTTCAGAGTAACGCTATTTTTTTAATTGTGTGAAATATATTATTAATCCTCCGCTGGCATTTCGGGTTTACTCTTCAGGACTTCCTTGGAATTTTTATTGCGATTGCAAAAAGGTTTAAGCATTTCACGTAAGTATCGCCTGTTAAATTAGAGACTAATAATAAGTATCTCAGAATTGTTTCAAATTTTGTTAAACAATAAAAAATCAAGCCCGGAAATAAATGAGTTGTTATGTCGACCACGTTAGTGAATAACCATTATGACAACGGGGGGTGAAAATACAACAATCGATAAGACGATAAATAAAATGAAACTTATCTGTTACAAAAATGGCAAACAAATGTCACATTTCTTGCTGCTCCATTCAATGTTATTCTTGTTCAATAACGATGGGCAAACAATAAACTCGTACTAAACTATCGAGATAATTTGAATGTGTATGTAACCTTAATTTTTATTGTTTTTAATCATTTTAGTTGGGAATTATACAACCGACACATTTAGTGTGATTAATGTCGCCCACTAATTTTATTATATCAACATTAAATAAAACTTTCTCCTTCATTTGCAGATATAAATTTCCAATCAAATGGTGTCACTTTGAAATGTACCCCGACTTTGTTTGAAACTTTCTTTTAAGCTTCACAAATTTCTTAAACATAGATCTAGTTAATTCTCTACTGTAGATTCATCCAAGGTAATTATCGATGCAAAACAATTTGCAAATGACATAATGTTAAGTAACATAGCGTTTACAACACTCTTTTGCCCAAGCCCCATATGCTATGTGGATATTTACCGAGAATTTTTGAAATTATTTCGCGAATTGAATTCATGTGGAACAGCTGAGGACGACGAACTGTCGCGGACGTAAATGAATATCATCGGGGAAAGCTATATACAGGGGGAGCCAGAACGAAAAGTCAAACAAGCGTAATATTTCCCTCAACTGACGAAGCAAGATTTTTAAACAGGACAGATCGTTCAACTTTGAATCTGAATGCAGAGCAGAGAGAACATGTCATCCAATCAAGGAAACGGTTGAAAATAATCGTAATTGTGGTCGATCAATAAAATGGTAACGCTCTGTGAAGCTCGCTTTCTCAATGGGTTGGCCTTAACTACTTCTATCGCGATCTTTGTCGGTCGCGTTATCTCGATAACATTTAAACCCGAAAATTTCCCACAAGAAAGCACTAAAAAATTTGTTTCTTTTACAGTTGCGAAGGTAAACTATTCGACCACGAAACCGAAAGAGAACGAAAGCTATAGCCGGCCCCTCATTCAGAGTTGAATGTTTTGATCGACTGTTCGTGGGAATGCGGTGTGGCGCGAGTTTAACAGAAAAATGTGTCTGTCTCGCCGTTATACTCGTGATAAGTATGTGTATACACGCGCCGCGCGCATACTGCATGGCCAAAAAGGAGACAGAAAAAGGGAGAGCTGGCTAGAGGTCTTGTATACAGGTCGTTTCTAAAATAGGTTGCTAAACTTTAGAACATATTTAGGGGATGCCCTACAGTCAAAAGGATATTCTCGAAATACACACCTGTTAATCGCAACAAAATTATTGTTCACTTAAAGAAACGTACTACAAAGTTTATAAGTGCAAATGATGGTTAGAATACAGATTGTCTTTCGTAGATACTTGTAAATATTATTCATGTTTTATTGGAACACTTGAATATACGAATACTGTAAGAACAATAAAATTTATGCACCGGGAATTTTACAGTTTCCGATATTTACGCGTGACCTGAATATTTACGTATGTTCGACAAATGTCTGCCCTACGAATCGGAGAGAACGAAAATTAATTTAATAACGAGGAAGATATCGGCTGACAATACACGCGTGGCAACTGCAATCGATAATATATGTTAGCAAATGAAATTTGTCAGAGAAATAGTCAGAGAAGCCTGGTGAAAAACGTAACGCTAAAGAGCATATATGTATGCAGTCCACTTGCTGCTTGAGTTCAAACCTATATGCATAGACCTGAAGTTATAAACGAATATTGTTGGGAAAGTTCCGGGCAGCGTCCATAAAAGAAGAAATATAATGAGGCTGTTTGGCGTGCCAATTACGTGTAATCGGTTAACCTAACCAAAAATAAGTTTCGATCACAATTTCAGAAATAGATCAGATATTTTTAAAAATTCGAATGATCAGCGATGAGGTATATAGTTGTAGCACTACGAAAGCAAAATATTTTCACCCGCGTTGTACCACGCTTGCAACGGAGTGAAATACATTCCTGATATTCGAGCACTTATTTTCGAAACATCCTGTAGGCAGGTAGAAGTATACGAAGTATCTATATACATCGATAGGTTGGTATGTGTCGCAGCAGCACGTTCGAAGTTCGAGGTTCGTGGGGTTCAACGAAAAGGAGTTCGTAGACTCGCCGGACCAGAGCAGACGAAGACTTTCGAGCGGTGCAACCATTGTCTGACACAGTTTTCTGGCTCCGTTGAAAGGCGAAAGGAATGTTACGAGAGACGATCTCGTTATCTGTTGAGAGAGGAGACGTTCTCAAGAATTCGTCGAAGGATCGTCCGAGGAGAAACACACCAACTGCACAACGCACGCAGCAACAGTCAAACGATATTCAAACCGATCGAAGTATGTACATGTAGATGCAGCAGCCACCGGTCAGCCCTGCTGCAACCTCCTTAATTCTCTCACGAGTGGAAAACTCAGGGCCGACATGAATCAGGCATGACATTGGGTCGCATAAACTTCAAATCCCACTGACGCGTACATATACGCCTGCGCATGTATATATCTGCCTACTATGTGCGTAAATATATGCGCTATAGGTGTATTTTATATGCATATAGATCCATATATACACATATCTATGCACATAGATGATGTACATACATATATACGCGTATATACACAGTACTGGTTAAACGGGGAGGGGAGTGCCGCGGTACACAACACCGACGTCGACAACGAACGATCGAGTACTGCCCACGGGAATTCTCCGATATATAGGTTAACCCGGGCGACTTCTGCTCGCAACGTTACGCGGTACCGTTAAACAGACGTTGGACAACTTGTTTCTGGCTTGCGTTGCTAGAGCCTCGTTCGTCCGAATTTCCAAACACAAGAAAGATATGCCTTCTGACTCCTTTACAAGAGTAGGCTCACTGATCACTCACCAGTGCGAAGAAATTCGTGTGGCAGTCCTCCAGGCTAGCGCCGTTCGTTTGATGCGACGGATGCGTCATGGCTTCTCCATCGTACGCCGTACACTCATTAGCAACACTTCTCGCGGCGGCGCGCCTCTCTCAGCCCCGAAAATTACACGGCGAGGCCGCTATTATTCGAGAACATTTAGGAGGGTTTTCACTTCTCAATGGCGACCGTAAAATGGCGGACGATGGGAAACAACAAGCGCAGCCGCCCGAGGCGCCCCCTACTGCTCACTCGCGCAGTTCGTTTCGACGACGAGGAAGAAGATGGCGGCGCTCATCAGGCATGGTTTACTCGTGAATCCTTTAAAAAGTTCATCCACTATTCTTGCCGCAAACACGGTTAGTGTAGACACTTCACGTACACTTTTCAATCACCATTATCACACGGCACCCCAAATTAAGAGTGAAGCAGTTTAACTTGTATACTACGCGCACTAACGAGACCATCGTCGTTTTACAGACGGGCCTGCGACACGATGTAGCTCGTTTCAAGAGCAAAATACCGACCAAAGCTGTAGTACACACGTTCGGCAATGAAAATAGGTCTCTCAGTGCCAAGGGGTAAGTAATTTAGTCAACTGAAACACGAATTAGATCGAAATATTCGCGTTACGTCGCGCCGATGGTTAACTGGCAGAGGACACACCGTGGCCATATTGCCGTTTGCCACCTCTCCTTCACGCGCCGACCAATGAACCACTGTATTTGACAGCCCCTCAGGACTGACTCACTCAATCGTGGCACCCCCGCTTTTCGTAAATCCTTGTGCAACTCTTCCTTTCCGTAGATACATCTGGAATACTATACATGGTGCATACTAGAGATGAAATGAATATTCGACTGATACTTTGTTTGAATTCAGTTAACATTATGTTGAAATAATTATGGCGATAGATTGTGTGGATAATAAAAAGTAAAATTTAAATATATCAATCGAAACTTAAGTGTTATATCGATAACTATATGGCATCACACAGTTTTAAACCGTTTAATTCACTTTCACGGGACTTACAGTTATATACCTATTTTAGACTCAGGTTTAGGCTTTACGTACAATCGCTCCAAACATCGGTAATAGTGGAATTTTTTAAATATAAAAAATGATATGTACATAATTTTAACTAAACAATATTTTTTCACGAAGGACACTTAGATTTATAAGTGCCCGTGATCTGAATTTGGTTTGTATACCTCTATACGTTATGTATTCTGGTGCCATACTTTTTTGTACCGCTATTCGAGATTTTCCGTTAATCACGAAAATTCCCATTCACTGTGAACCCTTACGGAGCAATATCTTCTCCAACAACGACTTAGTTTCATAAAATACGTGTAATTCATTAAATATATTTTAATCTAGACATGACAAGTAATAATTATGTAACAAGAACAATTTTTCCAGAAGGTATATGAATACGTATATTAAACTATCGTTAAGCTTACCATCTAGATAAGATAATACAGTTTAAGCTTCCAATTCACAAATGATATACAATATTAATCGCAATAGTAAATTTGAAAATCGAGATCAATGTAAAGTAGCTTGATTCCTGCATATTTACGATTGTGTTAGTTCTCATTGAGAACACCTGTTCCGAGGACCAAGTTTCTCCGTCCTTGTAATTAACGTTGACAAACTATCGTCCGCTTCTTGCTACATAGATCAAGATTTGCGCGTAACTATAGAAAAATAAAACCGCGTTCTAGATTCCACGAAGGAAGAATTTTCTTCGAATTGTATTTTAATAGTGCTGAGAACGGAACATATGAAATATACGCTATCAGATTGCGTGCATAAACTGTTTGCAGTGACGTATGCGACTCCGACCAATTTTTTAAAACATGTCCAACGAAGGTAATCGTAATAATTTCATCGTTAAAGGAAATGTTAGTCAAACTATTAGGGATTCTCCTAGTCACAGGGTTTAGCCAGATTGCATTTCGTTCCTGGCCAGTATTGGCCATAACTGTATCCTGAGAAAATATAACTGAGGGCACCACTGTGCAGTCGTTGGACATCGATCTTGTCCCCTCCCCTCCATGACGCTCCAGTGTCCGCCTCTTCTAAGGGAAGCTTCCCTTACCGCACTTCGTCCTGTAACCAGTCTTTCACACGGTACGAAAAGTTTGGCGCGAGTTGTATCGACATAATCCAGAAAAGGAGATATTGATTTTCGACACGCGAAATCCATGGGTATCGGTGAAGATAGTCTTCAGAAAACCTGCGTGGCGGCCACAGGGAATATATCCCTCGCATGTTTGATGCGAAATATGAATATAATGCCAGCTATTTTCTATATTGCCACGATATCGACGGTTGAAAATATTTCGATGTCTTTTACAAATTTAATAATTAAAAATGAACACCTACCAATTATTTGCATGTAGACTGTAATTCTAAATCGATTTAGGGTCGATTAGGATATTTAAGAAAACGTGAATACTACTTAGCCATGTTGTTCATCACGGTCTGCGATTTTGAAAGCATTAGGAAACCGGTGCTTATGTGTCGCAGTCTTTCGATTGAATAGGTCTAGATTTAAGGAAAGTCTTGTACTGTTTTGTCGGGCTACGATTGACGTAGTTGGCAATCGATCCGCGTCTGTGTTTCGTTGAAATTCAATTATGTTTGGAAAATATGTAAACTATTTGCACACGCAGCTCTAAGAAAATAATGCAGATGGAAGTTTACGCACTTATTGTTTTCTGTTTTCGGTAATAAACAGGTTTCGGTGATCGTTCTTGTTTGCTAAATGCTTTAGAACAACGTAAAGATTTTGTATTCCCAAGTATGAAATATAAATTGAGTAGAAGCGATTATATTTATAGTAATTTACGACGATTCTGCATGACAAGAACATAGCACTTCTCTTTTTTTTTTAAAGATGAGCATCTTTTGCGAAATATAAAAGCTAGGGGTCTCTCGCAAAATCAATATTTTCAACATTCGGTACAGTTGAGATAAAAACAGGATCGAAATTAAAGAAATGATGATACTGATTAGATAGATTTGAATGCCTTTTTGCTTACTTAATTAACAAAGTTACTTAGTTAACTTAACTTGCAATATAATTTTAATTTTGTTTACACATTTAATATTTGTGGCATTGGATTCAATTGCGATTTCTTTTCTATTAATTTTTTGAAAAACTAAATGATGGAAGAATTATTATTGGAATTAATTATTAATATCATTTAAATATCTGGTAACACTATTCTATGTTCCGAAGATTAAGATAATTTGCATGTATACATAAATGCGGAAGAAGTTTTTAAATGTTTTATCCGCGTAAAGTTGTGGATATATCAATAGATTAACCATTTAAAACGTGACATTAATATTTTCACATGCAATAAGTACCTGTGCTGAATATTATATTCAACAATATTTCATTCGAATGTATAGTGTTCGAGTATCTTTCCGATCTGACTTTATTTTACTAACGTTTTCACGACTAACGTATTTAAAGATAATAGTAAATCTTTGATTTTGAGTGTCTTACACAAAAAAATTATTTCAATTGTTCCAGATTTCTCAGGTATCGAAAAGCATATAAACCACCAGAGGATGTATACGAAAAGATAAACAAAATTTGCGAAGAACAGCAAGTTTCAACTTCTCATGAAACGAAACTAGAGGATACATTGCAGCGTTTTAACATTTTTTTGGCATGCGAAAAAGAACTTGATCATCCAGTGGTGAATTCTATGCTGTGTAGCATACAAACAGTTGGTGAGTTACGGGAAATTACCACTGTTTTTACATTTTTTTAACATCGCTCTATTTTAATTAATAAATCATTTAATGTAAATTCCTGTAACATATATACTTTTCGCAGTATAATTTTGCAAACGATTTTTATTTATATCAATTGTAATGTAAGGTTACTATTATATTAATTAAATGAAAAAGATTTTTTGTATTTTAATTTTCATTTGCTCAATTATTTTATGTCATCGCTCAATTCTTATCAGTACAAGTGTTATTATTTATATTCGATATTTCTTACTTTTTGGTTGTTTATACATTTATTGAATTCTAGTTTTCTTTTACCTTTAAATGCTCATAAGTTTGGTGTCATATTTACGTAACTTACGTTTGGTATCCACAAGTTATTCATATTTTTCCGGTTTACTTCATATTTATTAACTAGTTTGTATCTTATAAATATGGATAGTGCTGCGGTTTATGATCTAGATTGATGATAATTTATGATATAAGCTTATGATTTGTTAAATTAATTGTACGAAGGCAGCAAATATGCAAAGTTTAATCTGACATTTTATTCACATATCGTGGCGTACCAATATTTATTGTTGCACTCTCACATTTCATCGAAAATAAAATAAAAATCATTCTCATTAAACGACGAAATCTGATGATTCTTTTAGGTGATTTGAAAAAATATTACCGAACAGCAGTTGGCAATACAACCCCGTTAGATGCTATGCGTTCTATGGAATTACCACAGAATTTACATATTAACTATGAGTACACTCGATTCCATCCTGGTAAGTGATTTCATTCATGTATTCATCATAATCAAATAATGTATGTACGCCGCATTCTTAAAGACGTCACGATTTTTCGTGTGCTTTTTTGGTATACAAAAAAGCATTCAGTTCCTTCACATATCGGGGTGCAATCACGCGGTGGGGCATGTCATGTTCTTACGAAAATAAAAATCACACTGTATTTAATTATCATCTAAAGATTTATATTTGACGTAAAGATCTTTCTTCATCGTCTTCTACAATTTATGTGCCAGAAATTTGTTGAAATTAAATATCAGATAACTATTCGTATTATTCATTAGTTTATCTGGAAGCTTAATGGTACAATTTCTCACGAAAGTATTCGACCGCCCAAAGTGATTCAAGAATCTTTTATATATAAATATTCCCAAGTAAACTTTCGTAATTGTCTTAAAATAAAAATGAAAACATTTCCTGGAAATAGATTAAAAGTTACTTTACTTTTTATATATTACCTTATTAGAATATAATTTTGTGCAAGGCTTACTGAATATCTAACTTTGACCGAGTGCTTTTGTGACCAACTGTATATTTGAATTCGATGCATTGGAACTAATTGAATGCGCCGTAAATAATGTACAATTTAAGATAAATAGTTGTATGACGTTATCAGCTGCAAGTAAATATCATTTCAGATACGGATACACTCTCTGATGGTAAAACTGCATTCCCGAAGAGCTCTACTTTAGTAACTGGATTGAAATACAAGAAAAAATATCAAGGCCACCAAGAAGAAGATCCATTCCTAAAAAACATGATGAAGATTTAAATAGCACAAATATATTAATTCGTATTATTAATTCTATTGTATAAAAGATAAATAAACTTATTTGTTTGTAATTATTCTGTGTTATTGTCATGCTAAACATACTCGCAGGTTTGTTATTGTACCATTTTTTAGATTGATCAAGGATTATTACGTATCGTTAAGTATTTATACATTTTTATGTATAGAAAATATCACTTTATGGAAAAGAGAGTTTCAGTGAATAATCAAGTATTTATTACGTTTTCATTTCACAGTAAATTTGTTTCAATAATATTTTATCTATTCGATATTTACTCAACAGCATTTAGCGGCTCATGTATTTACATAATCATTGTATACATTGTTAGTAACAGAAAAAATTAATCTAAATGTTATAGGGTTGTAATAGGAACGAGTACTCAGACGATTTTACTCATCAAATTCAAATATTGCTACTTCTGAAGTGAAATATAAAATATAAAAAGGTAAATATAAAAGTGCTAAGAAGATACTGAAATCATATGGCTCTGGCTATCGCAGGTAGCAGCTTTGTCGATTCTATTTTATCCGTCTTTTGTGGCCTGTAAAATTAAAACGGAAAGATATCTAATTCTAGTAGGAACGATAGCGACACATCCGCTGAAGGTGTGGGTAAAAGATGGTCCCGATCGGTTCAGTAGAATTTGAGATATCGTGGTTACCACGTTGTAAAACACGGCTTTGAGAGAAACGCAACAATCTAATATTACACGTGTATCGCGATACGCCTTGCTCGGCGTTCCGGTTCGCACTAAAATTTCGGAAACTGCACTATAGACCTCCTGCAAAACAAAAGGGCTAGTTTTGTCAGGACGAATGACTAGTAACTGCCAACGAATAAGTCTCAAAAATAGAGAAATAGCCCCAGCTTAGTCCAAAGCTGGAGGTTCCGACCTCTGTAACTCTGTTATTTTTATAAAATCAGACAAACCCTTTTGCAGACCTATTTTCTTTTCTATATTCTAAAAAAAAAAATGGTTTTTTTTATCCTTCACACCAAAATACGCCCTTAATCGACCCATCAAGCTGACGCTAGCAACGTGCTTCCTAGACGACCAGCAGCTGATTTATTCACGCTTCCATACGGATTACTATATTTTTCGTGCCCTGGGATTATTTTGCATAAAATAATGCCTGGAACTGCAAGTGCAACCGGCTTACTAGAGGCACGCATTCGACCAATCCGTCGTCCAAAGCCGAAGGTATTTGCAAAAAGGACTGTCCATCAAGTGGGCAATCTTTTTTCTAAATTGTATTATTTAATGTTGCATCAAGCGCATGTATTGGTCTCCGGCTACATAAAGGCTACATAAAGTTCATAACTTATGATAATAGTTTGGTGTGCTTTAGATAGTGTATTAAGTATTATATTGTTTCGTTATTTGGCTTGTCTTCTGTGACGGTAGTATTTTCTGCAGTGCACGATAAAGTGTACTATCGTCAGGTGCATTTTGCACTGATTATTTTATACTTTTTTTTTCACTTTCGTCGCTAAATATTTCGTGGACCAATAACATTTATTTATATTGAATAATTTTAGTCTTTGAGCATCTCAAAATGTCATGTGTGTTTTATGATATCACGGCAATTATTTAACTTTAGGGGTATTCGTGATGGTAGTTGTCCTTAGTCACCTATTTCTGGCAGTAAACAATAATAATTTGAAGCAGCGTGTATTTAATATAACGTTGAAATATTGGAACTAAATACAAATAGTCGTGCGAGTTCTAATGCTTTTAATTTACCGTGGTATTAAACAATCATTCATTTAATTTTGCTTCGCGAAAGTACGAAAAACTGTTATAAATAAGTCAGAGGTGCTTATTTAATTTGATTAAAAATATATATATATATATATATATATATATATATATTTCAAATTAACGCAAATTAATTTCTGTCGGAATTGTAAGATAATACATAGTTTGATTTATGTAAAGCGAAAAATTTCATTGTTTGATTTACCCTGATATGATTCTGATATGATTATTGGACTTCAACTTGTCGATAGTTCCATTGTGTTCAACAGTGGATGCTTAGCGGAATCGAGATTACATTGCGGTTGGATAATCGTGATTGGGTTCTGATTATGGCATGCGTAATATTACATGCTATAACTGCATTGTAACGAAATGAAAATAATATAATTAAACTGTTGATTTATGTTAAATACATTGCAATACTAGATGTATCGTAGTTGATTGTCGTTACATTTATTGCATGAATATTTGTAAAATTATATTGCACATATTTTCATAGCAATTGTGAATAATTAGATTGTAATCAATGACATTAGCTATGCTATGATGCAGTATGTATGAACTATTGATTTATGAATAAAATGGTTTGTGCTGAAATCATTCACCTTATTACACTTTTGTATAACGATTTGCATCTGCGATGTGATTCTAATTTCCCCCGAATTCTTCAATATTATGCCTGTGTTAAACAAATGGTCATTGATTCTCACAAATGTAACGTAATCATTAAAAAATATAGCAACACGCTAGCTTATTAAAAGACTGGGCAATGGCACGAAACTTTACTTGAAAGATGATTAACAGATATAATTCTTTTTGGGTAAGTATTGAAGTAAGGGACACATTCAAATAAATACCAGAAGATATTAATTCAAAATATCTCTTACTACGTAAAAAACGAATTTGGAAGATAATTAACTTGCTATAAATTATTATACATAGAGAAGGGGAGAAATATGTTAACAAATATTTGCATACTTCTCTTTGTGCCTTTAGAGAAACACTAAGATTTGTAGAATAACTTAATATGGAAATTGAACTTATATTTTAATCAATTCAAACATAATGTGCGTATACATACACACAGCTATATTTGCACGATCTATTTCTTATGCTATATGACACAGTATTTGATTTAATTTTAGTAATAATATAATTTCCTTCCTATAATCAATCTAAGTTCTAGATTAAAATCAAATAAGAATCGGATACGGTTATTTTATCTGTTCTAGCGTGTGGAGCTATCAGGTTCTACCAAGCCAGCACCCTTTATTCTTCGACCTTTTTCCGGTCTCTTTAATCCTTATCCTTATGGCTGCTCTGTATTGTGTAATCATCCAGCTGATTGTGAAGCAAAGGAAGTTCTCAAACGAGCCAAAGATTCATGGGTGAAATTTAGCACTCCGTTGAAAAAGTTTTATTATAATATACGATAAATGGGTGTTCCTACTACGTAGAATATATGTATATTAGGATTATACATATGTTCTATAACATTATGATATGATATTGTACATACAATATATTTACACTGTGCTAGTGTTGCGTATTATGGTGTACATCCGATAATCCTTCAAAACAGTACACGTATACCTATACATATATTAATTACATGTTACACATGAAATATTGTATGTACGTAAGTACGTGTGTATAATTCCATAAAACTTCCCTGGAAAAAACAGATTGACATTTTCAAATATCACGTATACATTATTTTTATACAAGTTAATTTAATCAATAGTCCAAATATATAATTATATATTGAGTCACTGAATATTTAGGGAGTGCCTAGCGATATTCTTATGAAGTTTATACATACAAATAAGACGTAAATAGCAAGCTGAATAATAAATATGAAACATTTCTTCGTTTATATTTCATAGGCAAACGAGGGAAAGGCCTTATTATTACCCGAAGAAATGGATATGATCAGAGCGAATTTAGTTGTCCCAGGCGTTGTTACCGATGGTGGAAATACTGTAACAGAAGTCATCAATGATTCTGCCACTGTACCGGAGGAATTATTTCGAAAATATACCGAGACAGATTCGAGACCTTTGACACCAGCCCCCACGCTTGCCAGCGGTCCTGCTTCAACAAATAGACTAATTCAGGAAGAATTTTCAGTGCACAGCAACCTAAGAGAACGTACCACGTTGGTTCTAGACCTTCGAACAAACGCACAGAAACAATTGGTTCGTGATTTCTATCCCAATTATTAATGTAAGATGAAGTAAGATAAGTAAATAATGGAAGGTCAGAATCAATATTTTCGACGCTTCAAGTCGATGTTTATACCGAAGTACTAAATTTGCATTGTTTACTGTGGTGCGCTTTAGTCTCATTTGAATAATAAAGTTTCACGGTGTTTTTGAGGTTTCACAATTGGCATATGTAAAATTAGTTGGTACATCATTCAGAAAATGTTTTCTTGTGTTATTTGCAGTACGAATTTCTTTGTTGCAAACTTATATGTAGTATATTCTGAAATTCAGTTGTGAGTTAACTTGAAGAATGTATATACTTATTTCATTATATTGGTATATGGAATTTTTTATAATTATTCTTTCGGTAAGATCGAAACTACATATATCGTTAGTTGTTACTTTATGAGAAACTTCTTCCTATCAAAGACTGGGTTTCCCAAAGTACAAATACTCATCTGATTCAAAATAATGGATTATGAATTGGATTAATGTTTATTAATATTTGAGCAAATTATCTTCATCCATATTTAATACCAACTATAGTAAAATATATCGTGTTATTTCTTTTAGGAAAATGATACTTTCACTTGGCATGCTTTGACTCTAGAACCACCGCCAGCTTCGCGAAAAAACGCAATTTTCGTATCAAAACCGAGTTCGAGGCGAACAAGTGAACATCAGATACGTTCGCCAAATCCACCAATCGACGCTGCAGATTCACTACCAAGTATAGATACCTTCGACGCAGTGGTACTTATTATTTATAATTTATTTACACGTACACCTATCCAATATTACTTTGAACTTAAATTCTTTATGCCGTGGTACTAGGAAGGTGAAGTTATTTTTCAGAACCATCTTAAGAAGGATGTATATATATGTCGTCAAATTTATAGGAACTTTTTACGAAAAATTTATGTAAACGTTTTGCGTAACAGTATATCATTGTTTCAACTATTTATACACATAAATTGAACCTTATGCAAGTAAGCAGAGTATCGAAATGCTTATATGTTTAATTTGATATTAACTTTTTGACACCTTTTGACTTTGATATTAACAAAATCTGCATTGTGTTGTACATCGAAGTCACTATCACCTTTAACGCTACCTTAACGAAAGAGTTAGATTGCATAATCGAACGGATAAAATTAGAAAATGTTATGCTAGAGACAATTGAAACGTATCTATATTAAATTATATTTTACTGAATAGACTATCGGCAACGAGTACTATTTCATCAATCTACTATTCAATATGGGCAATTAATTGAACCGCGTAATCATTTAGAACTCCAGCAGAAATAGTGAGAAAAACGAAGGGGAGAGTCCGAGTAAGGAAATAACAGTCATTCGTAGGAGGGGAAAACGACTACGTAAGGGAAGGTGCAGAAGAGGATCAACATATGGACAACAAATAGAAGTTCGTGATTTATTTGAACCAACTGAAACTCAAATTTCTCACATAGGGGATGGTTCAAGGAGGACATCGTTAGTAAGAACTATTAGCCACTTATTTTCTAATTATGCCTTCCCTTCTGGCATTTATTTATTATGGACATACGAAACATATTACATGATGTATTGTAGAATAGGATTGTAACCCTTAAGCTTCTTTAAAGGGGGGAGTGTGGGTATTCCTTGAACTTGTAAGTCGGAAGAATTGTTTGATCCGCGTGGAAATTGAATGAAAATTATTCATATAGAAATTCTGCCTTTGGGAAAAAGAATACGAAGCAAGTTTTTGTCATTTCAATTATTACGCGAGCTCGGAGTTCAGGAATTCTAAAATTAATATAGTCAAATTTCTGTGGAACCTCTTGCATGCGCTCAATAATTTTTTTTCCTTGCTAATTTCTGCTCTTTTTAAAATAATAATTATATGTTTCACCCATTCACTTTTTTTCGGGTAGAATTCATATAAACAATGACGACGCAGATAATACAGCAACATCTCCTATGAAGACATCTGCTCCAAGTAACACACCATCTACGATGCTTCCCAGTTTCATTGATTCAGATACTTTAAAGCATTTGTGTAGAGAGCTAGATATTGATAAAGTTGAAGCGGAGTTCTCGGTCAGGGTAAGTTTTCGAATCTCATGTGCCTTTCCCTTGTTAAATTATTCTCTAGTTAACGACTAACGAGAGGAGTTCAATCAGCTTATTAAAAAAATGTAGCCATTTCCTGCTGTATCTTTGAAGGAAAATTTTAAAAATAGCAATATTCAAAATACGTGGTTGACAATAATTAACACTATAAACACTATCGATGATACATTTGACAAGTTGCAACGTTTCCAACGTGTTTAATTCTAGAGAAAAATTGCTTTCGAGGAAGCCCTACGAGTGAAGGGTGAAAGTTACTCACGGGCGAAACGGTCTCAAGTATTTTCAGATCCTGCCCTAACAAATACACCGAGAGTATTTTCGCGAAAGGCGGCACGTTTTGAAATTCTCGGTAGCGAAAGTTTAGGAGGTAAGTGATATATAAGGTGGTTCACTTTAAACTGGGTAGAATACCGTACCTAAGCAACTTGGAAGGGAGCTTTGGTCGATTGAAACAAAAGTAACATTATATCACTTTCATAACCATCATACTAGGGTTGACTGTGTTGGAATATCTCGGCAAACACGTTTTTGTCTGCGAGAGAAATAAACTGATCTTTGGCAAGGTGTTCAATAAATTTCAAGAAGATGCAATGATGGGAGGTACCCGATGCATGTTACCAAACGACGTTCGTGAGGCCCTTCAAGACGTAATTGGAAAGGATATTACCGACGAACAAATAGAATATTTGAACTGTATAATCGGAGAAGTTAAACAGCCATTGAATTTTCGAACCTGGTGTGGCTTATGCGCTGCTGCGGAACGATTACTATGCGCACTTCCTTCAAAGGATACTGATCCATCTACGTGGCTCGAAAGGGCGGACTTTGAAAGTTTAGAACGACGATTGAAATCTACCGCCGTGGCTCCCAAACTTGCCCAGTTTTTAAGGGCGTTACGATCAAAATGAATTGCTGAAGGGAGATATTTATATATGAAATTGTCGAAACAATTGGTTTGTAATACATAAATAGTTTTAAATAAATAGCCTGACGCAGTATGAATATCAATAAAAAGTGATTTTAGAAATAAATAAATACTTTGTATTACTGCATAACTCGTTCACATAACTATATTTAAAAGCTACTGTAGTATTTGAGTATTTGACGCAGTGAACAGCACTGCCTTATTCTATTATTGTTATATTGTATTAATATCACCTAACTCTTTTTTTAATAAACTTTATTACTTCCTACATATATATATTTATATAACAACTATTTTATACGTTCATATATCGAAGTTTATTGTATACTTTTTGCTTAGAAGAACATAATTTTTTACACTTATTTGACATTTCTTTATGTTACGATAAATTTGGCCTTAATAATAATTTTAATTGTTTGTAACAAATGACTATCACATGAAATAATGGTCACACCTATTGACGTGGTAGCTTATACTTTCAGTTTTAATTTATGTTTCACAGTAACTGTACATGCGGTTGGTACAAAAATAGGAACAGATCGTTCCTTGAAGCGAGAGCTTTAATTTAAGACGTCGTTGATTAAAATGGTCCCAGTCGAATGCGAGATAATTTAATTCGTTTAACGAAATTATAAACAAATGCGATTACTTGGGGCTTGCCGGTGAGTCACATCAATTATCAGAGGACATAAATTAAACCTAGAAGAGTAACGAACCATCTTCAATAGGTGTAAGATTTAAACAATTAAAATTGTTATTAAGACCAACTGAGTATAGTTACAGCAACGGCATACTTTTTTCTGTGTTGCTTATTTCATTCCCCTTCATTTGACACATAATAGATTAAAAAACAACCACTAAGAGCCGTGATAATTGCAATGACCCTGAGAGCATTTTCGCCTATTTTCTAATTGTTTATAACTTTTAAATCACAAGTCTCATATTGTTGAAACTGTTGGATAAGATATCTATGTTTCGCAGCTTTAATTTTAGAGCAGTCCGCTTAAAAAATACACAACAGAAGCTGAGAAAAACGCAATTGTTCACCTTAACGATGTAATCCAGAAAGTTGGTTTTCAAGGCGCGATATACTGCTAGAAAAGCCGCAAACGCGAGATGGCGCCACATGCCTGATTTTCGGCTGCTGTGGGGAGCAATACGTTTCCATGTCACACACAACGTTTTCGGTAAAATATTTAGATTGTTTTCTCCACTCCTGGTGGTCATTTTTTAATAAATGCGGTGTCAAATGAAAGGGAAAGGAATAAGCTTCACGAGGGAACATACCCCGTTGCTGTAATTGCATGCAGTTGGCCGTAAAAACAATTTTAATTGTTTAATTGTTTATAAAAAACGGACCTCACATGGAATGAAGTTCACGCCTATTGGAGATGGTTGCTTATACTTCTACCTTTAATTTATGTCCTCTGATAATTGATGTGGCTCATCGGCAAGGTCAAGTAATCGCATTTGCTTATAATTTCTTTAAACGAATTCAATTATTTCGCGTTCTACTGGGCCGATTTCAATTATTTCGCGTTCTACTGGGCCGATTTCAATTACGGACGTTAATTAAAGCTCGTGTTATTTGAAAACACGATAATGACAATCCTTGAACAATACATGCTAATATTCTTGCTTTCGTAGGAAGTTAATCCGTAATGATTTCTATGTAACCAGCATCATAATGAAATGGAATTGTGTATACAAACGTTTATCAAAAATGGTAGTGAGTTAATGATATTATATAAAAAAAATGTATAACTTGAAACATGTTGATGTGTTGGAAGATATATTTTTCGTACTATTTGACAAATTTCTTTTCTTTCTAATATCCATTTTATTATTTTAAATCGATTACTATGCGCACCTCTACGCACTTATACTAAATCGAATGAATATGATAAATTAAATATTATCATTAAACATCGTTTGATTTTTACTCCCGATGAACTATTGCATTATAATCGTGAACAATGGGGTGTATAATATAAAATATTTGTTTTATATCCGATATTTATCAGATTATTTGTACTTTTCACGAATCTAAGCAAATGTAAGTATCGATGTGTCGTCGATAAAGACGAAAATTATCTTAGTTCACAGTTATTTCGCAAGAAATTATTTATATTTAACTTAATGTTAATAAGTTTGTGCGGATTGTTTTAATAATGTATTTATCTGTTATGCAGTAGTATGAATATTATTGCCTGCAAAGGATACACAAAAAAAATGTTTAAATCAGTTCTTAATCGTCGTTTCATAAATAAAGGTTACTACGATAAAAACAATCTACATTTATAAATGCATAAGTAATTTATACATAATATTCATGTTGAAATTTTTTGGATTATAAATTTCTAAATTTATCATTTCCGTTGAAAAATCATTTATGTAAACTGTTCATTATAACGATCCTAAAGGTGGAAACAAATATTATTATAGCGATAATTGTAACGTGCATCGTTGAAAGATAAATTTTATTCCACTGTGTTACTTGGTCGATCCTCTTAAAATACTTACTCTCCTAAATTGGGCATGGGACTGAGCAGAATGAAGAAAGGTAGACGAGATCTACTTGTTCGTCGCATAATTTTATTGCCGGAGCGAACTCGCCTGTATCCATTCGAGCGTACACAGTATTTTTTTTCACAATACAACTACCCTTGCTTGGCTGCCGACAATGTACAAACTGTTCGAGTTCTTTGCTTTATTTCTTTTGCTTCCTTAAACGCAATAAATAAAGGAATTCGCGCGATTGTTATCGTTTATATAACGACAATATAAAATCGTCCTGCATTAGTAAATAAATTAAGTAAACGAGCGGTATAGAACGGTGTAGATGTATGATCGGGTTTTTCAGGGCTTATTTCGTACTTGACATAACAATAATGATACACTACCGGTTGCATTCTTGTGTTCTTTATATGTGTCATTGTACGTGTGTGTATGTAAGTCGTTTGTGTTGGTGTGTGCATGCGAGTGTATCTAGTATGGATTGTTGCGTGAATGAATAACGTGCGCGCGATTCGCGCCCGTGTAAGTGGCATTGTTCAGTCGCTAGTTTCTACGCCACATTGCACATACAGCTAACGTACAAATATAACGACGTGACGAATCGTACGACACTACTTCCTAGAGTCTCTATACAGCGCGGCGCTACTCGCCGTTCCAGTGGAGTTCACTTTGGAGCTGTTTCGAGACTTGGATATTTGTGGTTCCCGGACTGTACAGCTGCAGTGGGACTTATATCCCAAGCCGTCAGTCATTTACACGCTGGAAATTCTCCTAGATCTTTCTGCGTAGATTTTCAGTATAAAAAAAGTTGCTGCTGCTGCTGCTGCTGCTGCTGCTGCTGTTTCTGGGAGGCAGTGGGACTGGAATATGATGACGGCGTGCGCGGATTCGCAATGGGCTAGTTGCCATTCGTGGAGCGCTGCATCGCCGGAATCATTGCGTCCCTTTCAGTACCGTAGATCTTGCCGGCCTTCTTTGCCATGTTGCCTAACATTTCCATCGTGCACTTGTGCGCGGATCTTAACGACAATGCCCACTCCTTTAAACTGATTTCATCCTGAAAATTAAATTCACTTTTCACTCTTGTGATATTTCACTGATATGTGGGTTTTTTTTTAGATAAATGCTGAATGGTTTCGAGACGAACATCTCGTTTGATGCGAGTAGGTTCTATGTAGGTGGATGTGTAGACGATATATTAATCGGTATAATAGCCAATATAATAATAATACATAATAGAATATACATCTAGAGGATGCTCCGTTTCTGACGTATACATCGTAAATGAAATGATCTGTGTGTTCCCCATTAACTTCTTAACCCTTCGACCAATTTGAATCAAGGTTTGTACAGCTACTTTCTATTCATTCCCTTTTCACTACTCCCCCCCCCCCCCCCCCCCGACAGATAATACTGATGCTGTAAATTCTAAATGCAAGGAACTCAGAAAATGTCGGCTAGTGAGAAATTGTGAAGTTATAAATCTTTGCAGTGATGGTATTGTTGATTCTTTTTTCTTTTTTTTTTGTTTGGAGCAGTTTGCTATTGATATGTGTATTATAAAATTTGTCGACATTCGAGCGAGAGATAAAGTAAGGCTTTTACGCAAATATGTATGTCAATATTTTGAACTGCGTTTTTAAACTGATTTCATCCTGAAAATTAAATTCACCTTTTTATTGTTGTGATATTTGGCTGATGTTTCATGTAAAGGTAGGTTTTAAATGAAGATACTGAATAAATATACTCACGGGATTTGTAAGTACTATTTTTGCATCTCTTGTACGGACGACGATACACTGTTCTCCTTTCACATGCTGAAGATCCGCGCTAACTTCCTCAACCTAAAACACAATTTAAGTACTTATTCATGTCTAGATTATACCAGATTCATGCCTTGCCACTGAAATATCAAGGATTCAAATTTTACTTCGTGATTTCAGTATCACGAAACTATAAAATAATAATAACCCAATTGAATTTTGCTATTCTAAATATGTTAATATCTTTTTGAAACTTCACGGTTTTCTACAAATACTAAAATCTTATCAAGAAAACAGAGAAAGAATTGAATTGCAACACAAATGATTTGTATTAAAAAATTATTTGATATTTGGAAACTAGGCATATCAAGGGGCTACATTCAAAATTTTGATGATAAATATAAGAATATCGATGTTTTGAATACATGTATAAAGACATAATAACTTTTTATTACTAAATTCGACACGCCAAATAATCGGGAGCTCGGATAACTATGTTTCAAGTAATCAAAATTCAACTGTAAAATGTTCATTTGTTATTATCCCATTTATTTGTTCCTTTACCTGGTCCAGAAAAACAAGTTCAGGTTTCGTCGTGGATTCAGGGTGTAATTCTAATCTATTAGGATAAAGTTTTGCATATCGCGTTTGCCACGCACTCGCGAACGGGCCACCTAATTTCTTAATATAACCATGTAAAATGCAGTCTGAGCCTGTAACAAAAAAATGTCGAGACAATGATTGCGCTAAGAAAACTTTCGTTAGATAAAGTTTCGACTACAAAAGGGGGTTGTAAGATTCCTTACCTTTTTCATCCGCGTCGAACCGCTGTTTTTGCTTGGCTTTCTTCTTATTTTCCACCTGCAAAAAAACAGGGAGAACAAGTTGAGATGAAAAGTGAAGAAAAATGGATGGTTGAAGCGACAGTATAATGATTGCGCGAAAAGAATGACAAAAAAAAAATACTCGAACGACAAGGCAAGTGTAAGTTCGCACAAAATTCAACGCTGCCTTTGAACCATTGGTTCACCGGAAATCTTGGTGCAAAAGATACGAAATTATGAGACACCCTGATACTTAAGGCCAAATAAAGATCGCTGGTTTGACGCGTATTAATTTTCTTTCATTATTCATTAACTTATCTGCACTTTTGCGCGATGTTATTTCGAATGCATTCATCAATTCATCAATCGGAAAGTAAGACGCGTATTCGCGGTTACTGACGCTGGTCATTGGCCTGAGCCATTATCACCATCGGCAACGATTATCGTGGCGCGCGATTGCTTATATTTTTCGAACGTTTTCTGGTAGAAGTTGACGATGTTCGTACCATTCATAAATAACATTGCTGCATTAAAATCCTCACAAGTTCCCTGACACGCATACAGGCCGAGTCGTCCCAAGACTAGAAGCCGAGATACCTTCGAAACCGTTCATTGATAAATAGATAGCGAATGATGTTTGTACCTTATCTGCTTCGTTATTGATTGTCTCGAACACAGTCTCGGCTACCTCGGCCTGCCATCTCTCCGAGATGGTCAGGGGGAAATTTTTGTACAGATCTTGATCCGCATCTGTTAGTTTGATACCCTTGGTGTCCTCCTCGTCAAAGGAGCCTATGTCAAAGGCGTCCGCGGCGTTCACCTCGCCGCGTGGCGGTATTAGAGGCGGCGTGTATTTCTGGACGTAAACTTGTTGCCAATCGATACCACTGAAAAACGGGTGTTCCTTCAACTCGTCTGCACCTCCGCCCCGGCAGCCGAGTCTCTCGTTGATGTCTCGTTGCAAGAGACCTTCCAGGAGCGAGCGTAGCTCTCGCGAAAATGTTTCAGGCAGCTCGACGTTCTGAAACGATTGTTCTTTCATATATCTTTTTATACGTCGAAATTTCGCGAAGTCGTCGGCTCGTTGGCACACTGCAGTCGATCAGACTGTTCGAATCGAACGCCGTTGTTAATGTTACTTTAGTTTAAACCAGTTTAAGGGACTTCAATATTTCATAAATATTAACACTTTCGCTGCGAAGGACGTATACACAGCGAGGCATCTAACTAGACCGCCTTGAATAACTTCTAAATTATACGTCCAGTAAAAAATTGTCAAGTACGAATATTGCAGGGTATCGTAGGCGACATCACGTGGTGTACATTACGCTTTTTTTTTTATAAGTGTAGGCGTTCGAGAGACCTGTAGGCTAACTTATTTCTTTTTAAATGGAATGCCTTATCTGTTTTGCAGGCGGTCGAAAGTACCTTCATTTGTAAGTAAAAACGTGTTAAACATTGTTTGTTCTGAAGCTAATAATTAGCGAGATATTAACGAAGGTTTGATCCGTTCAATGCTGTCGTTTACGATTTCCGCGATTCACTATCATTTTCGTTATCGAACGTATCGTCGAAGGAACGAGGTTTCAGATGAAATTTAATAACAGTGAGAAGTTGGATACGCTTTTAGTTTACGGTGCATGCGACGATAGTACAACGAGGGCCAAAATTACTTGTGCCGACAAATATTCTGAATGTATCACTCCGCGACATTAATCATTCAACGCGATCCTATGTGGATCAAACTTTCGTTAACATCTCGTTAATTATACACTGTAGGACAAGCAACGTTTAACACTGTTTTAACAATGTCCTTGTTTACGAATTAATGATCTTTCGAACAGCCGCAGAACGGATAGGGCGGTCCATTTAAAAACACGAAGTTGATCATCAGATCCCCTAAACGCCTCCACTTATAAAAAGGTCATGTAGGCACCACATGAAACGTTTACCCTGAAACCTCAGTAAATAACAATTTTTCCTAGACGTATAATTTAGTTAGGAGGCTCACGCTGTACATATGTCGTTATTGAGCAACTGTTTGCAAAAGTTGATGTAAACGTTCTGTGCAACAGTATATCATCGATTCAACTATATGTATGTATGTATATGTATATAAATCTTGTGCATTGAAGCACAATATCTAAGCGTTCCCTCAATATTAATCGATTAATTAACAGTCACTCGATATTAATAAAATCGCCCCCGTCCTGTACATCGAAGACACTTTTATTTTTAATGCTGCCGTAGCGAAAGGGTTAATGCTACACAGCGGCGGAGAAGAATATTAGAAGATAGAATTTTTATTCCGTCGCTGCGGGCCAGACACGAAATTCGTCTGGCACTGAATGCGGCAATGTTTATATGGATACGACGAGGAGCTAGGAAATTGTGTAATATTTTTATCTCAGGTGTGGCATGGTATAGAATATAGAATATGGGTGTGATCATTCGTGAGTTTTGCACCGCGATATTGCGACACATTACATTTATCATTTGCTATTCATATTTTTTCTGTACAATGACGTTTATATTCACGAAAGTATTATACATATAACCAATATCAACTATATAGTACGGTATTCTTCTGATTTTTTATTAAAATTTTGGTACTGCGAAATTTTCTTCTTATTAACAATAAGACGTGGCATATGAAATAACCGATTCCCTGGGTTAAAACGAATAAATGACAGTGTTATTTAGATCAAGGTGTCGCTGTCGACTATTTGCACTGTTCTCAATTCCGTTTTCATTCGGTACTCAATTTCTTGATTTTATAACGTTTCAGAACTTACTGTACACGGGACTCCAAAATAGAGAGGAAGAGAGGGGTAGAGAAATATATTAATATTGCGGGAAAAAAGGAATAATCCAAATTTCGCACGGGTTCATTGTATCGTTTAGAAGAACTATTCAGCTTTATATCAAGCAAAAGGCAGACAAATAAAAAGCGATGAATCGATATCGAATTGTCTATATACTATTCGATACACGAAAGATTTTTTTTTTAAATTCAAATCTACTTATAGGATGCCCAGTGTTCGACAGAGCATTCTATATATTACAGCCTAATAATTTTGTTTATTGTTTCTCAACAAATTCTATCGAAAGATTTTTTCGACAGCGTTTAGAAAAGCTGAGCATAGGTCGTAATTTTTGTTTGACGCAAAATTTTCTAATTATACGGATAACACATTGAAAAACTTCTTCTTCGTGCTCTCTTTACAAAACTTGTGTACATACTCTGTTGATTGTATTTTAATCTTTCAAGTGCGGCCTCGTCAAATTGGAATTCAAATGTTACCCATACGAGGGAAAAAGAAGCGCGTGCAATCGGTATTGATTTTCCATAGCAGTTTCTTGAGAACAAAACGGAACAGATTGAGATGCGGTGCTCATCGAAGTGAACGATTTCAACGAAATTGCTTAGAGTATTACACTCCGTGTGCATATATGTAGACGTATATTCGCGTGAAAGTTCGCGTATACATATTTGTGAATGTCATTCAATTTATGAGAAAGCCCAGGCGCAAATATTTGTGCATTCCATTTAACTTACGGCAAAGTGGACAAAGAAAGTTAGAATCTATTTGCACAATTGCACCTCCTTGAATGTCATTTAGTGTTTATTAGGATTTTCGCATGATCACGAAATACGCATTCCGAATGACGACGTAACGATTGTGAGAAATAAAAGTAATTGGCTGTGACTCTTCGATACTATGCCACGAAATATATAAATATGTGAGGTAACAAACCTTAGTTAACGTCATGTGATCTATTTCGTGTTTGTCTTTAGTCTTATGTTGCCTAAATGGACTGTGACCCTTCAATAATTTATGCAGCATGCAACCAAACGAGAACCAATCGGCACTGGAATCGTACGTTACACCCTTCGAAAGCACTTCCGGCGCCATGTATCCATGCGTCCCGCTGCAACAGAAGGAATTTTTTTATTGGTCAATGTTTTTCTAATTTTTGTTTCTTTTAATATTAGCGCAATTGTGAATTACTTTAATCCAGCGTACTGCCCGCGCTACATAATTAATTAATCATATTAATAATCACAATAATTAATCATTCCTCATAAATTCTTTTGAAATCGTGTACCGTTAATATCATCCTATGGCAGAGTTGTGGACAGTTGGATAAGAAAAAGTACTTCTATGAAAATGATAATGGGTCGAAATGTATATCCTGTTCTAATCGACGTTAACCACGAATTACGAAACTCAATTTTTCTTTCGAATCTTTCTGGAATTCTACACGCTTAGAATACACAATTAAAATATCAATCCAAACGTTCATGGAAACGAAATATATTGATTTCGTCGAATTTGTACACCGATGCTATAATTTAACTGAAATTTCATAAAATCTGGCGATTTCTACTTGGGGGGTAGCCCCTTGTAAGGATAGATAGGATGTAGAGATAAAAACTTGCCTTTAGTAGATTTACAGTATGGACATAAATGTGTGAATATCAGAAAATTTCTATGTTACATATACTGGAGGGTTCAAAATGACTTCCTGGTAGCCTAAAAATATTTCCCCTTTAACCGTTTTGACCTGACACTATTTTTCCACAGATCTGACAGGCTATTTACCACTTGAAGCTTTGATAGGGTTTCATCCGGGACCAATATTTTTCAGATGAGCAAATCCTATGGGGATAATTCGTATATTGATGAACTTTTTCCCCTCTCTACTATTGCACATTTTTTTGGACGAATGAAAGATCAATTGAGCAGCTAGGATAAATCAACGACTTTAATTGTTTAGGCATTAATGGCTACTGCACCACCGATTTTCAGCATGTTTTTTAACTTGCAGATTTAACGAATCCTACATTTCTGCTTATTTCTAATTTGGTGAGCTGAAATTACAAAGAAATATCCGGGTTTCTAATTTTCCAATTCTCTCACGATTTTGCTTATTTTTATTTAAACAATCGCAGTGTTAATGTTGCAAATGTTTCTACATTAGTTCGATCCAAGAAATGAGCGCAAAAATACTAAAAAACATTCAATGGGAAAATTGTTTAAGGGACCGTTACATGTAATAACATTACACTTGTTAGATTGAACGATATCAACATCACAATGTGAACGCATCGTTTCAGCATGCTATACGCGGCAAACGTCTTAATCTCGCGTTTGTTGCGCAAACAATAAGAGGTCAACGCGAGAGGAATTGTAATGGGGATGTACACTGCCGGCTAAAAATTTGAGACCGCCAGGCATCTCAAGCTGTACAGCAATTCTATGCCACATTAATGCGAAATAATTTACAGTCGAGAACTTAAGCACCTATCGGGACAAAATAAATCGCCGTCACTCTATGTAACATTAAATTCGAATCAATAAATCGCTGAAAATCCATTCGATATGCGTACAATGAAGGAAACGGTTCGAAAGTTTCGTTCTAAAGTGTATCGGGTAAGTGCAAACGTGCTGTCGCTTTTCGCGTTGCCCGTCAATAGTTTTGTATTTCTTTCTTTTTTTAAATGAATTATCGTCGACAAAAAAGGTACCGGTGCGGTTTAAGCGTGCAAATATATATCGGGAGTATGTCCACGGTGGAAAAGCTGTAAATAAAAGAATTCATAAACGATGGTTTATCCAGCGATCAGCTCGTGCTTCGAATATTGGAAGCGAATGATTGGCTGGTAATCCAGTAGAATTGGCAGAATGTAAACGAGAATTAATTATGCGTCACGAAAAAGATGGAAAAGCGTTGCAGAATCGAGTCGAGAATAAATAAAACTACTAAGTATAATTGCTATGTTTTCACTATCCAGAAACGACAGAACTTTTCCACTCATTCGCTACAGTTAGTCACAAAAGTATCCGGCCATGTTCTTTACGCAGTTAATTTTACACAGAATTATATAGCGGTAATAAAGGAAATAACTTGTAATCCATTCGTAAGAAATACGTGAAGATCTAGTTCGATGCAATTACGAAACGATACTCTTGAATATTTCTTACAAAATAACTGAACGTTAAACGAATAAAGATCTCTCCATCGTGTTCGGTGATGGACACATACTTTCCCGACCAACTGTAACATACACGGTTGCCTGGAAGAACTTACACACTCGCGTGAGGTTTCTTTTTGGAGAAATCGCAGGCCAGACCTAGATCCGATATCCTGACGTGGCCGTGCTCGTCCAGGAGGATGTTCGCTGGCTTCAGGTCGCGGTAAACGATGTACCTGCGGTGCATGTGCTCTAATCCTAGTATCACTTCCGCCGCGTAGAATTTCATCTCCCGTTCGGTGAACACACCGTGTTGACTTAGGTGATAATGAAGATCGCCGCCGTTCATCAGGTCCAAGATGAAACAGAGCTTGTCTGGTGTTTGGAAGGCGTACGTCATGCATACTATGAATGGACAATCCACCTGGAATAATTGTCCGTGGTTGCAATGTTTCTCGTTGGCTAATGAGAATGCAATTATGCCGGGATCATTTGGATTAACGTTTATTAATTTAATATTATTAGCCTGTCCAACGAGGTCGTGCGGTTTTCATTCCCCAGTTGATTTCGTTTAATAATGTTCGCCCATGGGATGCTTATTGTAACATCGTTTCACAGATTTTATACGTACGAGGTGTAACGATAAAGACTGATTTCCTTCCCCTCTCTTTCTCTCACTCAAGACCACAGTTCTACCTTGTAATACATTACGATTGTCTTAATTTATGCAGGGTTGCAAAATCACAGAGAAATCGTGGAAAAGTTGCAGGGGAATTGAGTGGCCTGGCGTACAAAAGGCATCGACAAATCGATTCTTTTGTGGAATGTTAGAAAAAAAAAGGGAAGAAAACTTTGTAGGCTTACATATATTATAGCACTCGCCGGGAGTGTAATGCGTATAAAGTGCATTTGACGGAAAATCAAGATTTTCACGTTCACGAAAACCGTACGAACTGATTGGACAAGTTGATAATTTTGTATTTCTACTTCTTTGATTTGCATGAATAATGTTGAGATTTTAAGACTTTTCGTTGAAATTCCTAATCGCGGATGGCATAGAACGATTTTTCTATAGAATGAAGAACCCTTTTAATTTGCTAATAGGATATTATTCAATTGCAAAAATGTTGGCACGAAAATTGCAGGAGTTGAAATAATGATTTTATGATCAACAAATCGTCGCGTATAAAGAAGGCGCAATCATTTTTTAATGGTTAACCATTTACAAATGCAGACACTGTAAAGGGAAAGCAATGAATAATTTATGTTACGTATTCTAGATAATAATTTAAAGCGAGATACTTTTTTTCATTTAAATAGCAAGTTGAAGTAAATGCTTCATGAACATATTCTGGAACTGTATAAAAGTGAAGTTAAAGAAATTGTGATCCTTTTCAACCTTCTTTGGCCTAAGTAAGCCATGCGCAGTAAATCGTTAAAGAGAAAGTAAATTTTTCCAAAATCTTGCTACGATTTAATTTATAGTTTTAAAAGAAATGTCAAAAGCATTATACTTTTGCATTCTTCAAGTTAATAACTGATCAAAGTTAAAGCGTTACAATGTAATTAACTAAAAATGCAATTAACTTTATTCGAATTAGCTGTATTATAGGAGATTTCACAGTATCCCTGTCCCAATGACATTTTTGCAAGAATAAATAACAAAACATATTATTACACCGTCATGCTCTTCCAACAAAAGTCAAGAAATAAAAAATGTAAAAACAATCCCCTACTACATAGCAAAAATTCATCGAACAGTTGCTATCGCAGTTTTCATTTCATAGTTAAAATAATTAGTATATGCATGCATTTAAACAGTTTACCTTAAGTTTCTCTTGCAACTTGTTCATGTATCTCTTACTTTTCTATAGGAAGAAATAAATAACACTCTACTAGTAAAATAAAAAAGAAGCATAAATTAGATTTAAACAACAAAGCGAAGGAAATTGTTAATTCGTCGGAAAAATATAATCCGCGAACTAATTGAATCGATTGATGCCGCAATGCTTGTTCCCAGTTATATTATGGATTTCGAACAGTTCAACGATTCTAAATATAAGGTACATACTTCGTTGAGCCTTGAATATTTCGAATACTTTCAACTGTACAAAGAAAGCTGGCACTTGGAAATTTTAACAGGACAATTCACAACAGAATTACTGAACAATCAAAGTTTTAAAATCTTAATACTTTTAGGATATTACATCCTTGAGTAAAGCTTACTCCGGTACTGACTGCCGAAAGCATTATCCTTTCGTTGAGCGCTAATGTTTCGCCTTGTTTCATTTTTATTCGCTTCTTGTCGAGGCACTTCATTGCGTACATTTTCCCCGTATCTGCTTTCCGGCATCCGTAAACTTCCCCGAAACCACCTCTGCCTATTATTCGATGTACACTGAAGTCGTTCATCGTCAACTGAAACGATTATTTGTTGAAGAAATATTTCAATATATTTTATTACACTACGATACATGGGCACATGGCTACTGGAAATATTTATTTCATCGCTCACCGACTTTAGTGATATGCACCACGTGGTAATGGTATAATTATTGTTATAATTACATTGCCGTAATTTAATTCTTGATTGAAAGTTATGGACTAGTGTTTTCTTAATATGTGCTAACGTTGATTAATTTTTAAACGAATGGTATTTCACGAATTAATAAAATGTTTGAAGTTGATAATTTCATGCAACAAAAAATCTATAAAACATTAATTTTGTCATGTTCTTTTATTTGTAGCAAAAGTTTCAATGGTTTTATTGCATTATGTATCGCAAGTGGTTTATGCAGTACATGTATGATATATGCATGGTAGGTTGGCATGCCGTGATAATTATTAAATTCTGCTATCCTTTATCGCTCCACGAGAATTGAATCGGTTTTCATATTCAAAGGATCAACGAGCGATCTAATTTTCAGGACTGTGGTAATGCATTCAGAAATTAATACGTTTCGCGCACGAAAGGAAAATATATAGTTTGAATGGAAAACTTGCATTATCGTATTGAACTAGAAAGGAATAGCAATTCTGATAAAATCTATTTTTTAATTTTCATTCCTTCTTTATACATGTGTCAATTGAAGAGCGAGCGTTGGCAACTATTGTCGGATGCATTTTGAAAATTTTACTTCTGTCCTCTGAAGTGCATAATCAGTGGACCACGTAGCACGAAACCTATTAAGTCTGTAATATGTAAAGTGATAACACGAGGTTAAATATTTGACGAATGGAATAAATTTTTGCCAGTAGTAGTATGATATGTGTGAAGCGCGATAAGAGTGGCCCAGGGTGTTATAAATCGTTAAAGTGAAATTGTTATATCTAAATAACCAGCGTTTGTTAACAAAGAACGAAATTGCATTTCACAACACATCAGCGCTTGATGACAGGCTGCGTTCATGACTGTAAAAAATCGATATGCAGTTGCATTTGAAGATCGAAAGCGATAAGTTTAATTATTTATTAAGCAGTTCACAAATAAATCTGAAATAAACGTGGTCAAACATCTGATAACAGAGTACAACAATATACAATTTATTTAACTCATATCTTCAACAAATGAATAAAAAAAAACACAAAATGTAGCTTCTTTCTTTTTTTTAATCGGATATAAAGTAATAAGGATATAAAGATATAAAGTTCATTAAAATTTTTATTTTTCTTAGTTCTGTTTGCAAAATTCAAAAATTTTACGGATTTCAAAACGGGAAAAATGAAAGTATCATGCATACAAAACAAATAAGGAGGAAGCCAAAGTTTGCAGAAACAGATCTAATTAGAATTGTGTTATGGTAATGGGGATTTTGGAAGCTCGTCTAGTGAACACCACATATGAAAGAGCTGGCATGCAAGTGGACTGAACATTGTCTTTTAGTTTTGGCATATGAAAAGATCGAGCTCGTCTGTTTCCAAAGTTACATATATATCGAATAAAAAAAATAGTGAACGGCAAATGTATAAAGGAAATAATAATTTACTTGCATTAAATATTAAAAGTAATATTTGATCTCAATGTCTCGAAAACTTAACTCGATTTCGGTACAAAGATTTGTATCATGTTTGTTGAATTTACAGAAACGGCCTAGAAAAAAGTCTCGATCACTTACAGTTAAGAACCACTTTATTAATATTAAAACTAATGTTAAAATATTAAAAATGGTCAACAGATAAGAGGAGAGGATTTTTTCACATGTCAGCCAATTTTTGGTAAAAATTTCGTTTCGGGGACTCTTGTTTAATTATCTTGCAGCGAACCACTCTTTCCAATTTGCGAAACGATTATTACGTCAACCTGTACATCAATTGCAATATACAAGCAGACTTCCGAACTTACCTGCATATTTAACTCTAGGTTCTTCCATTGACAAAAACGAGTGTACTTCTCGCTGAAAATATAGAACAGCATTTTTTTAGCAAATGTCCAGGCCGCAATAAGCTGGGCAGCGATTTGTCTCTCATTCGTTTGGTAGGAACATACCTCTCCAGAAATTTCTTGAACGGCTCCCCCCTTAAGTGGTTAAAAATCTCTTCGATATACGGCTGCAAAGAGGTAATCAGTTTGGGAGTCAACCAAAATTGCGTTCAATATTATTACAACTAAGCGATACTAGACTAGGAGGGACCAACCTCGAATAGATTAACGGGGACCTCATTTTTCATGAGATATTTATGAACGTGTGATACCGCTTCCGCGGAATATTCCTGAAATAAAAATCATTGAACAATTAAAACACGATTCATAACGTCGTCCATTTTCTACAATAAATGAAACGTACGGATAAACATGTTTTCCTTCAATAAAATACTTTTCGATCACCTGATCATAAATGTGGCTTATGTGTGGTAATATAATAAAAATTATGACGTTCTAATGTATTTGCCTTTAATTACCCCGGTGGGCCTATTTCGTGAATGAAATATTGAAAATATACGTACCTGTTAAAGAATAAGCGTTTCGAAATATATTTCAATGACCAAATTACGAATGATCTATTGACAATTAGGATTAATAATTTATACTTATTCTTTTCTACCGGTACTCGTTTTCAGTTAATTCAACTATTGTTACAATTTTGATAACTATCGTTTGCAGTTTCCAATTTTGTCATTGAATACTGTTGTATATTAAAGGGTGCTTAAAAATTTGCGACATCGCATGCAGTACGTAATCTTATAATAGAATTAAACTAGTTAAAGTGACCTTTTTATGTCGGCAATGACTATTTTCCGGTGTGTTAATTACTGACGGACGGGGGACGTAAAAAGCTAGGTGCGCTAGATGTATGTATTAAACTGTACTACGCTATAGTTAATATTCAACATCTTAAACGAGCAGCCCAGTTACGATTTTAAACTAAAATTTTTGGAAAGAAGTGAACCCGATCGAACCATGAGCATATATTATTACTTGAGATTGAATTGAGGATCGGTAACAATTAGTTAGCGTAGACAGGTGACTGTTACTTTGGTCTGCCGCACTGATAATATTATATACAAAGTTGAATATCTCCTTCATCTTCCTTCCAATTCAAAATAGATTCTTGTCCATTCCCTTCCTACTTAACAGCACACCTTAATTACAAATGCAATTATTTTATAAAACAGCTTTAAAGTATTAAGGTCAAGCTTTGTTCATTTTTATTAAACGAAATTTCGTATTTTTCATAACGCGTCCATTTTGCGTACTGTGCATAAAATGGTATTCACTAATTTGCAAACTATATATGAACATTTACGTATACATATAGTATATGTACTGACAATATGTACTTGATATGTACTTGTGAGTTGTGCTATTAAATTTTCACGAAACATGTAACACGAAATTGGTCGTTAAATCAGATCTTTACGAAACGTACTGATGTACATAATTGACTGTAACAAGAATGCTTTTAGGTGAAAGTTCCCAATGATTTATTTATTTATAACGTTAGCAAAAGAATTGTAGAGCAATATATTTCATAGGTGAAATATGCATAAATTCGAAACCGTCTTGTCGATATAAAATTAAATAATATCAATAAATTCAGCCTTGTCTCTTTCGCAAAATTCAGCATCACTATTATGAGTTAAAATGACGATAATGGTATTCTAAATAGTTTTATACCGAACATGCTGCATAATTTAATTTTACACAGCATTAAGCACTTATCCATGGAGGAAAAATCATTTGAATTTGAACATAATATTTAAATTACGTACATCTATTTATTGTGCTCGGTAATTTCATTTGAGAAGGTGTAGTATATACTTGCAATATAGTATAATAAAATAACGCGTTATCTAGCATCGATACGCAGCGTGGTGCTCTTATCACTTCCTGATTCGCAATTGCTTCGATACGTTAGCTTGGAAATGTTCCTCAAATTTTCAATTTAAACTTGCTAATCAATCATTAAATGTCTGCGTACATAGTAGTTGTAATACCCGTCGGCCATAAACCGGCATTGTACTAACTAATGTTAGAGATTTAATGGAAATATCAATTGTACGTCGATATCCATTAATAAAATCTTTTCACGAAATGTTTATATTTGGAATAATTAACTGCGACATGTATTCGATATCTAATATAATATAGTAATAACGTAGTAACGTAATATATGTTACGGTAGGCAAAAGATGACTGTTGAACGATGAGGTTAATTTCAAAAGAAACAAATTGAAAGGTAGATGAATGGCTATTTCAAATTGAAGAAATATTTATGCATGTCAGTTAATTTAATCGAAACCGTTTTTGAATAAAAACATTCGAGAGTTTGCTATCTGCGAGGGTGGTCTGAAAAGTTCTCGGTTTAACAATGAAAAAAAAATGTGTTTGACGTGAAACATGTTTTATTTTACAATATAATGAGAACTTTTCCGACTGCCCTCGTATTTAAATGCAAATTGCGCACTTGCTCGGAACACACATGTATGTATCACATGCATCCACTTTATATGATTGTATTATATCATTTAATGAGTAATGTCGTTTCTATATACGTAACTACATATAACGTTTTTAATGGACAGAGACGTAGCGATTGATGATACGATTGCCAAAAATGGGCCGAGCGAAACATAATGTGGTGATAGGGTACGTGGACTTACAATAAATTGAGATACGATGATAAATAATGAAATATTAATCTGTTTCGAATGGCGTAAACACTAGAAGGGCCATCTTTTATAAATCACCTTTTTTTATAACTAATTTTAGAGTGCGAAGACACGATTATACATGCATATATTATTAGTAAGGTCGAGACCTCGAATAATCGATAATGGATAGCGTATAATCACGACCTGGTTAATCGCGGTTCCTCTTATTGTCTTCTAGTAGCTACCTATTGCAGATGCACTCGCGATGAACCCTTTCGCATACGATACATTTGGATAGCATTAAGTAGGTATGCCACTGTTTTGAAGTGTTTCGCGCGAACGAATGATAATTGCTGTGTTACGCATAAAATGACATAATAAATGTTATTATACATTTCTAAGTACAACAAATTCAATCTCATTTATTTACCACTTTCCCTGTCAACATTATAGGATACTTTAACGAAAACATTAGAAATTTTAATGCAGTGTGCATATTCCATTGTGTAACGTGTCGCAATATTTGAATTACACATTTGTTTTTATACTGTGCACGGAAGAAGATTTTATTTTTTTATTGTGAACGTCCTTATTTTTCTGCAACACTGCATGCGTCGCATGGATGCAACGTGCGATTCTGCAGCAGACTTAAAAGTTGGAAAGGGTCACTGAGCTCCATGATAGTAAAAATAAGTAAATAATGATCAGAAATATATATATATATATGTATGTATGTACATAAAGAGATAATAAAGAACCACAACGAATGTTCTTGGTGTGCACCTTCATTCATAAGTTTTGCCAACAGTGTTTCCAAAATTCGAGCAGGTATGAACCTGAATACTATAATGCAGGCAATATTGTAATCAGGTAATTGTGCAGTAATGCTCAAATACATATTTTATTATCTTTTTTAACACCCAGTGGAAGTATTATTTCGTTCTCTGACTTTTCAGTCCTTATTTAAATTGGCCTTAATTTTGTTTGAATTATGAAATTAAATATTTGTACAAGGCTGAAGAATTCAGTTTCTGAAACAAATGAATACGAAGAGATTCATCTTTTCTGCCACAAATGAATAAAAGGTTTAGTTCAATTCCTATTCTCGATTCTCTTATTTTTATTATATATGTATTATATATGTATATGTGTGAGTGTTCAATTTTGTATCATTTTATACAATTTTTCATAAGTATAATTTCATTTACTTTCTCCGCTCCTAAAAGCGTTGTGCGTGGTACGTAAATATTTATAGGCAAATAATTTGTGTAAAGTTTAATAAAATATCTTTCAATTTGTGCACCGAAAATGTTTTCAATTTTAAGCGGGCACAGTTGCAAAAATAACACTAGAATTACTTTCATTTTCATAATCCCTCTAACATAAACTAATGCTAATGAAGATAAGTGAAAAGTAATTCTGAATTGTAATTACAGAGCTAACAATACGGCATCGTTTTACTCATCAATGGAAAGTAAAAGAAAAAATGTTTTAGAAGTGAAACTTTCAGACATATGTGCAAGGTTGACTGCCAAGACTGTCATTTCAAATGAAATCTGGGTTAGATTTTCCACGAAGAAAATCACAGCTCCTTATTATTTAAGGTCGCGTGTATCTATATCTTGATGGATTTTGTTGGACCTGCGAAGTTTATAAAATAGGAAAATTCTTGGAAATATCGTTGCCCATACGGGAGAATTGATTTATAATATCGATTTATCCATTCAAAAATAATTCTAACGTGTAGTTATTAGTAAATAAAGTTACTTATGAAATTTTATAACACAATGTCCGATATGTATATTGATTCCGTCAACCTTTTTTTTAACTGTTCAATAATTTTTAATTGAATTTCTGTATGGAAACAATGCTTCGAGAAAGAAAATTTAAAAGAAGTGTCCTCGCCTTTTAAGTGCGACAGTTAGCCTATATGTTGAGTTGCAAACAGATGTATATCACATTAAAATCATGCTTTTTTCGTGAATTATCATTATTTATTTAACGGTGTGATGCACACACTCAGTGAACCAAACACTGATTCCATATTTCCAAGAAGAACGTATTAAGTGGATACAAAAATCGACGAATTTTGCATATTACAATCATGATAATTCCAATCTATCTAACACTATTAATACAATCGACAAACTTTCCTATTCCCAAATACTCATTAGTTAAGAATCTGTATAAAATTAAAAGTCACGTGCGAGGAACGATATCATATTTTTAGAGGTAATAAAACTCTTCGTAATTAAAACACTTACTTTCTGCTACGAGCTATTTAAAACTTCGAATAAATCATTATACGTTTTAGTTCCTTGTTTGGACAGTTTAATCGAAAGAAGACTTCACTATTTCTCACGTAATAAAAGTTTAAGATATCGTAAATCGTAATATAACATTCCCAGGCGGCTGCCGTTCTGAAATTTACAATTTTCGTTCGCCAATATAAAATTCTATTAAAAAAGAAGACATTCTAACGGGTCGAAGGGGAAAATTGTAAGCGCGGAGCGATTAAAGGCGAGGCTAAAATTAGGGGCGAACCAGCCAGGGGAAAAGTCGTGTGAAAAAGCCACGGAAATAGTTCCTCTTCTGAAGACATCGAGGGCCAGAGATTAGAAACCCTCGTATGCGACGAAAAGGACCTATTCTGGATTCTTATTCAAACATTCATGTATAATAGAAGCTGAACGCGAAGAACGGTTCCAGCTGTTATGTGGTTTTCTTTTTCATCGCCTGGGAAACGATTTTCGCCGCTTTTCATCCCTTACAGGATAAATAAAGAGATGCTTTTGGTTAAAGATTAAAAAACCCCCCAGCTCTTTAGCTTTTTCGTTTTCTTTTTCGTTTCTTTTCAATTCCCGTAAATACACACCGCGACTGATCAAGACTAATCGTGGATGTTCTATGTTTGCATGCTCAACTTTAACTTTAATTTTAATTAAAAATTGTCTAAGAGTGCATAATATTAGGTTGGTGTATATGGAATATTTTTTCAAGGATGCCACTCTGAATGGTGTAACATGGAAATAGGAGTGAAATGTTTTTTGTTTTTTTCGTAATAAAAGTTAGAAAAACTTTCGTAGTATCTCTAAAATATCGTGTACTTATAATTAGTGCAAATAACGTTCACATTATTCTGTGAATTTTGTTGTACAAATTCGTTTCATTGCGATTAGAAAGTCCTTTATAAGCTGACTTTGGTGTAAAAATAAATTGGCATAGTTTTAATAAAGATCGGGGGTACAGTATGATGACACAGCATTTCTAATCATTAATTCGTGATTGAATTAAATTTTTCAAAGATCACATTTGTCTAAGAAGACTACGTTATGCAAACTCTGCTTATCTATGCACTTTATTAAAAAGAAAATTGAAATTTCCTTCCGCTTAGTTCCGCTCGAAATATATGTTTTACCGTTGTATACGTTTCAATAATCTGTTTCAAGGAAACATCAATAGTTTTCGAATTCGACGGAGCAACAATAAATTGTCCCAATATACGTATAATCAATCTTTCCAAAATACTAAATGTACATTACCGACACGTTTCCTTGTACCTGTACTAAATTTGCCCGTCTAAAGAATAGTGATTTCAATATTTCGCCTATTCATTGCGATAAAAAGGTGGATAAAAATAATCTTACCCTGGGCATCGTAAATATTCAATATCCAATCTCCAATAAATTTCATCCGCTTCAATGCACATTACTATAATTGACAATCGAACAAAGTTTATTGCACCATATCGGCAAGTCAATTTCACACATCGCAGAAGTAACCGTCCCGTATATACCAACCTAATATTTCGTCGCGAACTAACGCCAACGTCAGCCGAGATGAGACAATATTGCAGAACGCATTCACGTCTACGAAGCTTAAAAAGTTTTCAGCTTTTGAACATCTAGATCCCGGGCGGCCGAAGATCTGAACTCACCGGGAAACGAATATAATCATCGAAACGGTGGGTAAATGGGCGGGGCGGCAAACTTTCGAGCACAATGGCAAGTACAATGGAACGGAAAAGCTTTTATTTCAGTAAACCATTTGCGAAACGGTGTCGTTACGACGGTCCTCCGTAAAGAAAAGGGCGACCGCGCCGGTTACACGGCCGTGAATGAGATTTTACTCACATGGGCGTGCGCCAGTAGCTCCTTCATGATGAAATTGTCGTAGATCTCTTTGGCAAGCTTTCTCCTCTCTTCTGGACACTCGAGCTTCTCGTACGCCTTGATCTACAATGCATAAATGAGAAATTCCTTATGGAGTTGGACGGGGACGCGTGCCACCTAGCTACCGGCACTTAAATAGCGTGCGCGCGGTCTAACACGAACCTCTTCGTAAAACCTAAGTTGCGGAATCGGTTCCTCCGCCACATTCTCGCAGTAGTCTTTGAATAAGAGGTAACCTGCAATCAGAGAATCAGAGGGAACAAAAGCAATGCAACGATTCAGCTGGTCGATTTTTGTGCGGAATTGGTATTCGTAGAATTAACGTTTCCTTTTTATTAACCCTTCGAGCGGCTTTAGCCACCCTCTCGACGCTATCGCGGCGACACTTTTTTTCTCTGCAATTTCTTTTCTGCAGAACGAAACGTTATTGCAGTAACACCCCTCCCCCCTCTTTTTGATAATGGGAGATAGCGTGGAATGAAATTGGTACTGTACGAAGGCTGAAGTTTATGAAGGGTGAATAAAAATTAAACCCTGGATTCTGGACGAAAACGTCTCGTGGCTTTTCATTACTCCTTCAAGGTGTCGCACGTGTATACAGAGAGTGAAATGTATACGTAGATACATATTTGCGATTCTTCATTAATTCGTTGGGAGCTTAGTGTGTATCTATCGATCGCGTAATTTGATTGAGAAATGTTCAAAAATAACACGCGGGTATAGATATTTTTATCGGGTCGGATATTCGAGCTAGATTTATGCGGCACCAGGTGTGCACAGTCTACTTGAACGGGTAGAAACTATTTTCAGTTTGTAGAAAATGAATGAATTCGATATTGTAACTGATTTTCGTAATGTTTAGTAGTGGTATATCACATACTTTATCACGGATTATTTACTTGCATTTCTTTTTACCTAGAAGCGAATTGAATAGAGCATCGCGCAGTAATGGTGAAAACTGAGCGATACGATAGGGGATGACTATCCCAATTTTTGCAACATTTCTAGTATCGTTGTCGAAAACTATGTTTCAAGAGAGCATCATTTACTTCTGCGGAATAAGAACCTTTGGTAATACGAAAAGTTCGAATTTCTCGAAAGTGCAGGTTCGTAAAAAAAAAGCCTCGATAAAAGTATCAGGCGTCCGAGCAAAGAGTTAATTAAAAATACATTCTTCGCTACAGTTTGTGCCATTACTTTTGTATCTGTTGCAGTTTCCATATTTGTCGTTGCAAGTTTCGTGTATTCCGATGTGCCCTTAAATTGGATGCTTCCTTCAATTAAAATACTGCCAGTTATATCATTGCCTATGCAGATGGAACGCGAAGAAAGGGAGATCTGCTAGAGTAGATTGGAATAGTAAAAATTGGAACGAGGGAAGAAGATTGGAAAGGTGAGCCGTGAGCAAGAGGCAGACAAAGTTCATTCCAGTGCGTTGGACGTGCATAAAAGGAAGGGGCTCGTTTGCCTTAAATAGGGGCAGAAAAGATTGCTTTGAAGAAGTGGAATTTGCAATTTCTACTTTCGATCTACTCTGAAAATCATCTCACGTATGATTCAACCGTAACTCAATATTTTCCAATCTGCCGACATTTATGCGATGGTATTTCATCATTATTCCGCGGCGTGAAACACTTTCAAAGTTTATTACGAACGCATTGCGAAATAATTTACATGTACAAGATCTGTGCATCGATTTATGCATGAAACAAATGTACGATTCCATTTAAAAAAGGGGCCTCCTATGGGGTCACAGGCAACAAAATCATAGCGATCAGGGGACTGTTCAACTTTCATTTGAAACATTTTCCGATTTGGATTATAAATTTTGGCGTAAATCAAGATTGTAAAATCCAACGAGATAGCTGTTAAATAATCTTTATTAAAATTAACAAATGAATTGATAATTGTTAATGAGAAAGTCCTTTAGTTCGAATAAACCTCAACGTATCCATTTCTACTTACGTTACACTACATCATTATTTCTGAAAAGTTCTTTCAATTATATTTCACGCTAACGGTATAAATGTAATGGCAACCTTCAGATGTCTTATGTAAATGAAGATTCTGTAAACTAGTTGAATGTTCATTTATTGAATTATATGAACATTAATCCAATAATATTACTCTATAGAGTTTATTATTTTCTTCCTGATAACACAGGATTGTCTGGCACGATGTGCTTTACGTGTTACGAGCTTTCATCCTGAACAACGGATGCGTTTAATTAAGGCTTCGGAACAGCGTTCCCCTGAACAACCTTAATAAGTAATTACCGTCCCATTTTAATATACTTCTAAATAGATTTCACATTAAGTTAATGATCAATAATATGAAATTCCACTTACATCGCAAAGAGTCTCACATTGTTCCGCAGGTTGCAAATAATTTTAGAAGTGAATATAAATTTTATAACGAAATACTATATTTATTATAAGATTCTAATATATATTATTAATCGTTTTTGATTCCAACTTAAATTTTCACCCAACTGTGAATCATTTGAAATAAATATCTTACGCAATGTTCTATCGTTACGTGTCTATAGGAGTGCAACTTTCTCTTACGGTTTAGATAGCGCAAATTTGAAAGTGACGCGGCATTTGATATGTTAATTAGAATTCTTTACATGCCAAAATCACTTTCATGTGCTCGAATAAAAGGTTTCATTAAAACGGTAGTCGTAAAAATGAATGTCCAGCTACGATTGCTTGGGAATTATTTCATCAAAAATGTTTCTATTACATCGAAGGTAAAAATTGCAAAAAAGGGACTGTTTAAAAATTGAATTAACCTTCATTGGTTGATATTATTCAACCATAATATTATATATTCCATAGCTTTCTCTAGTTAAATGAAAAATAAACTAATAAAATGCAAGGACTGTTAATACAAGATATTAACAAAATACTCCGATATCTGGATTAAATGGATGCGACAAAGAACGCAGGTATGGTATATTTTTCCATGTGCAGGAAACTTATAATTCTAGTGGCATGCATAAACTTTATCTATATTTTAATGAAAGAAGTCTATATGAAGGTAATTATTTTATTATTTATACTTGCAAAAGTGCACGAGTGAATGATTGTATGTTTATAGGTACAGGTATACTACATCTATTACACATACAATAAAAGGTGAATGATCTTAATATACCTGCCGCCTTCTTTATTTATTTTATTGGAATAAACAGCTCACAGTTGTGGAACAGTAATATGAAATGCACTTTATTTGCGGAGGAACATTCTGTTTTAATTTGAAACAGAAAAATGTTGCAGTAGTTCAAGAAATCTAACAGTCATCCGGTGACACTTGAAGAAAAACAAAAAAGGTAATTAAGAATCAAGACGTCATTAGATCTACATATGTATTTTTTGTAAAAATTTTTTTCTTCTTTCCTCCTCCGTAATTCAAATACCCCATTACACGGCACTAAGAATTACCAGTCTTTTATTGTCCTTTTTAATATCTTTGTTATTAAATGGTGATATGTAATACCTTTAATTTTCGTGAAAATTTAGAATGGTTGGTTACTTATTTTAGGCGTGCCTAGTGTTCAGAAACAATATGAATGAGTGGACACAACTTCAATTAACAACTATTTCTTACAGCTACTAATAATAGAAATAATAATTTTTCAAATAATGCGGTTTTTTCCAGCTGAACAAACTTACAAATAGTTGCACTGTACAATTAGGCAAACTACCACATATGTACATACATCATTTTGTCTTAACTAAAAATCAGAATATTTTCCAATCAAATATATAAATATGTCCTTGCATTACTTTGTCACTTATTGCGGTATTTTGTTTGTCTGTTTTTATTATTAAACGTTCACACTGCATAAGATTTAGCTCAAAAAAAGGAGAAAAATTTATGTCAACATAACGATGTCCTTAACTTTGCCGGCGTAGAAAACTATTTTTAATCTATATTGATGCAGAGCTTCGTGTTTCGCGCGTCACATGAACGTCGCGTTTCAGTAAATTAATTTTTTTATTAAACGTTATATTTAGGTGAATCTTATATCAAGCGGCACCAGATCGATAAAGTTGCACCGTTTCAGAATAAAAATCAAAGCATTCTAAAGTGTAGGAGAAAGATGGATCTTCAACCGAGTTGCAAATTTTCTGAATCCTATATTATAGATATAAGCCATACGTTTCAATTTTTAATTCCATTTGTGCAACCATCGATCGCACTTTCATCAAGGACGAACTTCTAAACAGCAGTTTTATTTTTGTCAATCCGAAGGTAAATGTTTTATCGTTAACTGTCAATGGCGATATACTTGTCACCTACAAACATAATTGAATCCTATGAGGATTATGTAAGTGTAGTACTGTAAATAATTATTTTTCTAGGAATACAATTGATATAATGATTTGCACTCAACTTATACCCGCCAAGATGTTGATGTACACATTGCTGCAATAACATGTTTCGAGTACTGCATTGTCAATAACAAATTCAAAGGGCGTGTAGCATTTTTTTTATAAAGGAATATGGATAACGAAATACTGTTACAGCAAATGAACAAAAATATTAATATTAGATATGTATTTCATTGCAACTATCATGCAATTATTAATTTTACTCAAATGATGCGTCCGTATGATCTCGGTCGCCAAATGAATTACACTGATTGCGACTGAATTAAAAAAATCACACAACAGTACATATTCTCCTATTAGCAATAATAGAAGGGATATAAATGATCAAATGTTTTATATTCACGTAAATATTATGCATCGTTCTTCTTGACAGACATGCTATTTACAAGATCAACATCTATTCAATTGTTTATCATTTACACTTTACCATTTACTATCGGACATATTATGTACACAGGTTTAATCAGAGCAATATGAAATTATTACAATAATTTTAATACAATTATGGCCTCATGTTAATAAAATTCGAAGGGCAAGATATTTTTATTTACTTTAAAAATGCAATAGATGTTATTTAATATCTTCACTCTTATCTCAACTCTTATTTGTGTAAGTGTTATTTAACTCGTTTTCTTAAATTATTAAACCACTATGATTTTTGAAGAACGGCAGTGATACTGATTCTTGCCAAATTTGATGCCGCTATCAGAGTGCTTATCTTTTTTCACGTTACATGCATCGACATCAGACAGCATGCTATATGAATAAAACAGAGATATGCGTTTTGTCGGTCAATCAGTGCACAGTTCGATGAACGTGTGCAAAATTGATTTTCAATTCTCTTGGCCGCTGGATGATATCGCTGCGGGGCTATAATTATGCGTAAAAAGCGGAGATATTTGCAGACCAACTATATTTAGAAAGGACAAAAAAAATAATCTTTGTAATAAAGAAGGAGAACTTAACCGCGGGTATCGATTTTGCCACTTTATACTAATGATACAGAGGAATATTGTGGGCAAAAAGTAAACAGCACATAATTAGCAACAAAGTGTAGCATTGAAAACGATCAAAACAATTTATTATCAATAAAAAAATCAGGATCACCTTCAATTTTTTCACTGAAGCCGCATAATTCTGTTTACTATTATAGACGACACTGAGCCAATCAGATTACTTTTTTGCAATAACTTCGGTGACGAATGTATTTACTGCTTACATTCAATTACCAAAATTCACAGAATTACGTTCGACGAACGTTACTAAACATTTAGAATGATTTTTTAATCAAGTTGTTCGAAAAAATCAACGTTTTTTGGTGTAGGTGAATTCGCCCCTACGAAGATGAGGACAATATTGCTCTTTGTGACCAGTCGGGTGGTTAAAGTTTGTTTCAGGGGTCCAAAACATTAAAATGAAAATGCTATTAAAATGAGATATCCGATATGGATTGAATGAGTTAGAATGATAAAATTTAATTAACTAAAAAGTTAATTTAATTTATACAAATCGTCAGTTCCTTTATTTTTCTTTATTTAGTACGAGGTTCATAATAATTGACACACATTCAATATATCTATTACTTGTATCGGTAAAAATTTAAGGATTATGTCGGATTAAACGATTCTTCTGGTATTAATCTGCAAAGAACTCAAATGTCGAGGAGGGTTGTATTTTTCTTTCCGTGTTCGTTAGACCAAGACTCGTTAAACTCGTAGATGTATCCCTTTGGAACACAATTGATTTTGACTTTTATATAGTCTTTTACGTAACCTCTGCGTTAGTTTATTAGCCCAAGTTTTTTCGTTAATTTCGGTTAACGTTGCTGTAAGTCTGGCTTGTAAATATTAACTACGTAGGAACAAAATACGTATACTTCAAAGTTACTTACCAAACATTTGATTGAATATTTTATCGAAGTTAACTTCCTTCTTTTTTTCCAGATATTTGTGCATTACGCTTCTCACGCTGCAACAGAAACAGATATGCTGATGTAATGGTTACATTTCGGCACCTAATTATTATCTGGTGATAGGAAAAGTATAACGGGAATGTCAATTGAACGATAATGAAGCAAATAAAAAAATTACAAGAAATCTAAAAATATGTAAATAATATCTTCGGTATCAGTTTCCATAAGAATGGTTAAAAAAATCAATTTGCAACTAGAAATAATAAGCAAATTTCTCTGTTCAAAGAAGAATTAGAATGTGTGAAATACCAATATCAGAGGTGTTAGGTGTGTCAAATCATTGGGCAAGACTTATGGCAAATACAATTATTTTCTTATGATACATCCCCATAATCTTTATTGATTAGTACAGTGGTTTTCAACCTGCATGTCGCGATAACCAATGTACATATATTTTGTACAATCTGTAGTAACATTGAATAATACAAATTTCGAAACAGTAAGCGTACAATTATTTTTCGTCGCTATGGTTTACTTAAAAAAAATACAAACCGCCATAACGTTGACCAATCTAATAAAATTTATTTCTGAATACATTTGACACATAAATGTCATGCCCGATAAAATAATCGAAAGCATATTTTGTACATTTAATGCAAGTCATATTATAGAATACACAGAACATATCTCGCGCGACAGGAAATTAAATTATATTGTATTAAAAATAATAACATCCCAATAATACTTCCATGGCCAGTGTTCTCTTCATTACGCGATTCGTGATTATACATATATTATTCTTCATTCACTATCATAAATCCATACATGTTAACACAATATTTGATATTTCGTTATCGAGAAATTAAAATTGTATCAATAAATTGGTACCTATTGATAAACAACTGTAATGACAGAATACTGTCGTGGGTGCAATCAATATACTATATTGATCCATCATACTATACCTATATTCCATCAATGGGAACAATACCACTAATATTTATCTGATTACAAACGTATGTAATTACATTACCATCGCCTATTGTCATTAGTTTAGAACAATGCTTATAATACAACATAGGCACTGGCTATTATGTAGTTTAGGATTTTGGATGTATTATTGTTACGCGAAATCCATACAAAAATAAATGGCTACCCCCATAAAAATACGGCTAGCAATCGGTACAAAGAACTACCTTCGATGTACAGATTATTAGGGCGTTTATGACGCGCAAGTAATAGAACTGTTTTTGAGGAAGTCGTTTTATCCTATAATCCGTCAAGGTATACGAAACTAAGCATACACGACCTCAACAGTTAATTGCATGCGTCATAAACGTGAGTTTCCACAAGGGCCTCGCAGCTGGGACCTAGCAGGCACGATCAGGTCAAGCTCTAGGACCCCGGTTGAAATTCCGTGGCGTTGCCAAATAATCTGCAACGTTTAAGGACGCACACCCTCCCTTCAGGAAACGCGCTTCGGGCGCTGAGGAAGGCTGCGACCACACCTTGAAAACAGGTTGATTGGAAATTAATCGTTTTTCCTAATGTCCAATCAGCGTGTATAAAACTCACTTCCGAGTCGATGTGCTGGAGTACATTCGACGAGGAAGTCAGTCTAAGATAGTCTGGGACAGAGTCCAAGACAGGGTCCTACCCAGCACACTGAAAAGGAGAAACAGTATCCTCTCCTTCTTCAGGTTTTTGTTTTGATCTAAAGAGTGCAAGTCAAGGTATCATCTTCTCATTTGTTAATTTGTCTTCACTCAGAAGCAGGAGAAACCATTATACTCTCCTACTTCAAAGCAAGTGGGAAACATTATCTTCCCCCAAATTGTTCACTGTACAGTACACTAAACACTACTGTATTATCCGTTTTACATCTTCATCTGTTATCATTCATTTGTTAATAGAAATTAAAATCGTTATCATTTCGTTACGTTAAACGAGCAGTTATGCAATATACCACCCCTATCTCCTTAATCGGTCGTAGGGTCATACGTGCCCGACGGTATCGAAAAAATTCGGGACGGAGATTTACGACCTCCGTATACTAAGGATCTCGTTGCATCCGATGGTAGCATCGAAGTCGCGTATTACGTAAAAACAATTATCAAGTAATTTTTTAGTACACAAATAATACCGAGACGTATTTAACCGTTCCTTTTAACATCAGTTGCCAATACTTTTAAGAAATAGTATCTTCGTTACTAGGAAATAGATATCGTACGCAATATTGTATATATTTAAGTTTCGCAACCAAGTGTTACTTTATTGGGTTATCTTAAATCAATAACAAAATGTAACATTTTTGCCAATGTCGATGGGCGTACACTTGTAAATGTACCCTATCTGGTTAGGCGTACAAAATATTGTTGGAGTTTCATATCGTTTAATTATGACCAGGGTTGTTTAAAACATTCTAGTTTTCAAATAGAATCTACAATTGGATAAACGTTTTACCAATAATAATAAATTAATGAAATTTAAACAATAATATATAATACTACAGTGAGACTATCAACGCAATATAATGCGCGAAGAATGAATTAATGTTCGAGACTTCCATTAACCTCGATATGAAGTTTCAGAAAAGAGTTTTATTGAAATGGAACATGAAACCATGTTCCATGTAAGGTTTGTTCCATGAAAGGTATGTACTCGAGTTTCAATTGGAATGTTCCTGGCAAATTTTATAACACGCAACATTCCATTCCCCGTTCTTTCAATGCGGAAGAATGTTTGTTGAAAGTGAACGAATTCATCGACGATGTTGCGAAAATAGACGATCACGTTCTCCACGGACAATGTCTGGTTTCCACGAGCAAATGTTATGAGACAACCGTCAATTATCCAATTGTCATGATTGCATGGGACATCCGGAAACATTTCCAAACAATCATTTCAAACGAGCTGTGGTTTGACATTTATGTTACCAAAGCAGAATTCAATTATTGAGATCGAAATAAAATTTGAAGTTCGAGTTTGATTAAAATTTATTGCCAAAATTAATTCCGAAGCAACAACAAATCATTCGTTACGTGTGCTACGTTAAAAACAATAGTGGCAGTCAAACAGGGAGAAAGGAAATTTTGTTTGAAGTGGATCAAAAGGCTCGAAACATTGCCTGATTTAGATAATGTATCAGACTACGATAATAAAGGAATGATCGAGTGGTTCAACCATATTATGTTTTTTCGAAAGTAGGCGGAATTCTAAACATGGGCAAACTTATTTGTCGACTCGATCACGATGGATCAGCACGTAACTCCGACAATCCTGTCGATTTCTCGTAACAAGAAATTGTTGAGACCATTGAAGTACATCGTTGCTGCGGGAAACGTAAACGAACCGGATCGTTCTGGACAAATAACTACAAGTTGCAAATGGTTAAGAAGAACTTAACGTGGATCTATTTACGAGAACATAGTACGGAAGGAGAGACAAACATAATATGTAATACGGTCGTTGATTGCTTTCTGAATGATTAATTCGAAACAAACGATCACATTAAGGGGATTCCCTTTCGTTTGCCTTTCCATATGACTGTACACCCGTGCCAAGTTTATGTACGTGTAGGTAACAATTGTTTAAAAGAATTAGTGACAGATTGTTATTTATCGATGCTCGTGCCAAAGATATTTCTACTGTTATTCGAGTTAATAAACTAATATTAATTGTAGGTACCTACATATTTCCTATCGAGTTTTATCTAACGAAGCATAATATAATTCCATTCTCGATTCATATGCCTTTTATCAAAAGATAATTCAATGTGATGCACCTCGAAACTTAAGGAAATTCTCGAAGATTTAATGCCATCCAATATTCGCATCTATACAAGTTGCGTACGCAATTTACACGACCGACAAAAATATTTGTACAAATATTATCTCTGCATTTTTCGGACTGCTTCGAAGTAAATACACCGCTTCCTGTATAAATTGACGATTTCATATTGAAACGTTTAATTCTTTAACGAAAACCTAACTGCGCTCTATTCGTATCATTGATTTATTTTTCCGAATGTTAGTTAAAGATTGAACAACGTGAAAACCTTGATATTCCGATTTTATTTGTACACCGAGAGCAGAAACGTACATTTCGAATTGTGCACTTCTGCGCGTGCACTTAACGTGCAATCTGCCGGCGAACAGTTATGACCAGTGTGGACCCAGCATAGGTATCAACGGTATACCGATAAACAGCAGATAATCTTGGAAATGTAACTTTACGACGTTTGTGCGCGAGGGGTTATTTGACAGGAGCATCCTCCCCCGGGACGTTTACTGGAAGAGGGAGAAATGTTTTCATGACGACGCAGAATAACGCTTTCCCTTCCACCACGGGACGTCACGCATCTCGAATTTTCCTCATTTCAACATTGTATCGGGCGCTATATTTTCTAGCGACCGTCAAATAAAATGCTTCACGCAAATGTTGTTACCGTTACATATTATTCAGTTCAACAAGATTTATCCGAATGAACGAAAACGGATACGATACATCGCGTGAAATAAGAAATATACTACTGGCAGTCGCCTACGTGAAATTTGTCGCGCACCAAATAATTTTCACCTGGCAATTTCATTTAGTTAACAACAAATTTGGTCAATATCTGCGGGGCTTACGGACCAGTGCCGGTCAGTTATCAAGTGGGACAGAGTTTGAGGAAATCGCGTGTGCTTCGCCTTTCAATGCAGTGCGAGCGAAATGCGAGCAAAGCGAAGGATGCTGACGCGAAGTTCACGAGCTGATGGATATTTCCATCTGACCCGTATGAAACAAGTGTCGTTATTCGGTCGCCATTGTCGAACGTTGCCATCGCATTTTGGCCTGACGCATCTTAGCAAAGGGCACCCCTGTAAAAATCGTCCCTCGGGGAACGAAAATGCAGTTGTCTAATCCGGACGCATCGCATTATTGCGAGGGTACCGTCGCTTCTTACATTCGAGGGGTAATTTCACGCCCCAAATACGTCGATGGGTCTCACTTGGGCAATATTCCTTGTGAGTCATGAAAGACCCCATTGATAAGGGTCCCTTGACAGCATGCTACAGACAAATATATAAATCATTGAACAGCAAAGTCTTGGCCAATTATACGTCGGGTGCCAATAACAAGACTGATTCATTAGTTACATAATTTCTTATTCAAAGACTGAAGTCGACATTATGAGAAACTTAATTAGATGAAAACTGGAAGACATTGAAGTAACTCGCGTAGAACTTCGTTCGAAGTGCAGGGGGTGGTATGTCTGTTCGATTATTTCTTCAAGTTTTACAAATCGCGTAATTTCGCATTCGTATGAAGAATTGAGAGTACCAATTATTCAATGTCCCACAAAGTATTAATTGTTCATTCAAAACTGCTACTTTAGTTCGTTGCGCTTATATTGTTTGCGTGAAACGGTGAAAATATCGTGACCAAAATTTTCAAGCGAATACGGTATTACTCTGTCGAACTCAACTAACTAAATAATGTTTTACATAATTCGGCCAAAAATAATACGCGAGAGGCAATGCTGTTACGTGCTGAAAATTTCCAACAGTTTGGGTAAACAGGATCATTATCCTAATTCACAATATGATTAAAATTACCGCCGTGCCCTAAGCTTCCTTCCGCGTTCAGCTAAGGTTCAAAACATAGTTACGGCTACGATTGTAGCGTGGTCATTAGGCAAAGTATCAAGCAGCGATCCTTAGAATCGTATAATATACTGTATTCCGTTTCAACCTCCCACGCAATAAAAAAAAAAATGACAATTTGTAACCAATAGTATGTCAACTGGCAAGTGGGTTTGAATATGTTCCACAAATTACATTGGCCCTGTACGAAACATTTCTTCGTACGGCCCTAACTGATATTTTACACCCTTACAACTTTCTAGGTTCACGCTTCATTTGGATCCCACCATGTAACCACACTTTACAGAATTTTCTCTAACAAGGAAGATTCTGAAAGTTCTAAGAGATAGTAGCGCCCTGTTGATAAATGAATCTTGCGAAGAAAATATCTTTAGATTTCCTCGCGTGGCCGAAGGTGATGACAAAGACGATAAGAATCGTCAGATAAGGTATTATCGTGGCCACGCATTTCTCAAGCGAGGAGAAAAAGCGTTCATTTTACATCATCATCCCCCCGAGGACATTCTTTATAGCACCCCATTTCAGGCTTGTTACAATCACAAGGAGATGTCGCGACATGGACGGGCGGTTTTTGATTGGGCTCGAGTTTGCGTTGCAAGTGTTAACGCGTCCAAACAAACCGCAGACCATTAACCTTTACAACCGCGGCTATTTAAATTCCTCTAGACACTGTACGCGTAAACAGTAGTAAATTTTACGACCTAATCTCACCTATGGGGAAATTGGGAATTGTAGCGCAGCAGATAGTGTACGAATATTGGGTACCTCATTTTATTTTATCTTCTTTGCCTCGAGAGTTTCAGAACAGGTGTATGTATGTACGTGCGAAAGAAAATTGAACGGAGAACTTTGTGGAACATTTTTGGCGAAGTGTGCTGCATAAACATAAATATTTCAAAGGTTACAGAACATTTGTGTTTTTTTTTACTTTTACTCAATGAAGGTAAACTCATAAAAGCTCGTACAGTAATGCGGGACAGTGTCGCTTTCGAGTGATTTACAAAAACAGCTTTAATGATATTACGGGTGTTAAATATAGCAGCGCGAATCCAATTTATTTGGATAAACGAATAATCGCATAAGTAAATTTCGTTCTCTGGACCAGCACAATCATAATGAATCATACGTGGCACGACAAGCCAATGGAAGAAAATCACAAAATGAATCAAAGTAAATGCCCCGTCAGTACGTACACGCGAAAGCTTTGCTTGCCACCGAAACGAAAAATATCCATTAAACAAAACGACGACAATGTAACGACAACGGCTGTTGCGGGGGTCGTTATGGCCTTGGTAACACTTAATCATTGTCAAAGCTGTCAGTACTGTGTACAAATCAAATCCTGGGTATCTCATATTCGCACCCTCTCCATTCTTGTGAATGATGATACTCGTTTGATAACACGCTGTATTTCATAGTTATTAGATCCGTTCCGTTTTCGACCTACAATTTATACAATAATTTTCTAATGCTTGTTGAACGAAATTGCGTATGGGGGATTCCCAAGGACGACCAATGCAGTCGTTAGGCGTAAAAAATTCTATTCTTCTGTGCAAATAGGGTGACCATCCTCGTTTACATAATGATCTAATCATTAGTGGGTCATGTGCTCCCCTTTTCGTAGGACCAAGGACCCCACATCGATCAGAATGTGCAGATTGGATTGGGCAGAGAGTCCTGCTTGATAAAGGGAAGTAGATAAATAAATTGTCGTATTCCAACTAGAGAACTCGAAGATGCTGCTGCCAACAAGTGACACGAATAAACGAGTGCCTCAAGGCTCATACTTTGTCAATAGAAAAAGTCTTATCTCCCAATAACCGCCTGGCTGCGTTTAATGACTCCGAAGATAAGTATAGAATTAAATTGGGCAATTACGGAACGCTCTCCATAATTTACCGCCGCTAGATTATTATCTATTGCGATTGTTACAAAATCATCCGATCGGGAAAAAGATTCGATTCAAGTATTCAAGTAGATGTTCGAGAGAATTTCACGTCCAAATAAAGAAATTCCTATTATACACCTACAAAGGATGTCGAGCTTGCGGATAACGATTAAGGTGGATCATACAGTCGATTGAAGAAGTTAATCTCTGCGAAGAATAGCACATTAATACAGAACAAAAGAGCAACGTAAGAATGTTCCATTCAAGTTTCCCGATACGAAATATAAGCAACGAAATGCCTACAACGTGGAGATCGAAAATAATCAATGCATGAATTCTATCGATATCAATGTATGTATATAATTCAAGCACACGTTTATCGTATGTCGATAATTTCACCCTCCTTTCTAGTAAAATAGCATGAATTATTCAGCATAATTTAGTCATTGCAGATCTCTACAGGGGCTTAGCTGCACGCCTTTAAGCTGGACTAAAAAGCTCCAGGAAAGTTCGGGAGCAGACATGAACCTTTGAGTTGACGCGAGCTGCAATTAGCGCGTGGAAGTCGCGATTTTGCGAATCCGCGGATTGGAAGATCACTAACGAACCACGTTAACGATAATCTTTTCTAGTAACAAATCGGTTTAGAATCATACGTAGAATACTTGCACATAGTAATTAGCGAAGGGTCTTGTTGGAAAATCTGACACCGCCACACGAACGAGGCGTAGCCGCTTGCGGACAGGCGCCCCTAAGACGAGCACGACGACGTCGGTTCCGGACAACGTGACGCCAGAATTTTGACTGTGTCAACGCAAGGACCTTCCGGGTCATGCGCTTCTGATCTTCTAGTCTTGCACAGACCTTCGAGCAAACGCGTTGCATTTTAAGCTTGCACCGCCTTCAAGAAATACAACATTTCTTTTACACCTTCATTCCATCCCTCCCTTGGTTTTGATTCTTACAGTCTAGAGATATTCAGGGACATATTTGTAGCAGTGAATTGCCACTTCGTGTATATTTGTATTGGCGAGGAACAATATTTTCTTGCTGCCTGTAAGGTGTACATAATTGCTGTTCGGTGGACACTATCCTAGTGAAAGGGTTAAGAGCCGTAACTCAAAACAGAAGACATCCGATACTGACATGGTGCCGCTTTAACTAAACGAGGCCCGAACTCATGCACAGTAGACGTCTTAGATTACTGTTCTGACACTCGAAACACATGTTTCTTATCGTTCGACAGATTTTCTGAACGTACTTCTGCCCCTTTGACTATGCTATCTGTCGTGGATGAATCTTTCTGTCAGGGTGTTCTATACAGGGTGCCAAAAAAAAGGGATTCGGAAGTATGTAGTAAGATAGTAGGGGACATAAATCTTTCTAAAATAAACCAATAGGTTACAAGGGTTTCGATGTTGTTAATTTCGCAACACTTCTTTTAAAATACCGCTTGTGAATCGGTGTTCAGTAACGTGGAACCATTCGGTGAATAGATCATGCAGCAAAATTCGAAACATCGACGAATCAATTGAAACGACCGCTTTGTCTGCAGTAAAGACGACAAGAAAATAATCTAAGTGGATAATCTACGTTACTCGCTAGAAGGAATGAATTTATTGGAGTTACCTAACACCCGTGGTACGTGAAACATTCCTTTCCTGTTCCCTCGCAATCATTCACTAGCGATGGTACGATATATTTGGTAAGTCAAAATGCTTAGTAAAATCCACATTGTGACATAAGTATTGTATAGTGGGTGATCGAATTATTAGATCCACCCGCACAAAGTGACGCTGTCGCATTAAAATAAATAATTTTGTACGATAACGTAAGCTAATTTTAATTTCTTTTCTTTCGTATCTTTGGCATCGTGGTGCATTAAAGTTTGATAGAAATCGCTGATTCTATCGTCACTTGGAAATAATACACCTAACGAGAATATTCGATTTATGTAATAATTACACTTCCTGCAGTATTTTAGTAAGCCTGCACGATTTATGTCTATTTTCTACGTAATAGCAACATTCACAAACACTTATCTTGATGTTAGAACTAGAATAACCGTCGCATTATGTTTTCTTTTCCTACGATGTTTTCCATTTTGAAATAGAAAAGTTTGTTTGGAAGGTTCGAAAGCTAAAAGCACAATGCACCTGTTCGGTTGGTTCAATGGAGGGTTTCAAAGTTTCTTGAAGTCGAAAAGTCTCACGAATCGAAGATGTACACCAATATCGTGATACAATAAACTTCGTGAGAGAACACCATAAATCTAGCAGCTTTAATACCACCACTGTCTGTTGAACGTCCCTTAAAACTTCGTCGCCGATTGGTGGACAGAAAACGAGAAGAAAGAATAAATCGCGATGGCGAGTCGAGGTCCTTCACTTCCGGGATCAATTTCCTCGATTAATGCGGACACGCTTTCCTTTATTTTGTTTTTTCTATTGTGACGTTGCGCAAACGATTTCATTAGCTCCTTACGAGTTCTTGAATGGGGCTGGTGTTCAGGAAATTGGTAAAATTTGTAAATTACTTTGAAGTGACAGTGATTTACTTCCGTGATCCATTTTGTTTATACGAAACAGTTTCAGAACGTATTCACATGTGTTCACTGAGATCTTCTTTTTATAAACATCGGATAAAGCAATCAACATAGACAAATAAATTTCTTGTTAAAATGCCTATCTGCAATATTTACAAATGTTTCATGTATTTGACACTGGTTTTCAATATTTATATCTAAATAAAATCATCGTTTCGAAGCAGACATGTCCGTACGATTAGTGAAATTACGATGCAAGTTCGTGAAAACAAGATCGAGATTTTTACTCGTTAAATAATGTCATATATTATTGTAATATATTTTTTGTTTAAAAATAAGTATTTTAGGATGTACATAATAAATCCTTCCAGGACAATTTTCAATGAAATTGCGAAATTCCTATCCAAACCGAACTTTTAAGACGATTATAAAGCTCTCATGCAAAACATGATAGCAAGAAAAAAATAATATAGGTGTAGTAGTGTAGGTGCGTTAAAAATGCATAAATTACATTTATCATCTTTATTGAAGTTAACAGGTTAATTCAATTCCTGGGCATTGCTCTAAATTGTATTAATTCTGCCGGTCTGACATTCATTGCTCTTTTTTTTCCAACCAATGGCAATATCGGGATCCCGTTAAGTAGTACTATACAGAATGAATAACGCAATGAGAGCGATATATCGAATAAGATATGCGTGTCAAAAATAGCAAAGCGAGACAGCAATTTGTTATATCTACATTCGTTCAAATGCTTTCAATTATCTTCAATTATACATATTTTATGTATTTAGACGATAAACTTTGCCCCATTTCTGGGGAACGTCCAATAGAATTCCATGTATTTTATCCCGAAAGTGGTCCCGATAAGAGGCAATCAACAACTTCGCTCGCTTCAACTGCAATCGCATAAATCAATTGCACCCGTAACGTTAAAAAACTCCTACAGTCATCATGTTCATATATTAAAATGTCATTGGTACTCAATCGTGGTATACTCGAACCTGAGGTCGGCAAAGGAAATTTAAGAAAACCTTGACGGCACAGTTGCATTAGACAAACTATCATTAGATGTACTATAAATACGCGGCCGGTAATTCTGAAGTGGTAAAATATATCCAGAGTGGAACTGGAGAATACAATTTGTAACATCCTGCGAAGCGGACGGATTATATTTGTAAACGAGAATGCCACCTCGCGTGCTCCATTATAAATCATTGAAGAATCGTTACCTACAACTTCTCGCCGCGTAAACCCTTCAACCAACACGTGCAACCCTTTTTATAGCATCAACACGTTTCACGTGGACGGGACTGGATTTTTAAGTCCCTGTGTAGAACTCGTGTTGAACCATCGGCCTATAAAAAGGCCACGAGTCCGATGTACTCTTAACTCTTGCATTTCATTCAAAATGTGCTTTAATATCATTGTAATTATTATTCGGTAGTATATCTATGCATGCTCAGTAAATATTTTACTATTACGAACCAGCAACGGTGGTAAAATTAACCGATCAGAATATTTCGTATTCTGTGTTAGAATAATCTGCAATCGAACATATCCGATCGAAAATAACAGTTCTATTCACCGCACCTCTGAAATCTACAAAAGGTGTGGCTGAAATGATGGTGCACGCAGGAAGAACGTGATTACCAGTAGGAAAACGAATCAAACGGATAAAGGATAAAGGTGTTTCATGCGAGAGTTCGTTTTCAAGAAAATCGATTTTGAAAATTCGTTGCTATTAAAAGTTGTCCAGCCCAAGAAGGGAGTGGATGCATTTTGTTAATAATATTTAATTATATTAATTGGGAAATTGTTGAAACTGATCTATATATTTCTATAGAATACTGAATATTGTCGTTTCGAATGAATTTTCAAAATTTAAAGGTCGTCATGAAAACTATGGGGGGTAGGTATCCAACTTAGAAATTCTGAAAGTTCTGAAACTTCTATATAATTCTTTTTCTGCCCAAAATCACCATAACATTTGGTCGTTATTGAAGTATAAGAATTATGTGTGGTCAGTTTGGATAGATTCACTTTGAATATTGACAGGAAATTGAGGTTTCGGTTGCCCGCCTACTGACATCATAGAGTACTAATAATAGTAGTGAACGTTTCATGTAGCTTCGTGAACGATAATAAATTAGTTTTCCAACATACATATGCGTATCTCGCTCATACGTACATATATTGGGTGCTGGGTATATTTATTTTATTACTCACCAAAAATATGCAGAATACACAGTCTTTATAACAACTTTTATAAGAATTCGTATAATAATCATTTCTGCCCAAATGTAACTGCGCCGAGTTTAACTTAGGAATTAATAAACGACTAATTTCAATACAATAATATTGCACTTTCGATACATATTTTAATACTGACAATGAGTTTCCTCTAAATCGCTTCAATAGGATTAAGACTTGTTCACTAAAGAGACAAATGACTAACCATTGGATAGTTGTAGCCAATGTCACACTGTACGTGCTCTATATACTCAATGACCAAGTATGACACATTTTGTGATGAATAAAAAAGATATTACAGTTAAATTAGAACGAGAATAGTTTCGTCTTTATTATTATTATCACTATACAGTAATGTCTCGATTAGTGTGCTTCGCTCGGGACCGAATGTGAACACTAATCGTGTGCAGGACACGTTTCTCGAGTGAGTTCGCATCCCCTTTGATATTGTGGCAGCCCAGATACGGGACAGCGTTCCAGGAAAAAAGCAAGTTTAAATACCCGTGTATGTGAGGCAATACTAACGCGATCAAAATTTAAGATTAAAACTTGTTCAATTTTGGTCTGTTTCAAATGAAATTTTACCAAAGTGTTCGTTGCAATATCCTGATTAAAATGATACCAAACACGATATGGTTTGGACAATTTTTACTTATGGTATTAATAATTTTATTCTCCTTTATTATTATTTTCAATAACAACTAGAATATGTGTATATTAGTTAACAGCAATAAGTTAATTAGTAGTGAGATTGTAAATTTGGAAGTAAACTCTCGAATCGTGAGACTCTTAATTCTCTTAATCTTAAATTGCTATATTTAGATAATGGAAGAATATTGTTGTATCGAGAAATATTCTTGTTCCTGACATTACATTCGGTGTTCATAAGAGTTTATAATTTTTACTGACAAGAAATTGCAAGAATTTATATCAACTTTTTTGATAAAGTAGTTACTTTATCGCAGAGAAGAGAGCTGGGTCATTTATCGCATCAATAATAATAAGTAAATATATGTATAGTTCCAAAATATATGATTCTAGTTGTTATCGAAAACAATAATAAAGGAGAATGAAATTATTAATACCACGATAAGTAAAAATTATCGAAATCATATTGTGTTTGGTGTCATTTTAATCACGAGATTGTAACGAACATTTTGGTAAAATTTCATTTAAAACGGACCAAAAATGAACTAGCTTTAATTTTTTATCTCGCTTGCATCAGTGTTGGCTCTCACCGACATTCGATCTGGGTTCAGATTACATGCTCGGCGCTTCATTCTTCGCTGGTTTCAGGGGGGACCACCCCAAGTAGTGGGGATAGAAATGAACACTAATCGTAGACACAATTTTGAACACTAATCGATATATTACTGTATATAAAATATTGGATTTTCCAGCTGGCATATGGTAAGAGGAAAAACAGATAGATTGTCCCTATGCATGGTAAGTGGGGTAAAAGCGTTTGTGTAAAATTTATTCTCTTGAAAGATTTCGTCACTGTTCCAGGGTATCACGAGAACTATCGTGTAATCTTTCTTAACGTGACAGTGAGGCTCACCTATGAAACGACTTTCTCGAAGATAATCGGTCTAGGTTGACCAACACAAGTCCCATATGACGTATACATAATGTTGAAACGCCCGGATGACCGTTGAAAATAACATGCACAGTTTGACTTATAACGTTCAGCTTTTTTCGTTACAATTTTTCTATGTTTCTGAGTAAACAGGAGATACAAATCGAACATGATGTATGACTCACCCTGTGTAAGTCAATCCAATTTCCTCGCTAAAATTTTTGTCATTTCGTAATGAGTCTACCCCAATAACATTTACCTATAAAGTGCTTATTGTACAATATTTGATAGCCTTCAAATTTCTCTTTCAGAGGTACTGCGAATTGCTTCGCAATTTGCTAATAACAGAGAAATTTCAATTATAATAAAAAGCATGGGGTTGAGTTATCAGAAACGAGAATCCGGCTCACAAGTTCGGAGTTGTTTGCCGACCTACAGCTTCACTTTTGCTTAAAAATTTATAATAACGTTTAATCTGTTATGCATCGTTTGTTGTTGTTCATGGTCTCTTTCCACCGTTCTGAGAATTTTTTAAATCCACGTTTAATGAAATGGAGGATTTTTTTATTGAAATTAATATCACAAGGAGCTTTATAGTCCAGTATTATTGTAGAAGGAAAATCCGTTCAAAGCGTTTTCACGAGAGGAGGAAAAGTCGTAATACCTAATAGATTAAATGCTATTGACCATTTTTTTTTAAATTAAAATGCACTACTTTATGATAAAGCTAGACGAACTTATTTTCCAAGGAGTCTCGCGTTTATTATTTCGTCATTTCATGTACGTTTTGGATTCGAATTTGTTTGATAATAACAAAATATTGGAACCAACTAGTTATCTGTTAATCCATAATAAACAATTAAAAAAACAAATGCTATCGTACGTAATGAAAATCGAACTAATCGATTGGCCTAATATGCATTGCATTCATTTCAGGGGGTGATTCAAAAAACGATTCAAAAACTGAAATTAGGTGATTTGACTTGCGAATGGCTCATATATTAGCACGTGCACGAATGAGTAATCCACCATTTATTTACCAATTTGAATGATTTAATAGAAATTTTACATTCCAAATATATTTATTCGCTCTCATTTCTTTCGAATTTTCTCCACTTTTGTGTCGAGCTAAACAGTTCAGTTCGATAGAAAAATTGATGCTTGCGATAAAGTGATTTCCTTGTGGCCACCGGTTAAATCATTGCTTGCCAATCCTGGAGTTCCAATGGTGCAATAGCCAAAAGATTATACAGTACATATATTGCATAGCCACTAGACACAATAGCATCGTATTATCATTTATTTCTGTCAACGGAACACATTTTATCCGACTAATGGTTCAGACCGGTCGTTGTAAAGAAAGCCCCAACACTTTATTATAAGCAAATATTAATGCTTTCTGTTTTAATTTTCTCCGAAATTAATTTGTAATATAACTTTTGATACAATAAATGTTTGAAAATGCGGAGACACAGAAGAATGTTTGGAAAAGTTTTGATAATTACTCCTCGCACCTGTGAATCGCTTCCCAATCTATCGATATATGAGTCATAAAAGTGATCGATAAATAATGGATTACTCATACCTACACCTAATAATAATTTACTGGTGTGCAAAAAATATAGGGTCAGCTTCCCCGAAAGCAGTTTATGTTTTTACAAATCCAAGGATTATTTGTATAATAAAATAATTATTATTTAAAGGGTCGGGGAACATTGCTAGACAAACTAGGGCCTAAAAAAAAGACGAAAATTAATTTTTTATAAAAAAAATAGCAGCATCGACGATTTCTTAACGGCTCAAGAAAAATATTTAAGAAAAAAAACGTATCATCGGTCGACAGTGTGTCCATTCCATATAATAATGTGCAAGGCATACGGTTCATTTATTAGAAGTAGCGTATGCATGTATTTCCTCTGGTATAGGTACTGGACACGACGAAATATCACCGAATTGTAGGACCGTCACATACCTGAAACAAAAAATAAATTCACCTGTTATCTCTCAAGTACTCCCATGCAATTATATTTAAACCGATTAAAGATAGGCAAAGGATTACTTAGAGTAAAATTTGAAATCGTGCAAAAGATAATACCGCTTGTGAATATTATTCTCGATTAATATCGTTCTCGGACAACCTCGGTTTCGCTTTCTTACTGTTCTAGACTGTGCGGGCGTAGCTTGTAAACTGTCGATGATTTCAATGCCATCCATTTTGAACTCCTCACTTCGTAAACGATAAATAGTTTCCGCATTAAATACGTAACAAACGACAGACAATTTTCGCTCGATAAATTTTCTATTTCTGGGCTTGAAAAATATCTTTGCGTTGCGCCGCGTTTTCACAGGCGCAAGGTTTAGACCGGTGTTTCTACAATAGTGTTCCCTTGTAGCCGGAAACACGGCACGTAGTCATCGGTGTTCGTGACCTATCTGAAGCGAGTCGATAAAGCAATCGATGCCTTGCTTCCACAGAATTGTACACTAATCTTACTGAAGTTCATAATTTGTTTCAGCGAAAGCATTCTATGGATACATACATCATGAACATCATACATGGATCTGTGACGCCGTTTCCTACCTGTTTGCAATGTGTTAATCATTTTTTTCACGTATGCAACGTCTCAGTGTATGGTTTGTCTGATATAACAGTTGAATGAAATTATTTTTATCCCTGTCCGACGTTATTCGAATATTTCCTATGCCTTAGTAAGATTAATGAGCGGAATTCAATGCAGATAAAGGCACAGCGGTGTATTTTTAGTACCAGCGTATTTATACTAATATGTAACATATGTATGCGCATTAGTCATTTGACTAACCACAATTAACTACAGTTTTGGAAGCTCTTTAAATTTGATCGTGAAAACGCTTGACTTTTCATGTTTAAAATAAATTTCCTAATTTTTGTTTGCCGAGTTAGCCGGTTTAGCCAATGCACGGCTCATATCTTAAAGGTAATGAGACGGTTTGGTTTTTATATCTGGGTTTGGTAACATTGAAGAAATACGAACAAATGGGCTATGTAATACATACAACTTAAGAACCTTACTCATGCACATATGCATGCACTGCTGGACCAAAGTTTAGAACCCCTACCTTAATTGTATAAAAAACGGGTGGTTTGTTAACGATTTATGAATTCGAAATGAATATCGTCGACACTATTCTAGCTTGGGTATGTCCTTAAATTTTCCATTCAAAACTGTTAATCGATCATGAAAGTTCTGTACAGCTTCAAGTTGGGTGGCCCCAAACTTTTGGCTGGAAAGTGTGTTTACACTACGTATATCTTAATTGGTTTAGTTGATGCAAAATTGTTATCGCGTAATTAGTAACGTGTTTGGTGAGCGTATCGCGAAAATTTAGTAGAACGATATTGAGCATCGATATGCTAGAAACTTGTATGAAACCTGAAGTGCTTTCGTAATCTGTATAAAATTGAAGGAGGTTTATGGAGAGTGAACGTTCAATGTCGTTTGCAACAACTTCTTCGATTGTTCAAAGCGTGTTTCGTGGGACAAAAAACTGTCGACGATTAATCACACTGCGGAAGTTGTGTCACAGTACGAACGAAGGAAAATATAAAGATACAAATAAAAATACGATACTCATTATATTCAAATGAGCCAACATCAAAATGTACGCAATTTTTTGACAGATCGTAAGATGTGCTTAAGTGTTTTGAGACACAGTGCCTCGGCATAATAAGTATTACATTGGGTAATAATTTATGCGGCGTCGATGGTGTTATGTATTTTGAGTAGCTAAGAAGATCGAACTGTTTTACACTAAAAGAATATTCAAGTTACCTGAAAGGTGGCAGTAAATCATTGAGTAAAATTGTACATATATCATTGCCTGGACAAGTTCTAAATAAAATTAGAAGTATTTAATATTCTTCTACAGAATTGCGACAATATTTATTATACAACCTAATATATGCACATGTACATATACATTACATATAGGTACGCATCAACATGCGAAAATGAAATTGTCAACTGGTTCAGTTGTCCAATGTTTCGTACAAATTTTCGATTAATTTGCCTTTATCCTTTATGCAGTATTCGTTTGCATATTCATTTCAATTGTTTCGTGCAAGGAATATATTGAATGCACAAGATTGCATTTCAAATATAGCGCTGCATATTTTCACTAAACGATATAAAAATACGCATACAAGGTGATTCTATAAACTGGGACAAGCCATAACTCGCCTTTATATGAAGAAACGAGAAAATGTTGGAGTTCTATGCGTCTCGAGATGTACATACATATTATTCTTTTACTGCTGATGTGTTGATGCAGCCATGATACACGTATACATAGTTGTACATTTTCTTTAAATTCAAGCCCTCAATACTTTACCGTAGAAAACCTAGTTCTAGAATCCCCTGCTATTATGATTTACGAGAAGTATGGAACAGCAAATGCTTTTATATTTTTACAATTTTAATGTATGCAATACTTGTCTTGCAGTACTTGTCACGATATCATTAACGCCGCGGTGCCGCCTATGCTCTTCTTTTTTCTCGAAGAACCCTCTAGTCGGCCCGGAAAAATTACTACTGCGTTCGACCTCTGTTAAAGAAACCTGTCATATTTGCAAACCACATTTGACCAGTTATTTAAAATTATCAGGTCGATAATGGAGTAGGGTGACAAATTTAACATCGACAGAAATTAATCCAAACCAGAGTACAGTAATGTCTTGATATAAGCGAAAGACTTCTACACCATATAAGCGAAGAGTGTATTCCCACCACTGAGGGGTATACCCCTTGAGGCGTCCAGAAGTTCACTTGGGGATCAGTGTAACGCGATCCCGGTTTGAGTAAATCGGTGAGCTAAACTAATTGAAAGATGAAACTTTGCTATTTCTAATCCTTTTCTTATGAAACTTTTACATAGCATAGCTGATAATTTTCTGATTAAAATGACACCAAACACGATATAATTTGGACTATATTTACTGCCTTAATTAACGGTAACAAGTCGGTATGTTAAACCGTGTACTGGGCCTTTGATCTTTGCCGATTACCACGATGGCAGCTTCACTTTTCTTTTCACTAGCTATCCTTTTCTGCGGTCGAAACTTATTACCGTTAATGAAGACACTAAATATAGTCCAAATTATGTCGTGTTTGGTGTCATTTTAATCAGATAAATGTCAGCTATGCTATGTTTCATAAGAGAAAAGTTTCATAAGAAAAGGATGAGAAATAACAAAGTTTTATCTTTGCATTAGGGTTATTTCACCGATACGCTGGATATTGTTTTTTGGCTTGGATGCTCGGTCCTCTTTCTTTACTTACTATGCTTTTCTACATTCGACGCCGTCGACAAATTTCAAGCAATGCAGGAACTACGCCATATAAGCGAACGTTCAGACACGAGGCTTTCGCTTACATCAAGACATTACTGTAATTGCGAGGGTGTCTGGCAGAAAATACTTATAAATCCTTCACTGGTGTATGAACGTATAAACGTGACTGTTCACGAGCGGCCAACAATCAAAACAATTCTCACGGCTGGTCCAAGCGTTGCCAAACGAAAACCAGTATCGGTTCTACCACTGGAACAGTTTCTGACGTTGGCTAAATATTTAAATTTCCCCCCCCTAAATAGTGCGATTTCGTAAGCCTGGATCGGCCCGAAGGTTTCGTATAAAAAAGAAACGTAGTAAATTTAGATCGAGACTTGTAAATACTCTCAAACTCTGCGCTTTACTTCCCCGTGGCAATATTTTCGAAAACATTCTAGAATTCGAGAGATTTTAAGATACTCGTTCAATAGTCGCTCTGCAATCTTCATTTTCGAAATTGTAGCGAGATATATATATCACAAATAACGGTTCCATTATTACTGGTTAACAGTTGAATGGAGACATTATTTATCTGAATCCATTGCTGATCTACGAGACATTCCTCTTCAACATTTATTCCAATAATTGTCTACAATATTGGAAACTGAAGAAATGATATGTTGTGCGTCACAGCGTCGACGTTTATATTCGCAACGATTACATGACGCGGTCTTCTTGTATGGAAGGTCTATGGATATTGTTAGCGGACTGTATTGCTTCGGACAAAGATGTATTTTGGAAGAATACAGACGGGTGTACAAATGTGCGCCAATATGTTGTAAGTATTGGTGCGAGTACGGACAAGAATACTGTACGGTTGTACAATACGATTGAATGTGACGTACTAGAAGCTTCAATGCATACTGGGAAAAATTATGGTACTACGACCGACTCTGTGGTACTCGAAGAGTGGTTTTGTCGTACTGCAAAAGTGTCTTTGCAACTCCGAGAGAATTATCGTGGCACCGACGCTGCGAAACTTGGGTGCAACATTTAAGGACTGTACGCGTCTTTTAAACATACAAGTACACATACGCGTACCGTTTTTAGGAAACGTCTAGGTGTGTCCTGTGCGCGGTAGCGGAAAAGGTTCGTGACATTCAGCCGACATTCGTTGATTGAGCTGTGCATAAGTTACCAACGTGTACATTGGTAGTCAAATTGTGAAAAGTTGAAAAAGTGGAGTTAGTCTCTTTGGGTTGTGAGCGGTTTGTTTAACGTTAAGCTGGTTTGCGAACAATTAAGAATTGTCAAGTTCGAAATCACGCTATGTATAAACCGCATAAAAGCTTCATCACGGAAATTGTATGTTACACTCCTAATTAAAATTTGTCACAAGTATTTGCCAAATTATTTAAACCACTTCTCGAGCAATCTATTTGTTGAAGTTTATCGAGTGGGCTGTACAGTTTATTGGAAATCCCAGACATTCTTTTTTTGATTGGTACTCAAAAACCCAGTAGTTTCCTGGAATATCTTGAAATAGTCGCAGCTTTTTGTATGTTATGCACGTGTTAGGTATACATCAGTGCATAATCTATGTTTGCAAAAAGTGGAGTTAAGAAATACTATATTAAATTGTACAATGTCGAAACGTTTCTCGCACCTAACAAAATTAAGTAATCTGCAAATCTCTCCAACGACTGTCAATTAATGCCAGACTAATTTAATATGGCCAAATGTTGATTTATTGCTTATTTCTGTCGAACGCAGAGTTCACTTCCTAAATAGTTCGGAAAAGTTGAAAAACACTGTTCAAGCTTATAGCTACCGAAATATGTATTTCTATTTCCGAATGGCACTTTTCGTTGCGTGACACACGGTTAATTGAACGAGCGTAAATAACGCTTACAAATGTTTGATTATTTCATGAAGTCACGTAAAACTATTTTTGTGGGCACATTTGAATTCTCTCACTTTACGGTCAAGAACGCATTGTAATTTTCTGCTTTAATTGATATTGCTCCAAAAAATGGAGAGAAGTGACGAAAATGCCGGCAACCTGTAAAATATTACGTATTTTGTATGGGCACATATTGCACATATTGTAAAGTTTGATTCAGTGGAAAATTTTCAATTCATTCTAATTTCTGTCACTTGTTTTCCTAGAAAAATTTCGATTTGTATTGGCTACGTGAACTGAATACCACGAATCTGCTTGCAAATCGTACAGTTGTTCTGCAACGAGTCTCCTTGTATTTCATAAAAAAAAAAGAAAAAGAAAGAAACCAACCTCGTAAAAATTTCGTATCGAATACCTCGAGCGACATCGAAAATGATACATATCTAATTGTAAGTATTTGTTATTTGTCGCGGCATCTCCCCGGAACTATTAATCTTAAGGAGTGATTTCTTTTTCGTATGTACTCTGAAAGGAGTGAAAACATACATGTAGAACTCCAGGGGACACATTTTTTTGTCACGATAAGCCATCGCAGCATAGGATATTTCGTGCGTTTCGCGGGTAGGTTTGCCTTATCCAGTTTTACGAAAGTAAGTACGTGCTTGTATACATACATATACATATATATACACATGAAATCTACATTTGGCTGTTGGCAGTCTGCCAGCAAAAAGGAAGCCTGCTACTGAATCGACTTATTTTCACGGCGTACCTTCGTAACGTCCGTGTTTTACTGGTCGAAAATAACACATGCAGTGTAAACATTGGCACATTATAATCGACGCGGAGTATCGATCAACGCTTATGCCGGAAAACGGTTTACCTTCCGTTTGGCATTCGCGTAACAGGAGTTATGATTCGCATGGTACGACCTGATCCGACGTGGTTTTACTTACTCCGTGTTAATCATCGATGATTCGTCCTCGTAATCGACTAGTCGCGTTTTTCGTTTCCTGAATGAGGTATGTGATATTCGAAGAATTCATTTTAGCAAAAGAGTGGACGGAAGGGATTGCCTTTACGGTGAGAAGTAACTTTCCAGAGTAACGCAAATACGTATATACCAACAGATGAAATGTTTGCTTCTTTTGGACTAAAAATAAGTATGCGGATACGCCGGAGTTCTTAAGTTTGATAGAATTTCACGTTCCACGTTGTTAGTGAGAGTAATAAGAAGTAACACGTGTCGTTTGGATGTATAAAATGTACGAACGTGAATTTTAATCCCAATTATCTTATTTGTTATATAAAGGTAGTCTTTTATTGAGTTACAAAATGGAAGGAAAAATTAACATTAGACTCGTGTCACTTAATTAAATTCATTTTCTGTATAGGGTGATTCGTATCTTTCTTTTGTGGTTAAAACATCCCCACTGCATGCAAGTAGGGTAAAGTTACTCGGATGGAATTATTCATTAATGAGAGGGTGCATATAGGGTGCAGCTTGTTCAGGGCCCTTTTTTTAGTTTTCCAGACCCTATATATATCTTTTGCTCAATCAGGCTTACATTTGTTTTTACATAACGTTATAGATGGTGGTATGACGAATTCACATGTACAATTTTCGAGTGACTTCGAGCATGAAAGGTTACACCTTTGGTTAGTATCAAGGATTTTCCGAAGAATGAAGCTATATACATCATTAATTTAACGAGCTAAGACTTATTTCACGCACGAACACCATAAAATCTCTGATTTGGTATGGTTGCAAGAATATTCGCTTACTGGCTTCCTTATTACTGCAATAAGTGCGCTAGCTTAGTACGTAGGATTTCAAGTGTGCTTTGTACAATAAACATTATACAAATAGTGTTTAATAGTGTTGTATTCCTCATAATATATAATAAGAAGAAGTAAATCTAGTTGAAGAATAAAGGCACCGATGGGAACGAAATTGTACATGGAATAACATAATTTTGGGAAAAGCATTCTGTCGACCATAATATGCAGTCTTTGGATCTAAATCGTTCCACCTAAGACGTACCTTACCTCTAAAAGTAGCAGAGATATTTCAGGTACACAAGATAAACTGATAAGCCTGTAGATGCACAAAGGTTTGAAATGTATTATACATATATGTATATATCACGGAACTCGAACAAAAAATGTGCTATTAAGTAGAATTTAAATTTGTTCATTTGTAAAATATTTATTTTATTATCTGCATCACTGTGCGTGCAATTCTACACTAGCTACTTAGTAGTCGAAAGTGATTCAATCATGCTGAGATACGGGGCAATGACAAAACAATAGTAGGCTTATATTGAACAAGTAGCATTTGACGTATTTAGGTATTATGCAAACAGAAAAAGATCTTATAAACGACTCTTTATAAATTAATATTTACAATTTTTAATAACTTTAAAATATCTAAAGGGGCTTTTAACATTTAATGGATATAAAGCACCTTCAATGAACACTTATTTTGCACAGAATTATAAATACATTTCCATCTCGAAATCATATTTCACTGAGTAATTTATGTGATGTAAGTATTTCAGTTTCTTTGACAAATACATTATGCATAGTACGTTTACGTCAATCAGATTTTACGAAACAAATTACACATTGATTTATGAGGTGGGCAATTTGAAGGGCGAGAAATAAAATGATATCGCCGATCTGTTAGTTGAAAACGATGAGAATTAAAAATTATACTCCTTTGAAACGAGCATAATTCTCTTTCCTTTTTTTCCTGCCAATGGTGATTCCACTATTTATTTTATTATTAAAAAAGAATAAAACACACAGGCTTCATTTCTGTATATTTTTGTGCAACCATTGTTGTCCTTTTAAATGAAGTTTATATTTACACGCAGTAAACATCATATACCTCAACCCCGCAATTGTTTATTTAATCTACTACGGTATTGTTCAATGAGAAGTAGGGTGTGTTACTTGCAAGTTCGCGTATCTGCGCTGCATATTATGCAAAAGAAGAACCCAATCACTTTAACTTATTGTCCGATAACAAAACGTCTTTGTTTTGGGGAAGAAAATGTGGGATGTTCTTTAAATTCAGGAGGAAAGAAACACTTTATGGCTGTAGTAAAGTTAGTCGTAAGCGTAAACAGAGTCACTTCATACCTTATAATTAGATAACGAATGTTGATACAAATATTATTCCAAGCTATTTTCGCAAAAAGTTAACGAACAAGTTTACGATATATCAATTTATAAACGATGGCATTAAAAAAGCTATTATGGTGTATTGCCACGTCAATCCTAACAAATCAAATAATTAGACAAAATCATACCGAAACAATTAAGATTTATGGGAAACATAAAAACGGGCAGCTGCTAAATTTTCTAATCCTTTAGTCTATTTTCTAACCATACAAATGGGGGACACGGAAGGCTCATCAGATTGTTCACAGAAGGAATATGTATTTTTGCAAAGAACTTACGTTTCTTACGGTTGCGAATATTTTTCAGGGTGAACGTTAAATTCTTCATCTTTCTGAATTCAACGAGATCACAAGAAAGGTTGTGGCTTCCCGAGATCTTTGGCCTTCCGACATTCAAGGGTATTTTTTAATACAGTACCTGGGGAAAACCATGCAATAAAAACGAACCGAGGAATGCCATTCAATGAATCATAGTAGTGATAGGAATGAGCTCCTCGCGGACGTGTGTATAAATCGGAATCAAGTTCGTCAAACATATCTTTTATTTCGAAATATGGAGAAACCAAATAACTTTTCGAAGTAACCATATCAATTATGATGATTAGCAATTAATAAATTTTGCGTAAACGATGGAAATATAGTAAACAATAGTGCGCACGTCGGAATGAAAATATACACGAGCGTGCGTTGAATAAATTTATTATTTAACGCAGTCCCGACGTGTACGTTCATATCTATAATACATGTCCATTCCTACAACTTTTTATTCTCTGAAATTCGTAATCGCGCTGATTTTATTCGATACGTATAATGCATGTAAGAGGCCTTCGTTAAGTCTGGGCAAACATAACGTGAGAACTGTTTACATTTTACATTGACAGAGTACAAAGATGAGGCCGTAATTTAAAAATATGTGAACGAACTTGTGAGTCACTATATACTTACCATTTCGTATTTCCATCACGTGACGGTATTTCAATTTTGCAGAACCGATATGTGACTCATGAATGGAAAAAATTGAAGATACTTTGAAGGAACCATAGTTATTGCTAACAGGAAATATATTTACAAGTTGTAGCAATGTTTTTAATATAATGGAGTAAATAGGTTCAAATTTTTAACATTAAATCGTGATTTTTATACAAAACATTTTTTCCATTTTGTGTTGGCTGTCTGCGAATATTGGTTTATTTCCGCTCGACCTTACTTAATCGTGGTACATTTATGCAATCTCTGTACAAGGATTAATCAAAAGTACGAGATTCTATGATAATTAGAAACTTTGCTTAGAAAAGGATTAGGCTCACTGTTTCTACTTATATGCATTTTTATATAATTTAAGCTTTGCACGTTTTATCGATTCATTTCCTGTATTTTAAGAATGTTCATAGTCCACGAATAACTTTGTATCTAATGTTGTTAAATCATAACAGAAAGTTCAAAGCTACCACGCTATCTTTCATATTTTCTGCTTTATTCGAAACTAAGGATACATAATTTTATCACAGCCGTGTCAACGAATCTCATACATCCGGCAAGAGCAGAAATTAATTGGCAGTGAATTAATTTAATCGCAGAAAATCATTCAAAGAAATCGATAAGTACTTTCAACTTTTTCATTTGTGTGTTATAAAAACTGAATACTCTAATTTCCAACAAAAGTATGTAAATAAGAGCGAAGGATATAAGAAGAAATTCCACATAAAAATCATGCGTTAATTGTTCCAATTGTAATTCGAGGAATTAAAACTCGGAGTGGATGAAAATACGTACATTTGTAGTTGTGGTACCGAGTACAGACCATTCGACGTTGTTTGACGCAATCACGTATACATATACATGGTTACATCAAAGTCGAAATACAATAGTATTAATGCCTTAAGCCAGTGAAGCTGCCTGCAGTTATTACCGAATCGTTGATATCTAAATATCATTGAGCGCAGCTCATACTCGACAATTTTAAACCATGCAAATAATACGGAAGCATTGATGCTGTATGTTCTATTCAAAGCAATCGTATCAAATGCAGAAGACAAATATTGGCAAGCGTGCTAAAAAACGTATAAGTATACGTATTAAAAGTATTCATACAAGATATTCATATAAACAATCTCGACAATTTTTAACAATGCCAACAATACTGTAGCATTCTCAGCTTTTTCGTGTAACACTGGACTTCCAGTGATAACATACACATTTGCTTCTGCATTGCTTAAACCATTTCGATAAACGCTCTCCAACGACAAAGAATTCGGCGGTTTATTTTTTCGCGCAATTCAAATTACGCACGGTACTAAGAGGTGTTTTTTTTACAACGGAGCGGGACGAAATGAAACAAAATTCGAGACTGATTTCTAATGCATATATATATATGTACACTGCTCCATTACAGTAAATTGTCCATCTTTCAATTCCTACAGATTCGTGCACAAAAATTTGTAGAAGAGTATACCTGAGCTCGTTTAAAGCTCGTTTTAACTTTCACAGCTCTCAGATCTTTTTCTTTGAAGATTTTTTTACTTGGCGTATGGGATGGCAAAGTGAAGGCACTTTTCTTCGAAATCTGTGCAAATTCAAACGTCTATACGGATTTTGAGAAATTGTTTTCATGAGTGAAATTACCGTGGAGTAGAAGATTGAGGTCGATTTTTTCTAAACAATTTATCGCACTCTGAATGAAACCATGGAACATCCCCGTGATAAACCGTAGGCTGTTGATATACGAGGACGATAAAATGGCTAACAGAAAATCGTGAAAATTTAGCAATCCTTTAATTTTCTGAAGGGGTATAATGTATTCCTTATCCTACAATGTTTTGTATTTCATTGAACCTAAACTAAAAATAAACTTTTCTCTCTTCAATTAACTTATTAACAACATTTCCTATGTTGCCTAACTTCTTCTGACAAAACACGCAATCGATGTTGATGTTTCTAACTACGCTGTAGTGCCGAATAGCATCGAGCTCCCTATTCTGTAAACGAGGTAAACTTTATACGGGGAACTTTTAATGTGTAATAAAAGTGACTAAATGGCTCTAAATCACCGTTCAAACGGATAATGGAGTCGTCAACGAGAACTACAATACATACGTAGAAATATAAACATTTATTTATTCTCTTTGGTTGATGTTTCGTAATCGGTTTTTCAGCAATTTTCCACTGTGCCAGTGATACCGGTGAATGGAAATCTTTCTAGCATCTTCTCATCGTAGGTAGATCAGATTCAAGTTATGGGTTCGAAGTACTTTATCCAGCCGTAAATCCTGTTTCGTGATAAACCCTATCACGATGCGGAGCTTCATATATTTCCAACAGTTTGGACAGGCATACTTAATACTTATCCTAAACTTCTGTTAATACTTTCCTAAAGAAAAATGTCCTCGATGCAGAAGGACAGTACTCTTTATTATTAATATCCTTTCAAACGGCAGGTTACAAAATTCATAGTAGCAATTTCTACAATGGGAACGTAAGTCTTCCTTCACAATAGATATAAGAGCTTAATAAAATTGTACGAGTGTATGAGATTGGTAATAGATTGATGTAAAAGAAATGGTCGACTGAAGGTGCATGAATTTACCACACCCCTATGGTGGCATTCTTTGATTATTTTTTGTGGTTTTTTTGTTCCAAGTACTTTTTCAAATATTTCGTACCAAAATTGATATCTACGTTTGTAGCGTTTGGTGGCGAAATTTTTTCACGTGACTTTGTTTCATCATCCCTAAAAAGTGTATTATTAGTTAAGTAAACAGCTTCTGCTATGTTATATCCAAGTTGAAATTATACCAGGTGTGCCTACTCCTAGGTTTTTACGTCGCGGCACATTTTCATATTGAGTAATTAATGACAGTTTTCAAAGATACTACAAAAATGTCTATATTTCAGACGATCAGCGTTCCATTTATTCATTTTCAATCATAGGGCTAATTACTAAATTTACTAAAATTACTAAATAAATAAATAAATAAATAAAAGCACGTCGATTTGCTGAAGTTCCTTTCTTTAAAATATGTTTGCGAGCTACACCTTCAATGACGTTCGACTGTAGCTTATAGAGTGTTGGAAAGTGCGAATCACAAATTAATAAAAAGTGTAATCTATTTCTGTTACAAAAATAGGTAGTAAGTAAGGTATTAAAAAGTAGTATTAATTATTATAAATAACACCCTACGATATATATCACACGGGTTTTACCGTTTTTTACTACCACAGTAGGAAATTGAGTCATATACGTTGTACGTAATAATGGATAGTAAAGTTTTTATAGACTCATACAGCTGCGTGCTGTTTTAAGAAATACTATACATATATGTATATGTATACACTAACAGTAAGATGTACAAGTATTGATCCTTGATTCGTTGACTCTGAAAAATGGATCAATACTCATTTACTGCTAATTGCCAATTGCACTATTACAGTACTACAACCGAGATTGGTCGGTAATTATCATAATCATTCTAATCACAAGGTAATCATCATATTTGTTCGGAATTTCCTATACAGTTGCAATAGTAACATCGGGTTTACTTCTTATGTCATTAATTCATTATGCCAACTTGTATTTATTTATTACAAATGGAAGTCGCGATATATCGTGCAAATTATTGAGAGACTCGTGGAGCATCACGAACGTGATGAACGAATTGATTCTTTGATATGACCTCCGCACTCCTGCGATGCGTCATGCTTTTCTAACTAACGTTACGCACATTTTTAACGTACAACTGCAATTAAATGTTGGGCGATTCTCCTATTTTGTAACACCGTTTCTAAGTTTCGAATTTGAAAAAAATTAATTTCTCACTACGTTGGAGAGTGATTTGTTGAAAGCCACGAAATTCCTACTTCTGCTTGTGCTTGTATTTGTAAATGTTGATAATTATATGGTTTTATTATGGATCTCGGCATCTTAGGTTCCTTCATTTTGGAGTTAACTTTACCGCCTTTATGCCCCTACATACGACCATGATAATTTGTTAGATTGTTCTATAAATTCGAACGATTTCAATATACCACAATGAAATTACTCAAATCAAGTTATTTAAGTAACATTTATGTAAAAATTTTCTTCCACAATGCAATTAATCATATTTTGTTATATTCCCTATAACTGTTTTGCAATCATTTTAGTTTCATTTTATTGGACAAAAGCATTGCTACATATTTTCAAATACGAGATATGTGGAATGTATCAAAACTTCCTAATTAATTATCGTTAGAGTATCACAAATAAAAATGGAAACTCAGTTTTTATTTTTCTTGCATGGCCTAAAATCCTTTAATAATTTACGAATAATATTCAGAATTTGTACTTTAAACATTCATCCCAGATTTTTACAGAATTACAAAAATTAGGAAAGATGAAGATACCAAGTAGTGAATAGCGTTTGGCATTTCGCAAACGATAATATGCCATTAATAATACTTTGCTCTTATTCATTAATATCTCATAAGCTCCTATCAAAAGGATTTATCTCTGTTCACTGTACTTATGGAATAAATGCATTAAAATATGAAATTCATCGTTTATTAACTTTGAATTATTAATGTTAACTTAGCGGACAGTTTAATTACAAAACAACATATTTTGATTCTGTTTTGGATTTGCATTTTACTTCATGATCTATCTACAGAAAGAATTTGAAGTACACAAATTCTAAGTATCAAAATTTCTACAAAAAATTGCGTTGTTATATGAAGTTTGGAAGCTTGTGAGATGTAGAGAAGTTTATGAAAAACGTTTCATGTACAATAATTGTTGAATGTTCTTATTAAATATTATCCTTTTAGAAAATTCGATTAGGATATGATTTGTTCTTTCTTATATGTATTCTCGACATTATGCGATAATGTATACTTATCGGGATGCACAAATATGTAAATAATTACATAGGTCTTATATGGGAGACAGATTATTGCTTAGGATATGTAAACAGAGTAAGTTTAATGAGCTCATAATTATGACACGGTACGTGTCATAATGGTAGAACTTTGATTTATACAGCAACCATTTTTGTTTGCTTTCCGTGTTAGGTTTTAGTTTGAACAATGGAGTTTTAACAAAGCATTGACAAACTTTTTTTTGTTAGTTATTTGATTATTTAAATATACAAAATTACCCAATATTACAGACCTTTCGAAACCGAACCAGATATAAATTCTCCTGCTATGAAATTCTAAAACAATTTAATTATTTTCTTTGTATTTAGTAATTTGAATGGTATATTGTTAAGTAAAAGAAGCAGCATTCTTGCCTGAATTTTAGATCGAATTCATACTGTTTCCATATAAGGGTTAAAAGCATATCCGTTACAATGAGTATCTCGAAAACAGATCAGTTTAGTTTGAATTATGCTCAATATTCAATTCTTCTTTATTTAACACAGATTACGTTTACAACGAATTTAGTTAATATACTTATTAGATTTCACTTTGATTACAAAATACATATTATGTCATGTTGGTTCTTCGTTCTAGAAAAATATTTTTGTAAGTACTACATTAATATTCTCATCATCGGGGCTTCAATTAATTGAAATTACCGTGAAAGCAGAAAGGGTATTTTTGTCACTGGTTATTCGTGTTGATTCGGGGTCTCAACGGCATGGAAGACAAAATTTGGCTTGGTGTAGCAATAACCTGTAGGGTTATTTCCTGCTGAGAAACGAAATAATGTGCTCATAAACCACCACCCTTAAGGAACCACCCTAAGCTAACCTCCCTGGACCCAGTCAATTTGTAGAATTGACCACTGCGTATAGAAATATTTCTCCCTATTCTGAGACAGATCTCGCTTCTTTCACAGAAATAAAGCAATAACACGTTTCCGCACACTGGAATTTCCACGACTAAACATACCAGACAGAACCAATAAAAGATACAAATATATTCCGCGGATATATTTCAGATATTTGTATTTTACTGAAATATTTTAGTCGACGCAATACTGTCACTGTCTCATTATATTATTGGCTTTTTAAGGCACAGGTCACCTTCGATTTTAAGAGTAACTGCGATTTATTTCAATAAATATGAGACAAATTTTATTTGGAAAATTTTCTGATGTGCAAACTTAAGGGATCACTTTTTCGATGAAAAATGATCGTTACTTGACTTGTATTAACTTCGCGGAAAAAGAAATTGTATATCAATCCACCTGAGCTCATTTTAAAGCTTTTCGCAACTTTCACAATACTGAGTTCTTTTCTTTTTTGGAGTATGTTGCCATATCATGTAGCGGGTGAAAAAGTGGAGATATTTTCCTTTTTTCGAAAATTCGTTAAATTCAAGCGTCTCTATGGACATGGATAAATTCATGTTCGTTTCTTCGTTCCCATTTTATGGCAATTTGAATGAAACGCGAGCCACTGGTATTGAAATACTCCAAGATACATTACGAGGAGATTATACAGTCAAAGTTTAATCTCGTGTGGATGTGTTTATCGCGTATCAACGTTTAGTGATCCTTTAATTTTGCATGCTAGTGTATAATTAATATAATTAATACAGCGTAGATGTTTATGCAGGTATGTCGAAATATGTTAAGTACAATATATGGACCGTCTATTTTGAGAAATAAATTTGCAATTCCCATTAAAATAATAGCAATTATTAAGTGAATAAATATGTGCTTTCTTATCACAAATGGAGTTAAGCCATTTCCAAAAATAACAACTAGATTTGTTACAAAATTTGAAAGAGACCAAGTCCATTCGACAAAATCTAAAATGCTTCAAATTGAAATATTTATATCATATTTCTTTACAACACCTCAAAAACACGATATATGCAATTCAGGAAGTCTTCTAACTATATAAATGAGTTGTTTATTTTAAAAGTGGCTTAAGCCCACTTGTGTTGAAACCGAGATATTTAAAGGGCTGCCTTTAAATGACGGCTTCAATGATGGCTGTAAATTGTTTAAAAATGAAAATATCACGTAGAATTTTGACTATTATAAATGTTAACTGGATTGTTTTGAACAATGGACTTAGGCCACTTTCAAAATAAACGGCTCAAATGTACATACTAACATACATATAGCGAAAGGTACACCCTTTCCAGGGTACGTATAGAAAATATGCCACACCTGCTTTTATTATGTTATTTAAATCGATTTCAATTCGATTGCCAATTACCGCCTGTAAATTGAAATGATTCATTGATCAAATGAATCGATACTTATGATATGTACACTATATTAAATCGAAATATATTTGTAGAAACTTCCTCGTAACAAAATAAATTCTTGGTCAGGTTTCCCTTCTTTATACATTTTCTTGCAAAAATATTCCATGTTAATAATATTTTCATAAATATCAGCCGTTCAAGAATTGAGAGGCAAGGTTGGTTATCAAGTTATAACTCATTTGCGGCTAGCGAATGTATTTATGCTCCAATCATTTGTACTTTTAAGATATTATTAATAATAGCAAGTGAGCGCACTCAAGCCTTCTACTGCTGTAATTTAACTACTACAGTAGTCTGATATTGAATTATTAATGCAATCAATCAACAGTAATGTTGTTTCCAAGATAAACCGTAGGCAAACACAGTAATGGCATTACATATATTTTAAACTATTGTGCAAGATGTTTTTTTTGTCATGCGACGCTGTCAATCAATTGTTGTCACTCGATGAATAAATTATAACATTACTGCCAAAATTTATTACTCATACAAATAACGAAATCGCCAGTGAATTTTCATGCTTATGCGGTAATAGCAAGGAGATCAGAAAAAAACTAGTAGAACAAATCTTCTCACAGAAATAAATATGAGACTGAAACGCCAACACTGTTGGACCACGTTTAAAATACGGGGGATAAAGTACAGAAACAAATCTCAAAATATTGGCCGCAATATTGCTCGGCCGCCATAATGTCCAATTTAGAATCGAAATCAATTTTTCGACCGTGTCTAATTGTTATACCCATCGCTTCCGGATGATATACACCACTGTTTGTAAACATTTTTCTCGAATGGCGTGCCGCGACGAAGTGAACGGAGCAAAAGAGCCGAGGCATCTGTGTACGTATGCGCGTAGAAACAAAGAAAAACCGGGACAGCGGACTCGTGCCAGACAAGGAAGATCTGGCAGAAGAAGGGAGGGGTAGTAAACGTGGTGAGACGTAGCGTTGGGACTAATTCGATTGACATTTTAGAACGTACAATTAATCTGTGCACGCTACAGAACTGTGTGCCGCTATCACCAAAACTGTTTCAAATTGAAAAGCATTCACCTTGTCATAGATGCATGTATACCAGAATACGTAACATCGAACACTTAAGTAAACGCTGAAATCTCGTATGCTTACGAATTAAATGGTTTACGGAGAATTGAACGAGCATTTAAAATATTATTTAAATTTGGACATAAATATAAGCTCTTAATAATTGTATATAAGTCTCGTTGCACTATATCTGGCAAGTATTGTTTACGTTATATACACTACGACCTCCGCGATGTCCAGTCGAGGCTACTTAAATGCCACCGTATTTAAAGCACCCGTTTTAGCCCATTAATGAGATCAAGCGATAGTTAAAAGGTTTCGAGACCTATAGGGTATTCAATCCGATTCCCCGGACGAATAATTATTGCATATTTTCACGGTTTCGCTTGTTCACGAGAGAGTATCGTTCCCATCGCTAGAGGCGAGACTGGCTATTGAGGTGGTCGGATTAGCAAGAAGTACGGAAATCGACAAGTATCAATAGATATACCTGGGATCGGGCAAGATGATCTTTTTGCTGGCACGGGCAGCCGGCGTGCATTTACTCTTCTCCATGGCCATCAGGTAGCTGACGTCGGCCAGCACCGCCTCAAGGTCCGCCATTTTCCTCGGTGGTCTCTAAATCTCTTGACGTGAATAGGGCTAACCCTCGAATTGTTTCCTCGACGACACTCGGTTCACTGCCGCGGGCACGTCGTTCTCACTGTCGCGACGCCGGGGACGACGCGACCGACGCCGACATTCTGATCGAGCGATCAACGTACACACTCAAGTCCGCGAGTCTGACAGCTCCGGCGGGGATCTGCGCGCGATTTCCAGCGAGGGAACCTCGACACTTCGAGCTGTACGAGAGGTTAACGACACTCCCTCGGAACACAACACACTCACCCGCGCAAATGTTTACCGTTCACGCGGGCGAGCCGACGCTGAACTTCGTTGTGGTCATTGTGAAACACTCAGCCGACGAGAACGAATGGGAAACATATAATGAACACAGACTTGCACGCGATCATTCACGTGAAATAGGTATACAAACCTTCACGGAAGCTGCTTCTTGCCGACTGACAGGCATCGAGCTCCGAACGTCGAGCCCGCGCGCACTTGCGCGCTGATTGGCGTATCGCTTTGCGTTCGTTCAACATCTCCTCGGGAACATTTTTAGCGACGCCTATCGTATGAAGGACGAATGAATTCTTTATGATTGCCGCGGTGGTTTCTTTATCAGCATTAACAACTTTTCCGCGTTTGATAAAAGTTTTATACCTATTTGCTTATTAAAGATTGTATACATGCGTACTGGAAAATAATTTGTTGAGGAAATGGAGTATTTTAGAATGTTCCGTTTGGGTTGAATATTTATTAACGATGGAAGTGTTTCCGATGATACACGTGCAAGTAATTTATTTTATTGAATGTTCAATGGTAATGTAAATTAAATAAGTAAATTTAATAGGTGTAGGAACACATCTCGTCTGTGCTATTGTATATGCCCTTGCTTATTTTGCTTATTTATAAGTGGAGGCGCAATATACATTGTTTAATATTAATAAAATGAAAACAATATTAATCTGCAGGACATGAAAATGGTTTAAATAATGTTTGGTAATATGGAATTTATACTAATATTGCATTGCAATGAGATAAAAGCAATTTTAATGATTATACTGTTTCTGCGTGTAGATAAGCTAGAGACACGAGTAGTTTCATGAACTTCATTATAGATGGTGTATTAGACAAATAACGGGTCATAACCCGCAGAAGCACAGATGAAATTTACAAATACATAAGGAATGTAGATAAGACATCCAGTGTAGTTTTTCAGCCAGCAATTCTGGACAATCCCTGGTTCCATTACCAGTTTCGTGTCACTTGCAACGTTACCAACAGATTGTAGGAAAAGATGCGAAAATTAAATAATTTTTTGACAATTTTGACAAAGGATATCAAAAAATTAATGTTAATTAAAAATCAATTGACATATTATTGATTAAAAAGTAACCACCAGGAGCCAACATAACAATTTTTTATTATTTTATCCCTAAAGATATGTCGGAAACAGTACAAGTGGCGCCATCTCGCGTTGCGGTCTTTTTAGCTTTACTCGCGCCGCCAAATGCGAATTCCTATATTAGATCATTCATTTAACCAGTTGCGTTTTTCTCTATTTCTAGTGCGTACTTTTTCATCGGCCTGGTCTTACATCGAATCCACAAACCATAGCTACTTCCCCCAATAGTTGTAACTGTATGGCATTTGTGCGTGAAAAGTTATTGACAATTGAAAATTTGGCAACAATGCACTCCGGGACACTGCAATTATCTCGGCTTCTCGAGGCGCTCCATTAATGATCGCGTGAATAAAATGCAGGTAAAGGATGCTACAACAGTACAATCTACGATTTACAAATCGTGCATACTTTGTCTTTCGTTAATAAACAATTTAACAATTCGTTGGAGAATTGTACAGAAGCAATACACGTGGCCCTTTCCAAAAGTCGAACAGATTGTTCCTTGAACCGAGAGCTTCAATTTGAATGGTCACTGATAAAAATCGGCCAAGCAGAAGCTGAGATAATTGAATTTGTTTAAATAAATTATAAACAAGTGCGATTACTGGTACTGCCCGGAAAGCTACATCAATGACCAGAGAACATAAATTGAAGCTAGAATTATAAACTACCATCTCCAATAGTTGTCATCATTATTCATACTACAAAGAGACCGTTCCTTGAATCATGAGCTTCAATTTGAGACGCCCCTTAGTGAAATTGACCCACTAGAAGGCAGGGTAATAGCATTTGTTCATAATGACTTTAAACAAATACAATTATCTTACGTTCCACTCGGTCAATTTTAATCAAAGACGCCTTAAATTGAAGCCCCCCGTCGTGGTAGGAACTGTTCCTGTTTCAGAACGACCCTTATGAATAATTAATGTAAAATTCTCACATGAATTGTTAAATTGTTTATAAAAAATAAAAAAAAGTTTATAAAAAAAATTTACTATTTTACCGACTCTAAATCTTTATTCAATAACAACGCTCACGTCTGGCGTGGTTGACTTGTTTGTATCTCGAAAGGTCTTTCTAAACTATAAAGTGCGCTAGGCCCTAATGAGTAGGTTCAAAAACTTAAACATAGAATTATAAACCTAAAATACTTAGATAAAAGTAGTTGCGCCCGCCGATGGTAACATTGGTCGCGACTTCGCGACTAACGTCGGTAATCCCCGATCGGCACATGATGTAGTTATGGGGCTCGGTATATTTTCCATGTCATTCACCGCGTTTTCGACGGATAATAGGTAGTTACGTATTGTAGTTTTTACTTTATGAAACAGGTTGCGTAAATGTTGAGTAAAAGAAACGAGCTCTTCTTTATTATTAATTAATTTCTATGATCCAACAGTGTCCAGTTTCAATTCCTCCAACATAGAGTACTATGACGGGATTTGTAAATAGAAACTGTTAAATGTGAAACCTAGTGAAAACACTTGCTTCACAAATAATAAATGTTTTGAGCATTTAGAGAATCCCTCACGCTTAAAGCCATATTTCAACGCTTCGCAGAAATGCAACACAGTTGCACAAGTGTTTTGGAAACGTTCCGATGCCGACTATAAGAATGTAGACTACAAAATATAGGGCCCTATTTAGAACCTTGAATTTGATGTGCATTGGGCATATCGGTGTCATTCGTAGGTCATGTAAGTATCAGCATAGTATACGCGCCCTGACATGCTACAATTTTTGTCTGAATCATTTTTTCATACCTTCGATATTTTTCAAGATATTTAACTGTTCTCACTCTAACCAGATACACTGTATATTATTAAACAGAAACGGGTTGTGCACTCCTGTCTCTGCTTCAGGTCAGATTTACCCAATTTCCGTATTAGGGTTGAAATTAAGAACCTTATAGCGTTTTATCACATCAAAGATCGATTCCATAAAACATAGTATGCACTTGTGAAATCCAATGTTTAGTAAATATAATCGTTTCTCATTTTTCTCGTATGAAATTTGACGTTTTTATAACGGCGTCGATAGTAAAAAGGAAGAAGGCTTGCTTATGGTTCTGAAGTTGGCGAAGCGTGTTTCAGAAGATCATTTGCAGAGTTAACCAAGCTTGCGACATGATTTACCGGGCATAGAAGCAGCATCCATAATGCATATCTTCCCTTCTGTGGACATAATTGTATACGATATTACCCGAGGGACCACGGTTCTTCCCGGTAACAAGGCATACCATCAACCCGATGGAACCCTCATAAAGCACTCTTTCCACGTGACGCTGCTACCACTGGATGGTTCCTCGCACCGCGAGATCGAGCCTCTATTCGCGTCCTTTCGCTCCGAATTATTACATGCCACCACCAACTGAGTTTTTCCCGATGCGAACCGCGGAAAGTACAGCCTTTTCATGCCCAATTACAGCGCTACTTTCTCGTTATGCGCGCCTGATCCAGCAATTTTTTTTCTCCGATGTTTAGCGAGACGAAAAATCTTGAGATACACGAAATGCCTAAAAAATTCTCTCAAGTGAAACAGGCAACGTCCCATTAGATACGAATAAGTTGATTTTATTAGAATCGATATCTATAACAACGAGCAAAATGCGCAGATGTAAGCGTGACACATGCAACGAACTGAAATAGTTGCAACAAGAAGAAATAAACGGATGGCAAGAAGTGGCAATGTAGCAAAACTGCAATTAATTTTTAAATAATTTCGAAGTGAACTTCATGAACGTAAAGGTATACGCGGATGAGGAGTGTGTTGTAATGTAATTCTTTTTATTAATTTTATTATTTATTATAAAAACGAGCTTCTGTCGTATCTGCAGTTTAGATGTAACTCGTTTCATTTTTTTTTTACGTTCTTATTTAGTCAATCTCCCAACATGATTTCTTACCGAACCTCTTCCATTGTTGGCCCCTTTGAGTTTAAGAAAATTCGCCGGGAAACGATTTTCCTCGAACGAAAAGTCGAATTACTTTCTCGCAAATACAATGCCCGTGGATCGTTCGCGTCCCATAACAGGAGGGTCGTTTTTATTAATGCACGAGAGGGGGGCACGTAAGCGGCTTATCTCCGGCAATTAAAATGTTTCTTTAAATACCCAGCTTGTCGACTTTATTGTAGATGACTGAAAGTTGTGTTTAAATCCCCATCGTTATACTAGTTGATACGTCATTTGCCCTTTTGCAGGGCTAGAATTAACAAACAAGAATTTTTTTACGGTCTTGTTCAAATCAGGTTGAGAGTTCAAATGTCTGTAATTGTTTACTGGTTCCATACATTTCGGTACAGTTATTGATAAAAATGTCTTATTTAATTTACGTTTTAGTGTACAGAAATCGCTGCAATATTTTTCGTATCCTCTTGAGCCCTATTATTTTTTTCTTCTTGGCACGAGACGATGAACGTACGTATTTACAATATGATTTTCATGAGCTGGGTTATTTGATCAGTTTTTTTTCATGTGAAAAGTGGTATTGGTCACTCGTTGGGAAAAAAACTACATTAATTTCCGGAATTGAAATTGTAAAGGTGCTTCAGACAAATAAGGGGTCCAGCTCTTTGTTCAGTTGCTATATGAACAACTAAATTCGCTTTTCGTCTACTTTCTATACGAAGAATCCATTTCAAACGAATGAAACGACTCAGAAAAAGTAAAAAAAAAAAAAAAAAGAAGGTTTAACCAAGGAAACGTAAGCAACAGTGTTCTAACCAGTGGGGCATGATTGACAATCGCGCGTTTGCAAAGAGGATCAGCTCGAGTCTCGTCGAATTTCGTGGAGCACGGTTATCGATTCTAGTCAATCACGAACGGGCAACGTCAATAATAGGCATCGTAGAAGACACATCGTCTGCGGCTAATGTTCCGGCAAATTGGCTTCACGAACGTAGACTGCATCGCCTCTCGGGAGGAATCTACAAGTACGAGTGGCTTTTCTCACGCCGATTTCTTCCGTAACTACCTCACGTCTCAACGATACACGTTCACGTGCCGCTATAAGGGGTCGTTTAGGCCCCGAAACTGAAAGTGGGTATGCATTATATTTGTAACAAGCAGAGAGACGTCGTGCACGTATAAAAAGGAAAAGATAATATTATTGGTGAATCCTGTTGTAAGGTATAAAGACAGTTCCGAAAGATACTACCATTTTACAATTGTTACACATTCGGAAGAGTAGCGCATTCTTCTTAATATGTATTTTTTTTTCATACAAATGTACATACAACCATATAAATATATACCTGTAAGAAACAACAGTTGCAGAATTCCGGTTCGTATCGCCTATTCAATTCCGTTGATCAATTATCGAAACGACTTACCCCCGGCTCATGGTGGCGAATAAAGGCATCCTTTGGAACGCTACCAATGAGTCACTTCGATCTGAACGCGTCGAATAATATTTTATGCATCAACGGACAACGGACAAACGAAATGAAACGGAAATTTTCTAACTTCGCGACCTGAGAAGCAGGCGACGTACCATCTGCGCTATACTTCTCGTTCCTGTATGCGAAAGATAACTCTGTTCTACACATACGATATCGCGCACGTAGGATGAAAAGACGATCGAGTCTTTGGTATTTCTTTGCCAGTGCGCCTACGAGAATACCACCGTAAGTACCATGTGTGGTCGAAATCTGAAATTTTGCTGACGATCGTCCGGGGACTGCGGAGTTGTATCTGTTAAGGGTTTCTGTTCATTGGAGCGTCCTTGTGCAGCAGGCGGGAGAGCTCCCTGAGGATTTCACAGCCAGGATACATCCAACGACCAAGATTACACCGTGCATTCTCCTGTATATACCAGTTTCTCCAGTAATTGAAAAGGATTTGTTTCTTCTGGCCAATCTGACGCAGATTTGCATTCCTGATTCACTTTCACGGTTGCTTCGCAATTCTGATTCCCTGTCCCGCAATGTAATTTGCTCCTGGGGTGTATTAAATAAGGTTTTTTGTTTTGTTGTTGCTGACTTCATTAATATGTATGGGGTGTATGTAACATGGTTAGTTTTGTTTTATTCAATTTTATCGATGTTAAGGTGATTCGTGACGTAGGAAACTGATGATTGTTTCGCAAATTGAATTCATACTTCTATATTTGGTATGCTGTATTTGTCGTATTACAATGAAACGTGCATTGCGCTGATCTTGAACTAACTATATTCTATAATAACAAATGAATAATAACCGTGTCTTATTGTTAATCGTATTTTTGTATACTTTCATTCACAAGAAAAAAAGATTTATTCTCTTTTGTTCACCATCGTTTATCTCTAGATCCAAAAGTTTCTGAAACGATTAATTTTGTATTGGTTGTTCTATCTGTTGTACCATTTATCATAGTTTCAGTTTAATCAAATTATGGACGAACCGAAGCCTCGAAAAACCGAGGTCGACGATTTCAACTTCTTTTCGTTATTTCTCTGAAAATGATGAAGTACAATGAAACTATCAAGCAACTAAGCAAAGACCGATCGTTATCGAGAACTAGGATTGAACCGATGTAAATCATTGATCAGAACTTTTATTGTTACTCGAATTACACATAGTGTTTTCACATGCTGCCGTGTTACTCTTCTCAAAAAGTGCGTTTCATACAATCTACATGGCGCCTCCTTACAGCTGTATCTTATATACCGGCACATATCGGTACTCTACGAGAGAAAAAGCAGAAGTGGTTACATTCGTTCGAAGATGTTTCTTATGCGTCACTGTGATACTGATTCTTACGATCATATTAAATATTTCACCTATTATTGCCGATGGATTCGTAATTCAGTAGCAACGACGGAGGGACTGTTCGTATTTTGCATGCACCTGCGCGAACGTTTGCTCGTTGAATATTTTCGCGATTTTTATTTTTGTATCGGAGAGGCATTCGCAGTGCGAAGTCATTCACCCGGGAGGGTAATAATCGTAAAGGGTATATTGCACACAGCATACCGACTTGCGTCGAGGAGCCAATTGAAAGCGGCATTGGCCCCCCGACGCGCTAAGTAGAGTAATTATGACAATGCAAACGAGTCATTGCTGGCAACTTTTAGCAATTTCGGACGCACGTGTACGCGGCGCAGCGAATCATACTCAACCCTGGAATTGTTGCGGATAATTGTTAAGTCGATGACGATTCATCGAAGTAAGATAGTATAATTATTTCGCAGTACGATTTTGTACTCGCATGTGAAGTAGAACTTATTGACATGCGACGTTTCAGTGAAGCAGATGCTGGGTCGAGCCGGTTTCGTTTAGTGTGCAAGGTACAGAGTGATTACTATAACTGATTCGTTGCGTAACTCTATTATGAGCGAAAGCAGAAGAAACACGCGAAGAATTCATATCGTTATTTAATATCTAGGATCCTTCAAATGCAATTCTATTACAAATTATGCCAAATTATTCCATACAATATTTTCCTTTCCTTAATTACGCTGTAACAAAGTTCTAACTAGACAAACATAACAGAGTTATTGTCCAATTCAATTGCTAGGGCCACTCTGTATAATTTTGTCACATGCTGCAGAATTAAGACATCTTTAACGTGCCAAACGGACTTATAGCTATACAGATGTAAATAAGAATGAGTGGGTTTACAGAATTTCGTTTCTGATCTTTTTCCTATTACGTGTTTTCCGAAACATGGTACACGAAATTGCCATATTAATTTCAATAATTTCTACGTCGATATAGTACTATATTAAATTAGTTAATTTATATTTACAGTAAACTTAAACAGAAGGTAAACGTAAAATATAATAATCTACTCAAGAAATTTGCTACGTATTTCTCGAAATAATTTATATTAATTCTCGGGATAAGTATCGTCAATTATCCTTTGCCACAATTAAGTTTCTATCAGCGTATTGGAAGTTCGATTTCAACTATACTTTTCTTTCCACTTGCACGCTCCGGTACGTTAAATTACGCTTGAGATTCATTACGTAGGATGGTGTAATGCGATCGGTTCGTTATGTGCTCGAAAATTGATGATTATATGCATCTATGTATAATGTCGCAATTCACCACAAGAGGAGTTAAAAGTAAACGTTCTTCTAAATACAAGTACAGGGCGACATTTCTCCATTCCGACACATTTTGTATACTGTGAAAATTTAATTACACGAATATTTATAGTAGTGTTTTCTGTGCAAGCGTAATTCGACTACAAAAGTAACGGATGAGCGAAAGACACGAGGGCGGCGATCAATTTTTTTTTCATTACACTGCAAATTTTGATGAATAATACAAAATAAATAAACTCTAAATTTATTTAGTGTTAACTCTTAATTCCGAGACCGTTTAGTTAAAACTATTTTCATTGTCGCGGTTCTCGACCCGCTATGAAACATTAGGATCATTCTTGCTGAAAATTTTGACGACGGCGTAAAACCGGAGAAACCTGTAGAACCAATTGTCATAGGGGTCTCCATTATTTTGATATTTCATTCTCGATAGTACCACCATAAATTCGATGAAAACATGTGTAACGCGACCAACGTGAACATACCACCGTGACCAGAACGTAAGGTGACTTTTCAATTTAAACTTCGCCGCTCCAACAAAATTGATAAATGTTGATAAATAAGTAGTTTGTGTAAGTTGGTAGCTCTGCGACTGTCGTCTGCGTCAAATCTCGTGTCATTGTCTTCAGTAGTTTTCTGAGATACACTTGCTTATCCACATCAATGGAAGCGCATTCGGCGATTTTCGTAACGAATATGTTTGTTGAGCAAAGATTTTGCGTTGGATTTTGTTTGAAGAATCAGATTTCTGCCGCGGAAACGTTGGAAATGTTGCGGAAAGCCTTCGTCGATCGGGCTGTGTCGCAAAAAAAATGTTTATAAATTGTGCAAAGAGTTCCAAAAAGGCCGAGAAAGCGTTGAAAGCAGACAGCGCCAGGGACGGCCATCAACGTCTACTGACGAAACCCACGTCGTGGAAATCAAAAAGCTAGTGCTCCAAAATCGTCGACCGACAGTAAGAGACATTTATGATAACGTTGGCATTTCAAAAGGATCAGTTAATACCATTTTGAAATTAGTTTCGGGCTTGAAACCTGTTAAGTCTCGATTGTTACCGAAATCTCTCAATTTGTTCATGATTATTTGGCAAAAAATTCGACTTTTATCGTTCCACAGCCAGCGTATCCGCCTGATTTAGCACCGTGCCGCTTCTGGCTATTCAGTAAACTCAAAAGACCGCTCCTGGGACACCGTTTTCAGATTATTGAAGAGATTTAACGTGAATCCATGCGCGCTCTGAAGGCAATTCCGGAAAATGACTTTTTCGGTTGTTTCGAGGAACGGAAAAAACGTTGGCATAACTGCATTATGTCGAACGGGGATTATTACTTTGAGGGGGATGAAATCGATTTGAAAGAATAAATAGAGATTCCTCATTGTGCAACAAAAGTCACCTTGTTTTTTGGACATAGTAGTGCACGTATACAAAATTAAGAAGTTTATCTACTCCGACAGAGTACGTTTCATGGTGAGGGCAATATATTTTAAATTGCGACATTGGAGAGATTTCGTTACTGTTTTCGTCCCTGTCGAATGTCATTTGGCTACTCGTAGGTCTGTCAGGGAAGATCGAAGACTTTAGGCCCTCAATTATAACAAACACACGATTTTAGTAACTAAATTTAGTAAATGTAGTAAAAAACGATTTATTAAAAAATTTGGCCTGCTATTTTTGTATACAACAATACTGTGCCCGTCATTTTTACAAGCCCTCGATCGTCGACCCTCAAAATTGGAAGCATTTAAAACTATGTACCAAATACGAACGTTGGAACTTTCGTCTCTCCTAATTTTCTTGCTATTCAGCCTCAAAAGGTAATTAGATAAAAAGAAAAGCAGAGTATACGACGGGATCACAGTGCTTTAAGCTAATCGAAATTCAAAAGGGCCACCCTGAATACCAATGGAGACCCCTAATTTACAGTGTCCTTTTGAATTACTCTCTACCTCTTTCTCCTCTCTGCCCCCACCTCATTTGTCCCGTCTCCCTTTTCCCTGATGTACTTTCCTTCTTTCCTCCCTTTGTCACCGCTCCCGTTCTTGCTCCATCTCCTTGTGCCACTGCATTTCGTGTCGATTAATTAGTGGGCGCAGACGGGCTATGAATCTGGCCGTAAAATATTCCTCGCGGATGGCAAGCGGAACAATCAGTGCTCGTTCTCTCGATCGGCTCGCTTCCTGCAATCATCATTGTTGGAAATTAACAAAATTCCGCGACGCGCGGCCAAATCAAAGGAAACAAACAAAATCGAAAAACCGTTTCATTTATTCATTTAAATTGAATGGGTAATGAACCGCGGGCCAGCCGGGCGAAATTAAAAAGTTAGTCGAGCACGGTGTGCTCGATTAAAGGTGACAGGCTTCGATGGGTATGGTGGTGTCGATTGGTATTTTTCGGCGATAAGGTTTTACTTTTTCTTTTTTTTTTAAATAGGATTTCGGTCGGAGTAATTGGACGAGTGAAATTTTTGGACGGCGCAGAGTAACCGTATAGAAATACTGTTAAACGTTTGCGGGGTGTTTGTTTTCTCGAATCATTCTTCGGTAATGGTTCGCACATATTTTCTTTCGTTATCAATAGAATTGCAGGGTACTGATGAATTTGTCAACGCAGAGAACGTGATAATATATTACAAATCGTAATTCTTTGATCCAAATAGCTGCGGCTAATGATATTAACGTAATATCACAAATGCAGTGAAATCTATTTATCAAAATAGCAAAAGCAAATTTGTACAAAATATCCCTAACTTTTTATTGGCCGAGTTAAAAGTTGCCTACTTTGTTGAAAATAACATTTGCAATGTAGTCGCGAATTAATCCTTGTCGCATAGTATGGAAATAATTATGTAATGAATTTTTATATGCACGCTTGTAATTAATCTCGGCAATACATACAGGGTGACAGAAGACTCAGGGAACATCGAGGATTGACATATAGCTGGGGTGTATGTAAGCAACTTTTTCCTTGGTGATAATGTTATATATAGTTTCGTTTTTGAGTTATTAACGAAAAACACTGGCCAATGAGAGCGCCCGCCGGGCATCGGCCGACGCGCGCTCAGGTGCGAACCGATCACCTGCGGTAGGTCGTCATGTGGGCATCGAGGGTACCGAGGAAAGCATGCGACAAATGTTACATCGTCTTAATTAAGAACAATTTGGAATTATTCATTACTCGTGAATAAAAAATACACTAATAAATCGTGTAACAACCGTGTTCGATACGTTTATTCATTATCCGAAAGGAATGAAGTGTTTTATTACTTATGAAAAAAATATTTTTTTTTATCAGTACGTTTTCAGGTGGATAAATTATGTTTTAAGAAAAACGATTCGCATACTAATGTTAGGAAAAGCTAGTTAAACTTACCCATTCGTTCACGAATTAACCTGCTTAACATTGTGCGAATCCTGACCCAGGCAACGCTCAACATCTGATGTTACATGTGCGCGTGTGGAAGCGAGTGCGACCGTTTAAGCTGCCAGAGCCATGCTGCTAACCGAGCGAGCAACATGAATCGTACATAACTCAGAATATTACAAAATGTTCAAACGTAGGAACAATAAATTGTTTTTAAGTACCCCCACATTTCACAGTGGCAAGTGAAGTTATCGTGAAGTGAAGTGATCGTGCAAGGATACTAAGCCGGCCGTAACATCAGCTGTTGAGCGCTGCCTAGGTCAGGATTCACATAATGTTAAGCAGGTAAATTCGTGAACGAATGGGTAGCGCTCTCATTGGCCAGTGTTTTTCGTTAATAACTCAAAAACGAACTATATATAACATTATTACGAAGGAAAAAGTTGCTTGCATACACCCCAGCTATATGTCAATCCTCGATGTTCCCTGAGTCTTCTGTCACCCTGTATACCAACAAAAATGTTACACTGCACTTCGAACATGGATATTTTGAATATGATTTGCACCGTTACGATTTCTCACCCTGGCATCAATAATAGATCGCGTTAATAATCAATATTTGGTAAAATTAATGCAATAAAACAGAAGAATGCGAAGCCACTAAACTATAGCCGAGGGATTTCAAACTAAAACAGTCCAATTAGCCAAATTTGCAAATCTTCCGGTTATTTAATACGGTATTAAAAATTCTCGTTGAATCAACGACAGATCGACGGAAAGGGAAATCAAAGCAGCCGCAACGTTCCATCGCATCGTGCCATTCTCGATTCCAGTATTGAAAGCGCGCAAGCGTCGTCGGAAATCACGCCTCCCCGTCAAGAGGAGTTAACCCGCAACCCCTTTTCGCGTTATTACCAGCTCCAAGATCCACCCCCGCGTCTGATATCAAGGCAACCCTCTATTCTCAGTTAACACTCCGGTCGCGACTAATTACTCTAACTAATTGAAACTTCGATCTTCCTCTGAACCACTTGTACCGTGCTAATTACCAATTGCTAATATTAGGACGCTGCGGCGCAAAATAACGATGGATCGAGGGTCACATAAAACGATGTTCAACGTTTACGTTGCCCAGGGCTGAACAGGGAGTTAATTGTTTCCGCGAATTCTCCGCGACCAACGAACGATTGTTTATGAAGAGAGAGGAGTTTCGCTGCTCGACTCGGCAATTGCGCCCTCAATCGCGTATATGTATCAATTCCTGTTGAACGCGTTACCGAACAGTTTTGGGTAATGGATTGATATTATTGCATTTTATTATTATGCATACCCTTTAGCGCGTTGAGATGTCGATAGAAATTGTTTCCCTGCCAATTGTCGGGACTTCTTGCGGGTTGAAGGTCCGGTTTAACGTCGCGCAAGGCTGCCGTTTCCTCTGCTATTTTTTCAGCCTCTCGTTCCTGCAACAAGATTAATCGTAACATCAGTACTTCGATCGACGAAATCGAAAGCAGTAAACAGAACAAAATGAGGGTGGAGGAATAGAAGCATGGTTATCAATGTTCTTATCATTTCGTAGGAATTTATTCAGGTGTACACGATTAAATAAATATTCGTTTCATTATGTTCATTTCATTGTACCTATTCGTTCTATCGCTAATCGGAAGCGAGATACGAAGGATGCGAATGCAGAATGAAAAGAGAAACAGAGAGTACCAGGAGGATTTAAAAAGAGGGGTAAAGCGAAAATTATGAACTGAATTGAAAGGAAGGGAAGACGTGCAATGGGTACCTGTTGAAAGGGGACAAAATTAAGAGAAATCTCGGACCGAGGTGGTCTAGGATAGAATAATGTAGGAATGCATGAATGTAATTATAGCAATAAATTTGTATAGCGAAATTTTGTGCCGGGAAGAAACAAAATATGACTGTTGTACGACTTCTATGACAATTGTGATGCATCTGCGTCTCGAATACGACAGAAATACAAAATTGTATACATATGTAGAACAAGGCATACATATTAGGGGTATCGTTTATCTTTCCATCGTCAAAAGGGTTAACCGTTACAGTCGTGTAATCGAGCCGAGAAATCGACGGGTGCTGTTAACACTACAGTCGTGTTCGCTGTCGCTCGACTCTTTCCTGTTAATGACAAACGACTGAATGGAATAAGGACGACCAATATGGACGACCATCCAATCATCATGAACGACCACTCAGTTATGCAACGATGGCCACAATCCTGTAGATGTGTTGCGACCAACGTTGGTTTACTCGACGCCGACGATCTATAATCTAAACGCGGCTACCTATACAAACGCGGCGTGGTACTTTATTTAATGTTTCCGCCGATGGCAATCATCAAATTACCTAAATTAATTTAATCCCTCGGCTCTACGCCGATCGATTTCGGTGAATTGCCGCTGCTCCCGGAAGTCCGCGTTTCTTTTCCTGTTCCACGCAAGTTTCGATCTTCGGATATGAACGCATACCTTATTGTCGGCCGAGAGAAACCACGGGAACGGTTTAAGCGACATGAATTTCTTTTCGGATTGTTCCGCGAAGGATCCTTAAGGGATTAAATGTAATTTTGGTATATATATTAAATACGCATTACGATTGCTACAATACGTTGATATTATATTATTGAAATATCGGTGATATTATTAATGTTAACTGCGATTTTAATTGGCTTCATTCGTTCCCAGTTTGTATGCATGCGTTTACTAATACGTTTTCGTAGTGCTTGTTGCACTGATTCATTCGACAACATTTTTTGGCATACAATAGTGTATTATATTCATGTTTTTCAGCAGAAGCTATGCGGCCGTTTAAATATAATAATATTCCAGATGTTAATAGCATTTCGTACTTTACGAGAAATAGATTTCAGTAGTTTTAGTCGACGAATAGTCAGACATAGTTATACAGAACTAGAACACTAGACGTTGTAACTTTATTATATCGTTTATCGTGCGGAATTTGATTTGTAAACAGATAATACATGTATAAGTTCAACCAACCGCGCATTTAACGTATTTTATAATATTATTTTATAATATTTTATAATATTAATAATGGACTTTGTTACATATTCCAGATAATTTTGCTACACCTGGAAAATGATGTTATTATTGTTATTCTGCGAATTATTATTACTAATGTACCACTATACTATATGCCTTCTTTTAAATTAGTTTAACAATATTTACCATCTCCAAGTATTCGATATGTCGTAATCACGTATGTGATACTAGTTTGCTCGTGACACTGTGTTATGTGTCATCGATCTTTGCGATAAGATCCAACGATTAAATCAATTCTCTGAATCAGCCGCGTGACGGACAGTATTTAAAAATCAACGTACGGCAATGCTTTTGCTCGTTTCGTGGCGTAAGCACACGAAAAGTAAAAGTACTAGACACTTTAAACACGCGAGGATGCATATTTAAAAGCACTCGGGCATGCGCTCTCTGCGGCTGGTACGAAGTTTTTTTCCAGCATTTGTATAAAAACACTCATGAAAAATTGCATAAACGTATAAATATCCTAACACGTAATTTAAATTCTAAAGTAGATGTAGTAGGTGTAGTAGGTGCAAGTCTTATAGATCGCTTATGAACATTTGATAACATTCAACTATGTATAGAATTTTATACATCGATTGTTCAGTAATTTACTCTTTATCATGATAACGTTCTAAACAAACTTTTAGAGGATAATTCCACGTGTGCTATTTTTCTGTTTGTCCTCGATGTTATTAAATAGTAAATTGACTCTAACTGAAGAAACTGCAGGTGCCAGTTGTACATAAGTTTGATGAAACTGCAAATTTCCTTCTCGGGTCGCAGTTATGTCATAGTAAAGACTGTTGAAAGTTGGAACAAGTCAATAACCGCTACTAAAAAGTTATTTAGGAGCATTTCAAATAGTAAAACCATTAGACCACCACGGTTGTTGCGAAGCAAACGTCGCGTCGACCGGCTTTTAATGCAATTTAATTAAACGATTGGTATACATTCCTATGCAATAATAAAATAGCTATCTGTGAATACCATTGAACGGTATTGTCGGTTTTTCGCTCGCCGTTGAAATTGAACAGAACGGGCAGTGCCTGTATAAGACTTAATGTCGCGAGTATGCGCGAAGCTTGGAACGCGTTGCGACGCATCGAGGTAATCCAGGTGATGCACGATACGAGATACGAAACGGGCAAAACCGATTGCAAGAGTGACGCCTCCATCAGCTTGTAATGAAATATTCAGATCGGTCGTAGGACGATTACGTTGTCACGTAACGGTGCACGAAAGCCACACCGATTACATTTGCTTTGTTACGTGGTGAGATTGGTCACCGTTGTCTGCTAACAACCGTAGTATAGCCATTAATGTGTGCCACGTGAAAACTCCACGATATTGAACTGTGAGGCATCAAAACGTAGAAATGAGATTGAGTTGCCCTTTAGATTTTATGCATGCGTCGTGCGACGTGTGTACTTGTGCACGCGATTACGTAAGGTAAGGAAATTAAGTGGTAGTTGGACGAATCTTAAGCTTGATAAATTATGCACATACATATCTGTGTGTGTGATTTCGTCAGTGATCACTCAGGATTGAATATTCGTTGAGCAGTAGTAGTAAGATTACTGATAGTTTCTTTCTGTTATATTTATTTCATTATAGCGCACGGTTTTATTGTGCTCCATTGTAGAGAAGAATTAAAATATTAAGAAGCAAGATTCGTTTGCCTTTTTCATACGCATACAGTAAGATACTTAATAGTGTGATGTGGGTTATTGAAGTTTTAGTTCAATGAACTTTGAAGCATTGTGGTAATAAATCTGCTATACCTAAAGGTACAGACATTGGGGCGATGAATATAAATAGTTATGCGTGAGTATGAACACTCTGAACAATTAAATTTAAATAAAAGTGGGCTCACTATTTTATGCTATTTGATTATTCGCTTTGCAAAGTTAAAGTATTATGAAAGCTTTATTATATCGAGATACAAGTATTTTGGAATCTGGGTACGTGCATGTAGAAATAATTTTTGGAAATTACCATATAAATTCATAGCGATGTCTGATATTCTATTATATACTTCGATGAATCACCTAATATTAAAGGATGCTACTTAATTAAACTTTTTAATTCCATTTGGTCGCTTATTGTTCGTCGTTCGATGTTATAATGGGTCGTGACGAGGAAGGCGCCGATTAAATTTTCATGGTGTTTGGGATTTCAAGTAATTACGTTTTGTGTGCAGAGCAGCTTGACTAGACGCACTAGGGGCATAAGAGGGTCGATTTATCTATTGTGAAATAATTCAGCGAGTCGAAACATTAGAAAGGGTAGATTTCAATCGATAGAAGTGGCTTCAAAATACACGCTTCGACTTCTTTTCTATCTACTATTTATACATTTTTTTTATCCATTCCATCTCGATTAAAAAAAAAACAATATTCTTTATCACGTGCTGCTCTCGAACGAAAGAATAATGCGCAGAGTTATCTAATTTCAGGCGAAGGATTGATATTTTCGTTCCCTCTTTTGTATGCGATAGAACACTTTTCTTATTTTTAATTTTTCACCGACACTATCCGAAAACGATTCAAGTTTCGTGCAAATATAAATACCACCGCATTTTAACATTTTATAAAAATTAAGAATATGACCAATTTTTTACATGTAGTTTAAATATATTAATCATTTAATTGTTTAACCAAACATTCTTCGTACGATAAGAAGAGGTAATCGAAAAGCTAAGGGAAATCAGATAACAATCAATATATCACTTCTTCCTATCATCGCGACATCCAACGCCAGATTAATAATCTGTAACCACCTACAATTTTATTGTTATTTCCACTAGCATTCATACATCTCGCTGCTATTCACATATGTTTCCTTATTTATTAATGCTGTGATCGCGTACACAAAAAAACTACATATTCCATGCAACATTATGGACATTCACTTGGCATAGAACAACAGAAAAATCAGATAGCATCACGATCGATAAAAGGTCTGGTTTGGGAATCCGCTTGCCGACGGGCAGGTGTTCGATGGCGCAAGATACCCCATGGTGTCCTTAAAATCGGCACATATGTTCCTCATAACATCCGTGCAACCTCGTTGCATGCAGAAGGAAATCCGCATAGTAAACTGGCTTGTCGTGACAGATCGATTCGCTACGACGAGCTACGGATTCTAAACGCGTATGTTCCAGAACCAATCGAAATCTTCGTTCTGACAATTGCGAGTATCATCCCCCGGTTACGATTTTTCGGTTAATTAATCTGGCGGAGAAATTCTTCTATGAGTGGCTGCCTTTAATATTTTGGGATATCGGATGCGAATTTGAATAATCTCCAAAGGGGACAGTTTCTTAGCAAAGTTTATTAATTAAAGCTTTTGCACACAATTTGTAAAGCTGGGTTCGATTCGAAAAAAGAAAATAATAAATGCATGGACCGGGATTCATATTAACTAAATTCATTGTAATAAAATGCTTAAATTAAATGCTGAAAGGGCTTTGGATGGTAATTCTTATCTAGCCTTCTGTTGCAACGGATGAGCAGTGATACCTAAATTTTATTAAATAAATGTTAATTAAACAGGCTGTTCGCGGAATGATGTGCTTTCGCAATTTCATAAAAACATATCACAATTCTTATTTTCTTTTACAAAACGTACGTTTGCATGAACATTATTGAATCGTTCTGACAACGCGATAAAAAATTAACGAAATCTTATAGAATCTTGCCGCATTCTCTTAGAATACCTTTCACGTACAAACGGAAGATAAATAACTGCGTTTCATCACCGGAAAAGGTACCCGTCGAAGATTCAACAAATCCTAGACACAGTGTTTCCGTTTTTCTCTGTTTGGCGGAGATTCTCACGTGTTCCCGTGGATAAATCGTCCGAATGATAGATCTCGAACTAGGAACAGGGGGCGAGGAGAAAAGAATTGGAAACGATTGCGAAACTTCTAGGCGTACGAGCTACGCCACAAGTCTTAGCTGATCGTCCAGTTATTATATCGCTTGTACGTGATGCGCACAGATGTTGCTGATGCTCTTGCCGATATACGTGGAAAGGTGGATAGATGGAAAAGGAAAGATAGGAAGGAGGATCTAAAAGGGCTGTGCAACAGGGTGTGGGGTTGTTTGATAAAAAGAATTAAATTACATTAATATTGATAACAATATATGAATTTATTATGTATATTATAAATTAATAAAAAACTAATAATAAAAACTAAATAAAAAAACTAAACTATATAGTTTATATATTATATATATAGTTTTTTTATTAATATATATATATATAGTAAATGAGAAAATTATTAGAACCACCCGCACAAATTGCTGATTTAATATCAAATCAATGAATTTACTCTAGTCACGTATTCTTAACGGCATTCCATTTCTACACAAGCACAAAAAGCATACGCTCATAATGCATCTTCGTGCTATGACTCAAATAATTTCATTATAAACTGTGCATAACGTATACAACTTTGTGCTATTCTAGGGTCCAAGCTGTTGTATCCACTTTGCCGATCGTTATAAACAAACACGCTCCGCGTTACTTTACTCCCATTCCCAATGCGAAATGCAAGATACATTCCCCCCCGGGAATCCCCAAAGTCGGCCGTTAAATTTTTGTTCAACCGCGAAACGGTGCCCTCCCCCCGCGAGTGTTCCGCGCCCCAGGACAACCAGCGAAACCATCCGGGCACAGTGAACAATCCGAAGCGCGGAAGGACACGGGGAACCCCAGGCCGCGGATGAATTCCGCGTTCTCCCATTTGTAACTCCGTTCATCCGGAGCAAAGTAGGTAGAAATCCTTTTCCGCCCACCCCCATCAACGGGGGCTCGCTTATCTATCCCACCACCTCCCGTCTCTACCCTTGCTAGCGCCGTTTGCACGGCGAGGCCCTCCGCTCTCGGGCCATCGGCAGACCGAAAACCCGACACGCTCGTCTGCCGCTGTACCAGCAGCCCATCCTCGCGTTATGGCTCGCTCAATTGTTTCAGCCCCGTTGATCCAATAAAGGATTACGGAGAAACAATCGTAGCGTGCGCCAACATCCCCCTCGCTCGCCTCCGCCACCACCTCCTCCTCTTTCTCTACCTCCGCCTACTCCGCTTCCTGCATTGGTTGTTCGTTTTCTGTACAGGATGGATTTTACCACGTGAACGGCGAAACTCTCGACCGATATGGATATGCGGAGGAGCGTGTGTGCGCAGGGCTCGCGGACGCGTCTTTTTCCACGATCGCGAGCCGATTGTCGTTTGCGATTGAATCGCGTGTGCCCGCGTTACCCGGCAGGTACAAAGCGCATATTTTCTTTTTTGTTTTTTGTTTCGCTCGAACCTCCGAGGAGGATTGCCTGACCGATTAAATTCTCGTCTGGTACTGGGGGCTTTAATTGATACGGAGGACGGGGGGGAGTGAGGGTTTCGGTCGGTTTGTTGAGAAAGTTTGTCGTTTTTGCTAAGGGCATTTGCGGCGACGTTGTCGCGGTCGAGTCGATGAAGGATATTCGGGTAGTTTTTGTTGCAGAGCATTTGCGCGCTGTTTGGGGGTTGTTGAAATGAAATTCGTCGATGAATCGAGGTGTCGGGGGAATTAGGTGGTCGATGCGCGAGTGGCTGACTCAGAGTGACAAGATAGTTACAGTGGCCGGTTTAGCATTTCGTAAGGAAATTTTGTCGTCGCGGGCACCTGTTTGGTGCAACTTTGCGTAAGAGCGTCAGTCGCCAGTTCTTCTTACGCGGATTTACTTTTGACAAATTTATATTGAACAATTGTCTTCCGCGTGCACATACACCTGATCGTTACTGAAGTTATTAAACTTCATTTGAAATAAATGTTGCTGGCACTTGACAACAATACCTTTCGCAATTTTTAGCTGCATATTTGTGATAAATCATATTTAATCATCTTTTAGATCTTATAATACCCCCCAAAATAATTGCTTATTACATCTCGGTCAATTAAATTAAATTGGCCGATTGGGACGGTTAATACTTTCCATATTTCTGTATTCATTTTTGTTCCTTGTAATTTCCATATATATAGCCTATATAACACATATATGTATATATATATATGCCGTTCGACAGAATAGGCTGTGTTCTCTGGGGGTTAAAATAATGGGATGTAAGTGCGATTTGTACAAGTTCGGATCAGGGATGCGAACCACTCATCGAGTGCAAAGTCAGTACGCAATCGTGTTAGTCGAATCACTTCCGGTCGGCCGATCTTGACCAAATTCATAGCGTGTTGCGGAATTATGCCCGGGAATTGATTATATTGCCTATAATGTCGGCTTTAGTCGAGAGTGTTGTTCGTTCGATTATACGGTGCGAATTCACTGGACCTGTGCTATTTTTGTTCAATTGAGATAATTTTAGCGTCATCCTCATTTTATAAATGGGTCTTGCAAAAGAGGCTTCCTGTTTATTACGTATCTGTACGCAACAAATTTTTTACAAAGTTATTAAATGTAAAAGTTATCCACGTCGAAGGATATTTAAGAAATCAGACATGTTTCCATCGAATGAAATATGTTCTTACCTTTTCCACCTTTTATCTATTCACTTAAAACAACTGCTTAATGTTCTAGGCATCATTTGTGTAAAGAACTTGACGCGAAACGGAACACTTCCAAGTATGATAAAAATCGTGCTAGGAAATATCTTCATAAATTGCTGTGCCATAGGAACACTGGACTGACAAGTTGATAAACGCATAACGTGCCATCAATGATAATTTTTCACACAGTCATGGGATGATTATGTCAGTTCGTTCGCTATAATTGCAGTTAGAAATGCCAGTAAAATAGACAACCGATAATTCATACCTATTCTATTATTCGAACGCATGTACAGACTCTTGTTACAACATAATCAAGCAAAATTAAATAATATTCTTGACTCTACAGTTAAAATGAATCCTATAATCAAATTGAAAAAAAATAATGCAGCAGATACCCCTAAACTGTTGAGCTAATGTAAGTTAATTCTATTATTGAAAGCACAGTAATGTCTACAAGCTGGCATAGATAAATAGAGAAAAAGAATGTTTAACATGTTTCACCCTTCGAATTTTTCGCATATGATTCCTCGAAATGAAATGGGAATGTAAATTGCGGCGAAGCACAGTATACAAATTAGAGGGACGAATAATTGTATTAGCAGGAAGGAACGGTGGTATTTTAATGGAAAACAGTCGGCGGAACATGCTCCGCATATCGCGGCGGAACACTGTTCGCGGATTCCCCATTTCGCGTGCAGGATATGAAATAATTTCTCCCTAAAACCCTCTTCCTTTTGATTCGTCAGATGTAGATAGTGTAAACACAGCAGCGGGGTTAACAAGTGTCATCCTAGATGTACGAAAAATTTCGACGCCGTTTCGCCAACAGTTCCAAGCACGCCACCGTTTATTTTTCGTCAGTGCTGATCAGTTTTCGACCAATGCAGCTCGGGGCTATTTTTTTCTTTTATGCATGCCGTTCGGCCAGTTCCAGGTGATTCAAGCCTATCGAAATGGAAAATTGGGAAGAATCGTCGGGTATTAAGGAAAGTGAAACTTCGAAAAATCCATTGCACGTTTGATCTTTAAATATAGTTTTATATGCACCCGTCGGGCAAACGGGAATATTTTTAATATAATAGAGCAGCTCGATCTTTTATTTAAGGACGCGCTTAGATTTAATGGTTCTTGTTAATAAGTCGCCGTGGAAAAATATGGAACGCCAACACTATTTATTTCAAAAGCTTGTATTTATACATAGGAATATATTTGCGAATGCTTTTTTTTCGTAAACTTCTAATCATTACTTTTCCACAAATAAGTATCTTTGAAGCAAAACTCCAGTAATAGATTACGCTTGATCGCTCGGATGAATTTGCGAATGCACAACCAACATTCTATTAAATAGGTACGTTGATCGAATTTTTCTTAACATTTCTATTCACTTATAGATCTTCTGTACCTAATCGAAAATTTATTTGCCAGCCTTTGCTGGCAAAATATTCTTTAATTGTTCCGGTACTTTAGACTACGTTGACATAATGTCTTGCGACCAACGCGTATAATATTATGTATGCACATGTTTCGTCAAGTTTTTATTTTCTACTTTATCGTCACATTCGTTTCACGATCCCCTATATTTTACAGTACGCAACGAAAGCAAAAGAACGATTTTTCACACAACCGATGATACTATTCGCATTAAGAATATCACAAGAACCTAACAAAAATTGTCCAGTTTTCCATTATTGGCTACGATGCGATAAACACGCGTCATTAAGGATTCCCCCCATTTAGATTCATTTAGTAGATGTCTCGGATGCAAATTAAACCGTTGTAACGCGAAGTTAATTGGGCCCCTTCTCTTATGTAAACGATGTTCAACATTAAAAAAAAACAATGCCTCCCAGTCAGAACGTTTTTAAAGGTACAAAAGGGGGAAAAATAGCGAGGCGGAGACGGCGATACAGAACGGGGGGAGAAAATAAAGGACGGAAGTTGGGTTGAATTCGAGGGTGCTGGGCGGAGCTGACGATTATAATTAAATCAACAGTCACCGCCCACGACTTCCATAGCGAATCTTCATTTCGTTCCACGTTGACATTTCTCCGTGGGCATCTCGTGAAAATCGCATTAAACTGACGGCAATATCGTTCATTCCGCCAAAGCGACGCGTGTAATTGCAGGCCGCGTGTCCCCGTGCTGAATAATTTTTACCGCGGAACGTTTTTTCCTCTACTCGCGAGCAAACTCCCTTGTTTCGTTCACCCTCGGTTCCCGGTTTAAAAGTTTCATTCGCTGGTGAATGCAAACTAGGTGTTGAATACTAAAATCCGACGACTTTTCTTTTGGATGCTGCATGTTGAATGAATTTCATTCAGAACGAACGTTATGTCGTTCGGGATAATGTAGCGGAAGTTGAATAGATTTTTACATGTGTGTCGACTGCATAATTGTAGATAAACCTTTAGACAGGGCTGCTGGGATTTCGGACTCTTTCTCTGCGAATTCATAAATTGGGGTATTAAACGTACAGATTACTGACAGCAGTTGCTTTTGCGCAGATTATCGTTGCGTACATTAAAGATAAAACGAAACAATTGGAACGGAGCCTGCCTAAAGTGATATTCTTAGGGAAACTTGCCCACTGAAGGATCTTCGAGATATTATGTTTAAGAAGTGAAAAATGCTTTCGATATTTTTATTAAATTAAGCCTTTCAAATCGTCTCAAGAAGAATAAGTGCTATGTCGTCTAAGGAAATCAGTGTTATACGTACAAGAATATATTATACCTTTACGAAGCATTGCACGTTGACTTTTGTCGATTAAGGCAAATGTTACCGGGTTAACTTTTTGTCAGAAAATGGCCATAGGCAGCCGTTGTAACGTATACACGTGCAATATATCAGTCAATTTAATCACAGAGTCCCGAAGGGTTCGGCGGATATAAGGTCAGATGGTGGCATTTCGTACAGCGCAAGGAGAAACTTTGACGGTACTCACCGCTCCTTAAAAATGCCAACAGAAGTTTCTTAATCAAGGAGCGTCAAGGATAATGATATTGTAAAATGAAACCGATTTTCCTTTGTTCTCGAAAGAAGAAAGAGTGTTTAATTCCATTGAATTATATTTCCATTATACTTATAACTCTTAAAGCATAAACTCAATAATGTATAAACGGACGGAGCTGACGCAACGCGATCACGAGCACAGGAAGAAGAGAGATTGGATCCGCCGGTCCACTATAATCAAAATGTTTTGAGATCGTAGAGATCTTCGGGAGAGAGGAAGAGATTAATGTAATCGTGTTACTCATCTTTCATCGTGACAAAATCTGTCCAAATTTTGCCAATTAACATTTCCTTGAAATTTCAGAAGTTCCTCACGACGCGCGGTGCTGCAAAATCCCCAAAACGTGGCAAAAATTCGTTTTTTATGGACACCACAGTTCAACAAAACTTTGTTGTTGTTTAAAACTAGACGCAAATACGAACATTCTAGTTTTAAAAAATCCTGCGACTTTTAGCGGTTTTACTAGGAATAAGGTTACAAAGGTGATGAAAAACGTGATTCCATTCATTGCGAAATCCCCAAAACGCGGCAGAAATTCAAAAAATGTTTCTGCAGTAGTAATTATGATATTTCGTGATTTGTTATATAAATTAAAGTGTATACATGGAAGATTTAAATAATGGGATAAACAGTATATGTATAACAAAAATTTGTCCTCAAAACTTCCAGCGTTATTTTCGAGGAATTTGCTGCTCATTTGAATAAAATCACGTTTTTCATTACCTTTGTGACCATATTCCTACTAAAACTGCAAAAAGCCGCAGGATTTTTTTTACTAGTATGTTCGATTTACGTCTAGCTTAAAAAAATATTTGTTCGGACTCGAAGGGCCTTAGTTATAAGCAGAAAAAATAATAATTGGCTTTCAACTCTATATTTCGTTTTAATTTTTTAATTTAAAGTAAAGTACATGTCGCGTTGGTAAAAATATCTATATGATAAAATTTTAAGAATTAAGGATTATGCTCAAGAATAACAAAAAATGAAAAAATATTTTTTTCTAAAATAACATATATCGCAGTTGATTATAATGCCAGTTCCTCGTTTCAAATTATATTATGATCTACGATCGATGTATTTTAATATTGCCCAACAAATTTCCTACAACGTGGTATTCACAGAAACGAATTTCTGCCACGGTTTGGGGAATTTGCAACACTGTACGACGCACTGTCTGGATCCATATAGACGGCCACTGCAATATTCCATTTGGAAGCCTCGAGAATAGAATGGATTCATGTTGGGAGAAGAAAGTTAAAAGAAGTATAACGCTTGGCGTCCTTTGGAAAATCTAATGGCTCTCCAGACGGTGGAAGCGCAATTAAAAGTTGCGGTCGAAACTAACTAAACCAGCCGGAGTTTGATTTAAACGCTTCTGTCCCCTGCTTTCCCTCTTCTACGTGACGCCGTTTAATTGCATTTAAATCGATGTTGGAGAAGGTCTACGAATGTCTTCGTGTTCCTCTCTAACGGAAATCCGACGCGAAGGGGAGTGACATGAGCCGGGATACACGTTAATCACGATCGACCAAAAGGATCTTAATTGACCAGAGAAGCATCGCGAAACGATAATCACTTCGTCCTTATTTCGTGACGTTCGAATACATCAAACGATTAGTTCCACTTTTGCTCTCATTAATTCCTCAACGGGCCAAGATTGTTTTTCGCAAGGAATTACACCGATACTGTTCTAAGTAGAATCGGTCGCATTTCATTTAGCAGACTACATTGTACGTTGCTCCACTGAATTAATAGTTTTTACGTTCGCGAAGATAGACCGACACCGTATAGGTGATATTGATATCGAAATGATTAATGTGCAATCTCAAATAGACACGTACATTATGCATAACAGACAATGATTATCTAACAGGCGTAAAAATTACCAGCGATTCGAAACAAAAGTTATCACCGATTTCCTTTACTCCAACGAGAAGGGCGAAAAATGTCTCGCCCCGTTCACTTGGAATTAATAAGCAGGTACTCGCGTACTCGACGTATCGGCAAAATTATTTTCCTCGAGACGAAACACGGAAGAACTCCACTAACAGAAACAGTACATCTATCGACAGTTTATAACGAGACAACTAACGATTTACCAAGGCCTCGCGAAATACCGAATTAACCCACAGCTATCGATTTCTCTCACACTTAATTCGTTCAACCTGCTTCAATTTGCCTCGCGCGTGTCCCTCCCATCGCCCATTATCATTTGCCCTTTGCCCGTCGATAACGAACGGATTTCTCCGAAAATCCAGACGAAGAAAGCCACCCCGCGCAAGCAGTCGTCCCCGTACAGATGCGGTGAAAATGAAAACGCCGAATCCCCCGGTTCCTTTCCTAGACCGATCCGTTCAACCGAGAAATAACTGCAAATAACATTCGGGGATTACTTAGTTACCGCGATACACTTGCGCCCCTGCACGATTCTGTGTCGAGCGATGCAGTAACTGGGTTTTCCACTTCCTCTTGTCCGTGTACCTTTGTGACGGATATCCACGGACACGTGTACGTACATAGTAGCTGTCGTCGAGATAAGGCAACGGGGGAGGGGTAGATTTTGGCGAGTCTCTTCACAAAGTACGAATCTGTCCCACTCGACACGTTCACCAACAAGGGGGAATTGAAAAGCTGTCTGGCAATCCGTATGGCTTATCCTGGTCGGCCCTTCTCTTTCTCTCTCTCTCTTCCTTGCTTTCCCTTGCTCTTTCGCGCACCCTTTCTTTGCGTCTTCCTCTGATCTTCGTGTATTTCTTCTACCTTTTCCTTGCGCAACCCCTCGTTTACCTCTTATGGATAATTATTGCTAATTGTACTTCTTTCAGGGGTCGCCATTAGAGAAGAACGAATCGTGATTATGGTGTTGCATCGTTCATCCGAAGTGCTTTGAAGCGAAGGGTTTTTCTACGATTATGCCGATCCGTGGAATTTTCTTCGTTTCTTCTGTCGGTTCCATTCTCACCGTCGAGTTTTACCCTCTACCCTCTTTGAACTGTGTCTCATTGCGGAAGGTACGCGACGGATGGTCGACGTACGTCTCAGGTGTCACGATTTGCGTGGTGCGCAAAGTATTAATTAAAACATAGTAACTGATTTCGTTCGTTTCACATTACAATTAAACCCCGTGTTCATTCATCTGACCCCGTGACTTCCTACATACTCGATTCCCCCGGTCGTCAAACGACGGGAGACGACAGCGTGACACGTTACAACGCAGCCGTAACATCGCGGTCGTTCGTTTAATTTTATCCCTGGCATAAGTGTATCCATGCTCTGTGAACATATTACGTCCAGTCGATCGCGCGAGCCCGTTAGTTCGTATGGTTACGTAGTATTTACTGACACAATAATTATCGCAATTGACGGGGGCAGCCGCACGAGCAGTCGGACCGCAGAGCAAATTCTAGGGACGTCGAGTAGTATTACGTGGCAGGAAGCTCTCACCCCCCTATTGCCCTCTGCTGGTCTCTCTCCCTTGGTTACTCTGTGTTATGTCTTGCCCTCCACGCACCCCTCACCCCCCCCCAGCTCTGTATGACGATTTACTTGGCTCGAAAGTGTATCGACGGAAATGTCAGGGATGGGCGGTGGTATCCGTGCACCGATCATTAATATTGAGCCCGCGTTCTGAATACGTCAAAGGGATGCTCTTTCAATTCTAGAATCAAGGAGCCGACGGTGTATAGCCGAAGAAACGTTCCTTGTCCCCAGAAATGTGAATTGATTGAAATGTTACTCGATGCATGGTGACTTTCCGCGAGAGGATATTTCACGGTAACGCGCAATTTCTGGCCCTTCGAATGCCTCGATGCTGAATTTTTCATTTACCAGGTTTCGTGTAGTGGATTTTGCACAGAATTCCGTTTGAACCGGGGCGAATGATGTAATTCGAAGTATCGAAATGAAGGAATAAATGAAATTCTAAGAACGAAACGATTCTGCGTCGCTTGGTCGTAGAGGATTCTGAGTAAATATGAATCGTCTCGCACTTTGTAGCTCGCTCTTTTATTAAAGTTGATAGTATTATAATTCGCAGTGTATAATTAAACAAATTGCGGAAAATGTATGTATACGTAGCCTCTACAGTATGAATAATATCTTGAAAAAGACAAGCTCGATTACAGTGGTTTGCCGGATAGAACTCACTTTAATTCGATTAATCTAGAGTAAAGTTGTTTGCACGGTGTCGCGTAACTTAAAGTTATCCCGTCGGCTGTTTACGGAAGGTGATAGTGTTCGCGGGTGGAGCTACTCCTTTTCCAATACAAATACACTTCGTTATTAAACGATCAGAATATATAGCTTTATTCACTACTCAATGATTAAAGGTCCTGGCTGACGTGACCTCTTAATGTATTACTTTTTTTGGAATATAAATGTCTGTTGGAAAAGTGCTGTGCGAGGTCTTCAAATTATACCTGTATATTTTGACGATTTTGTTATATTCATAAAAGTATCTAGCACTTTGAGTTTATATACACTCGATATTAAGTTAATACGCGATGCGTTAACTATATTAACGATACAAAGTTATTATTGAATTTTGTAAACGATTTTCGGGGAAAAACGGACATATTTATACAACCAACGTTTACGTTAAAGTCTGTTTTACAAATAAATTACAATTTACACGAAAGTTGCTTCTTTTTTACACAGCGAGGCTGCTATAAATGCATTACGTCGATCTTCAGTTTCAAGTTTAGTGTTCAACAGTAAGAGAACTGGATTATTCGTATCATCGTACAATATTTTACATCAACATTTTTCTAGACGTAAAAATACTTTTAGTGCAGGGCAGAAATGTTGTGAATATTTGTTAAGAAACGGGGAGATCTATTTGATCGAAAAACGAAGGTGGTAGACAAACTTCCTTCACCTACTTTGGTTCAACCCTCCATTTCGTGAAAGCAGGTCACGTGCAGTAGTACTTATTCGAATTGGACCGTGATTGTTGCGAATTAACGGTCGCATGTTTGCGTACACGACAAGAACGGGTGGACATATTTTCAGGAAAGCCTTCTCCCGGCGTGTCAAGTGTTTGCGAACCCATTGGCGCTGATAATAGGTAACGGTGGAACCACTCATAACTTCGTTACGGTCGAAGGGTGCAACAATGGCCACGTGGCCGTCGTCGAGAAATATTATACCGTCACCCTTCTGATTCAAACATCGGTTTAATGGACTACCGATTAATTAATAAAATGCTTGGTAATACATTTACGATGGTATAACGCAGGAAAGTGTTCTCAAGCCTATCCTTACTGCAATCGGTTTTAGTAACTTCAAATTTTCCTTTTAAATTATTTTGTATATTCTTTTTGTGGAAAATCTCGTGCGAATTTATAGTTGTTTGGACAAATATTCCAGTAGAATGTGTACATATGAAGGAGAAAATAAAGGTAAAAACGTAATGCTATTAAGGTTTCTAATATACTAAGAGCGTAATTAATTTTTAATTACCCCCGGAGCTCGTAATATTTGAAAGCCCTGTTATCGCTGGAATATTTAAATGTAACGCACCGTAGAATGTAAAATAATATGTATAGTAGAGTGAAAGAATAATCCACCGTATCTTGTACCGGTATACAATTAACAATGTATATCGAAGAAAATCTTTATCATGGCCATAGTCGACGATTACGGTATATTTGTGAACCGAATTATACTCAGGACATTAGTAGTTTTCGTTTTCAATATATTTGAGTGACTCTCAGTGCCTCTATAACGCTATTGACGTTTGTTCCCTTGGTTAAATTAAACAACGAATCATAAATGAACAATTGCTTACCGTTTCACGGGGCGGGCTCCAGCATTGTGGCGAATTACGACCACTATGACTACTGGTGGCCGAATTTGAAACAGAGTGAAGATTTTGAGCAGCAACGTTCAAAGGTGTCACAGGATCGTCTTCTGTTGTCTCGATGTCTACTTCGTCGTCAGAATTATCCTCCTTATTGGAGACGGAGGCGTCCGGTGGTTGTTCTTGAGCTATTGGTTCGACGATCGGTGGGCCACGAATGACAGGGCGAAAGGCAGATTGATGTAACGCTGGGTTCACTGTTGGTATCAACGGCTCCGTTGGACTGGAACCGCTTATTGGAGGTGGTAGAGGACCTAAGAGAAAAATTGTCAACTTTTACAGTAATTCGTAGATTATACCTCAACGTGATGGTTAGGTTGTAACAAGCTAGCAAGTTTGTACGCTTCTGCAATCTATGAAAAATTTTGTATAAAACAAACTTAAGTTTGAGCGAATCTCTTTCTTCGCAATGTATCAACGGTATGATATGCTTTTAAATATTATTTTGCGTGGAAAATAATAATACTGGTCTATAATCGCAATGAACATTGTGATTAAAATTCTTTCTTTGACAAGGAATTTTTCATTTTTCATTTGTTTGATTTCGAGTGCGATACTGTCACTCACTCAGTACTTTAACTTGTCATATTCAGTTGCGACATTGTACCACGCTGTTAATGTTTTCATTTCCGTTCCAATTTTAACAAGCACCATGGAGTTTCATAACGCTTGAAATATTTATCCACGTTTTGAGCGTGAAACTTACTAAAATCTATCAGGATTTGTTTTCGAACCCTGAATATTTTGCGAACCATTGAGAAACACGAACTAAATATAAGTATATTCTTGTTAGTCGTCACGAAGCGCAAAGATATTCAAACTTTAACTGACAGCCGAGTTAATACTCTAAATGAGCTGTCCATTTATAGTTAAAATGTGTTACCAGCGTATTAATAACTTTTGCGCGTCATTCGAATCAATATCTGGCCCACGAAAGGAGATTCTGTCAAGTATTAGTTAAAATATGTCGAATTGATTAATACTATCCTTGAAAGTAAATCAAAACAGCGACGTTAATCGATGACAGAAACACACGCGAAGGGTGAAACTCTTCATTAATAATGATTATCAGGTTTCAATACGTTAAACACGACGAATGATCATCGTCGACCCATCGATTAATAATTTTCAAAGCACTATTCGTAGTGACGTTTTCTCTGTAATTGTGCTAATTAATATCGCTACAGCACGCAAATTGCGCTGGCTACGCGGATAATCCGTCATGTGTAATACTGTACGCAAAATACACATTAACTATTGAAACATGGAACTCCGAAAATTTGCGCCATATTAAAGAAACATTCGACAATCGTAAACGTGAAGTAAAGTTCGCAACATCGTGGTGCATGAAGGGCAACAAAATACTGATTCGCATTAGCAAGTTGTCCCTAAAACTGTGAAACTCTGAAATCCGCCTACTCTAATTTTCTGTACAACGAAACGGCCTTTAACCGCGTTACAATTATACAATTTGGTCACCGATAACACTCGAGATACCAAAATATTCGCGTAAAATATCGGCAACTTTAAGCACTCCGAAATAACTGACTTTGAAACAAAAATCTGCCAACCCCCTTGATCCCATTGAAATGAAATAAAAAAATATTTCTTGCAACGTTCAAGCTGAAATATACGCTCGAGCGACCCGATTTAAATGGAACGCACTACGCAAGAAAATTGTACGATTCCCCGTTAAAACTCACGGAAACAGCAATCGCCAACTCACCAGGAAACAGGACCGGTCCCCTTTTGGCCAGCCACGGTAGGGCGTACGGCGAAAACGGGAATCCATGCGTTTTCGACGCGGCGACGGCGGCTGCCTGTTGATGTTGATGCCACACGTAGTCCATCACGAGACTTCTCGACAACGGTAAAGGTAATTCTGGGAACGGCGGAACCCGGGGGTGCGCCGGCGATGGCACGAGGTTCGGTATCTGCGCCGTGGGTGACGATCTCTGTTGCTTCGCAGGGCTTGGCGACTCCCTTGATGTCGGATTATTAAGCAATCGCTTTCTGGTGCCCCCGTTGAACATCGCTTTTACGTCCTCCCACGCGTGCACCACCTCGTCCGGCGGATTCCCCGACAGTTTCATGTGACGCCGCCATGAATTGAAGTTCGCCGCGTCCGGTTGGACGTATTTGTCCGACGGGCCGATTCTATGAGAGTGGAAGATGAACTTGTTCGGGGAGAAGAACAGGCCGCAGTACGCGCACTTGATGCACTTGGCGCGTGAACTGTTGTAACGAGCGGGTAGAAACGCGCCGCGACAACCCCAGGCGCACTCGTGGTGCACGGAAAAAGCGAAATCCTCGGGCAGCCTGTGGAAAAGTCTAATGTGAGTGTGACGGGGGTTATTTGACGCGACGGTGCAATGTAAGATGGGGAGGGCGGCTGTTAAATTTTTGTTTGCGCTCGGAAAATTTTAAGAAGGGAGTTCGATTCAATTTTCAACTCTCGTTCGTGGCAAGTAACAAGATCATTGTATTCGGTTGTATACTCCCAGTTCGATAACGTCGTTGGGACAACCAAAGTTACTCGAATCCAACGAAAGTTTGACGAATAACGTTATTGCTGGCACGCGTGGCAGCTGAGAAATCGTTTTCTAAGAAAATTTGCCATCAAGGTTTATAGCTCGCGAGCTTCATTGAACTTTCCGATTTCGTGAATTTTGCTTCCGCTCAAAGGCAATTTGACGATTGCCCGAAGATAACTATATAGTTTTGAAGGCGGCTTGATAAAAGTTGACCAACCTAGGCGGCGCATTGTCGCCGAGGAACGATTTGCAGAGACGCTCGGCTTCCCTTCGCGTAATCATGCCGCATCTCCTGGAGGAAACGGGCATGGCACCGGCACGACGAAGAATCTCCAACTGGACGGGGGTGCATTGCACGCAAGTGATGCCCAGTGCCACTCTGCGATTGTGGATCTCGTTGTAGCTGAACTGCTTGAGCAACGTGTTGCTGATCTGCGCGAGGCAGAGCCTTTCCTGACCCTCGATCACCAGGGACACAATGTGAATTCCGTAGAGGGAAACGGTGCTCACCTGCAACTCCTGATGGTTTAGGTTCACAACGCGGCCTTTGGACTTTCGGACTGTAATTTTAATTAAATTTATCAATGTTCTTTGCTTTTCGACAAGCCTCGATTGTCAGCGACTGCCCCCGTCGGTTGTCGTGTGTACAACTTTTAACATCGTTTACAGTTTAAATGAGGAATGCGTCAGACCTGATGAACGTATTGGAAATTTTGCTTTTCGGTGGAATTTCGATGCTAGAGAGGGACTTGCTATCTTGTTCGACAACGTGGGAGTGGATTTAATGGATTAATGTTGCTTTTTGTACGCGAAGTGGTTCTTAAGAATATGCAGCCGGGACAAAATTATGCGGAGATGTGGAGAAAAAGATTTTATCCGCTTTCAATGAAAATTACGCTCTCGGCGTTATCATAAGATCTGTTCGTTGCTATTTCTTAGTAATAAGTTGGAACACGTGGACTACATGTTGTAGTATTATTTCATTTTTTAATGACCGACGAAAAAGTATGTTTTGTATATGGGCAGAGATTGTTGGTTCATTAATGCAACTTTGTCATTAAACGAACCCTGTAAACGAGGTTAATAATCAAAGAGAAAATCATCTATTCTGCTATTTGAATCCAGCGCATATTAAACAACAACATTGATACATTTCCGCGCTTTCCGATATTTCCTCGCCTACACGATAAAATTTCGCAACGTATACTTCAGGAATTTAACATAATATACGTATACATTAATAACACTGTAAATTTTAATAGCTTCATCCGGTATACGGAATAGCTGTAACATACAGGAAGTAAAAAATATAAAATAAAATACAGTTTGTAGCCCTTAAACTTTCCAACTCGAATTCATCGAAAAGAACAAGCGCCTCAGTATTCTACAATATATTTATAATTCACGATCGTATATATCACGTTATCAAAATAAATTCCAATAACATAGTTAAGAACACACGGATTATATCAACAATCGGATTCCGTTCAGATGATTATATTCGCCCCCAGTTGTGCATTCTCTCTGGTCCGAAAATATAAAACATAATTCAACAATAAATCCATCATCGTCCTACCGAACAGGAACCATGCTTCATCAATTCTCGCGAAACAATTATAAAATAAAATCCCATAATATAAAAACGCACGATACCTGATTGGATTTCGAATGCGACTGCGGCTGCGGCGATTGTGCTGATTTTTGGGGCGCGGTTATCGGCGGCATCGATAATACCGCCGGTCCATCCATTCTCCTGCAAAAAGACCAGGAATGACAATTAATTTTTCTGCATCCTCATCAACTCGTCATTTGATAAAGCACTCTTAACGAAATACACGTTTCCCTCTGATATACCCGGCACAGTAAGCGCTAATGAACGCTCTTCGAATTACATCGACCGGTATAAATTCCATGGAACGTTTGTAACAATAACGCGTACAATCGAAAAAGGCAATCCGCGATGATAAATCGTCGCGCGTCCCTGTCGCACGCCCGTTGTAATTATATTTATTACATTTTATCGATCACTTGTCATCGAGGCGGACAAACCGGCGGACGTCATTAAACGCAGGACGCGTGTTCGCATTTAGTTGGATTAAATCGATCCCTTTTTTTCCTTTTTCGAAAGCGATCAGCCTGTTTCGCTGTCGATTAATCATGATCGGCGAAGATCGACCTCGTTGATTTGTGTTACATGTAGTACGATCAGCTTTCGATGCTGCGATCGTGCGGGCTTCAAGTGCGATTAAGTGTCGGCCTAGAGTAGCTAAATGATCGGTCGTGCTTTATTTTCGAGCGTCACCATTGCTTCGTCGCGCGTTACGGAGTTCAGCGAGATTGCCGTATTCTGGGTTTTTAATGAATTCTTCAGTGAAAAGAACAGTGAAAAGGAAGTTTCTTCCATTAAATATTTTCTTTGGTAGCAGTGCCACTGGGTGAATACGAATTTTTCACCATGGTCGAATTTTGAAGAATAATAACTTGTTTATTATTTAGTTTATTATTTAGTTTAAATAAAATTGCCCGACTTTCTTCATACAGAGATCTCTAAGCTTCGTTCAATTTTCGTTTCGCCTCAAGTACAGTCACCAGAGCCGCTTCGGTAGGGGTGAATGTGACAACAGAATATTTTCGAAAATATTCTGTGCGGTATTGTATACAAAAAAGTTTGCACAAAAAAGAAAAACGGATACGTACGAAACATGATACATATAGCTATACCATCGTTACCACGCTTCTCGAATTAATTAGTCTGACCAATTCTTTCGACCGAATTTTCCAAAACTCAATCCGTCTCGCCGCACGCTCTGCTCTAAATTGTTAAGCAGCCTTCTACGTTTTCCCGTATTTCCGTTGCTCGCGTTCTACCTTATAATATGCCTTCTCGCGAGCGGGGTGGATCTCTGAATTCCTTCAGACGTTGCGTTCGTCTCGGAGCGAAGGTGGCTCGGTGTGCGCACGGGGTTAAGAAACCGTGTCGAGACAAAAAGAGGACGGGAAACGAGCGGGACCGAAAGCGGGAACCGAGCATCGGGTTCCTTATCCTCTAATAGTAGCCGACGCGAGGGGGCACTTCGCCCGAAGACGAAGTACCAATAACTGCGCCAGGACCGACGGACTCGTTCCATTAGTTTAACGCGCGACGGAGAATTTTTCGTGAGAGGCTGTCGCGCCGGAGTAAAATGAGGGAAAGAAACGCGAGCGACAGTTACGCAGATAAAAAGGAAGAAAAAAAAATAGAAGGAACGAGACGCAACAAAGCAAATCGGAAAGAGACGTAGACGCTGGCACGAGCAGAGGAGGGGAATGAAAAAAAATGTGGAGAAACACGGGGACGAGGTCCGATCTGATTTTGCGCAGGAACGGCAGAAAGAGACGGCAAGATCGATAGACGAGGGCCAGCGTGCGTCAGACAGAGGCGGAAGGTGGAATGGGGGATGAGAGGGGGGGGGGGGGGAAGAGGGAACGAGGCAACCCTCGGTGTTGATTTTAATTGAAAACGCCTCCATGAAGGTAGGTATACCGTGTACACCGTGTACACCGTGTACACGTACAACGGTGCACGCGGATAAAACCCATCTACAGGCGTACACAGCCCCGACGCGACGTAGGAGCACAGAGAGCGCCGGTGCTCCAGCAAACGTCCCCGGGGTCCGTGGAACCAGGGGGTAATTCAATTTGACACCCCCACCCACGCTTAAACAAGGCAGCACCCATCCGACCCTCCGCGTTCACCCTTCTCCACTGCCCCCACTTCACTCACTGCTCTCTTTCTCTTCGTTACTCTTCTCTGTCCATCCTCTTTCTTTCTGTACACTGTTTCCTCTTTCTGTCCTTGCCCCCTGCTCCTCCTCCACAATGCTCGCCCACGTTCCATCGTGCTTCCTCTTCGTCGCGCAAATTAAATTCTCATCCACCGTGAAACAATGCCGGTACCCGAGCCGGAACAACTCCCTCCACCTTCAAACCACCCCACTACTCATCCGCCCGTACACCTACAGCTTCCATTTCCTCGACACCGAACGAGCAAGCTAACCACCCCTTCCTATTCACTCACGGATACCGTTGGTCAGCGGTTCGACAGATCGGACTCGAATCGACCGCATTAATTACTCGCTACTTACAATTAGTACAAACTAGAAACGGCCGCGCGCGTTCCACTAATGGTAGTGCTGTTTGTTCTCCGTACTTACGCGTCGTTCATTAGGTAATTCGAGCAACGCTAATGAGACGACTTTAGTCCCGTTCATGGCGTTCTAGGAGCAGAAGAGGCGGACACTTGAGGGGCTGACGATGAGGATGTTTAGTCTCAATGAATTTCTAAGGGCGAAAAGGGGTTGGGTTGGGTAGACGGATACAGGTAACCCGTATCGTTCTACATTTTCGCTGCACCAACGATCTTGTCGGAAGTTATTTGCAATTTCCGAGATTTTTTTTTTTAGCGAATGCACCTTTATGCCAGAGTTCTCTAAAATCGAATCGCGATGTCCCCAATGTTCGAAGAAAATGTTTGGTAAAAGGAACGTCGCGGAATCCAATTTCCAAATGCGTGTACCCTTTGAACGCGAAGGTTCCTCGACCTCGAGCGCGCGTCGCGAAAAACAGAAAAATCGCCAACGAGCACTGCGAACTGCACACCCATCAAAATCTCTTCTCCCTGTCGCAAAGTGGAAGGAAAGATTCGATGACGCAATAATCCCGGCGAAAACTTTCCTCCGCGAATATTTACATGCCCCCGATATTCCGACCAGCCTGTGCATCTGTGTGGGATAATATGTTTTCCGTTGCCGCGAGGAAACAGGCACGCGAAAGTAGAGTGCACGCAGGATAAACGGATACGATAGAAGGGTGGCTATATGCAGCGGAGGGTGGTGGGCGGGGGCAAAGTCGCGAGGATAAGCGTACCCGCGGGCTCGCGGATTATTTAAATGCAAACACAATGTTGTACCGTGGCGCATTGTCCCCCTCTCGGTTATTTTACAATTCAATCTGCTATCCTCGGCTCCTGGAGGCGGTCGCGGGCTACCGGGGGCCCAGGGGCCGGCTTGTTCGTTCATTGTAACGTTGTTAAATCTCTGCGTTTCCATTATGACTACATCGTGCTCTCATTTCGTGCTCTTCATCCTTGCCTCTCTTGACGCTCGCTCCTGTAACGCCCTGCACCCCTCGGCCTCCTCCCACCGTGCCAATGTACTCTTGTCTTATTTCTCGATTCTGATTTTCCTAGAGGACTGTTCATCCCTTTCTTTCGTTCTTCAGCCGTTCTATTTAAAATCCTTCCTCGACTTATTCTGACCCTCTTCAAGTAACTGTGTGTCTTGCCTTTTGTGCATGGCTCGATGAATCGGAAGGGAGGGGGAGGGACGAATTTTATTGCAAATAGGGGTTGGCGGACGATAATGGTAAGTTTGAAACGGTTTCAATTGCGATCGAGTGTCGGAGAATTCGCTGTTCCGCGTGTAGCGTTATTTGGCAGCCGATTTATTTAACATTTGCCAAGCGGATCGGTGAACGTTCGTAGGATCGCTAACGCCACTAGACTGGTGGTGCTCGATTTGTTCGATGCTCGGAAAAGGATAAGGTATGTTATTATGGTCATAGCGAGAAATATAGTCGCGTTTCAGTTGAACCGACGTTGAGTAGTACAGCGAACGCAGGAGAACCGAAGCGAGTTAACGAATAATCACGTGTGATTATTCATGACCTAGCAGCAGCATGGATGAATGCATAATGCATTCGTCAATATGTTAATTAAATTAGCCTCGGCGAGATTGAAAAATGGCCAGTACAGAATCGGCCGCATTGAAGTTGCAAAGAAGCTTGAAGGTGTTAAAAAATTCTTTGTCTCAACAGTGGAACGGGCTGCCTTCAATGTAGCCCGGGGTACCTCTGTTATTCTAAACGAGCTGCATTTTCATCCCCCTATAAACACGTCAAACGAATCTGACTGCCACGAGAACATCCCAAGGGGATTACGTGATTTAGAGAAGTACATCGCGTTGTATTTCACGTCCCTAATATCACAAAGAATGTTGCCAGGCCCGTTTTGTTATATCCAAAATAAATTCTTCGTAACTCCGTCCTCTTATCAGAGGAGGAACTTTATTCGTATGCACGCGATAAGATGGCCGACATTTTTCTTCATGATCGTTCGACGTCTCCTCGAAAACAGAAGCAATCGTTCGCGAGTAGCCAAGCGAAAAATTACACGAACCGGCAAACTTTAGTAACTCGTGAAATTGCTCCCAGATGCTTGTAACGCTGTTGAAACTTTTCCTGGGGTCACCTGAGCCCCGAGGCGTCCGCCTCATATTAATTCCCCCTAAACGGAACAGGTTGTTGTTTTCAAGGTCTTTCGCGAGCTAAGTCCAAAGCGATGTACGGATAATCTCTGGACAAACAGTTTATGGTGTTTGCTTGCTCGTGCACCAAATCAGACGCCCCTTTCCAGGATGTAAACCCCTGATGTCCCGCGGGACCAGTTTGTCCCGACTCGTGAATCGGTCGTGAAATGCCCGGCAACGATTTTTCTATGTGCGCTTTGTACGGGTTATGTATTAAGGGTAGTTTCGAAGAAAGTATGATTATATGTTGTGTACGTAATAGGATAAATCGGATGCTTAATGTTACACCTATTTTCTGGAAGTGTAGAATGGTTTGCGGATTCTAAGTAGGTAATTATAGTTGTGGAGCATGCAAGGGTGGCATGTAGGTGTTACCTTGTTCTGTTTTTCGTTGCCTCTATTTTGTTTTACGTACGAGTTATTAATTTCGATTGCAGTATTATTAAAATAATAATTTTTAAATATATTTATATTATATCTGTGTGACAATGATTCTGTTTTGTGTCCTGTGACAGTTACTACTTTCATAAAGTGGCAGATAAACGGCAATACGCACTATTAGTATCTTTGCGTTATAAATGATATCTCTTGTTACTGTAACAAATTTCGTGCAACCGAGTGGAAATTAATATGCCTTTATTGCTAAATGTTAAGTGGTGATTGCTAGCCATAGTTTACGTTCAGGTAACTGGTTAAGTTAACGAAAGATCTAAAACAGACGGCATGCCAGAAATTCAGAGGCTGAATGAAGCACCACGATAATAATTAATATTATCACCGTCCGAGTTCTAATTTCTCTGTTCAAAATTTCTTATTCTTTCGCTGATGTCACGATTGTTTGCAATCCAATTGTCCCGCGCTGTTGCCTACTAATTTACCATTTAATTTCATTCCATCCTTATCTTCCTTCACAATTTTTCAAAATCGTTGAAAGTCTACCCAAAGCTCGATAATTTCAATTTTTCCCATCAACCCTGCCTAATCTCAGCCAGTGCAACGGAACCTCTCTCGAAACACGTGCACGTCGTCAACGTTCTCCACAACCGACCCATTTCACAATTTAGTCATCCATCGAAACTCTCGTCTCCAAAAAAAAAAGACAAACAAATACCTGCCCGATCAATCCCTGCAGCCGCAACGATCCTCCTCCCCGGTCAAATCACTGATCCGGTGCTTAAACGTAATCCTGTTACGAAGATCCCACGCAAAGCAGGCCTCCTTCTGACTGTTTCTTCTCTTTTGCAATCCTTTCAATTTCGCTTGCAACGAGGTATACCGTGGTCACAAGCTACTGACAGAGCCGTCGAACTGTGTTGAAATTCTGTTCCCGCGGCAGAAAGGAACGAGGAACCCGTAAAATCAAGGATGACGCGTTAGGGGTGACTACGAGGGACTGTCCGTGTTTGGCCAAAGTTTCGCCACACTACCCGAAATCCTCGTTCTCTTTCTCCCTCCGCGTGACACGATAGTACGTGTCCATAGAACGAGAGAAGACGATGGGACGTCCGGGTACGAATGACAGAGAGGCAAAAGGTTGGCAGAGAACCGCCCACGAGTATGCCAGCCACGTTAACAACCAACCCCACGGCGACGATAACGGGGATGAAGGCGGAGCCTAGATACCTTGGCTGACGGGGGTGGCTGGCTTGCCTCAGGGGTAACTACAAACACGTACTTACCGAGCATTATGATCATACTCGAACTGAAGCCACGCACACAGAACTGATTTCTAGCGCGTCGGTGAGAAGCTCTAGATGTGCGCGCAACGAAACGTTTAAGAGTAATTTCTGAAAGGGATGATTCTGTTTGAGATATCGAAGTTTCCGGAAGATTTCGTGATCGATGATATTTGCCAGCGTCAGACTGTTTTCTTAGTTCGAGGTGCGCGCCGGGGTTTCGGATTGGAGGCTTCCGGGGTACTAGCAGAATCAGGTGATTCCGTATGTAGCATCGTTTGTGTACTTGCACGAAGCGCCTAATTTTATGCACGATGACCCCCAATCAAGCTGCAATAACTCAAGCTACTCAACCAATTTTTCTACCAGTTTTAATTTCGAACGTTTTTATCTGCGACATAATAATAACCGGTATCTATTGAATTTTTGTACACCGGCAACCAAAATGAATAATTACTTATTTCTTAATTCCTTAAGCCTCTACAAATTTCGTAACCCGCGGGTTCTTTAATTTCACCATACTCTCGTTTCGGTAATCTACAGCGGCATCCGTACAATAATACACGGATACGCTGAGACAGACATCCGATCAATTAAATCATGCAGCGTGTATTTGGCAATATTTATTTTTCGTAACAGGGTGGCAAGAAACGGCAAAAGGCTTGAAGAAAGGTCATCCTGCATTTTTTTTTCCAGCAACAGGCCCGATCTCCCCTAACGAAGCATCGTTTAACGAACCGCAAAGAGGCTGGTGCAGTTTATACCCCAGTTAGCCATTATGATTTTTCGAACCCCTACGTGTAATAAATATTGTTGCGGACCCCTGCCAATTACGCTCTCACTTTCTCGCTCTAACACGCATCCTTGCACCCCTGACACACCGGACAGCAAGAAGGAGAGACAAGAGTGACGATGCACGAACATAAGGCCGCATCTCTGTTTCACCCCCTCGCTTTCTTTCAACCCCCGTGCGTTCGAGTGTTCCGAAATCCGTGACTGCATTATTATATTAATGCCACCGGTCGCCGGTGACGTTTCTCGTGTACGCGCTCGCCGATCTCGATGCTTAAAAAATGATGCTCCTGTTCTGGTTGCGTCAACCGAGCGTGAAAGCTATCCTGTGTTCAGTTTGTACACGAGACGACATCTGATAGTAACAGAAGTACGTTTTCTAATCGCTATTGTAAAACGTACTTTTAAATAGAGTTAGTATTTTCAGCAATTTGACAGGTTTGGTACTTGCTACCAAGAATTTACTGTATTCTACATTAAACGTGTAGACGTAATATTACGATTAAAGTACAAAAGTACAAGACTATTTATTATGGCAAGTAATATAGGTATTAAAAAACTCGGGCTTAAGTTGTACGTCAATACAGTAATCCGTTGAGCAGAATTAATAAAAGGTAAGTAATTCTTCTGATATTTTCATAAATAAAATTCTGTTAACGATACAGTAATTCATTCAATTAGTCTATCGCGCTGATTAATCTTTTACAGAATCTATTGTTCTTGGATGCCAGTATTTTTTCCACTTACCACCATCAGTCGCGCAATCAATATTGAAACATTGGAAATTCGACAAAACTACGAACAAATCGAAATATAAATACAACGAGAATAATTAATTATTCCTGTTCACCTGGGCAGCCATCAAGCATCGCGTTGCATCTAACAAAAAATAAACAAAAAAACGGCAAAGTAATCATCGTCGGCGCCACAATATTTTCACCGGCCTTAATCGCCCAATTATACAAATATTCGTGCTTGATCCTCGTGCACGCATTTATAGTGACTTTATCGTTATCTTGAGCTTTGTGGGACGTATTGGTAAACGAATGGCGGCCAGTCGCACAGTCTACCGCAAACTAGGCCCTGCACAAAAGAAGATGGAGCGGTTAAGCGTGGCCCTCAGTGGATTATCAAATACTGAAAGGATCACTTTGATGAGGCCGCGTGTCGAGTATTAAAGCTAGCTTCCTGAACCACCTAAACAGGCGGCTGGTTTGTACGAAACGCAAGGTTCGAGGGCTTGCGATACCGATCAAATCCGGTGGGGCGTTCAAAAAAGCTAATCGCGAATCTAAAGATAAGAGACAGTTGCGGTACGTGTTGCTGCTGCGTGGATGTAACTGTGTTTTTTAAAATTCACTTTCATAACGATTTGTGATTTATGGATTGTGATAAATAACATCTGTGCCTTATTTAGAATCAGAAACGACATTTTTTTTCATTTTTTCGAAAGCGTCTGCCCGATTAACAGGATATCTCTCTGTTGATAGTTTATAAATTGTGATGTTGATCTTTCTTTCGCTTGAATAACACTTAATACAAAAGGAGGATGCTGTATAGAGAATTTTGCCTAAACTGTAATCTTCTATTAAGTATATTACTGCAAGGGATTTAAAGAAATCCATAGACACGCTTATCGTGAACATCTTCTGCAGCTTCAAATTATTCGAAAATCGGACACTTGTTACTCAAAATATAATATAATTATATTTTTACATAAATATAATTCTGTGTCCCGTTGCCTCGCGAAAAATTCTACGAGGAATAAGAGTATAATAAATCGCAACGGAAAGTTGATCAAGATGTCGTCTGTACGTCTTTAAAAACGTACACCCACGCCCGTTTTCTTAGACAAAACAACAATCTGCTCCCACTTAAAAAAAAGAATCACACCGAAAAAAATGTTAAACGATTTTCGGGGGTGGTCACAATTACGACGACATCTACAATCGGTATTAGCATAACGAGTTTTGATTTCGGGCTCGTTTGTTCAGAGGCGACGATGCGCGTGTAATATCTCTACGGGGGTTGCACCGCGTTGGATGTACGCGCGAGTTTACGTTAGCCAGATTCGCGTTACATATGGGAAACGTTTGTAAGAGAAGACACGATTTCAGCCGTGTAACCGTGCAGGCATCACTGCGGGTACGTTGGCATACTGCGCAGTCAATTAGTTTAATAGGCCAACAGTTGTTGTACGACGGCTACGCGAAAGAAGGGTGTCCCTGGGCCGCGTCGCCTGTCACGCCCCTGAGGGGTGCCGTTTCCGCTGATTTATCGATCCACTGGTGAAATCCGTGGCGTTTGCTTCGATTTCTTTTCACAATTGTTCAGCGCGAGTCAAAATTATGCGCAACTTTCTATTCGAGATTGGTTAAAGAAATTTTCGAGCAAGTAACTCTTGGCTCCTTTACGTTTTGTTAACGGCAGAGTTCAGTATGCAAGGTCATCTTCACGTTGACGCACCACCCAGAAAAATTAAGGTGTCACCAAATCGTGCCCGTGGCGCACCTTCGGTTATTCGAATGCCGGTGGCTCACTATTATCGCATGAGCATAAGACGAACGGTCTTGCAAAATTAGAGGAATCGTCTTGAACGAGGACCGAAATTCTAATTAAGCTGGAGACGGTGAAGCTCGGGGAAATGTTGCAAGCAGAGCGTTACGCAAAACGTTACTCGACGTATCTATCGTAATAAGTGTAATCCGCGAACCCTCGATCCTCTCGCCACTAATAGTCGACGGATAATACAGATTATAACCCCCTCCATTCTGTTCCTTGCCAATGAAACTACCCTTCGAGCTTGAAAGCCAGACCTGTTTGTCTGAACAGAACGCGTTTGCCACTTGAATAGCAACCTGAAACAATCCCAGAGCAATCGCGCAAGGTATCGTCGTGGTCAGCATTCTTCCCCGAATCGATTCACGGTTATTCGTCCGTTTCGAAGAACGCGAATTTTCATGGGAGAAAGTTCGCTATAACGATTGTTAAGATTCGACAAATACAAAGTGTACGACCGCCGCGAATACTTTTCTATACATTTCATTCGAATGAACGTATTATTTTCAAGTTTATGGAAATAAAAGTTGCAATCGTCGGCTTGCTGAAAATCTTTTTTAAAATTAAAATTTTAACAGATTTAATTCAATTTTTTAATGATTCAATGTCAGTGTTACGAAGTGATATAGTGATAGATGCTTTCGTTTTTGCAGAGTGTATTTTACTGGGGACACTTATTAGTGGCCTTTCAAAAATATATTATAGAAAAAGGTTCGAACATATGAATAATTATAATATATACGAAAGACCCAGGTATCTACCTGTTTCGATAATCGGCGCTTAATTTGCGCCCGTAGGAAGCGTTTAAAACGAGATCAGGAGTTTGTTTACGATCCTTTGAGTACCGCGCTCTCCTGAGGTTCGAGTGTTCGTAGGGTGGAAAGGGTCATCGTGTATTTTGCCACGTTGTAAGGGGTTGCGAAAGGAACAGGGTTTGCTGATACACTTAACACTTACCCAAGGGTTGCTTCCCTGTTCTCCCATTACGTACACACTTCTCCGAAGCCATGGTAGAATATGCTACACTTATATGATCGGAAACGACTAATTAATTGTAATTAGTAATTACAGTAATGTTATCGTGGAAACGAAATTTTATTGGCCCGCGCTTGATGCGAAGTTATTTTCTGGTTTTTAAATTGAACATAGAAATATGATGTTATATCGAAAGTTGTTGTCCTAAATTATATTAATAAATATTGAATCACTATCCAGCAACAATGCTAACAATGTAAATCCTGACACCATTCTATACAGATAACTTAATTCCGTTGTTTTAGAAGTATTTGAATCTCAACGTGTGACATTATCAAAATTATTGGCCGAATGAAATTTAAACGCACCGTATATGAATTATTGTACTTACATTTGTAATAATAATATAGTACAATAATACGGTCGAATGATATTGATTATTATGGAAAAAATATTTCTAATCTCGCTAACAAAAAATAGATCGACAGAATAGTAAAACGTGTACCAGTAAAATATCTTTCATCGTTTGTATCGTTTTGCCAATTTGGAACGGGAAGTACACGTAAACTTTGTGCAAATAGCCCTAACTAGGGTGGGTATTTACCATTTCATGGTTTTGTTCGCGGTTGCTCGTAAAGCCTATAATAGGCACTGGCTACAATGGAATTGTATAACCATCAGGGGTAAATTATGTGGGGCACGTGTCAGCACAGCATAACTATAAAGAGATCGACGCATGCTTTGTGTTCGGTCCGTTTTTGACCACGTCTAGAAATGTGTCGAGAGGAGACTTGGGCATGCACGTCTCAATAATGGCTTTATTATGCGCTTATATTTGGGCGTTTTCTGGGAAATGTGAAATATACACGCCCGTCAGGGGAAACTGTCATTTTGGTTCCTGACAATTTCTCATGTGGCTTTCCTTTACGTATGTATTAGTTTACTTCTATGCCAATTCATTACGAGGTTCGTGTAACCTTTTCCATCGTGAATTCGTTCGGTAACGCATTAATTTTGTTCCTTTATTTCAATACTTTAACAGAATATTTATTTATTTCATCGGAACTATGATCGATCAATAGTTCATATTATGCATATATTTCACGATGAACACAATAATCAAATATACATGTACTGTGCATTAGATCTGTAGTTCCTAGTAGACTTTATATGTAACTCATATCAATAAAAACTAGTTATATAGATATTTGTTAAATAAAAGGCCTATAAAATTTGTGTAGAAAATGCGAAAAATCAATAAACGATTTTATTAAATAACATTACATAATATGGTAACAATAATCTGTAATTTATAAAAAACCAACTTGCATGGCAACCATTATGATTTTTAAAAAATTTTTTAAACCGTTGGAAGTATAGTTATTATTCTACCTGTACAGCTTAAATATAACTAATTATTAAATTGGAAGATAATCCATGATGTTAATATCAGCAATTTATATTTGTTGATTTCGGCTCCAATGGAAAGGAAGTTTACAACAAACGTGTATATATCACTTAATAACTTATTCACAGAAGGAAAAGGAATTGTATCGACGGAGATTAATTTTGGAAAGACACCCTTCACCGTTAATAGTCGGTAGCACAGACACAGCTACAAATCAATGCGTTTCGGGCACCCTCCGCTATTTACAGTGGAGCTATAGGTATTATACTTAAATATTTCAGTAACCGATTATTCCTCATTTTATTTTCAAAGCATAATTCAATTTTGCCTTAAGCAAACATTTTCTGAATTTTAATTTTAATGCAAGTAACCATAGACAAGATATAGTTATGTACTTAGGCAACGACGAGATGTAGAATTAGGCAAATCAGCCAATGTATTACTTCGGCTCGAATTACACAAAAACTATACGGGAAGACTATTCTAAAACAGGAATAGATCGATCCTTGAATTGACAGCTTTAATTTCGGACGTCGTTGATTAAAATCGGCTTAGTGGAAGGCGAGATAATTGAATTTGTTTAAAGTAATGATAAACAAATGCGATTTCTTCGACTTGCCGGCGTGTTACGTCAATGATCAAAGGATATAAATTAAAGCCAGAAACCTAAGGTACCATCTCCAATAGGTGCGAACATTATTCTTTGCGAGGTTCATTTGTTATAACAATTAAAATTATTATTACAGTACATAAGAAATTGTGTCTTTCATTAACAATAAAATTGCTCCAATGAAAAGGAGAATTAAAGAATTTGTCTAGTGATTACACAATTAACAATTGTAGTATACAATTATCCTCGCTATCTTTTTCATTGTGGAAACCATATTGTTTGTGTGTTAAAAAAACATACATCTGTCAGATCAGTTTCGTAAGTATTTGTACACCATTCATTATCATTTATCCGAAAATAATGTAAAGTATCACTTCAAAAATTGTATCATTTATTAATAGTACAATTGAAATAAGGAAACTGATATCCTTTGTTGCCTTTTATTGCGGCACTGAACAAAACAATTCTTTAAAATTGTTAGTAACGTTGCGAGTGACACGGCAATGGTAATGGGACCTGAAGTTCCAGAAATACTGGCCGATAAAATGCATTGAGTGACTCCCCTGTGCTAAGGCTCCACAGACCGTCGATTATCATACATGTGGCGCCATCTCGCGTTGTCGGCCTTTTTCGCAGTTTGCCGTGCCTTCAAAACCAAATTTCTGGATTACATCGTTAATTCAAACAATTGCGTTTTTCTCGACTTCTAGTGCGTCTCTGTTAACTCCACTGGCCTTAAACGAAAGCTGCGAATCATAGCCGTCTTCTCAAACAGCCTCAACAATATGGCATTTGTGGTTTAAAAGTTATAAACAATGAAGTAATGGGCGAAAGTGCACTACGCATCATTGCAAATATCTTGGCTCTTAGTGGTTGCTTTCTAATCTATTAGGTGCCAGATGAATTAAGCAGCATTAAGTTGCTGTGACTGTACGCATTTGTCTGTAATAATAATTTGAATTGTTTAATCGTTTATAAAAAATGAACTTCACATCGAATAATGTTTACTCAACTTAAAACTCTCGGTTCCAGGAAATACCTGTTTTCCTTTCCGAATGGCTCTTGTGTATAGTTTCGCTGAAATTTTCAAACGAAGTGATAAATTGCTTATAAGGGGGAAACACCGCTCATAGCATTTGTAAATCGTTTACTGTCGTGTTGCTGCATCCTTTACATTCATTTTAAGCACTCGATCATTAATCTATCGCATCCAGAAGTCGAAATACTTGCAGTGATCTGGAGTGCATTTTTGACGATTTTTCAATTGTTAATAACTTTTCAACCACAAATTCCACGTTGTTCAGACTATTGGAGGAGATACCTATGGTTCGTAGCTTTAATTCCAGACCAGTCCGGTTTAGAAATATGCACGGGAAGCCGGGAAAAACGCAATTGTCTAAATCAACGATATAATCCAGAAATTTGGTTTTGGAGGTGCGGCAAACTGCGAAAAAGGCCGACAACGCGAGATGGCGCCACATGACCCATTATCGACTATCTATGGGCACTGGAACGCTAGTATCATGTCCATGTCACACACAACGTTACCGATAAATTTAAAAAAAATTTTATCTTGACTCCTGGTGATTGTTTATAAATGAATGGGGTGTCAAACGAAAAGGAAACGAATACGCTACACGAGGGAATATATCCCGTTTTTCCAATTACATCCAGTTGGCCATAACAACCATTTTAATTGTCTAATCAATCATAACAAAAGAACGTCCCAACGAATAATATTCACAATTATTGGAGATGGTAGCTTATACTTCTACCTTTAATTTATGTCTGTTGATCAATGATGTTACATACTGCACGACGCAGCATTCGTTTATAATTTCTTTAAACAAGTTCAATTGTCACGCGTTCTACTACGCCAATATTAATCAGCGACATCATGAAGATCTTCCTGAAGATAACTATAGTCCAGCAGGTTTAATTCCAGACCAGTCCGGCTAAAAAATACCCACTAGAAGCCGCGAAAGATGTAATTGTTTAAATTAACGATGTAATCCACGAATTCGGTTTTGGAGGTGCAGGAAACTGCTCGAAAAGCCGCAAACGCGAGATGGCGCCACATGAAGGTTTATCCACTGTCTGTGGGGCACTATACCCCATTAGTACTTCCATGTCACACAACGTTATCGTCTGGTCTTCATTTTTTAACAAATTTAACATAATGACGGACATCTGGATAGTCGCGTGCAAAAGGGGTTCCAGTAGAGCAAAATGGGTTGCAGTGGAGCAAAAAGGGAACTTACCAGTTCTTGTACTATAACTTAGGCTACTGTTGGTAAGTTATTTGTAGTTCATATGGTGGGCAATGGAAGGGAACAAATCGTTTATTATTAACTTTCTATGTAATTAAATCGGTAATTGTTATGAAGCATACTTATAAGCATACGTTGTGCTTACCTCTTCTGAAACGATATCTCAAAATAAATTGTTCTCAATTTGCATATTTCCTTTTAATAGTCAGCGAACAGCTTTTTTTCAGTTATTCAAGTTAAAAATATTTTAACACAACGTTTAGGATTTAAATGATATCCACATTCTCGATTCAACAGGTAAATAATTAATCACGTTTCCGGAAGACGAACTTACGCGAATAGAAATATCCGATACAATTCCATACAATACGCTGCCATTTAACAACAATTCTACATGCGTCTTAATAATATAAACGATTTTTCACGACTTAACGAATTTTCAGTACCGGCACTATTTTATTAACCGCTCGAGAGAAAACTTTAGTTCAGTAACAATAAGTACGACATTTAATTCGATAACGCGAAGAACAATAGAAAAACGTACAAAAAATCAATTTGCCCCGTCACCTAACTTAGTCACCATATAATTTACCATTTCTACAAATTGCTCCCCTCTCTTCCCAGAGATTCCCACAATCTTCCTGCTCGAAAATAGAGAAAGAAGAAAACACAATACAAGACAAAACAGCACCACGCATTATCTTGCCCCCCCCCCCCTCCATTCTATTAGGTAAAAACAGCCAGACTGGTACATTCCCAGATCGGGAAGCGATAATCCAATTCCAAATTATCCACAGCTCAATTGGGGCAGCTTTCACGCGCGTGTACCATTCTTCCTCGATCTTCGTCCAGTCGAATACGTTACAATAACGATCGAATTCTCATATTGTCGGCGTTCAATGCACGCCCCAGCTAAATACCGAACCGGTAGAGACACCCTTAAACCGGCCCCCCTCTCTGGACGCGTGAAAAATCGTTTGGAATCATAGGAGTGGCTACATTCGTCGCACAGTGTTTCGAGTGCCTTCGAAAAGGCTGGTCGCTAAATAGTAAGAGATCGCCGCTTTCGAACGGGGACCCCTTTCAAGAGAAATCTCCTTGAACGGCCGCTGACTGGGCTGACTCAATCGAGAAAGGGTTGAAGGGATCGGCTGAGCCCCCGGTAATCCACGGCTTACACGATCTTGAGTGTAAATATTGATTCCAATCTGGTGTCGACAACAATGGGACTAGGAAGCAGCACTGTTCCGAACTGACCGCCAAGGTACAAGCGCGAGCCGCTGTCAAAACAGTCATTACCACCTTGCAATAAACGATCTCTGCGATGTTTCGACCTCTTCCGGCTTATCCGAGGAATCTGTGTCCGTGGATGACGGGAGAGAGATGACAGAGATAGGGACAGAAACGATCGGAAGGAACGTGCGCGCGTTCAATAGATTTCTTTAGCGTAATTGTCAGTCCGTTTTGGAGGAGGATGGAAGAGATACGTGTACGCGCGATAGGTGTCGCAGATGTCGCGGAACGCTGAACCGTGCACGTTTCTTCCTTCCACGATTTTTGTATATCTTCCACTGCAACTGGGGCAGAGCCGGGTACGGTTGTTGCTTAGGTTCGCTCCGCTTGTTGATTCAAGTATTATCCGTTTCGCTCCGGAATTGTTTACGATACGAAATAAAAATGCACATTGTACTCCGTGTAAAATAATGTATACAATTTCAAACGTAACATACATAGCAATGATATCAAATTAGCCGTCGTTAATAATTCAGGCTCGATTACGTACCGTGACCAACAAACAGCCCTCGTTTCCGAAAAAGACATTACTACTTCCCAACTGTTTACCCCCGTTACTGAACATCGTTTCACAGTCACAAGGAGTAAACGTGCAGTCCGTCAAATACTAACGATCCACAGGGGGAGAAATTTGTAAACGCCGTTTCCTCAACGAAAACCGTGTTACGCGTTCGCGCAAAAGGGCCGATCCCATGGTCGACGCAGGAATCGTACTCGAAAGAAAAAAAGTGATGTGAAAAAAGCATCGAAAAATTGTTCATCTACCCTTGCTAATCCTATCAACCTCCACCCCGTTGCCGTTCACCTGCCTGGGAACTTCCGTGTTTACCGTTGCACCGCTGTAACCTAATCTCGCTTTCGGCGGAAGTCCATGGAACTCCGGAAGGTTCTCCATTTCGTACATTTGCATATGCTGAGCGAACGAGTCGGCGTGAAGGCGCGTCGCCATTATTCCGAATCCCTCGACCAGAGCCAAGAAGACACCGCCAACCGTGGCGCTGCCTATCATCGACGGGATCCCGGTTCGCGCGGCCAGGAGACCTCCTGTCAGGGCGCCGCTCAATATAGAGTTCCAGGGGTCCTCTTTCGACCGGTAGCGTATCAAGCTGCACTCGATCGCGGAGAAAAGACCGCCCCAGATGGCGAAGTTGCCGGCGACTTGCGGGACACGATTCTTCACCGTCGTTATACCACCTGACAGCCTTCGTTGGATGCCCGATGGCGCGTTTCGGAAACCGATGACGCTCTGAAAGGAGATGCGTAGTTGATAAGTGTATATCGTTAAGCGTTTCAGTGCGTTTCTTAGGCGGTTCGTGAATATTTATGAGCACGTATTTGCGTAGCGAATGTTTCCGTTTCGTTTTCTTGCTATTTTGGATGGACCTGTGCCCCTTTCTCGTTACAGCGTTTCTTTATCGGAGTAAATGGAACATTTTTGCTGTCGTGGTCGTGTTTAGTTACATTTGTACTTGGTTGGCAGCTTATTGTTAGATTCGTGCTGTTATGTCACGAATGGTCAATTTTGCAAGAATTATTCGAGGGGGCATTCGTGTTTTTAATGTTCAATGCTTGGGCCGCCTTTGGGAATTTTTTTTACGGCTCTGAAGATTGTATCGTATTTGCCCTGTGCACGTACGGTATTGCTAACTACTTTGACTATGTAAGATATTATTTACAAGTTTAAATACATAAACGTGTAGCAGGTACGCGTCGTTGAAGGAGGCAATCTTATAAAAACATGTCACGGCGGCTGACACGATACCGGCCTTTGTAGTGGACCATAACAAAAAAAACGAGCCGTCATTTTCTTCGGTATGAAAGTGGTCGTAATACCCAGCAAAGGGAATGAAAAGTCTCATCGTTTAAAAGAATGACGGCACTGCAAAGCTCAATACGATGTTTTATCTTCTCCCTTTTTACTTCGAGCATAATAAGAAATGAGAAAAAAATTGACATTCATCGAAGATCTGGTACCTACTGTAGCGGCAGGCCCGATGAAGGATCTCTCCAAATTTCAAGTTAATCGTGCAACTAGATCTTGAGATATCACGTTAGCCATGTCGGAAGACACGGTTTCGACAGAAACACGTTAACGCTTTCGTGTCCCTTATGTATACGAAACTCTATGCGCCGGATACATTTAACATCTGCAACTTCGTTATTTTTACAAATTCCGCTATGTTTTTTCAAGCGTAGCTACAGCAACCGTAAATTTTAGGTACCACGCGAGTTATGAAACGAGAGCCTCGTTGTTTAATCACAGCTCCTGTCACTTTTGGCAAATTAATTGCTGAAATTTTACTAACCGGTAATAACCTAGTGTTTGCGTGTTGCTCAAAAAAATTTAATTAGCGAACCAGGAAATATTTCAATGAACAGCAATGAAAGGAGCAAGTTTTAATGAATATTGATCGCTTACTTGAAAGAGTGTACCGCAAATAGCACCCATGGTGAAAGCACCTCCGCAGTCGTCCACTATCCTCCAGGGACACGGTTCACGATTATATTCCATGTCGTGGAATTTTGTAGGTCTATTATTTGCAAGTTCCTTTCGGTCTAGTAACGATCATAGTTAAATACTAGTATCGCGAACAAAATCTTCGGTCAAATTTATCTCTCATGGTTTTGATAGAAATGATATATGAAAAGGCAATGGTAGCGCGAAATGTTATCATCAGCTTCCGTCATACGTATAAAAACAAGCTTAACGTGAATTATTTTCATTCGATCGAAGTGAAATCGGCCGCGACATGGGAAATCATTGGAGCATGCGGGCAAATTATTCTCGCTGCGCCTCGTCGATTTATATCGACAATAATATGTCGATATTGATAATGTTAATAAAATATTGTGAACATATACGGATTTCTTAAGCGAAACTATTTGTTTCACTTCGTGAATCAACGGATAAAATTGTACCGTGCGCGCTGGTTCATTTATCTCGATATAAAAAAAATAAATGTCAAAGTTACAAATATTGCGTCGCAACAGAATTCCACCCTGATCGTTACGTTTCTCCATGCAATTCCGAGCATCGCCCAAGAAAAATAAATAAAAGCACGACCAAAATAACACAGTCAACGACAAAACTCTTTCCATATTATTGACGTCAGAAGCGTGCTCGACGTTTCCACGCGAACACTTGTTCCATCGAGCTTGGACAAAGTCGACGAAGGGGTACGTCGACGTTCGGGAACGAGCACAGCAGGGAACAAATAGCGCGTGAGCATCCTAAGTGAATAATAAACATCTCAGTGGGGTTAGATACTCGGGGTTCCGCGTTTAAGATGGCCATATTGGTCCCCTAGCCTCCGGCTTCGGTTCTTATTTATAGGACTGCCGTTCGCCGCGGCCACCCTCCTCGCAAAAATGATTATTCGGCTATTATACGATGATTACCCAATGGTACGTGGGTGTAACACGAGAAATAAGTGTGCAGTTTCGTGCCGCCACGGGATCCGATGACAGACCGAATAAACCCGTCGAGTGTTACCACGTATTTAACGCCACGTCGAAACACATGTTCGTACATCTGTACTGTCCCCGTCAGTATTCCACTTATCAGCGTCCCCTCGAGATGCATACTTTGGCAAATAATTGCGAGTCTCTGCTGGTGTCGGGGATGGTTTGACAGTGGTACGTGCAAATGTATGGAATTGATATGTACCATTATGATACTTGATACTTGAGAAAAATTGGAACGGATCATTGTTATTTGTTGTTAATGCAAACACGCATTGGGATAGTTATTTTTAACGTACGCTGAAAAACGTCGTATGATGTATGAATAGATTGCTTTAGCTGGTCGTATACGTATAAGTTTTATTTACGGTTTAACTTACGGTTTGGCGTTCGTTTTGAGGACAAGTTTAATGCACATATCGGTTGCCATTTGATGGTCCAGGTACTCACAAGTTATGAAATTTACGTATAATTGTTCGGGATCCAAATTCTTAACGAAAATTTTAAACGTTTTCGATTGCCGGCATATTCGTGGCTCATACTATAGAAAATAAGTAAAAAGAATTAACTATTTTCTCAGAATAATATGCATTATTGGTTTCCTAAAAAATATCCTACATCGGAAAGAAATCATCATTTAACTTTAATTATCTAAATACTATTTAAGTTATTTAAATTATTCCTTAATTAAATTATCTAAATTATCTAAATACTATTTAAATCATGATGTACCTATAGTGCGTTCTATACACCCTATATCATCCTATGCATATCCTATGCTATGTATATCATCCTATGCGGATCGGGGAAATGCATATTTGCAATAAATGGATTTCTGTAATACGTTATTCCTTATATATTAGCTAATTGCCTTCGAAAATTTGCAAATGATGATCTTAAATATTCTATTGCCTCAACCATATTCCATTATCCTTAGATCTTTGTCGTCTTCGGTATCTTCTTTTCCCCCGAATAAGAAGATGCGCGTTTCAATTGAAACCTATAGAACTTATTGTATCGTCATCTGTGCGAGTTACGTTGTGGTACGTAATTCTTTCCAATATCGATAACTTCTCAAGTTGGCTGCAATTTGAAGCAGATGCACGGCGCAAGAAGCGACAGGGGAAGAACAAAGTTGTACGTGTGCGCACGTGCGCGCAGCAGGTTTTTCGTTACTCTTTTTCAAATTGAATCTCACGAGCCGACGTGGTTTACGGTATGCAAATTGGGTTCGACCTACTCTGCCGCCCTTTCTGCCAAATCCTAATCCAATCCGCTTCTACGTAAAGTCTACCTGCCCTCCACTTTTGTACGAAACACCAACCTGAAGAGCGTAAGCACCTTACGACCAACCATCATATGACAACTGTTTCCACGAATTCTTCGCACCCTAATTTCGTTTTCGCAGCTGCTCCCGAATCGTAACAATTTTCTTGCATAAAAATGTATTCGTCTCTTCTATTATCTGTCAATGAAACGTTGCTGTCCATTTCCGCGTAACCGACAAAATGTATCGCTGTGCCTCTATCTCCAATTGTTTTTCTTCCTCCTCCAAAGACGAAATGTATTATTTTCCGTTTAGTTCAATTTACAGAACCAAATTGCGCCATAGTCGTAGATTTTGTTCCTCCCACCTTTTCACTCGGCCCCTTTAAAAAATCGAATGGCATACAGTGCGATAAATATAGTTGATCGTAGTTAATTTCCGACGAAGAAAAAATAATATATTTTCTAACGTTGTCGCACACAAAACATTTGTACCAGTTTAGTACCGACCACGCGGTGTCGTACAATTTTCGATATCGCTATCCTGAATCTGCGCAACGCGACCAGCCCGATTCACCAGTCGTTTAATCAGCAATACTTTATACGTGTAATACTTCAGTCTTGTATTCTATTATATTACAAAGAATACTATGCGCGGTTTAGCCGCACCCCGCGATACGTCCGTTTACATGTACATATTTAACGTTACGTCGCGACGTGAACGAGGACCCCTTTCAGTTTCCATTATGGAGAACGATTAACAAAACAGGGGGGGGCGATCCCCTTTGTTGTCGACTTCGGCCACGGACACGACCGCCACGCCACGCGACAGCTGCCCGATAATATCGATATCCTTCGATCCGGGTATCGAGATGCCCACAGCAAATTATTATTCCTTATTGTCATACTGATTTCTTTGTTCGTTATTCGCTATCAACCCTTATTGTGTCACGTTTTTCTATTTTGCCTTTTTTTTGTGCGTGTGCGTGTTGCTCGTCATGTGGGCTCGTGTCGCGCCGTAGCTTCTTCGCGATTGCTGAAGCTGACAGACCGCGAGAATATGCAAAACAATGGGAATGCAGCGCAATTAACATATTTCACTTTTGTGTGCGTTAAAGTGGGATAATACGTGCAGCGCGTGAATGTTTGCGGATGGACAATTTTGTTTTGGACGCGTAAAATTTAAATGATACCGATGTGCAATGAATTAGTGCGTTCAGATTAATTTGGCTATGGTATTATGTTATTTATTTTAATACTTTATCGACAATTGAGTTAATCAATTTGGAAGTATCATTTTTAAATAAATATTCCCAGCAGTTTATAACAACCCCTGCACGATCTGCGATAAATTATTCATGCAAGGAGAATAGTGCAAATTACTGCACTATTTATATATATTTATATATATACTTATATATATTTATGCACTATAGCAATTAGCTGATCGTTCACATTTTTTATTTTACATTGCGCGTTTATACTAGATCTCTGTATCCAGTACACATACTTTGAGGCACTAACTTATATTTCTATGGAATCGCAAGAAATTTGTGCATTTTTCATTACTTTCTCATCAAAACTTTCTCACGTAGACAACAAAATAAAAATTATTAAATCTTCGTAATTACGAATGACAATACAAATTAACTTATCAAACTCGTAAAACAATAGAGACATATCGAAACATTCAATACCTATTTCATTACCTATTCTCATCGTGATATTCTCAACATTGTTACACGTATAAAGTCTCACAATACAGCTAAGAAATTCACATTCGTTGATCCGTTTTACTGATCGCAACATCTAACTCAAATCAAAACTCCAACATATTACGATTCCTGGTTGGCGATTTCCTATCGAGCAGAACGGGACAACTGCTGGGAGAAAATGAACGATCGTTTTTGTCGTTCGTATACGGTGATCGACGATTAGGAATACAAGATCAAAGCCACTGTGCCATCCTGATTAACGTCCAAATGTCGCAAACGTCAACGAAGTTTCGTATGAATATTTCAGGGTATTCGCCGACGAGATCCCGTTGATGCTGCAACCCTCCCCATGTTGTTCCCGCAAAGAGCATTTGTGTAATCTATCAGTACGTCGGGGACTTTCGGGGATGAAACCCTTTTGTTGCTCGTGCGAGGTGCTCAAGCGGTTGGTTAAGATCGAAAGGGGTGTGCCATCGCCGCATACGAAAATCACGTTTGCGTCTTAAAATGAATTGTTTATTACGTTTCTTCTCCCCGAGATCTTTCTTAATTCTCTCGCGAAATTGTCCATAATTCTCGTTTTACACAAATTAACGGGACATTGATTAAACCATTAAAGATCTTCAGGTATCGCATGCGGCTGGTTTTCCTGAAAATCATTAAACAATCATTTTATTAAAACCACCCAAAGAACGCTCGATCGAAATAAAATCGACCAATAGTGCATGGCAAAACATTCTTGTCAGATTTCGTATACGGCAATAAATTAAAGAAGGCTTAAAATTTTACGTACCCCGTGTACGCTTAATCTCAATCTAATTGCGCGTACAGACTTACGTGCCACAAATTGCCCCACGAGAAGAAATAATAATAAAACGAATCAAGGCGACAATTTACTACATTACACGGGCTACGTTACGTTACATTTTCCTGTGCGGAATGACCATGCAATCTCCTCGTCGAGCAATTAAACGAGAAGCGTAAATGTTCACAGGATTGTTATTCTCCATGGGCTTTGCATGGCTACGTTGACACCGTTCACCAACTGAAGCTCCACTGTGGTCCGTATTTAGAGAACCTACGAAAACACTCGAGCTGTTGCGACAGCCGTCCACAACCGCGTCTATATTTCAGATCGCCCGAATGCTATTGTATTCTTAGAGCCTAGTCCGTTAATAATAACGTGTATTTACCTCAACGGTGTCATGATTCTTTCGAGCAAGCGGCCCCGCGTTCTTAAGGAGCAACAACCTCGCGCGGAGAGAACGTGTCATGCTTCGAAATGAAAGGAAATTACCGCGGTCTACAAATTGGAAATAATTGCTACTCGACGGATGAGTATTATGTTCTTGCGGGAGTAATTCCGGGGTAATTATAAACTGTTCGGTCTGTACACCACAACCTTAAAGGATACCCGTGACTTTTAATTTCGAACGCTGAACACTGCGACGTGGCCAGCTTTATAACGCCCTCATAGACGACATAATTTTCCAGCGACGTTAAGATTGGCCGTAAGAAAGTGACATTCGTATTCAAAGAGTAACATTTTTCTAGGGTATCCACTTGTATTCAGATGTATAGAGGAGAATGATAAATGTGCACGTTACTAGAAGCGATATTGCTTCATATTTCAAATATATCTCGCGTTGCTGGATACCGTTCCGCTTCGAATTAATGTAAGAACAATATTTTACCACGATTTAATTATCTCAAGTAAATAATTTCAATCCACTTTCATGAAATCGTTACGAATAGGTGTTCGCTTGGAGATAGAAACTCGCGTGTTTTTTATTTCGGTTGTTCACAAAGTATTAACGCAATTTGTACTCCGATTAATCGTTGTTCAACAAGTTGTTCCTCCATTCACATCGTTATCATGATTACCAATTGCACTATCGCTTACGTTAATCTTACTAAACGTACAATAACTCGGCACTCCGTCCATCGCGAATTTCGTTCCACTAAATGTTCCAAGCACCCGCAGTAACTAAATACGGGAGAACCCCATGGAATATAAAAATAATTCAATGATTGCCTCACCATACGTATACGTATACCGGCACACGTGTACAAGAAACAGAAATGTGCGATACCAAACAAAAAATGGCTTCTGCCGGAACCACAATATTTCCAAATCGCCCGCAATACATTTCTCCAGCAACCCTTAATCACTTCCTTCTGCAGCACGCCGCCACACCCTCGAGCGGGCCGGCACCTCGCAGCTTAAAGGCCGCAGTTCCTTCACAATCGGACCCCGGAAAGAGGCCACAAAAGTGTGGCAAATTCGAGAGTCATCCGAACGCGTGCAGCGCAAATTAAGTATCGGCCCACGGACCTTTTGTCGCACAGCCGGAGAGGCGCTTAACGCAGAAGCGAGAGGTAACAGAAATAAGGTGGCCGGTTCCCCTTTTCACGCTGCGGGCCCACGCCCATCGTTTCACGCGACAATGGCCAGTGTCCGGCGACAAAGGCTAAACACCCAAAATATTGGCGAAAATCCTACCGTTCGCCGTCGCGACCGACGTTCCTCGAGCGTGTACAGACGTAGACGTGAACGGGAGGGCGACAGGGTGCAACGGTCCGGCTAAATATCTCGAAATTTAATCTGTCCCCCCCTTTTCTAATCCTGTTACACGGCCAAACGGTCACGTTTCAGCCGCATCGTCGCGTCGACCGCGGCCGGAATCAAGAAGGTGCCCGTCGACATCTCGAGGACTTCCGCTCGGTTTCCGGCGCGCCCACGCGGCCACGGGGGACACCCTTGACAATAACGAATCCCGTTTCGCACCTCTCCGTGGCCATCGGTCCGCGTCGTCTTCGCGTTCGAAACGAGCACAATGGCGGCGACGGTAATTCGTTCCACCGACTGGCCAGGACCCCGGCTCGCTTCGCTCGCGCGACCTTCGCCCCCGTAGTGTCCACCGTGACCAAAATATTTGCTGCGTCCGCGATTAGCGTCGCTAATTGACCGAAAGACATTTCCATGGAGCGTTCGAACTTTGTACGATTAACAGGCGGTGAACAACTCGTTCGTAATGGCAGTTTTTTTGTTCAAATTCACGGTGATTGATACATTCGGGAACTGTTTCACACCGCGGACAATTTTCGAACTAGAAAAGCGATGGCTTAGCGTTGGATTTTAGTGTTGGATACATCTACCTGCATCGAGTAGACCGTGCAAAATCGATCCAATTGGCGTGGAGGGATACTGGCAGCCCGCGATGATAATAATAACTCCAAGAATTGCAGCGAAAAATTTCGTCCGAGCGATCTTGCTCCGTGTTGGTAATGCCTGTTGCTTTCAAATCAGCGGAAGAGTTTCTCTGTCGCAGCGCCAGCGAGCCATTAAGCAAGCCGTCGAGTAAAAGTTAAATGCAACGATTATTTATATTAATCGACCTTTCGACGATGCTAAATCTGATTACGAGACTCCCCGCAGTCGTTGGTCCTCGGCATCTCCGTATTCTAAGCGACCACAGTAGGGTCCTCGATAATTCGTCCGTCTGGCCAGGACTGCTTTTTTTTCCTTTCTTCGGGACGTTTATCGCTTTGCTCCCTCGCAGAAATCTATCATGGTTCGTTAAACGTTGAGTAGCCACCGGTGTAAACACAAATGGCGTCCCGCGGAGCACTCAGCACTTCCGTTTTTGAGTGGCCGATTCATTGTTGCGCCGTTACACGCGCCATCGCCTCTTCGAGAATGCTCGATGGCAACTTTGCCGCCTCGAACGCGAACTATTTCCCGGTGGACGGTAATGGCGTTTCTTCGTATAACTTTTGTGGGTTAGGCACGGGATGGACGACTGGTTGGAGCGTTCGCTTCTGTGAAAATGTTTGGCAAATACGCGAGCTGATCGTGGAACGGTTAAACGGTTCGAAATGTTGGGCTGATTTAGATATCGGTAAACAGGACGGTACCGGTGCGTTTGTTTAAAAGTAATTCTCCTTTGATTGCCGTGCGAAAAATAATCTTTGGCAAATTTGCTACGTGCGATCGAACACAGAAGAACTCGCACGAACATCTGAAACACGGGGTGCATCGTGCTCTGTCCACGGTAATAAAATAATGCTACGACGTTTCACTCGTACAGAAACATTGTATATCTGCTCAAACGTTAACACTGCCTCGTAGCACGGAGAAGAAAATATTAAAAAGCGAATAAACTTACGGACTAATCGTTAGATTATTTTTTATCGTCACTATTCGATGCGCTGTGGTACACAAATTTCGAACAAATTCGAATAGAATCTTTATTAACGTTGAGGTAATGCGAAATGCGTCGGTCGCTTAATTATATCGATCAATCGCGCTTCGTCGTTCAAACATAAATAATAAAGACCCGCTACAGCCCCGTGAAACGCATCCTGCATATGCAAATGCATACCTCGTGGCCCACAAGCACCCATCGCCGATTGTCCTGCGCCACCGAAAGTGCGGAGGAAGAATCTCGTGAAATCTCGAGCCGAAAAACAGGAAAGCCCCCGACGCGACACACGCGATAGAGTTTATAAATTATGAATATTTAATCAGCGACAGAGAGAAAGAAAGAGAGAGAGAGAGGTAGAGAGAGAGAGAGAGAGAGAAAGAGAGAACAGTAGGTCGAGGGAGGCAGGAAGCAAAGCGAGCGACATGGAGGTTCATGGAAACGATATTTTCCTATCTCGGTGCAATGGCGTCGCGCAGCGTAAAAGGGATGCTTAGGAAACAGGATGGTACACGTCGCTAAAACGGGAGCATCCCTTTGAGACGAGCGTCAAAGCTAATGGACCTCCTCTCTTCTCCGCTGGTTCTATCGTGTTTCTCTTCACCTTGTACCGGTTTCTCTCCTCCTTTTCCCGTCCATTGCCCCCCCCCCCCCGCCCTCTTCGCCGGCGTGGCTCTCTCATTTTCATCAGAGAACAGCCGCGGCCGGTTCTCTCTCGTTACAAAGGGGGTCACGAGGGCCGAGTCCCAGAAGCCCCGCTAATGTTTAGTACCAGTTGATTGCAAGCTCGTTAGAATATGCATAAAGCATCGTTGTTAAATGCTCTTTCCCGTTGCACGGGACACCGGGGTGAATTTAATGGACGCGTGGACCCCATACGCGACCCGGTCCGACTACCTGTGCAGCCGCAGAAATGTTGCTGACGGCGCAACGATTTCGCTCCGGCGAATTGGCCTCCGCGAAACGGAGACAAGGTGGCTGTTGTACCGTGTTGTGCAGAAATTCGAACGCGCGCAGGTGGATGATAATTGCAGCGATGAACGGAGCGCGAGAGGCGTGGTCGCGAAAACGGGAGAGACAAGAAATCGCTGGACGCTTTCAGTGGGAAAGATCGAGGCACGATCTTTTGAGACACGTATTCGTTTGAGTGGACAATAGCGAGCGAGGATTCGGTGCGATCGTTGAGTTTGTTGGCCAGGTGCGAGCGGAACGGTATTTTTGTTGTTGAGCTTGCGTTTCGAGGGAATGGAGAACACGCGACGAAAGTTTAACCGCGACGCTGAGTTTTATATGGTTCCTTGTACGATCGATTTTCCGTTCCCCTGTGTTACAAGAATACTCTCATAAATATTTGTTGAACAGTGCCGCGCGGTTTTGATGAAGCAACGCTCTCGTTGAATATTGCAACGCCCTTCCATTATCTGCGGATAAAAAACAGTATTAAAAGGATTCATTCCACCGAATAATTGAATATTCGCACGGCTTTCAACGATTTTGAAATGAACGCCCCAAATTTTATTGGGCGCGTTGTACAATCGTAATCCTCGTGCTGTCGTTCAATCTTCGACGACAGTCCGGACGACCAGATTGTTTTAGTCGAACAGACGAATACGGCGACAGTGCGGCGGGTTCGTCGTTTGACTTCTTCAAAATTGCCGTACAATTCGGTACGCTTTATCACAACTTTTAATCGAACTCTCCTGCGTATTTATATTGTTGACGCGTTCTTCTAGGATTAAACCGGCCGCGTCGACGCGAAATCTTGAAGTTTGGTTTATCGGATCCTACATTCTGGCGAGCGTTTAGAGGAGAGTTTGAAAACCGATTAGGAGTGTATTTGGGAGCATCAAAACTAACAGATACCTTGTGCAGTCCGCCTGCACGAAACCCGCCTGCCGTCCGTGCCTCGAAGTTACGGGTCGCCTCCCTACGACATTTGTCGGCCCTGCCATCCGAGTTACGAGTATCCGTTCTGCCTCGAAATTATACCCGGGAGTATCGACAAAGCAGAGATTAACGGCGCACAATTTGACGAAGTTATAAATGCATCACGATCGCCTGGCAAAATTCATTGCGCGATATCGAGTTTGACTCCGTTCGTGATTTTATAAGGCGTTGCTCGACTCGCTCGATTTTCAATCGAGAACATACAAATCCCTTTTCTATCTCTCATATTTATATAGCTAAGGGCGCAGCTTGCATCGCTCGATGTTCCATTGTAGTAGCGCATTTTTATTAAGCAATAGCGATTCGAAGTTTCCAACTGTACGAATCATTTAAGCTTAAAACGATTATTTAAGCAATTTATTGTCGAATCATCGTTCCTCATCAATCAGCGAGCATAGAAAATTGAATATCGTTGAATAAAGATTTGCTCGAAAAAATTGGCGAAAACAATTTCAACCGTACGTCCGTGGTACTCGCCGCGATACTACCTGTCACTTAAAACCATCACCGCGCAACCACAATTTCGAGCGTGCCCTTAAGCAACATAAAACACCCAAAATATTGTGCCCAGGGCTGTCACCCTGGCGAAACCACTTTTTAAACGAGAACCCTCAGGAAATCGAACAAATCGAACAAATCGTCCACATGAAACCAAGCCTATTTATCCCACACCGGTGTAACCAAGTAACTCTATATTCAGTCCGATCCGATACGATCGCCCACCCTTGAATCGCCATAATAAGAAGCGTTCGGGTGTCCGATATATTCGCGCGTTGATCTCGTTCGGATAAGATCTGTCCTCTCAGGGCAGCGGCCGTGGAAACAGTATCGTTTTTCTCGAGGAAAGCAACGGCGACCACGCGAGGCCCACCGTGAAAACACAATGAAACGGGAACGATTCGGGGTACGATCGAGAGGAAGATCGCCGGTCGATTTTTACCGATGCCCGAAATTCGCCTCGCGCGACCCGAACGAACGTACGTGTGCGTCGGCCATGTGTACAGGCTGAACGTATACAGATACCGGGCCATTGTGCGTCGTCGCTAAAATGCTCTTCTCGCGGCGAATAATGGCGATAATTGTGACGAAATGGAGCGTCATTGTGGGGGCAAAAAAGGAAAAAAAAGGTACCGCAACGACGGAGGCAGGCGCGTCGAGTAAGTGGCAGATGCATGGCCCTCGATTGACAGCTTCTCCGATTTCTTTCCTCGCTCTCCTCGTCGTCCGTTTAATTTCCGATTCAGGTTTGGCCTCCGCGCCACGGAATATATTGCGCTCCTCTCTGCGCAAATGCACGCGCGCTGGTGTTTTCGAGCGATTTGTACCACCGCCAAGCGGATAGAATACTTCGCCCGCATTTCTTCCTCCGTTGTCCTCGATGTTGGGAAAAGGTGCGCGAAGCGACAGAGGAAAATGAATATGGAAGATGAGATAGCCGTGTAGCGTAGTATGAACTTTTGTTTCGTGCAGAAAACCGAACGAAAATATTTCTGTACGGTTCTCACGATTCTCGGCCGTACAGGTTTGGAAAGGTCGCTTTCGCGATGCTCAATTTATCGCTAAACTCGAATTATCACTGAATTCTAGCTCGTACGGTAAATAATTATTGTCGGTCACGTTCGCAATAAGATAACTTGCGACGCGAGTAATCAATTCATTCGATCGGATGTCTGTAAAAGAAAAAAAAGTTCCTCCTCGGAATTGTTTCGTTGCGCCTTCGTCGAGGGAACTAATCTTTTATTTCGCTTCAAGTTCGAATAATGGAACTTGATTGTTGGATTCAGCTGCTTTCGTCGACCGCTTAACTTCGTCGAACGTATGGCGAACAGATTTCAACGCGGCTCAAAGATTTTGCATAAACCGACGTGCTCTATGCTTATATAAACATGAGGGCAATTACACTCAAACGTAATACAGCGATGTTGGAATCTTCTACGACAGGGAGGCTCCTTACGCTCGCTAGAATAGCGTTAACTGGGTCGCAATACGGTTAGCTCGCAGACGAAATGTTTCAAATGAAAGCAATTCCGAGAGAAACCGTCGCAACGTTCGGGGACAATTCCATTTTATTGCATGCGTATGTAAGCATACTGTACTCCGCTGCACGAAGACGATAATATTGAAAACTTCAGAACTAATCTGTCGTTTTGTTTGAATTAAAATGGATAAAGAATTATTCGGGACACATTACGTGTTCCGCGTATCAATCACTCTTTTTACATAATTTTTTCAAACAGCAGCAATAAAGCAATTAAATGAATTAATTGCTCGTTTCGAATATTAAACAGTTATCATATTGGATTATAAATATTTTGTATCAAACACATTACGTGTTCCGCATATCAATCACTCTTTTTACATAATTTTTGCAACTGCAACAATGCAGCAATTAAATGAATTAATTGCTCATTTCGAATATTAAACAGTTATCATATTGGATTACAAATATTTTGTGTCAAACATATTACGTGTTCCGCATATCAATCACTCTTTTTACATAATTTTTTCAAACAGCAGCAATAAAGCAATTAAATGAATTAATTGCTCATTTCGAATACTAAACCGTTATCATATTGGATTACAAATATCTTGCGTCAAACGCATTACGTGTTCCGCATATCAATCACTCTTTTCACATAATTTTTGCAACTGCAACAATGCAGCAACTAAATGAATTAATTACTCGTTTCGAATATTAACCAATTACCATATTGGTTAATAGTCGCAAGAAGCGACAAATATTTTCCATCGACAATCCAAGCCACGATTTACACGATAATCCAGCACGAATAATACGCGCGAAACGTAACCGCGTTAAAATCGATCAAACCGATAGTCGCTCCATACGAGATACTCCCACGCGTCGTCAAACAAAAACGAACGAACGACCACAGCTTCCCCAAAACACCAAACTTATCCAACGCTTCCTCGATCTTCCCTCCACCCCCGCCCACCCCTCTCGTTTCTCCCCCGTCCAAAACCACAAGGCGCAACGCGATCTATAATCGCGAGATTCCGCTCAACCGAGCGGGGCAGAGCGGAATGTGAGCACGGCGATCGAAGCATCGCAAGCCGATCGCACACGGCGCGAACTCTCGTCCCGATTGTTCGGTCGGCGGTATTTCCGTGCACGGTGCACAGAAACGGAAGAACGCCGGGGCACGGCGGTAGGGGCGATATCGGTGGCGTGCAGCGGGGAAAGGGTTGAAAACGCGAGAGAGAACGAACGATCGCAACTAGTAGGGTAGGGGTAGCGAGGCTGTTATTTGCAATGAAACGCAACAATTGCAATCGGAGTCGATGCCCGCCACCGGCGTGTCTCGCAAACGCGCCATATTGCAGCTGGGTCGGACGTGAAAAATAGTGTTTTTGTGCAAGCCGAAACGGCAGATATGAAACCAGCATGGCGGATGCTTACAAATAGTTGCAGGGCGGCGCCTCCATATAAATGCGCGTACCGGTCGGCCCTTTCTCTCTCTCTCTCTCTCTATCTCTCTCCCTCTCTATTTCTCTCCTCCTCTCTCTCCCTCTCTCCCTCTTTCTCCTTCACCGTTCTTTTGTCGGCTGATACGCGCAACGACGAAAAGGATTCTGCGAACAAGAGGTTGCCCGTTGTTCGACACAACCGGAGGGAAACGAATTCTCTGGCCCACCCCTTTCGAATTACCCCGCTGACTAAATGGTCGACCCTGGGCTCGGAGTTCTGATCGTTGTTCCGAGCTGAAGGGGGAGGGGACCCGGGGAGCTGAAAATTGTTGACCAAGGAGGCGAGGAGTTTTTCGAGACGACAGCTCGGTGCGTCCTTTAATCGGGGGCGCACGTTTTGGCGGATGACACGAAACGACGAAGGACGAGACAATTCGCTCTCGCAATGCGAACGGGAAGCGAGACGGCGAACAGACGATTCGTTTCGGGCGAATCATGGAACGAATCGATCGCTGCGGGTGAAACGTCGACGATTATGACGATCGCTCGTTCGATCCGTCCGATTCGATTGACGGGTCGAATGTAGAATGTAGAATGTAGTCGAATTCCAACTGTGGAATTAGCGGTCGAGAGTTTGTCCGGCGAGAACGAACGAACTCGATTATTGAAAGGTTCCGCGACGTATGACGTGGACGTTGGACTGGCAATTGGTTTTAATTGCGTTGGATCATTGTTGCGAGAAAATTTTGGAATTACCGTGGAAACGTGGGTGTCAGATTCTGTTTGAAAGGGCGGATTCTTAGAATCGAATATTTAATAGCGTGGGATACGACGATAAAGGGGGATGATCGTAACACATTTTACATGACGGTTCGCACGAGCGACCCGAACGAGTGCGTTTCTTGTTTGCGAGAGAAGACGAAACTTGGCTTTCTGCTTGGATGCGATGTCAATAGTTTAGCGAGGCGATAACGAAGCGATAACGAAATATCTTGTGAGACATTCAGTGCAGGGCGATATTTAAGAAATCGTTTCTGCTCCTCGCTCTCGTTCTCCTTGCAATAGATCTTTCAACGCGACGAGCACGCTGAATCTTTTTTACCAACGACTTTCAAATTTGGAACGTCGACCCTCTATTATTGTACAGAATATTCTAGAACTTGTTGTATCCCAATAGGGAAACGCCGCGGCGTTTATAAAAGGGATCGGTCGCGATCGGTGCGAAAATTCACATGAAAGTATTTGTTAAAACCTACCTAAGATACCTGCATAAAAATTTCTTGCAACTATTTGCAACTTCGAAGGTTATAACAATATATGTGCAGTCAGCGTGCCGTTTTTCCGCTATAATGTGGTTTATTATTAAAGTCAAACGGAATCGGAAAGTGACGTGACCTCATCAGAAGATGAAACGTAGGGTAATGTAAATTTAGTCGTAAACTATTTCCTTCTTTTCAAAAATTGTTTATTTAATTAAAATTTTTTAAATAATTTTGTATATACTTTTTATTTTAAATCTTTTGCTAACATGTTCGTTCAATCAAATAACATCGTAACCCCGCATTTGGATGTAAAGATTCAACATGCCATTGTCGAACTGTTTCCGTATTAACTATATAATTTCAATTAAGTTTTTTACAGATTATGAATCTCAATGATGAAATCAGTATTGCAAGAGTCGTTATATCGGCTGTAACTAATTTTATTTACTGCTACCTGAGAGATATCTACGCACAACAAAAAATATCAAAACCATTTTCGACCAAGCAGCATTTTATCCATTATTATTGTTGAAATAATTATAAAAAGAGAATCTTTAATTGCAATTATATTCTATAAATCAAGAACTACCTAAAATCTATCTATTCATAATGAATAATGCGTAAATAACAGTGCTATGAATTTAGTTCGTGTTTTTACGGTTTCGGACCACTGTGCGCCGGGTAGAAACTTTCTTTCCGATTGTCTCTCATCGAAAACAGTGGCACGATATTTCTCATCCTCCTAGAAACGAAAGCAAAATCTATTATACGTCAGGTAGTAACAAGTTGTAGTAATAATATAATATGTAAAGATCGTAGCAAAAGAAAATTTCTATGGTTTGCCATAGACTTGATGTTAAATAACGTTTAAAAGAAACGAATGCAAAGTTATAAGTAAGCATTGTTAACACCGGAAGATTTCCCGTTGAATACGAACATCGAAGCAGTAGCGAAAAATATTGCACGTTGAAATCCACTTTAAGGGAAAGGAAATGGCAACCTGTGAACGGAAGCAAGCAGTTTTCACAATTGCGACTGGACGTATAATACGCGTTGCAGAATTTAGTCAAATCACAACGCGATCCACCGACGCGAATTAAACATTGTGATTGCAAGGTTTTCTATGCTGGAAACTATGGAAAACTTGAAGAATTCAGCGCACTGAGACAATTATTAGTTATAGTTTAAAAAACATGCCTATAGATTTACCCGAAAATTAAATTAAACTGAAACAATAACAATGCCTACATTGCATTAAAATATATTTTCATTTAGGACAAGCTCAAGAAATTGTTCAATCTAATCCGTTACTCTCATGGTTCTCCGAGCACCTATTCACACCGATTGCAATTTATTCTGCAAGCGCAGAAAAACTTATTTTTCTGCGAACAACTCGCGCTGAAAGTAGTTTTCGTTAAATTTATGAAAACAATATATATATATACATATATATATTGGAAAAGTAGATTATTAGGAAGTGCGATAATATATAATATACAGTTCAGTTTAAGAAAAGTACTTTTATTTTATATAGTAAAAGAAGGCACGTCCTTATTCAAATGAGAAACTCTAACGAATGAATATAGAAGAGAAGCATGGAGCATTCGGACCCTATCGGCCCTTCTTAATATAAACACTTTTGTATAAGCATTGGAATTCCATACCCCAGTACATTCTCAGAACTATAAGGATAATTTTTGTTTAACCGGGTTTTATACAAAGCATAAAACCAACAATATATATATATAGACCAAACCGGAATGATACACCTGGAAAACCCACATCGTGCGAAAATTTCAAAACCTCAAACGGTCCGGACAGTTCCGATCCGAGCGTTCGTCGGATGCTACACGTACGAACCGTTGCGCGTCGCCGAACGCCTGTTAAAGTCCAGAGACGCTAGCGGCTACCGTGGAGCGAGCGATACGACGCAACAAAGAACAACACCGGCGAAGGAAGAACGCGACCAGCCCGGGCGCGACGAAGCCCAAAGTAAAATAGCTCGCGTCGAACACTGCCCGGCATTCTTCAGGCGAACGAGTCGAGAGGTGGTACACATTCGTGGCCGGCGATTCCCGACGCTCGACCAGCCGGCTATTAGCCGAAACCCAGGCAAACCTACTACTCGGCAACGTTCGAAGATCCCAGGCGGTGCGAGGGAGAAGTTGAGGCGCGACGTGCCGGTCTACGATCGGCGCGGCTACGATATCGAGCTTCGTGGCGAGAGATAAGGGACAACGGGAACGCGGTGGCCAGTAGTCTCGGCGAGTCGTGCCGCCACCGCCGCCGCCGCCCCCGCGCCGCTAGATTATGGAATTCAGGATCAATATCCATGGTGGTAGGTGTGGCGGATGGCAGAGTGTTCCATCTTCGACCGTCCTCTCTCTGCTTATTGGTCGGAGGATCGGTGCACGGGTTCAGGCTGGAGAACCCGAAGCCCGTACACCGTTCTGGGTAAACGGGCGGAGCTTGCCGTTTCTCCCCTAGGGCCTAGTGGGGAGAAGCCAACGGGGCTCTCCAGGCAGACAGTCGAATCGTAAATCATGACCAGTCGGTCGCTCGGAGCGCATCGTGACAAACAGGCTGAAAACCATTGGAAAACATTGGACCGGCGATCGATCGCCCCGTGACCGGCCGATCTCTAATTTCGTTTCGACGCCGTTGCCCGTGAACGTCGCGCGTCGATGCTCGCAGATACTCCGTGCACCGCGTTTCGTATCCAGTGAAGTTGCCTCGCACTTGTTAAACGACCGCTGCTTGAGACCTGGGAAAACCGAAATCGTGAAGGTGTTGTGAGACGTGCGGGAATCGTAAAGCGACTGGAGCGATCGATCCGTCCGAGCTGCTGGACGATCGACGCGGATCCTCCGCTCGATCGACAGAGTTAGTTTCTAAAACGAACCGACTATGTGCAGCAACGAGAGTCCGCCGCCCGCTAAGGAACCGCTGGCCGTCGGACTGGGCAGTCCGATGACAGGTTTCCTGCCGGGTCTCGAGCATTATCGTCTGCAGTTGTACCATTACGCGATGGCGGAGAGATTGAGGCTGGCTCAGCAGCTGCACCCTCAGCACCCAGGAGTCGGTCACCCGCCGTCGAACGCACCGACCCATCTTGGAATTGGACCAGGATTTCCGGCTCCGTTGCCGCTGTACCCGGCGGCGGCTGCAGCGGCTGGATATCCCAGCAGATTGGCCCTGTCCATGGCCCTGCTGCACCCCCATCATCAGCGGATACCGGAAGAGCCGAAACCTCAGCACAGTTACATTGGTCTGATCGCCATGGCCATATTGTCGTCGCCCGATAAGAAGCTGGTGCTGTCAGATATTTACCAACACATCCTCGAACACTACCCGTACTTCCGAACTCGCGGTCCCGGCTGGAGGAACTCGATCAGGCACAATCTGTCGCTGAACGACTGCTTCGTCAAGTCCGGCAGAAGCGCGAACGGCAAGGGCCACTACTGGGCCATTCATCCTGCCAACCTCGAGGACTTCCGTCGCGGCGACTTTCGAAGGCGCAAGGCTCAGCGAAAAGTTCGCAGACACATGGGCCTCGCCGTGGACGAGGAACCGGACAGCCCTAGTCCTCCGCCTTTGCCAGCGACGCCGCCGCCGCCGGCAACCCTAGGACCACCGGTAGCTTCTCAACCTATATCGGGAATCTGGACGCCCCATCACCATCACGCCCACCATCAGCAGCAGCAGCAGCAGCAGCAGCAGCAACCCCAGCAACAGCAGCGAACGTTCCAGGGTCAGACGCTGCGGCAGTCCTCGTCGTTTCAGCCGTCGAGAAAACGGCAGTTCGACGTGGCGTCTCTACTCGCGCCCGACGATCAGCATCAAATCGAGTCCGACCTGAGGCCAGCCAAGACGAGAAGATTCAGCTGCAGCGAGGACGAGCTTCACGATCTCCAGGAGCCTGACCAAGACGAGGAGGACGTGGACGTCGACGTCGTTGCCGAGACGAACGCCCTTCCGTCGCCCAACACTCCCTCCGCCAGTCCCGACGCCAAGGTCGTCTCGCCGATCGGCCATTGGACCAATCAAAGTATACAGAACGCCGGTCAACAGATTACCGGGCTGCATCTGCAGAACCATCTGCAGACGAGGAATTACTACGTGCCGGCGACATCGAGTACGGGGCCCAGTGTCTAATGGCGGGTGCCGATCGCGTCGGACACCTCGCCCTGCGATTTCCTACAGTTTCGCACGTGGACCGTCGTCAAGGGGACGGTCCAAGATTGTTCGACCGGTCGTGAAATTTAGATGTGATCAAGTTGACGAGCATTCGACGCGTCGAAACGCGTACATTAACGACCCCACACACGCACACACCTCCCCCCTCCCACGGCGGGGAACGATCCGGCGATCCTTCCGTTGGACATTCGGTTTCGTTCGATCGTGACACGCGTCCGACGCGGGGAACGCTCGTTGGTGCTAACTAGTCGTGCCAAATGTCGAGGACTGTTCGGCTCCTTCGACCAACGCCAATTCGATTGCTCGTCTTGGAACGTTACGAGAATCGACGTAATTGTATAACGCGATAGTTTTCGTTGCGCGAGACAACGCTGTGCAATGTGCTCGACGGGTTCGTTCGTTCGTTCGTTCGTTCGTTCGTTCGTTCGTTCGTTTCTCTCGCGCGCGTCTACTCTCTCTCTCTCTCTCTTCGATACGCGATACGAGCGATATAAGTTCGCCGTTTCTCGAGAGAGATCGTACGGCTCGATCCCGTCGCATCCGGAACGAAGGGTTCGTCGTTCGTTCGTTGTCGTCGTATCCGACCACTTCGTTTCGCGTATCGCACACTCGAAACGCGCGTTAGGAAACGAATTAATTGTGTATTATATAAATATAAACGTATAAGGAACGTATTATTAGCGCGGTCGTAAGGCGTCGCCACCCGATCGTTAATCTTTTACGAAATATTTCGCGAGTCGAATTTCGGACCGAACGTTGTACGGTCTTTTGGGGGGTCAGGGGACAGGGGGCAGGAGGTGGGGTGGGGTTGTTAGTGAATTTATTTATGCAAAGGGTTAACGAACGTGGCGAACGTCTTAAGTGCATGTATTTATACGCGATATCGACTAGAGATCGATGCTGTTCGTGCCAATCGTGGAATACTAGGCGCGATGTTAAGGAATTCTTGTAAATATATAAAGAAAGAAGCTATATAAGGGTGGATGATGTCGCTTGATACGTAATTTCATACGTTTTCCGGATGTATGACATTGTAATGTGGGGCATTACACCGGACCGAAGACGAACCCGCCTGTTCAAAAGTGTAATATAAATCGTTCGAAGGTTTATCGATAGTCTCGTCCTCATTATAATCTGTATCGTCCTGAACGGTATAAACGGTGTACGAAGAATTGTGTGCGAGTTCTCGCCCCCTATGTATGTATGTATGTATGCATGTATGTATGAATGTATGTATGTATGTATGTATGTATATGTACCTATGTATACGTGCCTGCGTACAATTGAAATGTATCACGGTTAAAACACAGACGCAGAGAGGAGAATGCAGGCTCGCAAGCAAATACGATCACACGAATGTAAAAGACACATGTACACAGATAGATCGTGGTACGACCGTTCGCAAGGGAACGAAAGGAGCACGGTTTTTTAAGGATTACCTCACGTAAAATGCAAACCTGTATCAAAATCAACATGTCTCTATTAATTCTCAGCGGGGAGCAGCCGCATCTCGATGCTGAATTGAAGCTGAATAAAGTTTCTGTTCCCATGAATTCTCATTCTTTTGTCTCTCAACCTGCCCTGTCTAGCTCGTAGGTAGGATGTAAACGGACGAGCAAGTATTATTGTTTGGTAATAATTTGTTTTAAACACGTTCGGACTTGAATATATTTACGAATGCATTGGTATAATAGTTCGGTGCGTTCGATTCGTTCGCACGCGCTACAATTCGTTTGATTTATTAGCGGAAGGAAAATTCGGAGGACAACTGCAAAATTAAGGGAATATTGTAAAGCCGAATAGATTGTTGAAATTAATTCGTAATTCACATAAAACAGAGCGCCCCTGCGAACGTACCTATGATTGGAATGCTTTCTATTGCGGTTTATTTTGTTGGCAGCGTCGCGTTTCGCACTTTTCGCGAGAAACGCGAGGAACTCGACAACGATGAAACGGCTAATAGGAAATATTCGAATGGGCCCGCATTGGTGGAAGGTACTTTTTCGAACGCTTAAACGAAATGATCCATTTCGACGAATTCGAAGCGATCCAGTAATGTCGGTGATTTTCTTTAAAGCTCATCCGTTTAAACAAAAAATTCAAATGGCAACGGTGCTGTACAGATACGTTTCCCTCTTTTTCTTTTTCGTACCGTGTATTTTGCCTCGCGACTGCACAGAAATAGTTGCCAGTTCATTTCGCGTCGCGTTGGCAAATATAAAATTATTAATCCTTCAGGAACTCGGCCGATAACAAAAGTATACCAATAATATACATATATTGAAAAGTACAATCCAGAGCGAGGTTTAAGTAAATACAGGACGCTTTTGCATAATATGCTAAAATGTTTAAATTTCGAGACACTTTAGTAGGGTATGTACGTTGTTGCATCACATTTCGAAATATAAAGTCGTCGAGCCTTGACTAACAATAAGTGTTATCCTCTAATTATGTACCCCGGGCAAATGTGCATTATTATCTTTACAAAAGTTTCAAATTAATTCACTACAGAGTTGCAATATGCAAGCAGTTGCCATTCTGCAATAAGTGAACTGCGAAATCATCAGTCGCTGCACTTTAAAAGAACAACAATTCCGAATATACCGCTATTGTATACTGTTTCGACTGTGCAAATCCAGCAACAATTCCATCGCATTGATTCGCTGTTAAATAAATAAATAAATAAATAAATAACGCTCAATCAATTTTTAGGACTATTTATTGCTACAGGGAACACACCGTGTGAACAACGTAGTGGAACATTGTTAATGGATACTGTGCAGCAGTATTAAACACGTACTACTAATCGTAGTAAGAAACGAGGAGGCTAACAATTACCTCGAAGTCCACGAAGAAATCCAAAGCCTTGCGTACGTTTGTTTAAATCAATTCCGATCGAGTTAAGTAGCTTCGAAATGTGTTTAATCGATACTCGATGCTGTTTCCCGATGGGGACAAATCATCAATGATTTCAGCTTCTCGATGGAAACGCTCGGAGGCACGAACCGCGCACTCTTAACACGAATACCTTCGCTGTTTCTTCGCGCCCTCGATTGAATCTCCATGACTCGCGCAAAAATGTTCAAAGTTGACGCAAACATTCCGCGTACATTTGCCGCCTCGATTGAGACGACGAGTGGCCGGGAATTTTATTTGTCGTAATAACAAAGATTCCATCGTTGCCCATTAGCGAATGCACGCGAGAAACCTAGACGATTCTTTATGAATTGTACGGTGGAAAAGAATGAAAGTTTACGGGACGCGTGCGGCGATGTGTACATAAATACGTTGAAGATTGAAGAACACTGTCCGAGACACGAGGACAGTAGGAGAATCTTGTTTATTTTCCTCGAGGAAGCAATGAAATAGGCGAATAATATTTGCGGATAAATTGACATGTGATATCATTTTAATATTCGCGAAATAGTATTATTATTTTACTATTGTTCGGTTGGTTTTTAGTAATACAGTTGAATAGCTGTTGCATAGGTAACTTATTGCACAGAAACTGTACGAAATATATGAAACGCAAGGAGAAATAGATCTTACACCTATTTGCTATATTATCGAATTCGTACAAATGGAGAAAATATCGGGAAAATATAATAAATCTATGAAATAATTCTCTAGTAATCGACAAAAGCAGGAAAACGCAGAATTCTGTCGTTAGTAAAGATATATTTGCATTCACAATGTATCGCCTTTTATCTATCGCTGATCTGAGTCTGCGTCTTTCTCATTTCTATTATATGTATACGATACAACAAAAATAGGCGTACTCGATATGCAACGTCTTCATTACATTCAATTCTCCTACATCTTGCAATTTATAATTTTCTCTCATAATTTTCTTGTATCATCGCTTGAATTTTGTCATTGAACTATTGTGGGTTGCATGACAGTAAAGAGTGCTGCAACGCAATCGAAACTTCCATCTATTCATAGAAAAAAATGACACGATCTTTTAACATTTTTGTTGCATTTTTTGAACAGTCACCACCAGTCGATGGTTGTTTTGCTTCTTGTACTGCCAATCGGCAAAATAAATCGCAACGTGTCTCTCACTGATAGTCATGCCAATATGCGAGCTCGATAAGTGGGTGGAAAATCATATTCGAAAATATTTTAGCATACAAATCGGATAGATAGAAGTGGCGCGACAAAAGATTCGTTTGAACCTGCGTCATCGGTCATGTACTCTTGATAATACACTAGAATGCAACAAAACTGGAACATTGAAGCAAGCAGTTTCCAATCCTCCCAGCAAAATAATACAAATATATTTGAGGCTAAGCATTCCTCTTCGATTCTGTGATTCCCTCGGGTTAGACGAATTTATACTTTCTACGTTGGTATCTAATTATTTATGGGGGGCTGTTGATGGATCTAAAGGGGGTGAAATAAATAGAACGATAGAAAAAAATGCGTAGAACAATTCTTTTTTGGTATATAATCTTTACCTTTATCCATGAATTTTATGAAAATTCGCGATTATTAGTTTAACGTGCATTAAGTTGATATAATAGCGTTTAAAATTGATAAAAATCGCAGCTATTTTGCAAGTGTTTGGTAATGATAATGTAACAGCGATATTGGACAGTGCTTAAAGCAGGCTTTCAAGAATATAATCATTTTGTTCGCTTCAGCTTTTAGCTGAGTTTTTGATTCTCACAGTTCGCTATTAAAAGTTTTGCGAACAATTTGGCCGGCGAAATCGTGTTCAAGATACAGCGTTAAAATTCGCAATTAACCGATCCGCGGCGTTCTCGACGTGTTAAATATGAATCTCGGTCGCCATTTGAATTTCACGCGAAATCGAATTCGTACGCTTTTGATAGTTTCCTACTAGTTTGAGCCATTTAGAATAATACCCTCCTTACTGTAATACCTATACAATAAATTTGACCGATATTGGTATCGGATGAACTTTTTAAACAAAATAAATGCGACCAGTAGTGCCCGAAAAAATTCGTGTGTTTTCTTATATATTAAGAAAGTATGCTTAAGAAGGGATAAGTGTTCCATCAATTGATAGTGGTTATCAGTACCTACCACTCACATTTCTATCAAACAGATTGACAATTTGTTGATAACGTTACCAAATTCCTTTGCATAATGGTATAACGTTCGTGTGGAACACACGTATACTTCCTACGATTAAGTAAATGTTTACAATATATACAAACTTTGCTTCAAAAGGTGCAACAAAATCTTTCAATTGCACAATTTTACCAGGCGTGATAATTTACTCTCGTACGAGGACAACCGACATTTTATTTTACGACATCTTATCAAGAATTTTTATTCTACAAGTAGTTGTACGATATTTTCCAAACTATCCGTATAGGCAGTAACCAGTAATTTCTTTCACGTGAAAATCATGCTTTGCAGATTATTCAAGACCTTAACACCTGGTTTATGTTTGACAACTGTTGATCTGTTTATAACAAATAATTCTGCCCATAAGTACTGCCCTAATGGGAAACTCACTTGTTTCGGGCTGTTGCTGGGAAATACATAAGACAAATCCGACGGACCGGTAATCGGATAATCTGTTTTTCTTAGACGTTTCATTGCTATTTCATTCACAAAGGCACGATCATCTCCATTGTGGACGCTCGAACAGACCCTAATATCAGCGTACCGCGAATCTATTAACCCTGCGAGGCGGTTTCGCAATGATTAACAACGTTTTTTGGCGAAACTGGATCAGCGCATGCTTGCTGAGCATGTTTTGCCCCCATTTGCGATTCCCGCTAAGGAAATGTATGATCGCGGTGAGAAAATATCTGCTCGAGACATACAATTTGAACGAAAACGTTAGAAAATATTTACACCTCTCGAAGTAAACGTTTCTTTTATTTTCGTATTAATAAATCTACCAAACGAGGAACTAAGAAAAGGGTCATAAAAATTATAGAACAACGCAGAAAGCATATTTCTCATGATTCGCGTCTTAAACTCAACGTTTCCATGTTTTTAGCATTAAGTTTGCATATCTGTATTTTTAGTTTTACATAAATAATTATATACGAAACAGTAAACGATTATTTTTAGTTTCAACACAATTACGGGCACATATTTTTCAAAACAAATGCTAATTACAAACTATCGCATGTAGTTAATAAACCTCTTGATACAAATTCGTTTATATACGTGTGCGCGTAAACGATGAACGTGAAAGGTCCAAAGACAGGTACACAGAACAAGCAAGAATGTGAAAGCTAAGCGGACAAAATGATCGACTTTTGTGCATAAGGGCATTGGTTATTTCGAGAAATCGATTTATACTTTCGAACATGATTTTTGCTCAAGTATATCCTATGCCGGCTACAATGCAAGATTCGCCGGATTTTGTTACAAAGTGTTCCATTGCCTTTCGATTCATCAAATGAAACCTTAAGTGATCGCATTGCGAGCGTCGACTTAATCCTCAATGGGACGCTGGCACAGAGGAGGGAAACCTTACGATGGAAACGAAAGCAATTTGTTAAATATTGCTTTTGATGATGGTAAACGACAGGGACACCAGACGGGATGTTGATATTATTAGTAGATCGCGGAGCTCTCCAAACGCGAGCAAAGTTTTGCAACAGGAAAGTGCCTGGAAATTTATCACTGTAAATTGGCAATCACGAACAAGGTATATAGATGGCAGATGACCCTAAAAACGATTTTAATGCCGAAAGGTGATTCGCACCTTAACGAATCCTTTCTTGCAAGAAATAATTTGTCTGTAAACAAGTTTTGCCAAGCCGTGATCGATGTTAACAAAACTATATTCGATATTAGAAGGCGAATTACAGTATTGCAATTTATTAAGAGTTGAACAATCAGGTGAGTTTTATAGTGCAATTTCAACATGCAGGTACGCGGAGAATTATGATTTTATAGGGAAAGTATTAGGTGCTCGTGCATTGGAATATTTCATTAAAATAATAAAGAGATTGAGATATGTAATAATTTTTATTAACTATATTAATCATGATATAATACTGTATCAATTGTACTTGGCATATTAGCGTTAAGAAATTAAACCACGGGACGAATACTATCCGAAATGCTGGAACAATTCGATGCAAATAATTTATTGAATCGAAATTTTTTCCTCACTATTCCTCCTTCTAAGGTGTAGCAAGTGTAAAATTATCTAATACTTAAGGGACGCATATCTCATACGTCGTATTTCGTTCAAAGTGATCGAAAAATATTTTCAAGGGATGAAGGATTTCCACGCCGAGTTGGACTGTGTGAAAATTCTTTGCCTCATACATTTGGTACCAGTCCCATCTGATCAACGTTCCCAGAAGGTCCGTCTATGATATTGGATCCCGAGCAGGGTGTTAGAAAAACAGTCAGGCCGGTTTTTGCTTGCTCGATAGACCATCCGAGCTATGCAAACGCCGCTTTCGTTTGTTGTTCCAAACCCACTAAGCGAACTATCGTTCCGAGTTTTCGAATATTTAACAAATAATGACGTAGCAATCCTTCCTGTGAAACGAAATCACGAACTTTGAAGATGGATGGAAGGGCAACGTGTTTTTTCTTCATCGTAGGCATGTTGTTCAAGATGATGGGCCGCGATCATTTTCTACTGTCATTGTAAGAATTCAATGACTATGACAATGGTCGAATTCGTTCAACTATTATCGTTCCAACTTATATTTTTCTTTAAACCCGACGTTCATTGCCATCGCCATGTATATTAATAACAATCATTATTACAGTATCTTGAATACGATTACAACAATTCGAGCAACTATGTCGATAAACAGAAGTATATCTCGTGAAGGAAGATCGCCGCTAAAAAGGCGCAGCTAATATTGAGATACGACGAGATCAAATTCTCCCCCTTGCTGCGTTAAACAAATCGTGTTCAGACAACTTTGCACGATCGTCAACAGCGACCAAAATAATTGCGCACAATATTAGAAACACCGGCAACAGTAATTCGCCAATCTTCGAAGCTGCGCTCTAACCATCCCCAGCCCCGCTGTCACCCTCTCTGAAGTACCTCCAGACCTGTACACGCATCTACGGCATCTCTTCTTCCATTATACTCGATATACAATGCGACATATTCAAATCCCGCTTTACTTAAGTCCCACCACCACTTGCCCCGGAAATTTCGAAAACGTCTAAAATCCCTTTCCCGGCAGCATAAACTTGCCCCCGCGTCCTCCACGAAAGGAGTACGCGACAAACAGGAAGACGACTGTCAGACCTGCACCATTTTCACGTCCCTCAAGTGTGCGCCTCGCTTCACCTCGACGAGGCGTCTCGAGTTCGCGGAAGATCGCAGGGGCACAGATAAAAGGTAGGCAAAATCCCATTGGAAATTAACGGCCTTTCGCGATGCGTATCGTCGCCGGACGTATTTAGATCGGATTGCCGAATCGACCGCGTCCGTTCTCGTTGTTTGCTACAGGCTTGCGACGCGTCATGCATATACATGCACATAAACGACGATTCAGCCGGGGGTTGCAGCCTCGTCCACGTGTGCGAAACTGGCCGCGATTACGAACGGGCTGTGTCATGCACACCGGATGCACGCGTGTGCACGCGGCGGTGGACACGTATTGCGCGATCGTAGACGTCGACGTTACAGGACAACAGAATCGGATCGGTGATCTTGTTACCCCGATAGTTGTTGGTCCTCGAATGGATTCGCGGCTGCGCGGGTCAGGGTGTGCGCAGTGTTCCCTCAAGGATGGTTTCTGGTTCACTCGCGAACGAAGTACGGAAGACGCGGAGTTACGGCGTTCCCCTTTGAGGCCCTCGTGGTTTCGCAGGTGCCCGGTTCGATGAATTGCGTTTGTCGTTTGTTTCGAACGTTCGGGGTGTCCAGCTCGTTTGGATACGTATTTCGATAGCTTCTAGGATTACTCGCGCTATGAAACGCAACTGCGTTCTTACAATTGTTAACAATTTCTTCGCGTAAAGACATCTAACGAAAGTTTCAGCCGTTTCGGTGTACGCAAAGATGCTTTACTATGTAGCACAAAAATTTGGTCCCCGTTGACACCACCGAGCCATTGAAATCGATAGAAATTCGATGCGCGCAAGTTTTCAAACGGTGGGGGTGAAACTTATGATCTTATGGGACGTCTGCCTGCAATCGTGGACGCGTAATCTCCAAAACGATCTGGATAAAGGGCGAACGGAGCGCAGCGTAAAAAGACATGGAAACTAGCGAAACTAAAAAGATGCGTACCGAAAAGAATCCCCGCAGTCGATTAAAGAATAATGTAGCGGCTCGAAACTCCTATTTAGCTGAAACACAAATAAAGACGCAGACTTCGATTTTCCCACTGAACTTGAATGCAATCGCCCACGACCAGTTGCACGAGATTCCCCGCGCAGATACCCCGAGTGCACACGCTTCCCCGTGAGACACGAGCTCGAGGATCGTCGGTCAACACTTTTGTTCCGCGACGCGCAGGTAAAATATTAGCCGATCCTTGGACCGGCGGATCGAACACGTAAAATAGGATCTCCCTAGCCGTTGGTCGCCGGCGGAGGGTCTTTGGAATGCTGGCGTGAACGCGACCAACCGTCCTCACCTTTCCCTCCTGCCTGTGTCAGGTGTTGCGCGTAATAACGCCGCCTAATAATCCATTTATAGCGGCCATTGTCGGGGCTGGGTGCCCCGCGATGTATTTTTAGGATCGACCTTCTCGAGGATCTGGCAAATAGATCGTGATTTGGGAATCGGGGGCGACGCGGAACATTCATCTGCCTACTTGCACGCGTTTCCGGTGCACGAGGGCCTCCGCGTTGAACGCGTTACAAAGGATCGCCGTTCTAATAACGATCTGCTGGAAGCGAGAATGGGGAGGCGAATGTAAACGACAGCGGCGCGAAGGAAAAATATAGAAAGGGCAGGGACGATGGTTAAACATTTGGTACTTTGTGATTCGATAGGTTCTCGAGAAGGACTGTCGTTTCTGTGGGGGATGAAACGGAGTTCCCGTCGTTATACATGGATGAAAGGCGACAGATATTAGCTACTTCTTTTCTCCGTTAGCTTTTCGAACCGCGATTGGCCTGACTGTTGCTAGATCCGGTTGGCCTTCGTTCGTTCAACGTTTTTGTCGCAACATTGTGGGATTGACTTTTTCGTTTTGATCCCGTTGTTAGGGACTCGCCGTTTCAATTAGATTGACCAGTTGTTTAAACAGATACGACGAGTAATTAATATTGTCGCATAGAAGGACCAACTTCCGTAACATTAAATGGAAATAAAGTATGAGTTAAACAGGCTCAAGAACGTTCAATCGAAAAGAAAGCGACGGGAAGCGAAAGTCCGAAAGCATTCTTCGGCTTTGAAACTCCCTGCCAAAGAGTGGTAAGAGTCGTAACATTCGAAACGCAGGAGGAGAACGCGCACGATTCGGTTTGTCGTCGAGGAAACGAAAGAACCGTGAGGCGCGAAGTGGAATGGTATGGAAGAAAATGACGGGAAGTAATCGACAGTTACAGCAACAATCTCTCGCGTTCGCATTCATCGCCGTCGAATCACAATATTGTTAATTGGATGCGTTCACGCGCGCCCCTGTCGCCTTTGTCGCGTACAAGCATTAACGCTCGAATTTCGCGCAATTATTTTTCCTCGAGAGTGATTCCGTTGCCTCGATACCTCCGAACAATCGCCTCGTTCCAGACTTCCGACAGAATCGCACGGGGAGTCGTGGCTGAACCCCGCGGCGACGACAGCTGCTCCACGAATATTTCGTCCTCGCGAGATACAAACACGCCAAACGTCGCGACAATGGGGCGAAAAACATTTCAAGAAGTCGGTGCCCGCGTCTGTTGCAAACCACTTTATTATCGCTCGGTCATCTCGAAGTAATACTCGACCGGCGGATCAAATCCCGTTTCTCGTTCGCCGAAGGCTACTCGAATAAACGAGGAGCTCCTGCGAATCCGATTTTTGGGCTCCGGATGAAAGGAAATGAAGTGGATAGATTTTAATTGTGTTGGCGCGTTAGAAATGGTGCTCAAATATTTGGATCGCTTGTAGACGCCCGTCTGTACTTTTCTGTCTTGTTTTCGTGGAATCGGAACTGCGTTTAGGTTGAAACAATATTTTCGAGCTGTACGATTCGAATACGTTCCAGTTGCATTAGTGTGAGACATTATTGGCTAATTAGTTCTAGGCTGGTTCAACATCGAGTGGCTAAGTACCGTGAGAATTATTTTTCCTCTTCCAAGATAAAATGTCTTGCGTTTATACAAATAGTGGAAAAGATTCTATGCACAGTGTAATAAATTTGTTAAAGGTGCAACAAAATAGAGCACGCGTACTACTTGTTTTGTTGCACGGTTGCGTGAATATTCGCGCGTAATAATCTCTATCTTCGCAAGCCGTTGCTATACCGAGGCTAGCCATAATGCGATAACAATAGTTCCATGCTAAATTTCCTCCGTACGCGGAAAATAGGGTACAGAAATGGCGCCGCGCGAAACTGCGTACATTAACTTACAGTCGCCAATGTTATCGGCCCCATGATTCATCTGGGAAGCATCGCTGCGCCACGGACGTCGCGAAATAATAACGAACTCTTCGCTTTCGAACTGGATTTCACGCGGAAACTGCGTCACGAAATTTAAGCAAAAATTCTACTTTGTATTTTAGTTAGAAATAAGAAACGCAACAGCTTTTGTACTTTGGAACCGAGTTACAAAGTATGAAATTACAAAGTACAATTACATCAAGTCGTTAAATCGCTGTGAAAAATAGAATACACTCGACGCATGTTCGACTGGACACTTTTCTCAGCAAGCCCCGTACGGTATCTTGAAAACTACTTATTAATTACGCATGCTGCGCAAGAATTGAGGGAACGGGAACAGAGGAATCTCCACAAAGTAAGAATAAAGTACCCCGAACCAATAATATGCAGTGAACAAATACATAACAACACATTAACCGGTCCGTTATAAAGGATACCACAATTCGTACACATTGGCCAATTCAGAAACGCAAAACTGTAGCCCCCGCAGGGGATGCATTAACGCTACAACAATAGGTGACATAAAGGTTTCCGGAATTTGAAAACCGGTCGTCATCCGGGCGCGTGACGTGCATCCTCTGTTAAAAGTTCCACAGAGGATACACGGGCGACGCATTGGCTCGTCATCGACAAATTCGAATTGAACGCGGCCATTGATTGATTCCAGCGATCCAACACCGGCTACAAATAAATAAACGGCGGCGATGTCCCTTCGGACACCGAATAGAAAATAGCCGAATTCTCGCAAAACGCGACCCCGTTTCATAATACCGATGTCGCTGGAAAATATTTGCTAACAGAGACCCGGTGTATAACGGTACCTGTCCACGTGGAGATTCAGCGAAATTTCATTGTTCCGTTGTCGCTGCTGAAACGAGTTAATTTCATTAGAATGCTGCACGATTTCGGATATTTGAGGCGATCGATCGCTGTATTTCATCTTCTCGCACGAATTGCTGTTATTCGTTTTAGGTCAATTTGGCCAGGTACTGGGGCGATATATTAAAATAATTATGATTTTTATACGATCGAAGACGGAATTAAGTAGGCCAGTAGAGACAATGTTTCCTGTTAAAACGTTTAAAAGAAAAAGTACGCAGTGTGCTATTGGTATCCACTTTTTTCTTTTTTTCAATCCGGACGATTGTTTTACCTTGACAACATATAATTGGTGAAATGATGAAGCAGTGCGAAGAACAACCCCCATACAAAACACCTCTTCAGTACTCGAAAACTTCTCACCACCGAAATTCACACCCCAACACTTTCGTCGCGCGTGCCGTTAAAAATCAACGACACGCGACCCCCTTTCAGCACAAAATAATGATACATTGAACACCGTCAGAACTCTATTCGGAGAGACAAGGAATCGTGAAAGCGGCGGTTCGAATTTTCCTCCGTGACGGCAGTCGCAGGAAGTGGGCACTCGTGAGGTATTCGAGGGCACTCGATTGGCCACCGTACTTAAGGGTGTAACCGAGCGCATGATCGAACCGCGGCCGTTCTTCCTCGAGGACTCTACTCTGTCGGCCGGGCGAATAAATCGGAAACAAATTCGACGTGGAAGGGCCTGTGCGCCGCGAGGGCCACCGGCAGGGATTGTCTCGCGCGACATAATGACATTCGACCGTGCGTGAAGCTGCCTTGCTGGATTCAAAGTGGCCCGTGGAAAGCGTCTCGAGAGGGCAACACGCCGCAGCCCGATTGTCCCGAACACCGTCTCTATGCAGCCTGAATTTCGATTTCCCGTAAACACCCCAGTGTATTAAGACGCCTACGTGTCCTGGCGCTGCGTTACGTCGGACATTGAAGAAAGGACAAGGGGCACACAGCGATGGAGAAAATTGTACGCGCGGCGGGCACGTTGGACTGGTGCAAACGTCTGGCGAACATTTTTTTTTGATGTGGCGGTAGTAGCATTGGAGTGGCGGTTGAGATTTTATTTCCTTCCGTGCGGTTGCACCGCATTGGAATCGAATTGAGTTACGATTTTCGTACGACGCGAATCGATTTTACCGGGGAAGGCCAAACTTTCCGATTGTAATTGTTAACGGTGGTGTTGCACTTGGCAAAATGAAGCAATTTCTGTGAACGCGACGAGACGCGTCGTATCGAAGATTACAAAGACAGCTATGCTTAGCTATTTTTATTAAGAATATTTTTTGCTGCTTGACTGAAAACAGCGTGCACAACATCACGAACTCATAAAGGCTTCTACGAATACGAGTACAAAGTTTTCATTATTTTTGTATAGTATAATAGAAGTAACGTGCGTTCCACGTGCGATGTAGTTTAGAATACTTTTTGCCGTCGCCGCAGTATTATTTGGTGTCACGATAATTAAGATCGATGACAAGACAGGATAGGAAACACAAGTATCATTCGTATCGTGCGTGACACACAAGTTAAAACGTTCTATGCAGCGTGGACTATCGGCGAACCGTGATAGGTTCGGTAGATAAAACTTTCATTAGTGTATAACGATATTGTTTAATTTCATGCATCGGTCAAGTACGGTAGATGCGGTAGAATATCAAAGCGTCACGTGCGCTTTAAAAAGCGTAGGTATATATGTATAATTATTCTAATACAGCAAGAATTTCTAGCCGGCGAAAAAATGAAACGGAGAACTTTAATGATACGGTAGGACAAGGATACCTTTCACATACGAATCTAATTACTTGCACGTACGCGTTACAAATATTAAAAACAATTCGAAACCGCTATCGCATATTCCGAATAAAAAAAAATTGTACCAATAATAACTAATGAAATTGGCCAGGAACTAGTAGTTTACTTATTCGCACGTTAAGTAATGAGAAATTTAACGCCGATCGTGCTTCCCATACAATTAAACGAAAACTATTCTACCCCAAGCTACTCCCTAAGCAAATCAAAAGAAGGAGACATTGTGTAATCGTTGACGGACGATTGTTCGATGAAACGGCAGCCCACGAATTCATGAAAAAAAATCACCGTTCCATCCGCAATACCGAACGTAAAACCCGTTCTATCAACAAACCACTCGTTCCGTACACAGCAGAAAACGATTAACCTCGCGACACAGGCCGAAGCCAAGAAATCGATCTCGCAATCGGCGAAAGAGTTCCGAACTCGGAACTCAGCTGTGCTCGCTACTCGAGACGTTTCAAAAATCGAGCAAAAAACGAGGATGCCACTTGTACGAGATATATATGCACACACTACATAGACTGGAAGGAGCGCGCTGCATTTGCCACGGTGTTTGCCGTGCGGCTCCCGGTAGCCATGCAATCGAGGTGTCTTCCACGGTATTTCTTTACACACGCACGGCTTTCTTTGCCCCTCGAGCGTGTACTTTTCCACGCGTTCACCAGGACGAGAGGTCGAACGCAACCGCGTGGCCGGCTAATGGACGCCACTCGAGACCACTTTGGCCGCGGCAAACATCGACGACGTTTCTTGAAAACCCATCCGCGACTCTTGCCTCTTCTTACCTTCTCCACTGGCTTCTCCTCGCCTGCCCCCCTCGTTTCCTGCCCCACGGACCGAAAACGCTTCACGGTTGTTCCGTAATCTGGCCGTTTCGACCGATAGCGGAGGCTCGATCTATCGATCGGCGACGACCGACAATTTCGTTTGATGTGACGCTGCGACGAGAGGTATGTACGCTGGCCCCTTTCTTTCTCTTCCTCGTCCTCGTTAGGAACGATGGGACGATTTCGGACGACGCGGAGAGTTGTGACTCTCTGTTGGCGGACTGGACGGTTGAAAATTGTTCCCCGCGTTCGTTTCAGGGCTGGTAGACCACGAGGCATAACGAGACGTCGATTCTGTTTTAATTAATACATTGGTCGTCGCGTGAAATTTATTGTCGGAATGATCCGCTCGTTCACCCCCAGGAATTAACAATCAACTCCGACGCGCGTTACCTTCTCCTCTACTCCAAAGCGGCAATCGGATAACGGAAATTATGAATAACTTGTCCATCGATATTTCGCGACGCTCTATGCTGCGCACCTGGTGCATCTACGTCCCGTGCTACAAAGCGCAACCCCTCCGACAGAATCTTGCAACGCGTCAAGTTTCTAATCTTCGATCGGTGTACAATTGTAGGGACAATATATAACGATGGACCGCTAATTTTGCCAGGCTGCCCCAGACGAAACTAGATACGCAGTCCGATTCCGAATCGAGGTGCCGATCGTGTCCCACGGGAAGATGGCTGCCGGGCCTTCGGGCAAAATTTTACCCTCCGCTCTCTGGGGACAGGCTGAGCAACGAGCATTTAGCTCTCTAATACGCGTATTACAGCAGTCTTGCTACTTTGTGCTCCGAGCCATTCTTTGAACCCGCTCGCTTCCGCTATATGGAATTAACCCCTTCGGAAGCTCAAATCGTTTTTCTCGTTTACGGAGACGCGACGCCACGCGTGCGTTATACACACGACCCTGTATATTTAACGAGGAATCATACTTATTGGTTTGTATTGTTTTACAATATACATATAGCCTGGAGCTGGAATATTTGTTGCATATCTATTACATCGAACGCGCGACTGTGGAGAAAAATGGTCGGACATTTGTTGAATGATTCAAGTTCGATGAGCGAGAAATTATTGCACCATACATATGTAGGCACGTATCTGAGCAATGAAGCGAACGTTCTTAGTATTATCGAGTGAGATGCAGGCGACACGAGAATATTAATTTTCTTCGCTTGGAATGGCGAGCGTCGTGATTTGATTTTGATTTATTTACTGCGAATTGTCTGTCGGCAATTTTCGTGCGATCACATTTTGTCGTTTTTTATACAGCTACGATTATCATTCCTTGCACGAAGTTTGTAAATATACCACAAATAAGAAATTTCTGAACGATATTTAATTTGAACGAAATTCGCGAAACACGAATACAAAATAAACAATATAGAATATTCAACAATTTTGGTTTACTAGCCTAACATTTTATTACGGTGTCCACACAGTAGTTCTAAGACAATTTATTTCTTGCGCGGGGAATGGAATAATTAGAGCAATGTATCGGATGTTCTAAATTGTAATATACTTCTCTCGATTTTGTGTCAACTGAATTAAAATTTCCATACAAGGAACAACTATATTTGAAGCGTGTCTATACAGGGGGATGGGGGAGATACTTAAGTGTTATCGAATATCATGCAATTCATTTAGATCAGATTTCCCGTCAGCCATTTCTCGATCGATACTCATTGCGCGCTGTTGCACAAGGCATAATTAATCAATCCAATGTCGTTGTGCCGTCACAGGAGAATAGTGTTCCATCTGATACTCGAAATCTTCTGAACGATGCCCACTAATTCGACGGGACGTAATCATCGTTGCAATAATCTCTTGCGTCACACGACTTGCGTCTAGGTTTTAATCATGTGTTTCTTGCATGTTTAAAAATTGGGAAAAGTGTCAGCGCGGTGAATGCAACGGCAGTTGATTAATTGATCAGCTTTATCCAATGATCATTTACCGAGCAGATCTGTATGAAACAATAAAATATAGTTTCTGCTGTTATTAAAAGTATCTCCGCGGACTTGAATTCTGTTTGAAACGTAACGATGTAAATGAGGTGAACAGCAAAAATGAACAGAATTACTGCGCGACACGTCCTATAAAAATCATTAATGATATTAGCATTGCAAATATGCGCAACCGCTTTCAAATATATTTCAATAAAATTCCATTTCCATTATGAATCGTCGAACACGCAATCAATCGCGTCGCGTCAATTGCAATACGAATTCCTGCACCGCACAGGTCTTCAGAAATGTCTCTCGTTATCTTGTTAAATATTCTCAGGCTGTTCGCGCGTGTATCGTTTCGTTGGCGACGCAATGCGCAGGTATCGCGATTACGCGTCCCCTAAAGTTCACGATGTTTTTACCTTCACCGTACAACCATCTATCACATTTTCCTCCGTTTTTGAGTGAAACGTCGCCAGTCACCGTGTTCCAACGAAGCAGCATGTCACACCTGCTGCAGATGTAACGATCATCCTTTCCCTCGCACGTGAAGTGGCATTTACCGGTGTCACAATTAACAGCGGCATGTAGGTAATTAATAATAGCGATATTCATAGCATCGAAACATCAGACACACTCGCGATTCCTCGATCTTCTACACCCTCCCCCCCCCAAAAAAAAAGAATGAAATAAAAAAAAAGAATCTAATGAGCTTATTCAACGTCACAGGTCCTGTAATTACCCGCAGGCTGGCGTGCACCAGGAAACGGTAACCCTCCTCTAGCGATTAGCAGTCCCTCGGTGATTACCAAGTTAGCTTAAATAGGGTATAGTGTTTAGGGAGAGTCTACGTGGACCCAATGCTAATCACCGCAACTGTGTAAGGACATACGAGCGCGAGGACCTTTTCGAAGGGGTCCTGTCGGCGGTTTCGCTATTGTTTCGGTGCAACACGTTCAGGCATAGAGTGGCTCGGCCGAAATAAAGGACACGTTGAATTCGAACCGAGACGAATTCAACCGGTTCCGTCCCTGTCGCGTTTGGCTGGGTTTGGGTAATTCGAATGATCCGACGTTTGAACGCGGTTGTTGATTCGCGAGTGGTGGAGATAGAATTCTTACAGTTATATATGTTCACCTTTGGGTTTTACGCGAATTCTATTGTATACCGTACACGTGCGTCGATGCTTAACGGTGTACTATTTATTAGCGGGTTCGAGTATTATTGTTAAGTCAGTATTATATATTTAAACGTTTGTTTCCCGTTGTATCCGATAGCGTTACGTTTAAGGGTAGTGTTATGTTAAGGGCGAGAAGATGTCCAATGTTTGCTGGTAAACGCTTTCAGCATCGCAAGGCCCGAAATCGAGAATGGCCGATTCATTTTGGATCATTAGCCGCGTAAAAATGTCGATCTATAATTATACTGTGCGACGTGCGCTCCAGAGTATGTATTCATTTCGAGCAACGTTATCCGTCGTCCCAGCGTATTATCGTAAGCATTATTATTACAAAAACAGACTACCGAATCGTTACACCCGCGATATAACCCGTAGCGCATTAAAAACCGACCCCGACGGTGCCTCATCGAAATCGCGCAGCCAGCGCAAAATCAACATTCATTTACCATATAAAAATAACGAAAATCAAACGCATACCGCATAGCGATGCGCGAGGCGTCACGACGGAACGACGCCCCCGTCATCGACGACGGCACGCTCGTTGCTGTCGCGTATATCCCCTTAGAAATTCCGTTCACGTGCAAGATGGCGGCCGTAGTTTGCCCCCGGCGTGTACCACCCCTGCCTCTGTCTCCCGTTTCGTCCCGTTTCGTCCTCTTCCCTCGTCCTCCTCCCTCCGGCCCCTTCCTCGATCGTCCGTCTTCTTTCCGACGGCCTTGCCCTTTGCGAGACGGGACTGGGGATGATTCCGCGATGACACGGCGCGTTCCGTCGCGACGCCCGTGCCGGTTAAGCGTCCCAACAGTTTACGACGACATGCCCATTACACCGGGTCGTGCTTTTCGCGGAACGAGTCGTCGTCGGGTCGAGAGTACGTAGCACGACGGGAGGCCCTCGTCGGGCTCGGTGGCTCTACCACCACCATCAGTCAGACCTATTTGCTGGTCTTTGGAAAATAAACGCTCACGGATGCGCCCCTGAATACTAATTTCGGCCCGGAATCGGTCGCGATTACCGGAACAGTCGAGCGGACCGTCGATTTCTCTCGACGAGGGTCGCGAAAGTTGGAACAATAAGAGTTTTATTGGCCGATTCAGGGTGTTGGTATTAGGTGTAAATATCGCGGGATAATTCGATCGAAATTTGTTTCACTGTTATTGGATCGCACGAGTGGGTTTTGCAATAATTATGACGAAAGGGGTTCGTTTACTTTCTCATTATTCTGGGACAATTGCAAATAGCGAGAGGGGCGTGTGGGGGTGATGCGTTGCACGTTAGGCGTGCTGGATTACCATTGTAGAAGATATATCCATTACCATTGTGGAAGAAATGTAGACATTTCTTGTTATTTCCTGCTAGATTTGACGTTGTCGACTGTCGCGTTGTTTTTCGATGATTATTAGTAATTATATCGATCGTAATATCTTGTTGCTCTGTGACGGTACGCAAACAAAGGAAATACTGCGTTATTCGAAATCCACACTTTCGTGTCCACCGACTAACTACATGGGGTTAGATGCATTAGCGTGCATTATGTAGCGAATTTATGAACAAGTTTTGGAGGGCGGTCCTGTTGGACTTTCTGTTCGGGTCGCGTGTGTACACCATCGGCGGCCCACATAAGCTTGACAATTTTAGTCCCCAATAAATTCAAAATGTGCAATGCATTACTGGACGAAATCAGTGGGGCGCGAGCAGCGCGAGGTCGAAGTGAACGAACTCGCTAAAAATTCGAAAATTATTCACAGCCGGAGCAGATTCGCGTGCTTCGAAGACGCGCATCCGATGACAAAAAGAAGTTCCCGATCCAACGCGTGTAGAAAATTCCATGAACAACTCAGTCAAATAACGTTGCAGTAAATAAAACAAAAAAAAAAAAAGAACACCTGCGGAAAAACGTTCGATCATAAAATCCACCGTCTAAACGTTCCGTCACTGCTGGCGCAGGACTTGCCAAGTATCCCGGGGAATTGCACGAGCAACCGAGCAACCTCGAATAATGACCGCGGAGGTATGTCAATCAGTTGACAGATATTCGAGATCCCGAGAGGAGGATTCGAGAGGAGCCACCGAAATCCCCGAAACTAGTCGAGTGGACGAACGTCCAAGTTTTTGTAAACGATGCAGCGGCACGCTGTGTGGAGCTGCCGCGGTATACACGCCCGCGACCAGTAATGCACGCATACAATTTCGTTCGGCCCCTTGTTAAACTTTCTGGGAACGGGTTAAAGAGCAATGGGGCACGGCGAAACTGTTCGCGTAGCGCTTGCACGCGGCCGACGACCGAAAGTGTGACGGTGTGTGCACGTGGATGCACAAGCACGCCCGAAACGGTCCGTTTGTCGTTTTCGTCGTTGCTACCGCCGCGTAATGGAGTGTCCACACTTCAGGCTTCGTGACTTGCTCCACAGGTATATAAAGAAACATTATCAGCGGCCTTTGCTTGCCCGCTTGACGTTCGTGGGCGTTTTTGTTTTAAAGCGGACCGGTTAAAACTTTCCTTTGGCCGCGGACCCACGCGTATGACATTATTGTAGAACGGCACCGCGGGACTCCGCCGTTTCATTTAATGGAGGTAATGCGACTGTATGGTGCAAATAGTGCAATTAATTAAATGAACTTAGAAGGAAGATAATGGATGCGTTTGAGAGAACGGAAGGCTGCATCGCGTATTGTGATTAGTTGCAATAATCAATAACGAAACAGGTATCATTCATTTATTCGGTTCGAGTTCATTCTTGATAAGAAAGTGGGGAGGGGGAGAGTTTGATTGATAGGATAGAACTAGCTGATAAGAATAAGAAACGGCAGAAAAGTGCATTAAATATTTTTACAACGTGAATGGTCAATAACAATTAAATTATTCCTACTTGCGCGTTCTTTTTTCCACTGTCCGCGTTATCGTTATTTTCGAACATTCTGCTTCACCCTGCATTCGTTTCCCTCTTCATTACTATCGTCCCAGATTCTAGCTAACAATCCATACTGTTGATAATGTTAAATGACCCAATCTAATTTTTATTTCTATTTCTTTTTTTCTTTCTTTTTTTACCCTTGATACCAGACCCTACTAGAGCATTGTGTTTAGGAACAGCGTTAGGAAATTGTACAGCGCTGTACACACAGTGGCGCAGTTTTACGTAGCTGCCTGTGTTAAACCGTGAACAGCGGAAGCACAGAGATTAGATTCAGCTTCTTGTCGCAAGCTTTAAGAAGGATCAGCGTTGACGGAGCTAACGAAGCGTAAGAACCACTAAGGAGATCTCGCACGGTCCTTAAAAGTAATCCCAAGGCTTGGCACGCTGAAAGGAACTGTCGCTGTACTGAAAGAATGGCAGAACGGTGAGAACATTTGCACGAATCAGGAAATCTGATGTGGGAACCGGAGAACGTCGAGGTAGTTGTTTGTTGTACAGATAAATAGACCGCTACTCAGGTAGCCATTAATCCGTTGTTGTATGTACGCGTAGATTCAGTTTTAAGTTAAAATCGAATTCTCCTTCTCGCACAGTTGTATCGCGGGTATCGGAAGAATTGTGATCCGTACACGCATATGTATCAACGATATTCATCGAAGTAATTGAAACTGAATATTATAGTCTTTCTGATAACAATTCATTTCTCATTGTACGCAGCCAGTTATTTTGCAAGCCGTTCGATGTCAACTCGACTATTTCTTATAGTCGTAAATTTAAACTTTATTTCGCGTATTAAAAACGACGATGTATTCCTGATTTTCTATCAAGTCGAAGCTGTGAAAAAATTTGTCAAATATTTCTGAATCGTTTGGTTCCAATGGTTTCAACAATCCGTTTCCTATCCAAGACTGAAATATGAAGCAGTCTTCTAATGTTGCGGGATCAATAATTCGCAACCGTATAATAGCTTGGAACGAAACTATTTTAAGAGTTACACACCCCTCTCAATGATTACACCATACCTCCATTGTCCACATAGAATTAATTCATTCTTGCACGAGGACTCGATGTCTCATTCGCGATGAATAGCACACGGTATTGTTGACGTTTTGATTTGCGCATGTAGGTAAGTACAGGGTGATCGACAAAGAGTGACTCCGGTGCCTCGCGAGCTTGAGACGCGAATCACGGTTTGTTAGTTAAATAAACATCGAAAAGTTGCCCAGCGTTCGACAACATCGACCCCATTGTTACGAGTCGCACTACGTTCTCGACGAGGAAGCGTCGGAAAACATCTTAACGCCGATTGATATCGTTTTTCTTCGGGTAAGAATTTCTTAGGTATCCCGTGGGTCATGATCCATGGCCATGTATGGGTATGTTCCCTCTTTCAAGGAACCATATCTGGTGAACTAAGCATTGACGAGTGCCTGTTGTCAGTAAAAGACTACGATAATGCGTGTGAAAATAATTCTGTGCTCACCACGAGAACAATTTTATTTTCTACAACGAAGAGGGCGTAATATTTTTTATTACACTCGAACCAAAGCCTCCCCAATCACCCCCTTCCAAAAACGAACTCTTCTTAAACTCGCCTGTAAGAGGACCTAACATCGCCCGAAATCCCCTCGATGGGAAGGTTCAATTATAATTTCGTCTTCTACAATACCACGGCTAATAACACGACGACCGACTAGTGGCGTTCGGCGAATATCCGAATAATAAAAAAAAAAGCTGGATAATACAATAATTGCATATCGTAAATGAAACGGTCGACGGAGGGCGCTTTCTGATTGATCTAGGCAACGTTCAATAATTGTCGAATCACCGGCAACATTGTTCCGTTGTTATTTTTATTCGAAACGAAACACAAGCACACGACGGACTTACGGACGGTCCGTTGGTATTTCTAGCCGACGTATCCCCATTGTGAACGTCTAAAAAGCGGGCTTATATCAGTGTCAGATCGGTGGCCGGGCACAATGGAACGAAAAGAAAATTTCAACTAATTCGTCGAGATGGAACCCACTCGGCCGGGTAATTTCGCGCGATGAGTCGGACGGTTCTGCTTGGTTTCGAAATGGTACTTCATCCTCGTCTGTATGCCTCGTTCCTTAGTGGTTTCTCACCTCTGACTTTGAGGGAGACCGTCTTCTCTGTATAAAGACGTAAACACCACTCGAAATGATTCTCGTTGTTTCGACCGGGCCCTCGAAATTGACTCGCATTTTGGTTGCGCGGTGATGCGGGCAGTTTTACTTGTTCCAACCGGCGTGGAATTTTGATCGATTCGTTGTTTGAAATGGGTCAACCTGGGCCAATGTATTATCATTATTCACGTGGATGTGCGCAACGGTTATATTTTGCTGCGATTGATTATTTTTGTTCTTTAACGTATTATCGTTAAAATATATTATTACAAATGTATTTTAGCGGCGCGCACGCCGGCTGTCAATAAATACCAGCAAGGCATTATTCGTTTCATTCGTTAACGAACGCACGAGGTCCCGGGAAATAAACATTTTAACAATTATTTTTCGTATTATAGCCATGATTATAATTGACACTGAACGGCTGACGTATCCCGTCACGAATCACATTAAACTATACCACGAAAACGGTTATATTTTGCTGCGATTGATTATTTTTGTTCTTTAACGTATTATCGTTAAAATATATTATTACAAATGTATTTTAGCGGCACGTACGCCGGCTGTCAATAAATGGTCAATAAATACCAGCAAGGCATTATTCATGCCATTCGTTAACGAACGCATGAAGTCCCGGGAAATAAACATTTTAACAATTATTTTTGGTATTATAGCCATGATTATAATTGAAACTGAACGACGACGTATCCCGTCACGAATCACGTTAAACTATACCACGAACACGAATTCATCGGATTCCTTGAAACCAGCCGAATATTACACAATAACGAATTTCTGCTAGAAACAAATCCATATCTGAGTTCAATGAAGCGTAATTACTTGAAACTGTAAATAAAATTTCAACAAATGAAACGATGAATGGGCTTGAACGACAATGGGCATGAACGTTCGATCCGCGTGCCGTTTTGCAAAGAGAACGTTTTAATTAATGTATTCGAATTAATCCAACAATAAAGACATGGATGCTCGCGAGGAATGACCGGATTCTCTATATCAAATATACTTTATGCATGAAGAATAATGCGTGTTCAATATTAAAGGCTGCACCACTCTCAGGAATTTGTCATTCCGTTTCTTTTGTGGCCGACGAGGAACGAGAGGAACATTGCCGTCGCAGAGGGAGAGAGACGGGGAGAAAAAAATTGCACAGCGTAAGTGAACGCCCACGCGCGTATTATCGACTGTACTTGCAGCAGCCGGCCGCGAATTCGCCTGGTTCGTCAAATGCAGCCATACGTCGTCGCGGTTTTAATCAACGCCGCTGCAAATCCCCGCGACGATGGCTCTTTCATTTTTATTTCTCCCCTTTTCATTCGTCCATCGGTCGCCTCCCCCATTTTTCCTTCACTTTTTTTTTCGACCGTCGTTGCCGCTGTTTCTTTTTTTTTTTTTTTTTGTCGAATTTCATTAGCGAACAGCAGGTGGATTGCGCGGACGGATCCCTCTTCGGGATTATCAAGGCTTGGAAAAACTGCGAGCAAATGCGAAAAATATACGGACGGACGACAGGTGTGCTGGGGTAAGGGGAATGCAGGCTCCGATACGGCTGAAGGGAACGCGTAATACAGGGCGGCGAATATGGGAGTTGCGTGGAGAAACCGCGGAGAATCTTTTGCACCGGTTGGGTAGTTCGAAATTTGAACCCCTTTCAAGGGGCACAGCGAAACGGCAAGACGGTTTAGGAGAAATTCATTCTGGAAATGTTGATAACAAAAAGTGGGGAATTGTACAGGAATCGTGTAAAATTGTATAACAATGATTGATTATTTCCCAATTACTTTGTTTATAAGTTTATTTAGAAAGAAGCATTCACTCGACGGAATCCGCGAAGCATTTAACTCGAAGAGAAACGAATAAATCGAGAATCTCGAACGCTCAACCGGGGTAATCGTCAAATGTTGAAACGCCAATTGATAGCGCAAGGGACCATAATATTTACCGTCCGACGACCAATTTCCTCCAACGAGAACAACCTTCTCAAAAAATGATTCTCGATCATGCCGGCCGACGTGACAGCCCTCCGGTCCTCGATGAAAACGAAGAACGAAAAAGGGGTTGAATGGCTCAACAACGATTTTCCGGAGCTTTTTTCGTTTCCCACTCGGCAGAGACGTAAATATGGCCGGCGAAGTTTCATCCCCCTTTGTGTCCCGGGGGCAGCGGCCCCGCCCAGCTTGCTATTCCAACCCTCGGCAAAAATAAAGGAACAAACGCCGCGGCACGCAATCGTCGAAACATTTTTGACGCTGGCGTTCGCTCACGAGGGGCCGCGAACGAAGAAGGGAGACACGAGCGTTCGAGAAGCGACAGAATCGATGTGCGAAGGAAGGACGGCGAAGAGCGTGGAAAAATCGTTGGGCGAAAGAGATGAAACTAACGGGAGGACAAACGGGAAGGTGAAAGGGTGAAATTCTTGGAGTGACAAGGAGGGAAAGGGACACGACGGGATCGGTAAAACGCGGAGGAAGCCAATGTAGGTGGAGGTGGAGGTGCACGAGGCGGAGGGTGTTCGAACGAACGCAATTTGCATGATTTTGCATGTTTTAGCGCGTCCTGGCAGCGCCCATCGGGTTTCAGCTTTCTGCCTACGTTTTCTGCTTGCTTTTCTGGCTGGAGCCAGCTAGCAACCGGGGGGTGGCGCGAAGGGGTTGCGAGCTAGGAGGTTGTAGGGACAGGCCAAGCCGGGCCCGTTGAGATGGGAAATTATTTTTCTTGGTTTTTCTTGGCGAGCGGGCATGCCGAAACAGCGGAATATTAATCGACCGAGGGCAGGAAGGACGGCGGTGCCGTTTAAAAGGACCGTCTTCTTCCTCTTCTGTCGCCGCCCCTGGATGGAAATTGTCGCGGAAAACTGAACGGTGTAGGAGAAAGGGTGACGAATAATTAGGGGACAGTGATTGTGTTTGATTGCGAAGATTCCCCGATTGCTTAGGCGTTTGCTTGCGCGTGGATTGAAATAGTTTGGGATATTGTTTGAGATGGGCCGGTTCTGGAGATGCGGGTTGTTGCGAATGAATTCGATAGGATTGTGAAATTTTTGGAAAATACCGGCAAATAATTAGCACGAACGGAAATAATGAGAAGAATATAGAATATCACTACTCGCATTCGTATTTTTCGAGTTAATTGTAAATCTCATCGACCGCTTGCGAAGCACCCAAAGGAGTATATATCTCGCATAACGAACTATGGCCTCGATCATTGCCGTTCGCTGACGCCACTTTGGAAAGAACAATATTATAAAAATAAAACATGTGTGCATCGTAATAATTGTGTAGCACTCCTCCATTTCTAACGAGAAACCACAAAAAAAAGGGTGCTGCGCGTAATAAACTGTCATCGTGTTCATGCATCGCGCGTTTTCAATTTCCCAGTAGCGAATCGTCGAAAAATAAAATGAAACTATTTCCCCCACGATCCAAATTGTGCCTAGGTGCATCGTCTATAATAAATAGTAAATTCACATTAAATCCAGCCGTGCCCAATAACCATCGATTATTAACAGCCGAGCCCTGTTCAAAATAACAAACCGTCGAAAACTAACACGAACTGTATTTCCATCGCTCAGGTTATATTTAATTCCGTTCGACCGCTCGAAAGGCACGTATCGAAAAGAAAAAGGAGGAATCTGTCGAGCGGATCAACGTTCACATTCGTCACTCGCCACCGCATTATCTCTGCAATAGCGGCCGCTGCCGACCGGTGCAGGGGTTGCGTAGGTCGCATTAAAATCATAGATCGTTGAAATTCGCCTTTTATCATTCACCGTGGTTCGCGGCGTGCAGCATTTGGCATACGATTCGGATGGCGACAAGCCGAAAAAGGACGAGTCACCGGTGCGGTGGAGCCGGTATCACTCCTCGCCACAGTCGGTAAGTCCGTTCCGGCTCTCTCACCGGCAACAATAGGCCAATAGCGAGCCGATAATGAGCGACCATTGTCACGAAGCTGTACCCACACACGGGGATCGGTCACGACCCCCGTATGAGATCGAGCGTCATTACAGGTAATCGCGCAAATCACCCGCGAACCGCCCTATGTAGCACGATCCAGAAAATCGTTTGGCCCTCGGCAATGTGTTTCGTAACGTCTTTCCTCGTGGTTCTATCTTTTGTCTCGTGCCCGTTTCAGCCGCGCGGTGCCAACGATAGAGCTCTTCCGCGTGGAATACCGTGCGGGGTATAGTAATTAGGCAGCGGGAGTACGCGCGGTGTACTGTGCGACAGGTGAACAGAAATTTAATAGTCGAATACGGAAAAGCGCTTGAATATTTTTGTATAGGAATAATGTAGCTAAGGAGGTTCTTTTTTTAGAAATGTACTTGTAGGTACGTTGCTGAAGCAACGTCTTCAAACACGGTGTTCTGGCAGAAAATGTACTTACGCTTGAAATACAAATAGATGGATAAATTACGCGTATATTGAAGTAAAAGTGCCGCTGAAAAGTGAACGTCCTTGTTATAGGAGCAAAGAATAATTACTGCACTTTAATCGGGAACGTGCGTTAAATATTTTTTTCTATAAAAGGGACAACGAAATTCATGTAGCAATGTACGAATGTACGATGTAATAAGCAGTTTTTTCGTACTATATATTAATATTCTATATGCTTGAGTTTACACTTTTCAAGAACCTAGAAATGCTTTCTTGCAGAATGCTGAAAGATAGAATTTTCTATTAATCTATGTAATTGTACCTAATGTGTTTCTCGTATGAATTCGGAATAAATTCTTGACCGCGATGCAAACTAAGTGTAGCGCATCATCCTACTGAAATGACATACCTTCTGCATAATTGCAATGGTTTCAGTTGTTTAACACTTTCCCCGTGCCCCTCTTATTAAATCTCCCTTTTTACAAAGAACTTCAATCGCGAAGGCAATTTCGACCGGCGTTATAGCTTATCTCGAATCTCAATCATTTAGGAGGTTGCTCCGGGAAGGTACACGAGCACCAGGAAAGTTAGGAAATTAGTAAAGCCGGATCAGACGCTTCTTTCCCTGTCACTGCCCTAGTAAAATGAGGTTTGTTTGGTGGGTTACCTCTTTTAGATTTTCGAGGGCGATTTATTGTTCCCGCAAAGCGGATTACGGGCGGGCAGTAATCTGAAAAGGCGCAGGTCATTCATCGTTAGCAAAAAGCTTGACGATCGTCAGGTTGAAGCTGTTAAATTTGCGACAGGTACTAGTACCTCGTGACCTTTCGATACTTGCTCGCATTACAAACATCTTAGCCACCACCTATGGCGATACGACAGGTGGTCCCTCGTCGTTACTCCAGATTTACGTCCAACACCTTCGACCCATTGAAATTCGCTCAATGGACTTCCTCGAAGCGGGCATTATTCTACACTTTCGACAAACATTCTTACCGCTGTCCCGCTTGTAATCCTTTTCTGTTTTAAAAACGGAACGTCGGTTCGTAAGTTTGGAACGTTGCTCTGGTGCTTTTTCCGCGTTTTGCATGCGTCATGCGCGTGTTTTGCAAACGCTCTCGCCCTCTCCTCTCGTTGTCGCGAAACACCGAATTATGCCAAGGCTAAGTTATTTCTTTGGCTGCAAACGATTGTTACATTCGGTTTATAGGTCTAACGCATGTCCCAGCAGTTTAGTAACGGGATACGCGGGGTACATCGATAAAATTACGTAAAGCCGCAACTATCGAACGACAGTATCGCACTTTCACGAAAGGAAGTAAATCAACATTTCAATCCTCGTCGAAGCGTACTGAATTCACGTATGTAATCGCGGCTCTACGACGGTGCCCCGTCGAATTCCTCGATTCACGAAAGTCGCATCATCCGCGACTATCAGGCACAATGAAGCCGGCGCTATCGCCGAGAAAAGGTTAATGACGAGCAGCCATACCGGGTAACGAAAGGTGAAGAAGGTAGGCTCTTTCCTGCTCCTCTTCATCTTCCACCCTTTCTTCGACCGCTCTTTTTCCTCGCCGTATCCACGGTCAGAAACGGAGAATGACTTGCGTCTCGAGCAGCGGCGAAATAGAGGTGTTCGAGATGAGAGGGCGGCGCGCTGCGTTTATTTATCCTGCCTGTTCCGAGACTCGAATCCCGCGCCTCCACCTTTTTTTCACCTCCCTCTCTTCCCGTTCCTTTCTTCCTCGTCCCGTCTCCGCTAACGCGGGGTTTATCCTCCTCGAGATCCTCCTACCGGCCCTTGGTCAGATCTCGCTTTCTCTCGCTGCTCTTTCCGTTCGACGTCTTCATCGACCGGGACGCTCTTCGGGCTCGTTTCTTTTGGTCGTTCCGTTCCTCCTTTGGTCCCGTCCACGCGAGCCTCTTCGCGTCGGCGAACCGCGGCTATTGTTGGCGAGCATTGTGTTCCATTGTACCCTTTCGTTTTCGGCCTGGAGTGTAAACTTTGTCTTTCGTGTCCCCGAAATAGAATGGGTCTCGGTTATTTTGGGGCGAATTCAGATTTTAATGGGCGCGACACTGTGATTTCATTCGGGGGCTGTTCGGGAAATGTTGTGGCAGGTAGTTTTTTTTTTTATTTCTCCTTGTATTTTTGTGCGAAACGGAACGCGGTCGAAATTGTTGAGAGATGCTGATCGATGGTTGACGGTGACAGGGTTACCGGGGTTACCAGGGTTAACGGGGTTAAATTGGGGTGGGATTATTGAACCCGCTTGCAAATATTGTGCACACGCAGGCAGTCGCAAAAATGTTTGGACGCCATCGTGCAGTCGATTTTTTGTGTATTAGTGGCTGATGCTGAGCTGTTTCATCGAGTTGCAAACATCTGAATATAGACTGCTATGAGTATTTGCAGAATGGGATAAAAACAGGTCCGTAGTCATTTCTATTAGACCGTTTCGCGAATAAACGCGAGACAATTGAATATGGTTTCGAGACAAATGAATATAATTCTAACATTGCAATATATTTTTATAATATGTATTTTATTACTGAGAGAATCTCTATGCATTAATGACAAAGGGAATTTGAGATTTGAAATTTGAAATTTGAAACAGATAGATATTTCTATCACAAACTCGCTTCTGTTTCTCCCTTTTTCCACGTTCTGTTTTTTCTCCATTTAAACAGAGAAATAGTTTCCTTCGTCACTTTGCAGTTAAACCGTCCCCTGTCTCCCTTCTATCTGCTACAATCTGCCTTGGCTATCTCTCTCGATCATCTTCTTCTCACCCTTGCACGTTACAAGCTTAATTTTTTACCCTCTACGCATAGTCGAATGCCGGTTTTGATCACTATCCGCTTGTAGACACCTCGACGGGCTGCCTGCGAGCTTCTTTTCTTTCGTCCTTTCGTTTCGACGAGCTTTCGACCTTGCAACTCGACCGACGAGACGAGGCCTGTAATCACCCAGCAATGCCGCCATCATCGCAGCACCTGAGGCACCGCGTCTCACGACGAAGCAACGTCGCAACGAATCACCTGGGGGAGGAGTTTAATACCTATATTGTTTCTAATGCGCGTATGTAATTTTTATACAAATTCTCTTCCCGATATTCTATGAAACTCTTAAATTTTGTCGCGAATCCACAGCGACGGTTGGACGAGGAATGACTCGCGAAAATTTCTGTGATGCTTACATAATTTTATTACACTGTTCTAGTGAATCCGTGAGAAAAACAGAAATCTGAAGAATTTTTAAGACTTCCGTTGTTTTCTACGTGTGCTACGTTTTTCGTGCTGTGAATTATTTCATGTACGATACTGCATTACTTTCAATGCTGAGAAGCGAAACAATATTTTCAGTTATTAACATATTTACCTGTGTATCGAAGCGATTTTGCAACATGCTATTACTATGAATGAATAATTTGTTTTACTGTATTATTATCGGAGACATAGAAATTCGTGTTTCGTAATTCACGTGGCCCGAACTGAATATGCGTGTAACTTGTAATTATAGTTTACATTGTTATCAAAATCGAGACGCACGGTTGCAACATCAAATGTAGCTGAACATGTGCGTACGCCTGCTAAATGACGTTGAAAGCAATTCTAAATCACGAAAGTCCTGCCTTGACGAAGGGAACAAGCTGAATTGAATAACCTTGAATTTCCACATCAGTGGCCATTAGTTAAATCCAAAGATTTACTAAAAACGTCTCAACTGTTCTTACTCGCGTGAAATTCTTCATCTTTTGGTTACCAGGTCGTGCCAATTTGAATAAAATTAACAAATTTAAGAAGTTCGCTTCTTTGGCCGAGAATTTCCAATAAAGTAGTCGACGCTGCAATTGCGCACGAGTACTAAACAAACGAAAAGGTTCGTTTACAATGGCAAGTGTTAGCGACAAGTGTGAAACATTAAAATTTCGCGACGAATCAAAATAAATCCTCCGGGAAACAAATCAATTCTGCCGCATCGCCGCACACGTAAAACCTTCAAGACTAAAATCATTTTACGTGGGCGACTCCAACCGGCACGCAAAGAGTACCCAACAATTAATCGCCGATTAAAGTACTCCGCGTTGCACATTATTACTGTTACAATATATTTCGATATCAACCGAACTCTATATAGACCGATAGCGAATAATCAGCCGGCGAAGCAATTTTGTTCTTCCGTGCGGCAGGAACGGATCCAACAATACGACGAGAAGATAAAGAGAGAGAGAGAGGAAAAAAAAAATCGACAAAAAGGAAAGACCCAGGAAAGGAAAGGAAAGACTGCAGCTCGGATTGCTCTTAATTAAAGCAATCCATGGATTCCACTGTGTCTTCCTTTGCTCCTCGCCGTCGATGAAACGAGTCGAACATCGACGAAGAGGAGAACGAAACGCTTGGGGTTTCGAGAGAGGATCACCGACCAATTATCTGCTTCGATATGATCTTCCGCGTCTTTGCTCTCGCTCGCCTCTCACCGAATAGGCCCCAGAAGCGGCCCTTTAAGCTCCCGAGGGAAATAAAGCTCCTCCGGGTTTCCTCTCGTTATTATACACACGCGCCGCCGTTCGAATCGCTTCCTCTATCCGAACTATTATCCTTCCTGAATACGCTGCGCCTATAATATTAAGAAACCGTTGTGGTATCGCGCGATTAATACGATTACCGTGTCGCGAACAGCCCGCTCGCCCGCTCATCTGCCTTGTTTGGCTTTTCTCCTTTGAACATCGCCCACTGAATTAGTCTTAGTTTGGATATTGCAGCGCGGTGGAGATTGGACGCGAGATGATTGGTATTGTTTGCTTCGACCGCTTTTCACGGCGGGGTTTGAAGGCATATGGAGCGCGTCTATTTCGTTAGAAGATACGTGATACGGTGCAAGATGGGCAGAGGGAGATAATAAACGACGGAAGCCAATTGGAACACTGCCACGGAAAGAAAATTATAATGAGTCGCGTATTGCGTGCGATTGAAAATAAAAGAATATATAAAAGAAAATAAAAGAATACGCCTACCTACGTTTATTGCCACTGGTCTCCGGTGAGACATTGATATTATATGGTTCTTTTCAATTCTGTTTTCACGAGTTCTTCGTAATTATTCTCTTTACAGTGTTACGATCAAACGAAACGCCTGATCGTTACTCGCGCGTTGCAGTCATCACAGCCATTATCAAGTACAACACGGCCGTCACTTGATTATTCAGTGGACAACTGTAGCCATCCGTTGCACAGGCCAAGCGTTCAGTTAACGGCGAGCGATTACGGTGATCAGCGATAATAACAAATAACCGCAGAACTTAAATTCACCCCGACCAAATGTAGAAATCGTCGAAATCAGAGAGGGGGGGCGCGGCGAAATCGTCGCCGCCAATTCGCACAAAAGAAGACTAAAAGAATGATGGGGACAGCGGCATGACAGAGGACAATCTTTAAATCGTTTTGCGTTCTCGCGCTGGATTCGTTCGATGCCATCAGCGTGGCACGCGTTGTACGGGCCGGCCGACAAAATGTCGCGCTTGTGCGTGGTTACATCGAGAAACGCGGCAGCATCGAGAGGGAAGCGTAAAGACTTGTGAAAGCTTCCGGAGAGACAAATTGGCGTGAAAACGCATTTCGAGGGGCAGGGACGTTTCCAGAGGGGCGAAACGCCACCTACTAACCCCCCCCGTCCGAGCTCCGCTCGCTAATGTCAAACATTTAGGTCGAAGCGTTCGACTAAATACACTCACTCGTTGCTCGCCTATCATTCCGCGCGATCGCTCGCGAAGAATAGCACGATAATGAGCGAAGCGTAATATATTTTACCAAGCCGAGCCTAGACCCCCGGCTGGTTTCAAGACATCCGTGTGAAAAATCTAGGAGGATGCGATTATCGAAACGTGCACCTATTTGTCATCGTGCACAGTTATAAATATACGAACGCGCATATGCGCCTGTATGTACATTATATATCGCGGCCGTCAATTTATAAGACACTCGGATAATCTGATAATCGCGACGATGTGGTCGTTTATATTTGCGTCGGCAATATTCTCGTGGAAGATAAGGTCCACCTCTACCTTTCGACGCAAACTGCTGTTACTTTGAAACGCGTTCAATATTTGTATTGAATTTGAAAGAACATAAGTTAATTTAAGAAAAGCACACGTGCCCCTCTAATTCTGCCGCCGCGACAGGCAAATAATGACCTTTCGAGTTGTTGAGCCATTCGATTTCAGAGATCCCGTGGACAAATTCTATTAACCGGCAAGAAGGAACCCGCAGCTATTTCAAAGACAGCATTTGCACGCGTTTCCGCCGTATCCGAATTGCAGTTGAATTGGTCGATTCTCAACGCCGTCGCTGTCGAAAGGCACGAATGTCGACGCGAAACGACGAACGTAGAAGAAAGGCGATAGCGAGTCGCGGGGGTGTATTTAAAGCGCCGCGGAGCTCGGGATATATAGGCAGCACGTATGGGGGGACGACAGGTATGGGCCAAGCTAGCGCAAGTGACCAAACGGAGCGGCGAGGGTTGGCCGAGCATTCGTCGGTCCGTTCGTGTCTACCTCTCGGCAGCCATTAGTCGCACCCTGCAAATTGAGTGGCGCCTGCTAGATACGCGCCTGATTCCATTAAAGACATCAAACGGGCAAAAATTACATCAGCAGCCACCCTCCACTCTACGCGGCTACTGTATTAACCTGCCACGCAGGGATCCTCGCTGAACACACGCGCATACGTAGCCACACACGCGCGCGCGCGCGCGCGTTCGTTCGCTTTCTGCTCGTGTCTTCGTGCAGCATTCTCGCGTTCGAACGTGCGCTGTCCACGGCCATATGAGGGACACCTTACTCTGTTCCTCTATGCAGAACTGGCCCAAGCTTGCGTTTAACACACCAGGGGCGATCGTTTTTTGCCCCCTTTCCGGCATTCGCTATTGACAATGAGCCAGCGCCGAAGACCAAAGGGAAATCCTTTCGACGAATCGACTACGAACGACCGGGGCTTCGAACGTCTAGCTGAAATGTCTGTGATTTTTTCCGTGACCGATGTGTAGCCTGACGGTAATGGTGGGCTCCTTTGAAAGCGGTGGAATTAATTGAAGGATGAGGGCAGAAGGGTTTGCGGTTGCCGCGTTGGTTGTCGAACATGTTTGAATGTCAGCGAAGCTTGTGTACCATCGACACACGGCCACGCTGTTTGTATTCGGGTCCGTTACTATCGCGAAACCGATTCAAAATATGTTCACCCCAGTGCATCTATGCGACCCATTAATGCCATTTGATTAGGACGAGAATCTTTAAACGCAGCACGGAGTTTCAATGTTTCTCAATGGTTTATATCCACGCGACACTTGTGCAACACATCCTCCGCCAACTACTAGTGCTCGTCTGTGGTAGACGCTTACTTACACCGTGTAATTCATTCGACACTTATATTCGCTGCCACGTTGAAACAGTTAATGCCAACGCGCCATCAAAAATCCAAACGTTCTCCCAGCGTAGAATTATTACGCGTCCAATTCGTAATTGACCCAACGAATTTCTTCCGCCCGCTGACACGTCGCGAAAGAATAGTTTCGAAAGCATCGCGGTGTCGATGTTCTCGTCGAGAAATCGATGAAAACTGTCTCGCGAGAGATCGGTTAGAAACACGCCACGAACGGGCAGCGTCGGTGACAAGCAGCTACGCACCTGTGTACAGGGGAACGGATTTCACGCCGGGGTCGAATTAACAGGTTCGCAAGTATACGGAACGAAGGTTTTCACGCAATTTCCTCGACGGTCCAGGGCGATGCCGTGACGCGGAGAAAGAGCCCGGCAAATTTAATTCCCGCTCGCTTTATTTGATCATATTTTATATCGGCTTTTGACGCCGCCCTCGGAAGGCACGCTTTTAAAATACATTACACGTTGGCAGGTCTGGATAGCGGCGGGGGAGAGCACGAAGCGCAGATATAGCAGACGCGATAAATACGCTACGTTTGAGCAATAATTTTCGCGGCTCTTCCATTAGCCGCTCCTAACGACGTTATTTGCCCTTTCTGCGAGGCTGCTCCTTGACTGGGATCGCGATCGAAAAACCTCGCCCTCTGCAAATTGCTAGCAAAAATGGCCCGGCGTAATGGCGTTACCGTCTTGCGACTGGACAATAATTGTCTTGAAACGTCTATTATTTCGATCGAAGGCCTGGAGGGGGTTAACGAGATCGTTGATCGGTTTTTATTCCCCGCGATCGTAATGCATAGGTACCTCGTGGAAACGTTTGTACGACTGCCGCGTTACTTTGCTCGCTGTCTAATATTTCCTGAGGATTGATCAATTGAGTATGTTAGCGAGGATCTTTCTAATTCGGTGTTAATCGTAAATGTGATCGCGGTCTAATATTTCCTGAGGATTGATCGATTGAGTATCTTAGCGAGGATCTTTCTAATTCGGTGTTAATCGCAAATGTGAACGCGGTCTAATATTTCCTGAGGATTGATCAATTGAGTATGTTAACGAGGATCTTTCTAATTCGGTGTTAATCGTAAATGTGATTTATAATTAACGCGATATTTGCCATTCGCATTTGCCAAATAAATGCTTCGTCAAATGTACTCGAACTTTTCACACTTTTCAAGAAACTTTGCACCGCAAGTGCCGGGATTCTACACGACCGCAATAAAACGATCCGCATTTCAGAGTTAAACTTGGCAGGCGATACACAGGACATTACAGGCTATTGAAACCACTTGGAAAGCAATTAGGATAAACGAATCTAACCGCTATGTTTATACCACTGCAATGCACGCAGGGCTTTCCACCTTTCTTGCAAACATGCGAGCGTGCTATAGGCGCGCGGAACTTAAAATATATTTCCACGTGTCCCGAAAGCTAAATAAACGCTAAACCAAGAACCCTTCAACCAACGGCGAGGTGGGGGCAAGAATTCGTCCACCCTGTTTCACGCCAGATCCATGATAATTTCCCGTATCGCGCGCGGTTATAAGCCAATTAGCCGCTGTTTTACCACGCGAAGTCGGGTTTAATCGCGGCCAGGAGGGCGTCCCGTGTAAACGACGCCGTCCGTCCGGTGCCGCGGGCGTGTACTCGCGAAAATAATATTTTATTCATACGCCGTAGAACGCGACATTCGTTGGCTCGTCGCCTCGGGCGCATGCAACGCCTGGGGAACGGTCGTTGCAACGGTGAACGCGAGGCGGTCGATGGGTCGGCCGATTCTAGGAGACGCGACCTCTGTTCCTCTGGAGAACGGTGTGTTTGCGTTTCGCGTGTGTGCATGCGCGAAACGGGAGTGAATCGGGGAACAGAGGAAAGAGTGAAAACGGGGCCGGCTGGAAAATGTTCCCGACTGCTTTGTACACATTTGCATACCGCGTTTCGCGTGTGCGTCGCGACGTGTGAAATCCGACGTCTGCCTTTCTTCTTTCGTCGCTTATTTGCAACGGTTGTGGGGAGGAGGAGGAGGAGGAAAAAGAATTAACGCGTCGGCGAATTTAATGGGAGGCTTGTAACTCGCGTTGCAGTCGTCGGGACTGAAACGACTAAGAAGTAAATAAAATATTGGGGAGCTTGTAATTTGTTGGATTTGGTGTGAAATTGCTACATCCAGTGCGTTGGTCGGGTGTTCTTGGCTTTGATTCGTGCTTGGACGTTTCATTGGTTGTACGTTCCAAGAGCTTTCAGATGGATTTTGGAGTAGTTTTTTATGAGTCTGGTAACGGTGCCTGTTTTGAATTATTTCCCTTTAATTTGCCGATTTATAAATGCAATGTGCACGGAAACAATGTTACATTTGGCGTAATATCTTTCACGGTGCAAAACCAAAAGATTGTAGCAAACAGTTTGATGGAAAGTTGTTGTTTACGTAAGCGGGGAGAATATGCTTATTTACAATTAGGAGAGGCGGATGGAAGTTGGAACTATATTTGAACAATAACGCGGTTGATAGCTGCGTGGAATTCAGTGGGAGAAATTTATTTAGCGTTCGTCTTCGGCTCAAAGCGTAATATTTGTAACAAACAATGACTATTAGATCGGTCAAACTAATCATTATTGTATCGGCATCGAAGTGGGCAAACGATAATCTTAATTTAGTAGATAAATAAAAAATTCTGAATTTAAATTTTCCCTTGCCAGGAATCTTTTAGTTCCTAAAATTATTAGGAGGAGTTGTTCGTGAATCGAGGAATTCGTTCGAAAATTCGCGACGGGAAGGGAACGATAGAATTTCGGCTTGCTGTCGTGAAACGTAACACAGGTAGAACGAAACACTGACAAAAGTTGGATCTACCAGCTCGCGGTCGGGTTTTCATAAGCCGGGGAATAACGGCTGGCAAAATGTTCCAGACACTTTGTACACATTTGCATACTGCGGCCCGTTTATGCGTGGCATACATAATTTAACCCTTGCTCTCCATTGACGGTTTTGCATTCGCCAAATACGTATAATGCTAGCAGCGTGACGGCTGGATTGTCGAATGCGCATTACCGTCCTGCTGATGATTTATATTATTTCTTTCGCGTTTATTAAAATCTGTTTGATAACAAATAACAGTATCAGAAAAGTTGAACCGCGCAAGAATCCTTTACTGAATCATCTCAAAACTAAATAGATTGCCCTGCGATTAAACGTGTACGTTCACACTTCGCCACAAAGCATCGCGAATAAATGAAGAAACTCGAAATAATCGCTACTGCGCGTGAAACAGATTGGAGTCGGGAATACTTAATCCTGAAGAAAGAAGGAAACGTATCCGTCCAATGGAATTCGCCTATCACTCTCAGTCATGTCCGTTTTAAATGTTTTAAACGTCCTGTCCTTCGTCGCTACTAGTTAAGCGTACGATAATTTCAATATTCACGGTATTGCTCAAGAAGCGTTGAACTGTGATCAGACGGTCACAAAAGTATCGTCACTTGTCAATTCTCTAAAACTTCTGAACTCGATTCAAGTTGCAATCGAACCAAAGGCGAACCGAATATCGCTAAAATAGAAATAACGTGATCTACCCTAACCGGTCCAGTTGGCACGACTTAAATTAAAATAGAAGACAGCGAAATTTAAAAAATCAAATGATCCTTCGTGCTCGACATATAAGCTTAAATGATAAGTCCTCCAGCACCGTTCATAGTTCCCATCGTTTACAATCTTTCGTGCCTCCGTGAACCACGGTACAGCCTCCGCGGCATCGTTATCGCAAGCTCGTAGCCGCAGGAGTTCATCCTCCGAAACAAGTGAATTAAGTTGTCCCGGTGGTCTTTCGAGAGACACCAGAGTCAGGGGGAGGGGGAGGGGGAGGGGGCGAAACAGAAGGGCACGAGACGAGGGGGTAGGTTAGCATCGGCGTCTTCCGGTTCCGAGAGGAACTGTCTAACGAGCGGGGAGACGCTTAGAGACGCTCCGCAGAAATGAAAACGACGGCGGGCAGAAGCGGAAACAATTAAATGCTCGCGCTCGAGTGGTCTCATTGTTCCCTGTTGCCGGGCTCTCGCGACCTCTCGCGATTCGCTGGATCCGTCGACGATAAGATTCAATCGAATCACTCGCGCTGGATCCACCCCTGACTGTGTCCGTTTTGCCTATCGTTTAGACGATCGCGATACGCGTTGTCTACGCGTGTAGGCATTACAGCGTGGACCGCGTATTGAATGGTCTATTTGGATACGAGTCGGCATCGTTACGGAGGCGATTTCGAACGACGACAAGAGTACGAGGGAGGCGGTGGAAACGAAGGGTTGATTGTTAGTGACGTGGAATGATATCGATGCCCTTTGTGGATAGAAAGAGTGGGCTTGCGAAGTTTGACACGGTTTTGCGTGCGATTCTTACGACGCAGAGAAATGATGACGTATCAATTTTGAGGCGTGTGTGTTTCTGTGTATTAGGGTGGCGCTGACTTTCTTTCGAACTTTTTTTCCCCTTTTCGCCCTCGGTTCGTCTGCGGTTACGCTGTAATTCGTGGGATATGATTTTGTTGCCTCAACGGCGATAGATCGATAGGTCGACAACCGATTTTTTTAATTTAGAAATGGGTGATTTGAGGGCAATAAGGTTGAACGATACCGATTTTGGAGTAAGATCGTTCACATCGTGGAAGATTTCCATTGCTCTCAACTTAATCTTCCCCCCCTTGCTTCGATATCGGTTTCCGTATTCCTGGAGTTTAAAAAATGGAACGGTATTCATAGTTTTCTGTGACAGATGAGGGACCATCCGTTTTTAGATCGTGGTACTATAACAGGGAACAGTACTTTGCGAAAGACTGTAAATAAAAATAATTAAGACGATAGTAAGTAGCTTTGTTTGATACATTGAAAATCAAAAGGAAATCTTGTATAATACTTTTAAGCGTTTCCCAGCGGTAGCAAATATTTGTTGGCGTGTCACAAATTTTGCTCTAATATTATAATAAAAAACATTATGGTTTTTTCTAGTACGAAGCGTTAGATAAAAGCATTATTATCCGGGTACAAATATCCATGACACGTTATTACTCTCGTAACATATGTCATGAAACATGGCTGGCGATCCTTGCACAGCCACGCGACACGCCGGCTTAATACAACGAGATCTCTATCATGATTTTATAGGGTGCTTGTATACCTTCACGAATGACGTTCCATCGTTTCGAGGATCAAGAGGTCCGCATTGTTCTCGCCACGTGCTGTTTTACGCTTAAACGTGTAGCACGCGTGTTTATTCAAGGAAAAGGCACGGCTATCCGTGAACGAATTTTTACAGATCACCGGTGCAAATTATATCGGTTTCGCTTCGGTGAAAATGTTCGACAAGGTTTGATTGATACGAGGTCGGCCTCCGCTTGAACGTTAACCGTCGCGAGATTTGTGTCAAATGCTGCTAGACGTTACATCAGCTTCCAATCGAAGGAATAGTTGAAGTTATTGAGACCTCCTAGCACAGTCCTTCCAATTAGCATTAATCACCGAATGTATTCTGCTCTTACAAAAATTGATTCGACATCTCTTTAAACGAACGTCGCAGAGATCGCAACCCCCTTCGCAATCGAAGGCAAATTGAAAACTGTCGCGAACCGTTGCCCAACCGAGGCTCCGACTCGCCGACTAAAAACCCCGCAATACTTTCCACGTTGCGATAAAAAGAAATATCTAAAAAAATAACTCGAAGGCAAACCTAAGCGAGACGCGTGCCATTCTCGCGCAGAACGATCGTCATCGATCGCGCTGATTTCTCTCCCATTCTTCGCCTCACGATTTTTCAATGATACGTCTGGGACCAGGTAGCGCGGCGAATCAGCCTCCCCAGGGATTTCCTAGATGGCTTCTTCCCAGCTTCCGTAATCGAGTCGCTAGAGAGTCGTAGAGCACACGCACGCAAAGGGGGCGAGTGCGCGTTCACGCACACACGTGTCACGCGCAGATCCATGATTCTATACATCCCTCAAATCCCGCAGACTGTGTATAACCCGTAATCCGCTGGTCTATTCTGCGCGATACGCCACGGCTTCGTGTATCCTCGCTCGGTAATATACGTGCACGGTCCATAATGTGGATACATGTTCGACTTGTAGGCGAACCAACGCGTTTCAACCGTCCCCCACACACACCACACACCCCCCCCCCAACGATCCAACCCTCCGAACAGCCGCAACACTCGACCATCCCTCTCGTGCAGGACGTACGCACACCAACCTCGACGCGTTACGAATGCGTCAAGTGAAAAGGAAGACCTTGACTGAACGCGAAGTCTCTCGGTTGGGTTTACCCTACCGATCGGCGAGGATCGAATAGAGAACTGTGATTCGATGTCCTCGCAGAGGATCCCCCGTCTTTATCCTCGTTGATCTCGTGGGAAGGAATTGTAATATCCGAAGATCGAAATCCCCGCGAGTCGTTCCGACGATGCTGCTTGCTTGATAAAGACAGGAGGTTGTTGGTATTGGCCGCGAACTGCGACAGGTAGGAATCGGATTGGCAGATTAGCGATCGCGAATAGGATATTTCGGAGGGTGGTTTGCACTACGGCGGAAACTTGTTGGACTGGCCTCGACGAGCGTATTTTGGAAACGGTGTTTTTAAAGGGTTAATTTGTTCCAATTTGTTCGCGGTGCGTTCAGCATTACTGATATTAACCAGTTGACAGTTTTCGAATATTGCTAACGACGATAGACTGAAAGTTACGGTTGAAGTTGAAACTGGACAAATTGATGATCGTACGGGCCAAATGTGAAATTCTTGAAGAACTTATTGAAAACTCAAAAATCAACATATTCTTGATTACCAAGCGATACTTTTTTACTTTGTGCCTACCGTATACGTGTCGGAAAGATCGCATTAGTTATCGTATGCTTATCAATACAGGTAGTGGAATACATGCAGGTGAGAACAATAAATTGTTCTCGCGTACTAGACAGTGCTAGCGAAAAAGAAACTGCACGAAGCGCAAAGTGTGAATAACCTGCGAGTGCACGTAGGTATACGCACATATAAAACAATATCCACGCCCTTCCATTACGCAGCACCTGGGGTTCCCCAAACATCGGTATATGTATACTCCAGTAAAACACTATAATAACTAACGTCAGGTCAGCTTTTGATCCTCCGTCAAGCGGCCACATGCTCGTCGAACCGCGATACACAGCCCTCGAGATGCAACCGAGGACCGGAACAAAAGAAATGGCGCGACTGAAAAAATTCGTACCGTCGCGGCGTCGTACGATGTTTTCGTGTATTTGTTCCAGCCGCGTTATCCCCGGTCGGCATCTCCCGTTCGTTCCTTTCTGACACGACGTAGATCTATCGTGAATGCAATATAAAACACGTCGATATCGGCCGGCGTTCGAGGAGGAAAAAGGAGAGACAGAGAGACGGCTGTGTGCAACGCGGGCAGACCGGGAATGGAAACAACATGGCCGCGGGTGGATCTCCATAACGAGCCCGGTGACTTGCACATCTGACCCAGAACGCATTAGCCGTATTTGCATTTAATTGCCGGTTGTTTGTTTGACGTCCGCGCGACCGACGGAATTAGGAGCGTCGGCCAAGCAACTGTAGCCGCATCCTGCGTACTCTGTGATCTGCATCAAGAAACGTTCGTGGTTCTTTCGCCGTGGTACCGTAGCCGGGTGTGCTCTTCCTTCGACGGAACGCGCTTCCGGTTCGAGGAATTTTGTGGAACCATCGAGGAGCGAGCAGATATACGTTTTTTTATAGGTGTCTCGCTGGGTTCGGCCATTTCCTACCGATTGGAAATAATTTATGCTATTTTCCTTCGCTTTCGAGCGCTTAGGCGAAAGAAAGATGATGATCGCTGGGGAATCGCTCTTTAAGTTTCTTTCGTTACTTTTTCAGACGTTCCTTTCCATTTTTTATTCGTATATATTTGGAGCTTGCCGAGCATGTATGTAATTGCACAGTTTTCTCCAGGAAATTAATATTTCCTTGCGCAGATATGTGTCATTATTGGATGGAAGGAAACATTTTACAGGCGATTATGCCGATGCCGATCTTCTTCATCCTCCGAAATACTTTTTGCCAGTCATCGTGTGCTAACTTCTGGTCCCCGTACTTCGGCTTGAAATAGAATTTTCTGCATTTATTGTGATGTACATATTCCTTTACTAACTTCCAGTTTGTGAAATTGGCTTTCCATTCCAGCCCCTTCCCAGATGTAACTTACGCTTCCATTTCCATCTCTCCAAATGATCCGCGTCTCGGAATAGACGCCGCGTGCAAGCCAACCGGAGGACTCAGAAGTCGCGAAAAAGAATCGTTCGATCTCGGCCATCGAAGAGCAACCGATTCATCTCCCATCTCTCGCCTCCCTTTTCACGAGCGGGCAAAATAAATCATCTGTGCATTAAAAAAACGAACTACCCACCCCGGCTTCGTTAAAAGGTTAACACGCTATCGTTTCTCCGACTCCTTTCCCCTGATCCCTATCTGTATCTCGAAAACTTCCCCCGAACCGCCAATCGGCAACGATCAGCCTCCACCCATCAGTTCTTCAGTCCATTGACCGATCGAAATTCTCAACGAAATCCCCACCTTCTTTCTCCTTGCTGGTTTGTGGACTCCCAGAGGCATCCTCGAGATATCGCTTATCATTACGAAGTTGCACGTATTCCGTCGGACGTCTAACGGTGGATCGGTTATATAGAATCCTAACTGAATCTCTTCTCTCGGAGGAGATCTCCTCTCGTTGGTTCCCTTCCTCTTCGGCTGTACCGCCACACACCGTGCCACACGTTACACAGGCTGTCCCTGTCTTTGTCGCTTTCTCGGGCTGCTCGTCTCCCTTCCCCTTGCCCCCTGTATGTACATATATACCTTCCTCTGTTCTTCCCGCCCCTGGTCCCTAGGTGTCTCTGGCTCTTTCTGCCTGCCGCGTTTCCGCCAGACCCACCCGTCCCTTCGGGCAACCAATCCTGACAAGTAAAGTTTGTTACACAACTCGGCGAACTTTCGAAAATGGACTGCCTCCGCCAAGTAAGCTGTTCTTGGCTCCCTCGTTAGCTAGACTTTACTCTTTGCCACGAGACTTGCCAGCTATCACGCCGGACACTGTGTATATGTACATGTAGGTGTACGCGGCGCGCATCAGCCGATTTCATGGTGTTTCGTTCTTGCGACGGATTGCTTCGAGTGGAGCTGGAGGGGGACGTTTAATTCGTTGGTTTGCTGCGAATGGAGGAGCGCGAAATTATTTTAGACTCTTCGGTTTTCCGGACTTTTTATCACTTTCGAAAGAAATTCGTATCGAGAAGGGGGATCGAATTTTACTTCGATCGCAAATGATAAGATTAATCGCTGCGCGATCGAAGGATTGGAGATGAATATTGACGGTGGAACGAGATAGTTAATACGTGGCGTGCAGGTTTAACAAGGATTTGCACTTGTTACGCGACGAAGATGTTGCATCTTTTTTAATACAAAAATGCGATTCGAATTTTCGATTTGTTTCCGTTGTTTGGAATCGACAGATATTAGCGGTATCGGCTCATTTTTAACACGACACTCTCGTAATGTTAACGTGAAAAAGCTGAAGCAATATGATTTTGCTCTAGGAAGCAGTTTACAGCAATAAAGGTAAATATATGCCATAGTTATATACAGTACGCACAAATATAAATGAACTTGTATTAAAAATATAATAAATACTTTGGCTAAAATATTGCACGTTATTTTTTCGTATCATTTACGTTTTACGAAAATATCGAGTAGTATATAAAATGTTAGGACTAAATCTATTAACATTACTTGCATAGGTACCTACTTTTACTGACGCCCCTCGTATTAACTAGTACCAGTTTAAATGGTCGTTCTCGTTAAAAAAAGAAGAATTAATTTAACTTAGAAATGAAGTGTAATAATTCATTAAATTATACAATATTATCGGGACTTTATTAATATTTCGTTTTCGACATATATTCGGAAATCTAATGTTAACAATTTATTTTGCGTCGCCCTCCAGTCCGCAGTGTTACTAATGGAAAACGAAAAACAAAAAAAGGCTGTCGCTCTAGAGTTACGTTCCATAAAGTGTATATAAAAGAAAAGGAGAAAACAACCCTGCAGTAGGCGTTTATCAGACTTGAGACTATTTTCCATATGGCATCTTAACAGCACGCTAATTACGGATTTCGTGACATAGGATGTTCAACGACGTCTACAACACAATCTCCGGCGATGTGGTGTAGAACGATGCGAAAACGCTTTTATGTAATAAAAAAGAGCAAAAGCAAGCGCCACTGTGTACAAAGAAATACCCTGCGTAAGCCTAGCTCCGCCGACTCATCAAGATAATCGTGACCGCTTGCCATTAGCTAGTTCCTCGACCGATGTGCCCATTAACATAAGTATCAGATAGATACGTTAAAGTCGGTTAAAGCACGTCCGCATTTGCTTTCGCGCTCGGTGCATTATGGAAATTGTACCTCGAAGTGCGGAACGTAGCTGATCTTCTTCTACGTTACTTTCCAATTTTATTAATTGCATCTGTAGTTGCTGACGATCATCTTGAACCGACGTACGAAGAAAACCTGATAGCCGTGTGAATTATACGAAGATTTTAGACTCGTACGATATGTGAGTGTCATATGAATGAGGATAATTTGATTTTTGTGTAAGAAACACGGTGCGTTTCCGTTTGCATGCATTGTGGTGGCGTTTCACAGGCTCCGACATCTGTGATAAATAAACAAGCTTTCTGATCATTAATCGTCGAGAAACTGTGCTTTCTGCAATTACTGAATGAAAATGATTAATGTGCTAGAATCCTATTGGAAATGGAAAATCTATGAAGCTGAAGTGATAAAACAGATCTCTGTGTTATTATCAAATGGAAATGAATCTTCCTATTTTAGAATGCATATATGCATAGACAAAACGCAGAGTCTGAATAACGCGCAACGCCACCGACGAGTTATAGAAATAGACAAATCAACCAATGTATTTATTCGGCCCGAATTCCTGGGGATCCGGGAACCTCGTACCATTTCCGTGTCACTAGCAACGTTACCGACAGATTACAAAAACCGATGTTAACGCCCCCTATCGTAGACGTTGAAATTAAATAATTTTTAAAATATGCTTTCGTTCTTTGCCGCAAGAGGTAACAAAGGGCAACAAAAGTTCCACTCGATAGATACATCGATTCCGACGTGACCGTGTTAATAAAAAAGAAAACACACATTACAACAATAGTTTATCATATATTTAACAATTGTATCATGAAAGAATAAGTGATAAACTTCGTAGATCTATGATAAGTAACATCCGTTGCCCAGGAGGAGGTTGCTGCGAATGGAACCCAGCGTTACCCTTACCGCGTTACAACAGCCCCCCGTTTATAAAAACTATTATTTACAAATTAAACGCTACTTCCTTCTTATGTATATTGGCAGCACGCTTGGTATGCAAACGTTGTGCAAAAGAACAATGGAAGGAAGTATTCAAATAAATGATTTTAGCGAAAGCTTATAATCAAAATTCTGTTAAACCTAAATCGATTAAAAAATCTAGATTATAATATAAGATAGCTTGTATATTGTTTAAGGGAATGAAATGTATTAAAATAAATAATTGTAACGAAAGATGGAAATAAAAATTCTGTTAAACATTTGGAAGTAAAAAATAAACATTATACTACACATCCTACGCCTACTTTAGGTAAAGTAAATCTTATTTAAACTAAGATTTTACCTAATTTTATGTAAGATCTTATTTAATAGCATCCTACCCAACGAAAAATATAATTTACTTTGGAAATTGCCTGCCTATTAGAAAAATGATTTCATTTCCTTTGAATCATATGATTTCCTTTGATTTATTTGACCCATACAGCACCACTTTTGGCCCTCTGATTACTTACAAGCTGCAACGCATCATGTTTAATGTACTTGAGGGAATATTCTATTACATTGACATCGCCTTTAACTTAATAATTCTGTAGCAAACTTATTTAGGAGAGTAGTAATTGCGCATAAATTAGTAGAGTAGTGAAGGGGGAGCGTGCTTTCTCAAAATAATTATAAGTCACAAATAGAAACATATTTTTTAATACTAAGATGAAGAGGGAGAAGATAAAAAAAGTATCGTTCTTAGCGTTTAGAAATAATTGTAATAAGTTTGGCCAAAAAATATGAATTTAATTTTTATTTAGCAGTATATTATAACGAACACTCCATTTCGGCAATACGATAATAATAAAAAGGGGGGAGGCGAAGGAGAATAATAAATTAGAACTTTAAACAAATTCAATAGCCAAAAGAGCATTCTACTATTGATTATCGTCCACTTGTTATAGGCACGATTGAAAACCGTAAATGGATTATCTTTTATTTTCGCAACACTAATTTACTGCATTACTTGCAAAGTCAATCGCGTACGGTGCGTAATATCTCTACTATAGTATTTCGCATATATTAAAGAAATAAGCAAAACAAAAAATAGTGATTCACTGCACCCATCATTTTTAATTCACAACACTAATAACGGATACGTCATGATAGTCGCATCCGGTACTACCATCGAAGCAATCACCTTATTGCAATTTTAATAGCTGCCTTTGGTGACTCAGTAACCAATTTACGTATTTCATTATAATCACAGCGCTAGTTAACAATCACGGTGATAAATGTCAGCAGTCATTTATCATCGCAAAACTAAATGAAAATCTATGAAAAATATGCGCAATGGAAAAGTATCGCGGTACTGTAAATGCTAATTTAAAAACTGTAGAAAAGGAACGGGAACAAAATTAGTATCGCAACGCTAAAAGCAAGTACATGTTTCAAGTATGATTTAATATAGAAGCAACTATAATTCGAACAGCAATCTGTATTAATTCGCAATTATTCAAACCACGATATAAGTACACTTAATCGCACCTCTACAAAAAATTCCGCCACCTGTGTTTATTCGCAACACTAGTTGCAATCTCGATTTGACTGCATTCGCAACTCTGATGCAAACCGTACTCGATCATACGCGACGCTAATAAGAATAGCGATTTGCCCAATACGACGACCGTGGGCCAGGCAATAATGCTGGCCAAACCATAAACAATAACTACGGCATAGAAAAGCGAGCATAGCGATAAAATAGTAACAAAGAATGGCTCTCCATCCAAAGGATGTAATGGTAGTTGCCCTGTTGAGTGACAGCTTGTCGAGCTCCTTGGGCACTTAGCTTATTCTTTTCTGCGGGCGCAATGTTTAATTTATGATTTTTAGGATGCTTAGTGTAGTTTAGGAGCCTTTAGTTTAGACTCGAAACCCAATCCGCAAAAAACAATAAAAGAAAATAAAAATCTAAACCGCATAGCTAAATGGAACACACGTGAACGATTCACGACTGAATGTAATGGTAAAAATTGCTATTATGTAATCGGTCTACGGATTGTGTAAGCCTGATCTAAAAGAGCGATTAGTAGTCGTACAATCACACTAGCTAATGGACTATATTATTTTCAATATCTTTGAAAGTGACTCGACTTTGCAACTTATGAAATAATGTCAATAATGAATCGAAAATTACTATAAACGATTAGTTATTAATGAAAATAACTCTAATTCAAATTGCTTTTAGTTCAATATATGCAATCATAAAATACATATACATATATGTACAATGATCTAATCACACGAAATATTGGCAAGCTATTAAGTAAACCTCAGGTGATATCTTAATCGAAGCAAATTGTTCAAGTCAATTACTTCGACTTGTACATAAATAGATGCAATGAATTTTATACGCAAGCGACTCGACTAGAGAATGTGAAAATTAATATTAAATTGACTATGCGTATTCACCGTTGATTTTAACGCACGTATCGTTCTATTCATTACACGCTTGTAACTACTGCAGTAACGAAGGTCGGGGGGAAGCCGAATTTTCCACGGTTTAACAATAAAAACAAATTTCAATTTGTTATAAACATAATATGAAATGAGCTTAGTATACACATTTGTTCAATGTATTTAGTGACTGCCATCACATATATCTATGGAAATATACTAATATATTTATTTAACATACTATAAGCAGTATTGCAATAATTCTGAATTCTTTTATACTAAAAAAACGCGGAGTACAAACGCGCAGATCTAGCCTCATCTAAGAAATACAACCGGTCACCCGATATACACTTTGGACCAATCCTCCCACAGCATGATTAGGGAACGGAGGATTCAAAAAGCATACGACCCACCATCTCGTTGATTGTCGATTATATAAAACAATAATTCGTCTCGAATTCTATAGCAAAGGCGCGCATTCGATTTGTAAACGTATTATATTTGTAAACGATATAATTGTATATCGTACAAGATTTATACGTATATGGTACGAATAATAATTTCGTCAAGATATATTACCAGTAGTTGTACAGTCCTACTTATTTCTAGAAGAAAGAGAAATGCTTACCTGTCAACCAGATCGTTTGACACTTCGGCATGGATGGCGCCATTATGCTCCTGCGCATTCCTTCCCTGTCAGCGTCGCGTTCCCGCCATGTTTGAATGGATTCTCCAAGCAAGCGAAAGGGACGCCATTAAACAGAATCCAACTGTAGTTAGAGACAAAATGTATTAAGAATCACCAATATTATAATACGATTGCTATAAATTGCAGAATGTGTTGCAAGATAATAGCAGTCAGAGCTGAAATACGTATATGCACGCGCAAAAGACGATAGGTACATGCAAACTCGAGTCGTTTTGAAAATGCACGCCGAGCAGTGTGATTTTGTTCACTGCACAATATTTTGGTAAAGAAACTACAGGAAACTTGGAAGACAGGGATATGGAAACGATGTATATCATTTCCTGTCTTCAAGAATATATCAGACATTAGACACTCTGAACACGTCTGATCACTATGAGATCCGTTGGACGAAAGAGGGAGATTTTTTAAATAGATTGCGCCAATTTGGCGGACGACTGGATGGGTGATGGCGGGGTTTTGTTGTTTCCTTAAGGCGGATGTTTTTGGGATATCTTGTCGAACTGAATATTTTTTATTATAAGTATTACGCACTACAAATATATTTATTAGTAATAATAAACAGATGTGTGTAATAGAATGTTTGCAATGTTTGTTCCAGAATAGAATAAGTAACCTATTTCGGTGAAACTAATAATTGTCTTGCTTATTTACATTGCTTAAATTACAATTTAATCAATGACGTCTTAAATTAAAGCTCTTGATTCAAGGAACAATCGGATCCATCTGTAGAATGACCCTCAGGCATGTACTGTGGGATTCTCAAACGCATTATTAAATTGTTATAAAAAATAACTAGCGTGTGGAGCATTTGTACATCGTACAAGTCGACATAATTGCAGTGACCCGGAGTTCATTTTTGGCGATTTTTCAATTGTTGATATTGCTGAAACTGTTGGAGGAGATAGCTACGTTTCGCAACTTTAATTTTAGACTAGTCCGGATAAAAAATGTCCATTGTATGCTGAGAAAAACACAATTGTGTAAATTCAGGATGTAATCTGGAAATTTGGTTTTGAAGGCGCGCTAAACTGTTTGAAAAATCTCGAACGCGAGATGGCGCCAGGTACATTTTTTATGAAACTGATGGGGCCCTAGAGCCCCAGTATCATTTTCCTGGCACTGGCAATGTTGTCGACACTTTATGAAAAGCGATGTTAATTACAAATTTTGTATCTCAGTCCCTGGCGGTTATTTTTTAATATATGAGGTGCCAAATGAAAAAAGAAAACAATTAAAATAATAATTACGGGAAACTGAATAGTCGCGCACAGAATGAGATGCAGCGGAGGCAAGAAGAATGCAAGGGAGTAAAAGTGAATCCATAGGAGCTGCAGTCTTGGATAATTTATCCTACTAACTTGTAAGAAGAATAACACAAATGTAGCTATATGATTTTCAAGCTGTATGAACTTAATTTTATAAATAAAAATGCACATTAGCAAGAACAGCTACGAAAATTATGCATGACTCCTGTCCCCAACACTACAAGCAGAGGACACTCAAATTGAGAACCGAATAGTAAACTGTTCAAAATAATACGTTCATTTTCGTTTGCATTTCGTTTTGTACATTGTGTTTACCGTATTTCTGATATCCTAAGATCAATGTGACAATTGCTAATGACAATTTTTTGACATGTTGATCTGCTTGCACATCCCTACAGCATTTAATTTTCCATTTAATATTTCAGAAGTGTATTAATTAATTTTTGGAAACAATGTCATTCCTATATTCTACATACCTTATATTTTTCTTATTGTTGCTGGATAAAGCTAATACAAATGCCTTAAGTAAGTTATTTTTGAACTGTAATAATTAATCTTTAAACCAATATGCATAATATAAATCATTAAATAAATCATTTGAGTTTATATAGATTCCAAAGATATAGTTATTGTGATATTGGATCAAAAGGATGGATACCATATAGCCCATGCCGATATGTTAAAGAAAAATATTTTGGAACAAGCAAATGCTCTTGACCAGGTATATTTAATAATACAGTATACATTATACATTATGACTAAAATAATGACTGTGTTTAATAATACAAAGTAATACAAGAGGTATTGTATTTGTTAATTAATAATCTTCTCATAAATTGCAAACAAATGAAAAAATTGAATATTTTAATTGTTTTCTAGAGGCTACATAATACTTTGTACAATGATTATTATAATCCAAAAAACTTTTTTGACAATAAAAGTGATTTACAACTTTTAAATTGAGAATTACACTTCGGCATATTCTTAGACAGCAACTTTAAAGATAAATTGTACAGTGTGTAACAAAATATCTTTCAAACTTATACAAGATGAAGAATGAGAGAAATGCATTAGTACTATCAATGTTTTTTATGCCTGTAAAATAATAGTAACCAAGGTGTTAAATGTTGCACAAATTATCGTTACACATCGATGAAATTCATTATGACAGTCACTTTCGTATGAAATAAAAGAATGTACCAATTCCCAAATAAACAATCGAAAGACATGGTCTTATTAAAAAAATATTATATATTAAACAAACTATATAAACTGTCACGCCTCTCTTTAGAAAAGGTAGCAAAGCTTTTTACTCACTTTTTCTATGTTTCACATTTAGAAGAATAATCGTTTGATTGAAAGAATATGAATACCTTGTATGTATGAAATGTAACTGTCGGCGAATCTTATCTGTCAATATCCCTGGTAGGATCCCCCCAATGTCATCTTATCTCACCAATTGAATATCAATGGATTCTGGACAATAATACCATTACTGAATCATTTGTCAGATATATATACAACTGCAAAGTGGTTTTTCTTTTGTCTGGAGAATACTGTAATTAGATTGAATAAACTACTCAACATTCTTTCCAAATTCGATGAAAATAAGGTAAGTTATTTTAATACTGGAATACACAATTTCTTTGTTAACTGTATTATTATTAAATGGTGTATGTTCTAGAATTTATGGATTGGTCATACGCTATACGATCAGGAACCAACTATTATACATCACTTTGCAGAACATAACAAAAAATTTAAATATCCACATATAGCTTCTGGTTTTGCAATAACATCGACTTTGTTAACAAAGTATTCAATACGATTATTTCGCCTTAAAATATATTAGAACTTTCATTCAAATAGAAGACTTTATATAAACATTTTTTTCAGTTTGGTGCAGAAAGTTGATAAAGGTGAGAGACCTAAAGATGACTTTGCGATTGATGCGTCATATGAATTTGCGTCGTTCGTTCTAAAATTAAATAAGGGAGTAAGATTAACGCATGTGCCTGAAATATGTATTGTCTCCAGTGCCGATTGTGCTACATATCCAAGATTTTTTCATCCGTGTGTAAGTTAATTAATATTGCGCTATATAGAGTGTAACCGTTTCCTTTGTCATATACTGACACTAGTCTAACTAAAGGGCACATCGATTACTCTTGAGAATGTATATTTTGCTGTAAAAACCTGTGCAAAATATCATACTGAACGGATTCCTGTGATTAAAACAACGTGGGCAAAGTATATTAAAAACATTGGATACTTCAGCGATGTGGCTGGTATAATCACTTCTAGTACATAATCCGTTAAATAATATGTATATTAATCATCTATTAAGCAATATACTTCTTTTTAGTATAGATAAATATCTACCTAATGCATTCGTCGTACCGAATACAACGCATGGACATTGTGACAAAACATACAATATTTTGGAGGAGGCAGACAAAATATTAGGAAAGAAACGTTTAAATTGGTTAATAATTAGCGATGATGATACGATATTCAGGTAAATATTTCTACTTTTAATTAATACAAAATATACAAAGATGTCCCGCGAACTGCGGACAACTAAGTGCTACATTATAGCAGCACATATGATACTAATGCCATTATTTTTTTTATTTGATATTAGCGTGGCTCGGTTATTACGGTTATTAACATGTTACAATTCGAACACTCTGGTGGCTATTGGAGAAAGATACGGTTTTCGATTGTGGGATACACCTTACGGATATGAGTATCTAACAGGTGGAGCCGGTGTTATTTTATCAGCGCCTTTAGTTCACGAAATGGTGAAGTCTGGTAGATGTAATTGTCCATCACCTACCACCCCAGATGATATGTATTTATTTGGTATATGCTTGACACGAGTCGGTGCGCAACTTATACATTCTCCACTGTTTCATCAGGTATGTTATGTAGAAATTTGTAAACATTTATTATCAATATATGTATGTTGTTTCCCCGGTTAGTATACCGACTTTTGCACTCGCGAAGTAACAGTAATCAGGTGTAAATGGGTTGCTCGATACTATTGATCAAGATAACTTTAAGTGGACGATTGGTAAAACTATACCGAAACGTGATCACAGTTTATCGAATTTTAAAGTAGTCTTTATAAAAAGTGCGTTTCATAGGTCACTCTTCCCAAAGCTATTATCATATATGTAAATTTGAGAAACGGGAAAAAGTTTCCATTAGGAGTTTGAACATTTTTTGTGTACTTCTTCATATACTAAATAGTAATGCAGAGAAAATTTGGTTTTAAAATACTTTTTAGAATTCATTCACAAGCAGACGTTCAAGTCAAATTTGTTTATTACAGGCACGCCCTTCAGATTATGCAACTGCATATCTTGCATCGCAAGAACCGGTGTCCTTTCATAAGTTTTGGATGGTTGAACCAAAAATGGTTTATGATGAATGGTTTGCAGAAGCAGACAGATCTTTGAAAACGGTTAATGAACACGTAGAACTATAAACGTTCTAGTTCACGACTTATTTCATTTTTCAATGTACCAATAATTAGAGTATATAAGTTTAAAAGAAGATAGTAATATTGCAACATATGCTATTATTAATTTACTGTGTTTAGATTGTATAACAACTAAACAGAATCATATTCTATAACATTTTTTTATTAATCCCATAACCATTTTTCATTGTTGTAATGTGCAATTTTCATAGTAGAAAAGTATTGAAAATATAACGAAATATTAATTACATCTATATACATATCACAATTTTGATCGCACTATTTCTTTCCACCATGACGGCCGTTCTAAGTTTTCTTTGTTCTTGAACATCTCTTCCTTAATATGTTTGTATACCTATGTACAAAATGAAATTAGAATATAAAGAGTTGAGAGTTAAAGTCACAGAAAAACATACCTCCCCATCAGAAAGTCCTAGTGGAGAATTTAATATGAAATTAGGTGGCGCTAAAACGTCGACCAAAGCCACAGCATCAGGAACCAAATCCTTACATAGAACTATAATCCCTTCCCGTAGAAGTCTGTCCATATTACTTTTTGGCGATGCGTAACCACCCGCGTAAAAGTCTCCCAATCGTTTTTCCAATGCTGCTGCACCATACAGCGAGCATAACTTAGTTAGTACATTACTCTCTTGTGCCCTCCATACAGGATTTTGTATACATCGGACGAAGTCCCTCATTACGGCATGCTACGAGAAAGTATTAACCAAATCAATACATTGATCTCGTTTTTACGTGCCGAATAAAACATTACCTGTCCATACAATAAAGCTAGTGTTTGTGCACAGAATACTTGTGTGTTATTTCTAATTTTAAAATCATCGCAACCTTCACGTTTCAAACGTTGTGTCTCCTCATATGTCTTTTTTAAATAATAACATATTAACCACTTAAAGAATGAAAGTAAATCTGTAACAAATAAACATTAAATAAATTCGTGTATTATGTTTGACTCCTATGCTACTAATGTTCGATTATAATTATTTCCATACTTTCAGGTTTCAACGCTTCAGCACTTGTCGCGCAAGAAAAGTGTTCTACTAAAATATTATTGGCATCGTTCAGGAAATCCACTGTATTTAAAGGTGTATTAATAGATTTTCCACTTAGTCTATTCGCCCATTGGTTCAACAACCAATTGCTCGCTTGCTGTGTTAGCACATTGTTTTCACCCTCAAATGTACATGTTGCATCGTTTTGAGCCCTCAGCTCTCCCAATCGTGAAGCTATTCGAAACAAATAGTAGCTAAATGCAATATTCAAAATAGGTTACAATGCGTTTGACAATAATCAATATACCTTTGAGGTAACCATGTCCTCCACAAGATTCCCTGCAATCCTGAATAATATCACGACTAGTCCATGAACATAGTGGCTTTGTCGCAGAAGATAATGCATGTATTTCCATACCTTCACTATCAATATTATCATTATTTTCTCTGCTTACAAGTTTGAGTTTAAACTCAGTCATTCTATCTACAAATGCGGCAGAAAATATTTTTATGGCATACGTTGCTGCCAAGTGAGGAAACAATCGCCATTGCTGTTAAACATTATGGTAAATCGTAATTGCATAGCAAGTTTAGTTGACACATTCTAATTTGACTCGTTTAAGTACCTGTGCTTGATATTCTATGACTGACCACTCCTCCGATTCCGATGGTCCAAATTGCTTCCTTACGGCACAATATCGTATAGCAATTGTGATGGCAACAGCCGCAATATTGGAACTTATCGATGTAATAGTAATACGCCCCGAGGATAGTGCGCCCAACGATGCACCTGTTGGTATGTGAATGTAAAATTTTCATTAAACTTGCGTAACAATTGGCCGTGATTATCCGTAGATCTATTATTTCAAATATTCACCAAATCTTTTGCTTTTGTTTTTAACAGCTGTAATATACTGTCCCTCCTCGGCAACATCGGCGGTCCTGTTTAGCAGGCATGTTCGAGAAATGAGATAATTATTAAACATCATAAAACCATTGTCTACTCCATTTAGTGAAATTTTTTCACCCATATCACCAATGCTAACACCTGGATAAGGTATATGGGTTTGTGGATCTCGGATAGGTACTAGGAAAGCATGAAGACCATGATTTTGTTGATCTGGTGTAATTAATTGTGCAAAAATAATAGCATGTGTTGCAGTCTTTCCTAAAAATGTTACGATTCTGTTGATTCATGAAAAAATCTGATTTTATGTATCATACAATGCAGATTTCCACAATATCACATACCTAAACCACCAACCCAACATTTTGCCGCTTCAAAATCTGGAGTATGTAAGATAAAACTTCTTGATTTAACATCGTATGTTGCTGTAGTTCTCATGCCTTTTGCATTAGTTCCATGAGATATTTCCGTCAGTGCGAAACAACACGTCAACTGATATAGAGTATAAATGTATCTTTGCATTTTATAATTATTATACAAATTGTCATAACAATTAAAACGAAATTACTGATACTGTTCATTAATTTTTATTAACATTGTTTTAAAACTTGGGAATGATTATTCATTTATTTATCTTGAAAAATGTTTCAACAGATACTTACTTCGCTCTCTTGAATTTGTTCTGCAATTTCATAGTGAGTATCTGTGCCCAATGCAAAAATTGCGCTTGGCACCATTCCATCCATTACACCCATTTTTATTGGTATTGAAGCATCATATTGAAATAATATATTAAACCAATGTCTATGTTTTATTGGATCCTGCAGAAAATTCACATACGATTAATATAAGTAAAAATTAATCATTTCTTTTCGGGTGCATTGTTGTCAAAGATACAAATATGTATATACTGTTATATCGTAGTCCTTTAGTGCTCGATGACGACTATTACAAAGCTTTCGCTCCTCGTCTAATGTAGAACAAGCAAGTCGTTGAAATACTGGTGTTGTCTTTATAAAATTCCATAAATTATTCTAAAACAATAAAAAAATTGTAAACAATATCAATTTGTATCCAAACGTCGAACCTTTTTTCAAAATACCTGATACTCCACAAAATCCTCTCCCTCTAAATTAAGTTTCAGTAATTTCCAGTCAAATGTGGCACATCCTCTATAGGGGTCTAAAGGACCCTTTGGTAAATCAGCAATTACATTCGTCATCTTCGTTTACCCTTAAATCTGTACACATATACAAGTAAATGATACAAAATTTTGTACTAAAAAAATGTTCTCTCACTTGCAACCTTTAATACTTTGTCAACATTTAACGGGTTTATGATAACGGTATCACTGTACTCCTATGTATCACTATTTTATAATTAGGCAGATTTTTTAGTTAATAAGAGTATTTGCACAAACAATTGCATTTTTATTGCCGGAATTTGGATTCATAAATGTCAATTAGCAATTGGCGTGAAGAGTTGTTCAATTGAAAGTTCAGCTTAGACTGTACAAACTGATGCATTTCAAATTCAAGTAAGGCAGGACCGCGTATGCATAATACCGCGATAATATAATACGACTTAAGAAATTGTGGCGTGTTTGTCATCAATATATTGGGCAATGTATTGATAAAGCTGATATAATCAAGAGACAAACGTCTATTTACAACCATGTATTCTTCAATTTATTTTCAATTAATTTAACAAATAGAAATAAGAAATTTGTTACATGGTAAATTACAAACAATACTTAAAATGTATTTGCAATGTATAAAATGAATGTTTTCAGCCTGTTATTTTCACACATCATGTAAATTTCATATCTAATCAGTGATCGTTTTTATTTTATATTATTTCAAAGCGGATATTAATTCCATTCATTAATTAATCGTTGTTAAATAAATTTTAAGCATTTCTATGACGAATAAGGGAAATTCGGTAACTCGACAAATCAACAAAATTTGAAACTTTGCACAAATGTAATCCATATTATGCTAAAATCGAGACAGTTTTTGTTTCCCATTAAAAAGCTGTCCTTGAAGTGAAAACACCCCTCGAAAGAAATCTTGACTTGGAGCATTAACGTGAATATTTAAGTAACAGTATAAGGTACAGAAAAGAACATAGATTATAATCTGTAATGCTCTGTAATAAAAATCAAACTACCAGAAATGATGTATGACGGAGCTAAATTTGGAAAAAATATTTTTCTTTCAAATCTCACATCCGCATTATAGGCCGGAAAGAACACTACAACTTTTTATTTAGATTTCCTGTATCTTATATACTTTTATAAACATTTCACGATAACGTTTAAAGTCAAGATTTCTTTGGAGGAGTGTTTTCAGTTCTAGGATCGTTTGCACAAATTTTCAAATTCTTTTAAATTCTCGAGTTGCCAAACTTCCATCGTAAGTTACATTTGCACAATTTAAATATGTCACGTTGGAAGTAAATGTATTTAATCCCTATCATTGTATCATTTATTACCGATATAATATAAGTAAATAACGCAAACTGTATAAGCTTTTCAGCGAATTTTACAATCAATACGTGACCCGAAATGAAATTAGACTAAAATACGCTTACGATGTTTTATTCAAAACAGATCGTGACGCGGACTTGCATTTACATTATCGATTGCATGACTTTTATTTAATTTGATTTCCAGGCAAATTAGATTCTTAAATATTTGAAGCCTTTGGTACAATCAAAGTACTTACTCTGTTCAGTTCAAAAAGACTGATTAGTCGATACGTAGCTGTTCAATTGGATATTGCATTTAAATTTTGCCTTCGTGGAATGTTATTTGTTACCTTAACGCTCTCAGTTATACTTGCATCTGGTAAAAGGTAATAAAAATAATACATTTTAAGTGGCAATTATTTGGAAAATCTTGTGAATTGAATGTTGCCCATTATTTTCAAATGACAGTTCTCATACAATTAACTCGAATATATGTATAATAGCTTATAAACAAATTTACAAATATATATATATATATATATGTCTACACATATACACATATATATGTCTACACATTTATATTAATTATTAATTTTCTATTATAATGTATGTACATTTTTCATGTAAATGGCCGTTTTAATTTTTAATTCAATTCGACATTTCGTCAAATCATTGTCAGTCGCGTTAAGACAAAATACATTCATAATAATAAATGACAAGGTAAGAATCAGTGTGCAATTAAATTGCAAAATGTATGTAAAATGTAAAAATATTCAATGACGGTATTTCATTTGTAAAAAGACGTTCCAAGGTACGTGGAGTTATTTATCTCGAAATAAAACCACTGAAGGCTTTAATACACATATCCGTATACACATATCCTATAATAGCCATCTGACATGACATGACATGAAGGTTGTCCACTTGGGCAGTATTTTCTTCGCCATTTTTTTGTTATACTGCTCAAAGTTCAAGTGCAGTTATAAGATATTACGGAACCTACGACATCATATATTCTGCTCATTGCAACTTTGTACACAGAGCATTATTCCTCCGATGCATACATAACATTTCTTTCTTATTTTTACACAAATACAATGATAATTCGGATTCAAATACATAAATGATCACTGATACCAAAGATACAGATAAATCGTTTGATTTTGAGATTCTCTATCACGTCCGTAACTTTGAATTATTTTGAAACAGATACCAAGCTATTTTTTGAACTCTGCACCACGAAATAACTTACACAGTTATCCATAAAAAAAAATCGGATGTGCAATTACACATACATATTGTGTAATATTATATTTAATTAATATCTTCAATCAAACATTGCACTTCGATTTCTTAAAACCATGGCTGCATTAACTAACTACATAACATCGTTAGCGTAATTTTCAGATAAATTAGAACTTTATATGTTCGTATCATTGAAGCGCCATGCGATATAAATCGAGCATTGTAAACTTTTATCATTTACGCCATTACAACTATTATGTATATGTATATCATTATAAGAGTTATAAATTCGAAGTCGGTAATATCGACACTTACAAATCTTATATCTTGCTCAATTTGAATCAATTCCAATTTGATTAATTCATATTCAATTACAATTTGCTTTACAACGTGCTGCATCTATTGTAACAAATTAAAAATTGAGATATAATTTGTAAAATTATATGTATAGCGTATTTTATAAGGAGCATCAATGGGGTAGCAACGAGAAGGATCTAAAGTTCGCTGTTGAACAAATCATAGGAGAAATTATCGAGCGATCCAACTGTATAGTCTTTGTTACTGATTCTGTTTACCGAACCCTTGTAGATATTAAAAATATCAAAGGCACTTCGACTTTATCGAAATATGAGGTAAAGTTAGCAATGCAAATATTTCATTGATGTTTTTTTATATGCGACTAGTCATTCTTGTGTATAGGTCATGTTACGCGACAATGAACAATTTGCACGACCAAGGAGACAAATTCAACAAATTTTGGTCGGCAGTAGAACTCTTGGTTGTAAGGCATATGTTATACTACTTGCTAATGGGTACTTGTCCGCGGATTTTTTGCAATATACAGAAAGGTTGGTAAATAAATAAATAAATGATAATTTATGTATTTAGTTCCAATAAAATGAAATGAAATGAAATGCGTGATAAGAGATAAAGCATACACCTGATACATAAGTATCTAAGTAAAACAAAAATAATAGTAAAAGTACAGAAAAATGATATAAAGTATGCATTGCATCTCAAAATAGTCAACATTTTTTTTTCAACTGGTTCAAAATTGCTCTCTTCCGAAATGTAAATATTTTTTAACTATTTCAGTTTCTATATTAGCCGTTTTATTCAATAATAATAATTGCTATACGATTCTCTCTAAAATTTATTTTTAGATCAATTTTTATAGCTCTGTTATTATTGACTGAAATACTTTCTGCAGTTTCATCAAAAATGTAGAGTCCGTGTAATATCTGAATAACTATCCAAAACTTTATTTCCGAATATGGCAATGAAACTAAACAATATTAAGGGAATTATCATATACATATATTATGCATAAATCACTCAATATAAAATCAAAATGATGTATATAATAGCTACAATGGTGTAACAATTTTGGAATATGTTAATAAATTCAACAGAAAATATTTTTAAAAATGTAAATCTGAAAACAAATCGTATTACATGTTTTTTTTAATTTTATACAACGCGTGTATAATTGCTAATGCATAAATGCGCTCGCGATAATATTACGTCTGTGTTTATATTTATCATAGTAATGTTGTATTAAAGAATTTATAAAGAAAAATAGTAAAGTGTAATTCTGTTTTTTTATTTTCAGGGAACGTCTAATTGACACTCGTGGATTGTTTTTACTCTTGTACGATTCTCGATTGTTACAACCAAATTTGCACTATCTTTGGAATAGGATCATTAATGTTGTCTTCATTCGTCAATACAATGCATATGAATATCGTTCTGGAGAGAAAACAATGGCAGAAAAAATTGATCTGTATACAATCCATTTCCCTAATCAAAGAAGTACATCTATTGCGACAAAGTATATAGATACTTGGTACAAAGGCAAATTGCGTTACAGTACCAATCATTTTGTTAAGAAAATTGCCAACTTACATAAGAAGCCCTTAAGGTTTATATAAAAAATTATAATGTACATCTAATCATCACGTTTTCAAAGAAATTGATAAAAACGTAATGTAAATTTCAGGGTTGCAGTATTCGAACACTTGCCAGCAGTAACAGTAAAATCAAGAGGGTATTATAACAAGCAACCACATAGAGGTATAAAAGGTTTGGGTATAGAATTTGAGGTAAGTGTGTACTTATGTGCAAGAGCCATTACTTTATAATTATGGGATTTAATATTTTTCAGTTAATACAACTTATATCAAAAACAATGAACTTCAAACCAATATATTATATGCCTAATAATATTGTATCTGAGAAATGGGGGTTTGAAACAGATAATCAGACTCATACAGGGCTTATAAGTGAAGCCATTCAAGAAAAAGCTGCATTTTACTTAGGCGATTTGCATTACACATTAAGTCACTTGAATTATTTCGATTTGACTATCCCATACAATACAGAATGCCTTACTTTTCTGACACCAGAATCATTAACTGAGAATTCATGGAAGCTTCTAATACTTCCATTCAGGTAAGTAAAAAATAGAATATAAAAGGTATGATTAAAGGATAAATCAAAGGTATTCATAATATGTTTGACTTTTAGACTTTACACCTGGATCGCTCTTATTCTTACTTTAATTTTGGGCAGTGCTGTATTTCATTTTCTGTCACTATTTTACAAGAAACATATAAGTTATAATAATAGTCAAATGCATCTTCAAAATCCGAAAATGGAACTCAAAATAAAGGGACTGTATTTGTTTACCGAAATAGGGAACAGTATTTTATACACTTACAGCATGCTGTTTCAAGTTTCATTACCTATGTTACCAAATCCATGTTCAGTAAGAGTGTTAATAGGATGGTGGTGGATTTATAGCATTTTGGTTGCAGTTTCTTATAGAGCAAGTATGACTGCAACCCTCACAAATCCAGTTTCCAGGTAAAATATGTTTTTAAAAGTTAATGTTATGGATAGTGCATTGATGTTAAATACCATAGAATAATTTAATTTTAACAAAATTGATTATACCTTTCCGTGTTTCTAAAACGTTGCATTAATTGCTTCATTAATTTGCTTATATTACAATTTCAATGCAGAGTTACTATTGATACATTAACACAACTGGCCAAAAGTTCTATACAAGTTGGAGGATGGAATGAACAGGGCAAACGTTTTTTCTTAACGTCGTCAGATCTAACTAGCCAGGAAATTGGTAAGAAATTTCAGTTAATTCAACACGAGGAAGAAGCTATCGAGAAAGTAGCAAATGGGACATTTTGTTACTATGAAAATTTTTATTTACTTCGGCATGTCCGAGTGGAAAGACAAATATTTGAAAAGGAACAAAAGGAAAATGGGACAACAGAAAATGAATCATTCCAACATAATTTACATATAATGGAAGAATGTGTTATAAATATGCCAATAGCTATTGGCATGGGAAAAAATTCACCATTGAAACCATATGTTGATATTTTGGTAATTCTTATTTTTTATATGAACCTCTGTAAAATTATATTATGATCATGTTAGATGTATAAATCGTAATGAATAATGTGCGTGGTATATATTCTTAGATAAGACGCATAATTGAAATTGGATTGGTTGATAAATGGTTGAGCGATGTTATGGAATGGTCAAAAATCTTGGAAATACGACAGAAAACAGAATCTGAAAAAGCATTGGTCAATCTTCGTAAACTGCAGGGCGCGTTTATTGCTGTTCTAGTTGGTTATTGTCTAGCGTTTATGATTCTAATTGGTGAAATTTTATATTGGAAATACATTGTCTTGAAGAATCCAAAATTTGATAAGTATCATTTAGACAAATTTTATAATAATACTAGCAATCCTAAAATACCATTTAAACAATCTAGATCCATTGATTAATTCCAAGAAACTAAAATCATTAGTCCATACCAAGTGGACGTTTATGATACTACAAAAAAAATGCAACAAGTGGAAAGAAGGTTAATTTGTTTATAATATTTCGTACAGTTACCACTTATAATTAGACGTACACCATTGTGTTAATACAACATAGACACATTCTAAAAATACGAATTTTTATTTAAATATACAATAACTTTACGTACCAATACAGCAACGGGAAAAGTTAAAAAAAATCTTCTCTTTATCACTCAGGCACTTGTTCTTACTTATTCATTGAATTGCTATCCCCTTCTCTTTCCCGTAACGATTTCTGTATCGAACATCTCTGTCATACTTATTAAATTTTCTTTCTCTTTTTGTTATCTTTACAGATCTTTATTGTTGATACCCTTACTTTTGTTCCCTCACTCACTTTATTTTTATCCATTCTCTTACCATACACTATTGTGTATTGTCACGCTTGTTATTTTTATCTATTTTATATCTACCAATTCACTGTGCAATATTTACGCATTCCTTCTTTCTTATACCTCCAGCTACATTTCTACTTTCTGTTGTAAACAGTTTAAACGTCTTTTCGCTTACGATTCCTCTCTTTTTTTGCTATGTAATGTATATATGACAATATATGCATGTATGCAATTTGTATATGTACGCATGCATTGGGTACGCTAGTGATGTTGCGAAAAATGTAATTCTATAAGCAGCACACATTTTTAGGTACATCATTTAGGTCAGGTACATTGTATTTTATTGTATAAAATGATATACATGTACTCAAAGGTATTCACAATGCTTGTGAGCTATGTAATAAATAAATTATCAAATTGTACTATCAAACAATACTTTTCATTTTCGCAAGTGGATATAAGCATAGAGAAATAATTTTCCTTTTTTTATTAAAAATTAAGCAGATATTCATTAGATTTTTATTTTTATCCTTAGATGGACATCGAACCTGAAGTATTATATAGTCCTAATTTGTGAGTATTATAACTTCAACCATTCAATATGAAAACTAATCTGCAAATTGTTTAAAATACTTTGTGAAAAAAGACAAACAGGTATGTAATTAATAGTGATTGTTAATTGTGTATACATGTATAAGTATAATTTATAAATTAATTTCTTTATTCTTGCGATAACAGGTTAACATATATTTGACACAAGTATAAAATATAATAATGACGGCTGAAAACACAAAAGACAGGGTGCAAGAAGATCCCATTAGGTGTATATTTTTTTCCGAGTTTCATCCCATTGTCGGTCCAATGATTACTTGTCAGGTTAAGAAATATTACACATTATGTTCAAAAAAGTACATACTTATCATACATTATCTAAAAATGATCTTTTCCAATAATATATATATTTTCTTAGGTACCAGATAATTTCATTTCAAAAGATATTTTTGATAATGTCAGTGTTTATATTATACCAAAAGCACAACTACAACGTAGCACTATAACAGTGTAAGTATAATAATTTAAGTAATAAATAACTTAAAAACTACATTTTTGGATTACAGTTGTAAATTTTTGTTAATTTTTTCTTCGTTTTGTCTCATTGTAGAACATTAAAAGATTATAAAATCTTAGGATTTCCTGTGAAAATTGACAACAAGAAATACGCAAGGAATGCCTTTTACTTTAATTTATGTTTCGTATGTGATGCAAGTGCTCGTACTGTACATTATGAACCTGTTGTGAAGAAGATGTCCGATTTCCTTGTAAGAATTTATATATTGATAAAAATTACTATTTCACGTAACAGTTTGAATACTTCATTTCATTTTATTTTATGATGTTTCAGATGGCTTTAGAAGTTGAGAATTGCTTCTTATCTGCTACCGAGGATAAAACAAAATTAGCAGGAATGCTGGGGCAGGTAATGCAGGACTTAAATTTACACAAAATGTGTACATTAACAGGTAAGGAGGTTTAATAAGTGATAGCTTTAAACAAATGTGTTAAAGATATAAAGTGTAATGTTTTAATAGAGGGGACGATGACGTCCCATTTGAAAGTCATAAAGTTAGCACCTGAGCCGAAACCAGTTCTTGATCATCAGGTACCAATATTCTTGGAGGGCCGTGAAGCATTTCAGAGCGATCAATGGGATTTGACTACCCAGCAAGTGTTACCGTACATAGATGGATTTAATCATGTTGCGCGAATAGCAGCTGAAGCGGATGTAGAAAACAATCTGGTTAAAAGTTGTGTGCAGAATCTTGTGTAAGTATATGAAAACAAGATTTAGTTTTGTACATGCAATTTCTATGACATTGTTTCTGTTTGAATTTCGTTGCGTTTTCAGTTATTATGGGGTCGTTACTTTGATACCAATATTCCAGTACAGTAATGTTTATGCTGCGACATCCAAATTAAAAGAGTTGGAAGAAAATACAAAGCTCCAAGAGCAATGTATAGCATATGCATCCAAACTGCGTAAGTTTCATATGCTCATTGGGAAAATGTCTGCGGAAATAAGAAAATGATGCAAGCAAAATTATTTTTAGCTAGACAGCCTGCATATCTTAGGGATATATATCGAATGTATGCAAGTATGACACATGGCAGTAGTATGAGAGATTTGTGCCAACGTCTCAATCCTCAAAATTTAAGAATAAATGAAAGGCGATTAGTGCAATTTGGACTTATCGAAGGTCTTATTCGTAGAGTCTATAAGGTTTGTCAATTATATTATGAAACATTTATTTTACTTTGGAAATTATTTGTCTTTTAATGGTTGTTCCAGTATCCAATGTATTTAACAGGATCTTTATGTCATGAGGACATAAAAAGCAATCCAGTTTATAAACATTTCACGGGAACGTATAGTCTTGATGAAATCTGTTGCAGTACTGGACAGTCAGTTGCGCAAATCGAAGATATTGTTGAACGCGACCCGAATGTTGTTATGTTATGGAAGTAATACTTAAAAATAGGATTCCATGAATTTTTGTCTTCTATAACATCCATATATGTTACCGTATTCTATCACTTAACTTGAGGCATGACAACACGCAGGATACATTGTTAATGATAAATTAGCTAATCTGCAGCCGCAAATTTGTATTTATTGTATATTATCGATCATTCGTTTAACTTCATTAATGTACATTTCGGGCATATTGTTAGTTCTCATTTCCTCGCACTTCTTTTCCATGGTTTCACGTAATTTTTTCTTGCGAATGGCGGCTTCTGTACGAATTGCTAATCCTTCCTCGAACATCCTCTGCCTGGCCTCGATACGTTCCCGTTCTTTCTCATTCACCTGATGATTATGATAGACCATAAATTTAGGTTTTGTGGTATTGACCGCTTGCAGACATAAAAAAAGTCTACATCCATTATGGTTTTAAGGTTTACACCATAATTAATTAAAATCGTTGAAGTATGGCGTCGCGAATTGCCATGAAATATTTCATGCCCTTAGTATTATTTAGTATTATGTACTAACGTGCAAAAGTAAAAACTATATAGAAAAACAACTTAAGAAATTAAGAACACCTTAAAATATTATTTGATACACAATTGCCGATAAGTTCTCTAAGACCGCAGACTTTCGTACGTTATGGAGAAAATGTTTTTACATTATGCAAATTGCAGAGATCAGAAAAATTGTATGAATGAAACGAAATATATACTTTTTAATTCTACAATGTATATAATTATGATTTACCCGCGTTATTCGTATTTCGTGCAAAAATATGAAGACTTACTGTGTTATTAGAACAGAAGGAATAATGTGTAATATAATGACATAAAACTTCAAAATATACTTATACGAAGCTTTAAAACAAACCTGTTTTAGTATTTCGCTTCTATGAATTAACGCGTCGCGCTGTTTCTTTTCAAGCACTTTTTGTTCACGACAAAAAGATTCCTTCTGGACGCGGACAATTTTTTCAAATTCTCGTCGTTCCCGTTCTAGCTCAAGTGCCTGCATTAATTGTTTGCCATTTATTTGTTTTCCTCTTTCTTCCATAAGATGCTTTAACGCTTCTGCTTTTTTTAGAGCTTCTTCTCTTTCTTTTTCTCTCCATTGCCGTTCCACTTCTTCTTGTATTCGTTCAATATTTAATTCATCGATTCGATTCTATAAAAGTAATAAGGATTACTATTAAAATCCGATGTGTATAATGTATTATAGGGTGAAATATAAAATATAATGCAGATATGTTAAATAAGTTACATTGATTCACGATGTGATATTCGAAATTTGTTATCGAACAAACCAATAGTAATTATTTTTCAAATAGAATCACAAAGGTGATTTTTTACGCAATTTGAAAAGAGTACAAGTACAAAGTTACATAATTCAAAATAGCCATATTATTAATAAAATAACTAAATACTTGAAGATCCTTTGATGCATACGCTTGTGAAACAATTTTGGATCTGATCATCTCTTTTTGCAATCTTTCGAGTCTTTTCTGTTCTTCCAGTTTTACTTCTCTTTCCTCCTTGTTTCGTTGATATTCTTGTACCCTACGAAGTACATTTCATTAATTCATTAAACCTCTGATTGAAAATTCAATAGTTCCATCAAGCTTACCTCAAGTCAATGATTTTATTTTCCTGCTCCTCCATGGCCTTTAAATGTTTTAACTGTTCATTTCCTTCGGCAAGAGACTGTCGAATTCGTGCGTTTTCAGCGTCTTTATTCTGCAATTTTGCAATTGATTCCTGCTGCCAAGCAATATTATTTAAATTAATTAGCCGACTTTCTTCCTGCTTTCTTTCAAATTCTAATAGTCTATTTTCTTCATTCTCCTTTATTTGTTCCATTAAACTGTTCGCAAACTGTAATCTTTTCGTTGATTCATCATGCTCCTTCTTAATTTCTTCTTTGATTGCCCATCTTCTCTCGTTTTCTAACATATCGTTCAAACGTTTCTCTTCCTCTGCCAACTCATGTTCGATCAGCCTTTTCTCGGCTACCTGCAAAGAGTGTGAGCTTAATCAATATTCTATAGAATAAGTTTTACAAATTTAAGGTGAAAGTTTACATTACACTGGATTATTATGATTTTTTTGTGAACGCATCTAAACGCGTTAAATTGAATAAAATTGACGTCAAAATATATTTCTTAATATATTTTATAGTAGGAAAATTTGACTAAATATAATTTCACAGTTAAATTTTTCTTAACTATTTACTACCCAATTTTTTACATTATTTACCTGTGCATCTCGGATTGCCCGGCATTTAGTTTCCATGATAATTCTATTGCATTTCATAATTTCTTCCTCCTGCTCGAGCTTCATATTTTCTGCCCTTACAAGAACATGCTTCGTTCTTTTCTTCGCCTCCTCTTCGATTTCGATTAACTGCGGACATTTATCGCGAGGCCTCTCCTTGTCTATTTTGCGAAATTCTTCTTTTCTCTCCATACTTTCTTTTATAAGTTTTTGCCTATCTTTCTCCATTGTTTTAAGAGCTGCCTCCCGTTCTTCCGTTGTCATAGGCCCGGTGCATTCTCGAAAAGCATTATATTCTTCTTTCGTTAGAACTTTCGGTGGTGATATTTTTTTCAATCCTATATTCATTTGTGCCCCTCTTCTATTCCCACCTCCTCTCTTGGTTGACTAAATGGTTTATCACAATATTTCTAACATTAGCCATTAATGGATGTAGCATTACTAACAATACTAATATTTATTTTCATTTAAATTTCAATATATATAATATGTATACGGTTCGCATATTAATTTCTAGCAATAACACTATTAACCTAATCTGAAAATTATATAAATAGTTGAGCATATAATCAATTTCTTCTACAATAGAGATACGTAAAAATTAGGATTACCTGCTTTCCATCGTATGGACAGCATTGCTGAGAACGACTCGATTTATGATCAACCGACCGAACACACGCGCTTCTGGTCTCATTCGAGCAAACTTGATTTTTGTACTTTGACTTTGCTCGATCTTTCGAATTAACAGATTGTTGACAAACGGTGTTTCCCCTCGATCTGTTGGCCCTCCCCTCTTGGACCACCATTTTATATCTTCGAAAATTTGTTCTTCTGAAGTTTCAATTCTGTACTCCACTAATTTAACTTCTGTTGATCGGCTACACAAATCGCGTGGATTACTTCTTCATGGGTTTCCTTTAACCAAGACTTTTTCTTATAGTTCCGCGTTGAAATGAATATAGCGGCAGAATAGCCGCTATCAGCTTGCGTAATTCTTATAGTTTACTTTGATAATAACACCTTGCTGAAAATATTCGTGTTATTGTAGAAAATGTAACTAAAACCAAAAAATGGGGATATAGTAATGAGCAAAGAACCGATGTTTAATGGAACTGATACGATGGCTGATACGAAACCATTGAATTCTTCGTTTGTTTGTTCGATATCAACTCGACGACATGTTCCACTTGTGCGACAAATTGAAGAATGATTGTTGATTTTGATGACAAAATTAATGTTATCAGAGAATCCATCTGTAGAGTAGAATACAAGGAAATTAGAAAATAGTAATTGGCTTTATCCAAATTCAACGAGGAAGTACAACAAGATCAAAATTCTATCATGTAAATGTTATAAGGAACGTTTTTTGTATATACTGTCAACCTAAATCATTTTCGAGGGATTCTATTTTAAGAACAATGTACAGATTTTCATTAAAAAAACCTACTCATTAATTTCTACTTGCAGATTGTGCATGTGAGTAGAATTTGTTGCATTTTAAAGGCAACTTCAAAAAAGTCCTTGTACAATAAGTTCTTTCGAGACTCCGATAAGAATGGATACGTCTAGGTCTAGGATAATAATACGGCAGATCGAAAAGTTACGAACATCAAAGCAGTTGTGCAAAAAAGAATCGAAAAAAGGAATGATTAAATTACCTCCTGTATCTGATCCTTGCAAATATACTGTTTAAAAAATACGGACATAACAATTACATAAGTAATGACAGTAAAATACAACTAAGCAGTAACATGTAAACTAAAATAACTATTTATTAATTTACAATTGTATTTCTTAAATAAATTCGTTTGATTTTATTATTCTTCGACTTATTTATAGATCAGCATAAATTACTCATCTTAGTTGAATATTAACTGACAAATTTTAACTGACACATGTCAGTGAATAATCCCGGTATTTCAATACTTCTAATAAAAATTGTTTCAGTAATATAATTAAGTTTGAAACATGTACCGCAAATATTTTCTTTTACTTTACGAGGGAAAAAGACGAGCTGGTCAGAATGATAATAGGGGGATTCACCTCTTTCTTATGTATGTATGTTCGCCGTCCAGTTTCCCTGCACCATCGACTTTCCTCAGGTGGGAAAACGCACACGTGACCATGCGTCATTTGCCTACTAAAAGGGTAGTTGCTGGAAGCATAGTACACATGTAGCTATGCTTGCAGAATACTGGAAAACAATTTTATACTATGCATCTACTTAATGTTAATAATTTTTTTAATATCCTCGAAAGGAGGGCCCCTTCAATTCACTTAGGACATTAGTATTCCCGAAACGTCAGTACCGACGAGAATGATTCGGTTCTTCGTTAAAAATTCAGTAGAAATGTGTCATAATAGATAATATATTCGTTTAGGTGTAAAAGATGTAAAGAGAACGATAATGATTTGGCATTCTTTTTAACGCCACATTTATCTGCATATATATTATATTATAAAGATTATGCATACATTTGAAAAATATATTTTATATATAAAATTAATATTTGATTTGAAAAACATAAAATCGGTTTAGCATCTCTCGCAATTCATTTTTTGTAGCATACCAGAAATACGTACTATATAGCGAGTGACAACAATTGTTCTATAGGTTCTCGTGGAAAGTACAACGCACCGATGATTTGACGAATCGATTTTGCAAGGGGGACTTTTACATTTAAGCATTAAACGCTGTCTGCAGCATGGAAAAAACGATCGATATCATACACAGACAATAGTTTCTTTATACGCACCAGGTTTTAACTTGAGCTACGTATGAAGATATTACTAAGTATTAACGATTTGTTGATAAAAATTCGAATCTTCTTTTATTGAGGAGCTGATGTAGTCTATGTAACATACGGGTAGCAATAACAATAAATAATGTCTAATTATAGTACCAAGTCCCTTAAATAGTATTCAGTTCCCATAATGATTTACTCCGAATTATTTTTAGTAAATATAAATGCTTGATTTGAATTAACTTATTACATACGTGTGATCAGGAGAGTGTTTTATTCTGTATAATTTACATATATACATATATTTCTTGCAAGATCATCTTCGAACTACTGCCGATGAAGCTCTATAGAAATTGTGCTAAGTACTGTGTATAATATTGTAAACCGTAAGACATTTACTAGAAAATATTTATGTACAAAATGCTGTCCATTACAAATCCTCCTCCACAGTTCATTGTGAGTGCACTTATAAGAAAAATGACAGAGGGGAAAGAAGACCAATCTATATCTACCACGTGCATCCAGTAACAAAACCATGTTTCAATTGGAAGAGGAACAGGGATAGATTGTACACCGGACAACGGCGAAAACAGTTTCCTGCTAAAAATAATGACTGAAGGGAAGAAATTGGCGTTCTTTTTCTTGTACGTTTTGCCGGTAAATGTTGTATCCATGAGCTGCGCCAAACGACTGCGTTTTAACCGGCCAATGGCGAAGGGCTTTCCTAATAAAAGGTTCTCTAGAAGTGGGAATATAAACGTATGTGCAACATTCTTTGCTTTCTGGCTTCACTTTTCGCGCAACTTCGTCTCGATCTACTTTGCTACATGTGTCAATCCAAACAGTTCACATTTTAATGGTCTTATAACACATGGATAAAATTATTCTATGCCAGAGAGAAAAGTATTCTTGTTTTACTTTTTGCAATTGAACGTTGAGAATTATTTTTCATAACTAAGTCCGTCGCTTATTATTTGGTCGTAAAACAGCATGGTTTTTGTTTTGCAAAGCGCATTGAAATGTAAGCAAGGCTGACTTTCTTTCTCTCTCAATGAATTGTTCATCGAATTTGGCAACCGAATATTCCGTAGACCAACGATTTCTTTCTTCAATTTCTGGCAACGCAAAATTGCTTCGTTGGATGACGATTGAACAATTTTTATATTTTCGCTATTCAGTTTGATCTCTTCAGTGCAATTTAACGTATTTCGTTTACTTTTTAAAATTATAATTTGCTTAAAAATGTTGAAAAACTATGGAATATAATCGTATATGATAATTCAATAAGTTTCGAATGAGATTACTTTTTCTTGTGACATAGTTAGTGTGTAAAATAGGAGGTGCTCCGTAGACATAGACCTGAAAGGAATACTTTTTTGGCAACTCAGCAATGTTTGATGGAAATCGTGAGTATGAGGAAACAATTTAATAAACTTACAAATCATTAGCAATTTCAATACAGTCGGTTTTTATATGCATAATGCATTTCCAATACAAATGTGACAAGAGGAAAAACATTTATATGAAAACAACTTATAACGTCTCATACTTCTGTTATAATACAAAAGAAAAAGAACATTTAATATTTTAAACTCAAATAACAAGTGTCCTATCAAATAAATGCGTCACAAAATATTACGTTAACGTTAATACTTTCCACAAAATGAAAGAACCCAACAAGAGATTCTATTTTACATGTAGAAATTAAAGACAGTTCAAGGCAGACAACTTCATTTTAAATTTTATTTTCATAATGACAATTTTATTCTAAAGTATTTCAATCGAGTTGCGCAATATATATATACGTATATATTGTGCAACTTCTAAATTAGATAAGATTTAACGTATTGTCCTTTCAAATTGTTATTATAAATTGTTATTATATATTATACGTGTACATTAACAACCCGTGTTTGTTTAGTGATAAAATATACTTTAGTGATAAAACATATACTTCACTTTTATTGCAAACCACTAAATTTACGATATAATGTAACATATTGTAATGGCCTCGTTTGTGGCATACCAAAACTCCAAAGTGACGTCTTTCAATTATTATTATTATAATATAGATATTATTTTCATATTTAATATTACTAACAATATGAACGCCAAATGCGGAGTTCAAGAATTTCTGGTTTCATCATTGAAAAACTGTATTTCAGAAACGATACTTAAACATAGCTTAGAAGACAACCACCAATTTGGGCCGCATCGATTTAAATCGATACGAAGAACCTATCCCTCTTTCCAAGCTGCATTTGAACAATCCCCTGTGATCCGCGTCACGCGTTACGAAAATGAAAAAATTCGATCTTCATCAATCGAACAATTCGAAAAAACAGAGGAAAATCCAAAAGAAACAGACCCCATTATTTTTGAATCATTTACTATTTGCCAAAAATTGCTGGCCGAAGGTAATAATATCTGGTGACTATACGTTCCACGAGAAGGCCGCCGATTCTTCAGGAACTTCCAACTTCTCGCATCTCGTAGAACCCCATAGTAAATTGCAAGCCAAAGAGGAACAAATTGGCTGCAACAAAAATGCCACAAGCTTCGAAGAGGAACAGAGTGTATGTTTGATCAGCAGCTCCAGCGAGATTGAAGAAAGTTTTAAAATGCCTGAAAAAGTGGTAAAAATTGAGAAAAGTTTGACAAATATCGATGGGGCCGCCGAAGGCAATGATTACGATTGCTCGACGGAAGAAAGTGCAATTTCTGAAACGGATAATCATGACAGACCAATTTTCGTTGATTTAACAGCGGACGAGAAAAAACCGAGAGCGCAAACGGTTTTGGCATCGTGGTGCAACGTAATCGCGAGTACAACCAAGGAAAGCCAATCTGAATACAAAGAGTACTCTGCAGCCGCTGCATCAGGTAACAGATTAACATTAATGAATGGAGACCAAGTGAATAAATTACTGTTTCGAATCATATATAGCTTTCAATCATATATAATTCCGCTTGCAATGTTTTTTTTAACGTTAATTGGCGCTACGAAGGCCAGAATTTTCTCGAAATACAATAAATATCCGGGATAGGGAAGGGTTAATGAATAATTAAAGCTGTGGTAATTCAAACATTTAAATCAAATTATATCTTATACTGTATACTAAGGTGCAAAACATTTGCTACTTGTTAATTGTAACAGGTGGCAGAGAAAAGGAGGATAATAGATATATGTATTAGGTCGTTCCATAACTTCGTGCCGCTTCTCGTTTTGCTATTTAAATTAATGTATGAAACATACCTGCAAAGTTTATGGAAAAACGGTATCACCCTCTCATTCCACAACTTCTTCCCATCTCTCTGGTAAAGTCATTATACCGTCACTATAAAATTCCTTTGGTTTTTCGTTAAAATACTGTTCAATGTTTGTTTTTAGGAACTCGACATTATCAAATTTTTTTCGTTTTACTCTTATTGCTTCTTTCAATTTATCCATGTGAGCACAGTATTTGCCTGAATTAATTCTTTGGTTAGCTGGAAGAAACGCAAAATACAAAATTCCTTACCAATGTATACATGCATCCACGGCACGATCTTATGAGACGGTCTAATTTTATATATATACGTATATATAAAATAATATCCTACAGAGAACTTCAAAGTTTGAAGTAACAGATATGGTAATTTATTTACAAACGAGTTAATATACGTAATTTACCAATTTAATACATAGTTTATTGATTAGATTTAATAACATTTTAATTTTCTCGTACAACAATTATCCCGTTCCAGATCATCGGATTATGATAGCAGATAGTTCAAGTAGAATCAATTCCAATGAAAATATCAGTTTAGCAACTGCTTTACGAGATCGTGGACCATGTTTGATACCAGTACAACCAAATCATTCTTTACCTATCCGTCCGATACCATCTGTGCCCACAAGATCGTTTCGAAAAGACTGCTTACCATTGTTCATTTTGCCGAAATCCTCCAATCTGAACATCGGCGGACTGGTATCAATCATATCGAACAATCATCCTAAGAAAGAAGATATTAATTGTGCAGAAAAAATGGCTTCGAAGAACACTGCGACTTCCATAGATTACGTTGTCCCACAAATTTCTAGTGTAGAGAGCCTCAGCGGTATACGAAACACAGGCAGAAATGACGTAGGAACCAAGGAAGAACATGACATTAAGGAGAACAGAAAAAAGAAAAGATCGCAGGAAGCGGATTCTAGTGAAAGTAAAGAATTCCTAACAAACATCTGTGGTTCAAACAGCCCCATACAAATGCAGAATTTGTGTACTGACAAGTGTATAAGAATTGTTTCCACCAGTAAAGACGAGGATCATAACAAGGTGGTGCCACCGTTGAGGCTAAAGAAGATCGTGTATACAGGTAGGTAATATATGAATTGAAAATAAGTAGCAAACCAATTTATATGTATAATGTACACTCGATGTACATTCTGCTGGTTTGGTGGAAAATAAATGATTGATTAAAATATGGCAAATATTATCACGTTATAATGGGGCGAAACTATTTTCAATAGTTTTCAGACATGTGTACGACTACTTTCTTAGAATTTATAGACACGTTTGTATGAAAGGGAATTTATCTCTATTAAAAAGATTAATTACAATAGTTGTTCGTAATAAATAAAGTTTTGCATAAATTTTTCAACATTTACGTTACGTTATTATTTCCGTGCCCCCACTTAAGTTTCAAACGCATTCCAACAAATACCTATTGTTGTTGGCAACAGAGGCAGAAAGGCACAGTAAATCTCAAACGACCACAAGGATGGAACACGAGTCAAACTATAGGATTGTGACAAACGCGTCATCTCAGCCGCCATGTAGCCCAAGCTCCTCCGATTTAAACGAGAAGAATGCAAACATGTCGTTTTCAAACACTGACAGCTACAAACTAAAATATCGGCGAAACAGATTGAAGCAGAAACTTCAGGCACTACGTAGCAAAGCTATGGAGTTAGCCGAAAAAATGGCCAATGACGTCAATCATCAACAAAATACCAGACTAAGACAGGTGATGAACCGTTATGAAAAGCAAATCGAGAATCTATCCAAGTTGCACAGCAAACTATCTGCAGCCTTTTCGGTTTCTAATAAACTTACTGATATGAGCAATAAAACTGCTGATCCTACCGATGACGAATATTTGTTTGCGAATTTGACTGACGAGAATGCAAAGTTAGTTAATAATAATTCTCCGGCATCGTCGCCCCAACCACCAAAATTGTCACCCCGATTGCCTCTAAATTATGATAACATCCTACCAGAGGACGTACGAAACAGCCCTCCGATTTTATCAAGAATATATATGTCCGATTCAATGCAACAGGATTCTGTGGACGAAGAGGTACAAATCACAGAGAAAAAAGTTTGGACTGTGGACGAAGAATCGTTCAAGGCGACGCATCCAGCAGATTCTTTGCAGTCGAGCACAGCGAATAATATTTTACCGTCGTCTGAATGCCCTGAAAGTCCGTCTGTAGGGCAGCAAGGTGCCAACGTAGATATAGAAAATTCTGACCTCAGTATTTATAAAATATCTTTGAATAATTCGGAAAACATTACTGAATTTCCTGAAAGTAAGTGTACAGTTTCGGAGAAGGACGCGGAAACGAAAAGATTGGGGGAAGAAGATCCTCGGTGTCGGTTTGTCGTACAGAAATCAGAAAGAATTAAATGTCATGAATTCTCTGATCCTGCGCCGGTAACCAGTGCTGTAACTAGTAGTTTAGAAGTACCAGTGGCTGTCAAAAAAACCGAAATGTTCGAGATACCTCTTGGCAAGCAAGTTCATTCGTCCACAGAACTTATTTCAGAACCCGGTTCCTATAAACCTGATGTGGAGGATGATTCATTTACAAAAGTTAAGGAAGGAAGTAGCAACGCGCAAAAGGTTTGTAGAGAAACGATAGTGTCAAGTATTCCCACAGTAAAAGAATTATTCATCGAAAAGGACAAATTTATTTCGATTTAAAAAAAATTAACTGACGATTATCTAAACTTTAAACTATTTCCACAAAACGTTAGGACATCTTTTAATATCTTTTGTTCAAAACAAATTAGATACATATTTTGGAGCCCGTTGATAACGTTCGAAAAATTGTCAAAGTAATTTTCAATTTAACGTAATATCTTGTCTTCATGTTCAAACTTTTCCCCTAAATTGTTTTTTTTTATTACAAATATTTACTTATTTATGCAAGGCCAAACAAAATTGATAAATTGAATAGAGCAATGTTAAACGACTTGCGGTACAAACAATTTCTATTTACAATGTTGCTTCATGTTAAAATATTTCATCTGCTTCAGGTTACATCAAGCTCGGGACAATCGGTGCAATCTACCGTAGCAAATACGGTATTAAATGAGGAAAATCTTACGTAAGTTAAACGAAATATTGGTGGATCATGTTACGCGAATATTTATCTTGAATTCTATCTACGACTAATAGATCGCAGCAAAGCTATACAGGACAAACAATATCGGGTGATTTTGTACAAAAGAGTGGCCCCAGTCATCCCATGGCTGAACAGTTTCCTACACTTGGCAACTGGTTGGCTCGAATGGCGAACAAGCAAACTTTAAAATCTAGGTCCAAATTAAAAACCGTAGGAAATTCTCATGTTGCATCAACAGAAGGTGCTTCACGTGTGAGCTTAATTTCTCTTCTTGTAATTAAATCAATTATCTCGTATTTTACCCTTACCTCTTACCCTTACATCACACCCGTAACTTTACAATAAATTGCAATAGATTCCTAGGTACGAGGCATCAAAACCAAGTAGTCCCAAGGCCATAAACGACATAGTAAATACGACACCACAATATAATATGGAAAGATGGCAATATCGCAATCATCAAGAGCAACGGCCACAATTATTGCAACATGTTGCATCATCTGTAACCCTTTCGCAGCCAGTTACAGCAGCCCCAACATTGCAACCGTCTATTTGTCCACCTATACCTATGACTCAATTTTATCCGAATAATTATACGGTAAGTGACGTTCACATCATTCGTATCGATGAACATGGTAGAACTCCAAATTTGGTAATTAATTAAACAATCGTTTACCGATGTGGATAGATCAAAAACAATTTTTTACAATTTTGTTCTAGCAAAAAATTTAATCGAAGCAAGTAGATCCGAACTCTGTCGATGTTTCGCGCATTTCCTAAAAGTTTCTTATTTGGGCTATAAAACACGCAGCAATTGATTGATTTCAACAATTATGGTTTTTTCAAAAATGTAACAAGTTTATAGACAAAAGACATTGACATGGATTATATAAAAGTTTTATAGTTGCGGGCCTCATTTTTCTCCGACAAAGTTTTGATATAGTTTAGCGAAAGATCGGAAGGAAATTTAAACAATAATATATGCAACGCAAGCTCTCGCAAATCAGATTAAAGTCCTACATCACTTCAAAGACAATATATATTTGTAACATAACAAAAATTCTGTTATACCATTTAACAAATAATTGATTAATCTACAATATTTGTTCTAATTACAGATCGATCCTTATAACAGTGCTGCACTGACATATCACCCAGCCATTTACCCCTATGGGACGTACCCATACCACTCTCGATTACATGCGAATTCCCTACCAGCATACCATTTTCCCATGCAAGATAGTCTACGACCCATGCAGCCTATGAACAAACGTTTCCCTGTGGGCCAAGATCCAATGGTGCGATACCCTTCGCCATCTACAAGTACTCTGCAGCACCCGAGCGATTTCGATCGTCTACGAGGAAATCCTGTTATCAATAACGTTGGTTCCACCACCTGCCTATCGTCACTCTTTTTACCATCGCCGACATTACCTCCCTCACATCAAACACTACCACGAGCACCTTTACTCGGATATCCGACGAATAGTCAATTCTCTCGAAACAGAATGGTACCGGATGTTGTTGCCGCTGCAGCCGCTGCTGCAGTTGTCGCTGCCGCCTCTTTTGATAGACAACGTGACACGCTTACGTACAACAGAGCCGACACGGATACACTATCAACAGGCGGAATGACAAATATTATTAATGGACAAACACCTCACGTGCCTGGTTCAAACAAATTAATTACCGCTCATCGCGCGACGTGTACGCAAGCACAAGAGAATAATTTGAACGAAGAGGGTCACGAGAACAGGAAGTATCATCAGATGCAGAATTTTTTGTTCGATCGCCTGGCGCTTGTTGAAACGGCGAATAATTTTGCGCAAAGAAATTCGGTTATCAATAATGATCCCGCGACGCCGGCGGCATCCATACTTTCAACGACACCGTACCGTATGCCGTTGGTACCGCCGTCCCATGCGCAATTATCGCAGAACGTGCCGGCAAACGAATCGAGGAACTGCGAAACACCGCATCTCGGTAAAATAAATCATAGTCCGAATAGTTTGCATAATTTCACGTGCTGTAATTGCGGTATCGTTGGCCCAAAGTTCAAATGTTTAGGATGCGAGTTGGCTTTTTACTGCAACGAACGGTGCCAAGAGGAGCATTGGTACGTTCACGTACGGAAGTGTCCAAAGAAAATGCCAAAATTGAAAAAAGTTACTTAGCATTAATTCTACGATAATAATTCATTCCCGCCCGTAACGAAATATATTTTACTAACATCTTGGAAATATCTTCAATGTAACATTCTGAGAACTTCGGTATCATTGTAGAAGCAAAAGGGAACATACTCATTGTGCTTGAAGTTACAGAAGCAATTAATTTAAATATAGGTATGTATATTGACAATAATATTAGTGTTGTACATTTACATAACTGATTGATACTTGAACTTCGAAGACATTTAAAAGTAAGCCGAAAATACAAGCGAGTATTCTATTAAAGTAAACGGACACTTATTAACTATGTTATATTTCGTTTCCCTGTGTTAATTAAAGAACTATTTGTAATAAGAGCGATTTAATAATATATGCAGTAACTAATAAGCGCTTTACAATATTATATCCATGTGATTTTATGTGGGATGAACTGATAATAACAATGTGATAATATGGCCTTGCTTTTGTATCTTCAGCCTTAATTTATGTGCTTGTGAAGAAGATATATAGTTCGCGTCCGGCGCTGAAATTAATAACAATATAGCATTTCGCAATACATATGTGCACAATTTGTCAGGTTCTACAAAGATTTTGCAAAGTCTATTTTAAAAACTTTGATACTTACGCAGAATAATTATGCAATGTGTACAAAAATAAACGATTTTTATAAGGACATCGTGTTGCAGGTTCCTTTTCCTCGAATTTCAATAAATATTATTAAATGATAATCACATCCATAAACCCTTTTTTTTGCATTACTTACAAAAAGTTCAATTTATATTTATTATGAAGTTAAACGAATATCAATTCATCACCATATTACGTTACCCATATATGTATGTACATAAATATGCATATAATATGACCAAAAATTATTAAATCTTGCTTTTCAATTCATTTTCTTGCGTGATTTTCGCAAGCTTATTTAATAGAAAATGGGCTTGCTGATAATGAGGGCTTGTTATATCTGCAACTCTTTTCATCCAGCCAGCTATGTAAGGTCTACCTTCGTGTGGATCATATCCAGCTATACCTACAATAACAAATTATACGGAGTGTATCACCAGAAGTGTTACAAGCCAATATCTTCGAACCTATTAATTGCCTAATTCAATTTTAGGATTAATATTTTCTAATTTACTACAAATAAATGTGTAACAGAAATACAAATAAATGATAATTGTTTTTATTTCATGAAATCCATCAAATGTAATAAGGAAAATGATTCGATGCTTTTACCAGTGCTTACTTACTTCATACTTTAATTTAATTAAATGTATCTATTGTTACTTACGAAGTTGTTCTACTTCGCATGAGCCAATAATGTCGGCAATGCTAATTTCGGAACCAATTAAAAAATCCTTGTCCATTAACCAAACCTTTTCCAAATCGTCAAGGGTCTGTTTCATATTCTTTTCATATACTTTTATTTTATTCTCATCTATGGGTTGTCCAGTTAACCTTGGCGTAAGATACTATAATAAAAGTTCATTACTCTGCTAATTTAATAAAAACAATGTTAATATGTAATTTATATGGTAGTACTGTTGAATATTATTATTAAAAGGTATTTAAAATAACATAAAACTGTCAACATTACTATAATCAAACATTACAGCGGGCTTTCTGCAATGAAAAAAGCATGGTCATAAAAGAATTTCATTACCTTGGCACGAAAATATAAAGCACAATGAGCTCTGGTATTAAGATGTTGCCATTCAAGATATTCATCAACCTTAAGTTGAAATTTAGATTCTTTGGGGTACCAATGATCAGCCACTTTAAATTCTCTGCAGATATATCTCAAAATGGCAACACTAAAAACAATTTGGCCCAATTTAATCCTTTTACATTATAGCTCGAACAATTAATACTGTTAAATTACTAAACTTTTAAAGTTAGAACTTTCTGAAAAAGATTATTAACAAAGGATATTAATATCATCTACGACTTTGAATTTTAAGTATGAACAAACATTACATTTACAATGCAACCATAAATTACAATCCAGGTTTAAACAAGATTTAAACAAGGCATTTTGAATTATTTCACCTCGAATATCATTGTATGGTTACTTTAATCCTTACAACAGAATGTTTATTAAAGCCAACACCGCTCACCAATCATCCAACATATTTAACCGTTCATCTTCCTCGGTTAAGATATCTTTGCAGAACGTTAAGTTGTAACCGTTTGCTGGCTGTCTCTAAAGATATTTAAATACTCTGTTCTAATATACCGTTTTCTCTACTCTGTTATGTAACTACTCTTTCACTAATGAGTTAATATCCATAAATAAATAAATACATAATTAAATATTGCTAATACATCTACTATAAAGTATGCTAAGGAATTATAAACAACCATACCTTTCCATCATGTTAAAATCATTATGTTGCACAGCAGGTACTTTTTGAAATGGATGAATCTTTTGATACTCCGGTGTAAGGTGTTCACCTTTCCCTAAATTTATTACCTTTGCCTCGAATGGTATATTACAAACTTTTAAAAATATGTAAAGCACTCGGCTCGGCTGTGATAATAAATCATAGTACAGTTTCAGACTCATTGTTTTTCTTTTGATAATTAGTTTGAAAAGGCTAAATTAAATAACCAATATGGCAGTAGTAACTGGCGCAGTTATGTAAATTTCTGAAAATAAAAGCTTGGAATTGAAAAAAACGTGTAAAATAGTTCAAAAACTTTTATACATATTTACGTTTATCCAAAAATGTGGTAATTATAAGCTGATATAATGAAACAAATTACATTATTATAAATATTTAAAAAAATTCCATTTGCAGACAAAAATTAGTGAAATAAAATTGAATGAAAACATTAAGCACTCGATCAAATAATACTTTTTGAACTTCATAATTAATAATAAAGAACAGTATGTATACATATGTATGATAATGCCAGAGAGGAAATTTTCTCTGTGATAATAATTAATTTTCAATTATACGTTTGGACGCAACACAAATTTGCATTTCATTGCATTAAGCTTAAAAGCTTCAATTCACATATTTAGTGTTATCAAACATTTTTTTGTCATGTTTCATTCATTCGAAGAACTGAAAGATTTACTATTTGATCGATTTCAAATTTCTTTGTTATGAAGTTAGTCTCACTTTTTAAAATTATAACAGGAAAAGTATCATTATTCGTAGTTGTTTGCCAGTATATGAATTTCTTAGTAATCCACACCGATCCTAGATTGCAATGAGAATATCTTGTAATGATAACGATTTATCTATTTAAGATCATAGAATTTCACGTCGGAAAAAATAATGGGATTTATCTTTCGTGTTTAATAAACGTGACGACAACGTGCACCATTAAAATACGTGACAAGTAAAATGTACGAATGAAAAAGAAAAAATTAAAGAAGAAAAAGCTTTCGACTTTAGACGTATATAGAATCTTGTGACTATACGAGGCAAGTGGAAGCACCACCGGTAGTATAAAATGGCTGACTGCGAGAAGGAGGAGGCTCATAATCTCGTAAGCTATTTGCCTTTGCCTACCGTTTATCTAATCACTTAGGCGACCTCGTCGTCTCGTGGTTCGCGATGATAGTGCACCTTATCTATCGTCGAACTAATCAACTTATTCTCACTGATCATGTTGAAACAAGTTCTTTGTGGTTATGTTCCTCCCAAAAGACTGGTTTGTTGTTTCCATTTACATACGTGTCTTCTCTCGGTAGTCCTGTTTGAAGAATTCACAAATGAAATAATATAAATGACGATGTTTGAGAGTGTTGGTATCCATACATGTTTAACTTAATCATTTGAAAAAAATCACGTAAGATAGATACTACAATGATACTAATTGCAACGCAATTAGATATAATATGAATCTAATAGTCGTTTATCATAGAAAAATTCATATTTTACATTAAGTATCTGCATTAAAAAAAACAGCGGGATACGAGAGTGTCCTCGGAGATAAAAGATCGATCTTTCTACATATGTATTATACATACGGAAAGGGTATTCGTAAACATTTTTTGAAATATAGGTTATAAACATAGTCCAGGTGTGAAAATGATATGTCACTAATCTGACGTTTTTAATAGTTGACGTTATGAATATGATTACAACTTATTAGGTTATGCATATGAAAATCATTTGAAAGATTTCAATACATGCTATCTAAGTTATAATTCATAATACTAAACGCAAAAGGACAATTTGTTTGTGGCATATAAACAACTTTTTAAAAATAAATGTTTTTGTATGTCTTTCTATAAATTACTTCATGAATGTAAATACCATTCATTTTATACATTTGTATAATATATGTGTATAAAATACACATTGGTCATTATACATATATATAAGAATGCAAGTTTAATATTTGAGGCAATATTTAATTTCATCATCCCCATGTAAATATGATATTGCATTAAACAGTGTAATTAATATTAATTTATAAACTTTTCAGCAAATGGAGTTTGAATGGGTACTTCATGAAGAAGTACATTCTTCGTTGTCACAATTGAGAAATATTTTAATGGTGAGTTACACATATATTCTTCATACAGAGTTGTATCAAAGTTTATAACATTTTATCATATGTTAATACTAATATTGTTAATATCTATTGTTATCATACATAAAGCTATAACACATAAGTGTTATCTAAACAATGATCTTGCCTCAGTGTTATCTGAACAAAATTTGTTTAACAATGGTTAAAATATTTAGATCAAGGAAATTTATATTGCTGCAAATGTAAAGTTGCTTTGCTGTTGTAGTGCTAGTTTTTTCTAGCAAATATAGCTTTTCACTTGCCTTTGACCATGCTTAAATTTTAAGATATCTTGATCATCAAATAAAAGGATTCTAGATTAACATCATATAGCTTGAATAAACCATCGGCTTCTTATCCTGTATTAATTTTAGGGCAGATCATTTTGTCGGAAACAAAATTTTTGTTCGAAATAACCCCCACTATGGGCTATAAGTTACTCAATAGTTCAAGAATGATTATCCAAACAAACACTGTAAACATTTAATTTCATACAAACATATTATTTGTAATTGAATTATGCCCCTTATTTCCTTACACACCTTTCCAACCAACGCAATATTTATGAAATTAACAGAGCAACAAATAATGGCAACATTGTCGTATGTCGTTTTCCAGGAATGTGCTCAAAGATTTCCATTAGCATTATTTGGCAATGATCAACATAGTAAAACAGATAGGTTTGTATTTGCAGCGCCTCATGACCAAGTGAAATGTGTAGCTGTATTAACTGGTGATAGTATAACAAATGCGGTGATTATCCATTTTTCCCTTAATTGAATATAAATTTTTACTCTGTAATAATTAACCAAGGAAAAAAATGTTTGCAGGAAGTCAATTTTAAAGTGCAGCGTCAGCAAAATATTAATATGAGGACAAGCATACAAACTGAACATCCTTGGAAATTACAACAAATACAGGATGCTGCTAATCATTTGCAACAAGCTATTGCTCACATAGATAATGTTGATCGCCATTATCCTTTTAAGACATCCGATGAAGTTATGCATGTATTAGGTAACATACTTGGTTGTCTTCAACGTAGTCGAACAAGTTTAATTGTTCCTAGGAAGAAAACCATTGATGATCTCATTAAAAGTCGCAATATGGTAAGGAAACATAACGTTACATAACATTAATAGTACTGAATGTTCCTGTACTTGTGGTATGACTGGGGAATGAAATATTGGTAAAGAGAAAAGAAGTCGAGATTGCAGAATCAGTTTTTGTATATAAAACTTAATTTTCGAGAAAAACAACCGAAAATATACTGTGAATCTAGCTAACTGGCATGAATCCAGGACTCTTGCCACCATTAATGACAGAACTCGTGTGTCAATTCTCTCCAGCCACATATTTAACACGTTCCCTGCCGCGTGGGGCGTATACGCCCCACACTGAACTTTCCGTTCAAGCCATTTGGTATTATCATTGTAAAATGAAGAATTTTTTAAAAATTCATTATGGAGTCAATTATGGACATAATGAACAAAATAATACAAATGTAAAGCGTGGGGCGCATACGCCCCACGCGGCTTGAACGGGAAGGCTTCAAAAAACGGTCTGGCAGGGAACGTGTTAATATAATATCTTATTTTGAGTTCCAGTTATACCATATTAAACAGTATACATTTAAATAAAGTTCCAATACATTTTTCAGTATTGGAATTTTATTTAATAAATTTGAATATTCTATAAACATTTTTGAGATTAATGAAACGAATATAGTTTATCTGTTGTAATTCAAAAGACATAACTTACAATTGTTTAAAATGCCAAGTTCAATTGTAATGTACACGTTAATTTTTCTTGTTACAGAAATCATTAAATCCCAATCTTCCAGAAAATTTGGCTATTAGTTTTTATATTCAAAGTTACAAATTAGTATTGGCAATATACCAGTTAGAGAATGCACATGGCAATGTTAAGTATGAAACGCAGCAAGCAGAATGTAGTGTTCCATGGTTAAACGATGCTTTAGTGTTACTCACTATAGCATTACAACTATGCCAACGACTAAAAGACAAGGTTGGTTGATGTAATACCGTTTTACGTTGCTTTAACTTATCCAAAACATTTTTTCAGATCTGTGTGTTTTCCCAATATAAAGATTTTACGGTTGGTTCCCATGTTCCATCTACAATGGGTTGGTAATGTGTTGAGCAATCAAATAATCTTCAGTTAGGACAATGCTTTGTATATGCATATTACAGTATACGACATTGAATGCTCCGGTAGCATCTTCATTGGATTTTGTTTGAACAAACGAAATTTGATACTAAACATTTTAAACTGTAGCATTTTCGTAAATACTTTTTCGAATTATGTACGTATATTTTACTTGATGCAATGTGTAAAATATTGAGATTAAATTTTACACAAAAGTAAACTCTTGTATATTATAGTACAAGATCTGCGATTACATTATCATTTATAATTTTAAAAGTATTCTGCCAATTAATTACTCGATTATGTTTGTTAAACTATATTGGACTTTATTTGATAATACTGTTTAACCTTGTGTAGATTGCTACGATTTAACTAAGAATAGTTATAAATTATTGCTGGAATAATTAATGGAATAGTTAAGCAGTGTATTTACTATACTTCCTGTGATTTATCGGAATGTCATAATGACTCTTTTCTTACTAGATTTTAATATCCTTTTTCCGAAAGAGTTAATGCGAGTCTAAACCTTAATTTTAACTATTTTTTGCGTAATCCATTATTATTTTAAACAGTTTAGAACTATTTATATTACTTGACCAAAGAAAATAATATTTAGTGCATTGTCGTGGTATGACGTTCCTTTCTAAATGATACCGTATTTATATGCAGATATCTCAATTATCGTTGCATCAATTCTAGAGTAGGTATTAATACTACAATCGTTGTTGATCAGTGTTGTTGTTATTTATACACGTATCTCAAAAATAGCAATTTGCAAAAATTTCAATACAATTATATTACATGTTTAGAATTGCCTTGAAATAACAGTACAATAAATACCCACTTTATAGAATTAACATGAATGTTTTATATTGAGTTAAATGAAAAGTTCGCTGAAATGTACGTCAGTGTTAAGAAAATTTCTATTTGATGCGAGTAGTTTAATCTATTTTTATTTACTAATTTTGGTAAAATAATGATTTATATGCCATTTAAAGTTGATAGTAAAGAGAACTACAATGGAAGCATTTAAAAAACAATTTGATTTTTGTTCAGATCTTTACAAAGCCTTAAAGGTGCTTTTAATCTTTGGTATATGCCAGGTATTTTGTTATAAATATACGTACAGTTAACATATACAGATAACCCGACCGATTTAAATAACAATTTTGGTATATCTTGTAAAATTAGTTTGACAAAAGTTATTCAATCTAATGGGGAACACCTTATCTTATAAATAATGTATCGCATATGGAATGGATGAGTGATTTCAAGGCTCAAGGCCATCCTAATTTTTTAAATGGTATCTTATACTTTTTTGTCCATAACGTTTATCAGCAAAATTTATCAGGCTTATTAGTTTTATCAAAACGAGTTCAACCATGTACTACATGTACTACCTGCTTCTACTACGTAAATGTCTTTACAACCTTTTATAAATCGAAATGTTATTCTGTTGTTCATTGTAGAATTCATTGTAGTATGGAGGAGAAAGTATAGAATTTAATTTAAAAAGATCAAAAAGATCTTGAAATCCCCATCACACCATTTGCGAGACAATTATTTGTATCGTAGACTATCGTCTTCCAAACTGAACAATTTTTGTAAAAACTATTTGTTAATAACTTCAACTACTTACGAGCTATACCGCCGATTTTAGTCTAAGCAGATACCCTATGCATGTAATTTAATTTTAAATAAATAGAATGAATTTGGTTGATATATAAAAATAAGCACATTAACTTTTCATATAACTCAATAAATACATATATCTCTGTATTAAGTTACATATTATGTTAACGATTTCAAATAATCATTGTTACACGAATTGTTTTTAAGTTCTTTAATCATAAAATGTAAACGTGTTTTCCATAAAGTGCGAAAATTTTGCCTAGCTGAATTTTTAGTATTCAATCAAAATGTACACATCTTTTTTAATGTTTTATAGGAGGAAAAAGAGGAGGAATTAAACATATTTATGTTATTTTCATTGCTTTTGTTCATAACGTTATAAATGTTGTTTGAATATTGGTTTGAATATTAAAAATTGGTGGTTTTATTTTGTGCGCTGTATGCCCTTCAGTCTTGACTATTGTGTTGTGTACTTATAAATTACATTTTATCAACACCAATATACGTTTGCAAATTTGTGTTAAAATTACATATTTGGTAAATGCTTTGCACGAAATACAAAACCGTACTTAAATGAACATAAAATGCAACATATTTATTTTGTTTAATTTGCATCTTTTTAAATATGTAAAGTTCGTGTGATAGTAATTTATGTTATAAATATTGTTGTAATAAGAAGAAAGAGGAATATATTTAATTCGTTAAAGATATTGTATTAAAGAAACTGTTACCGACAAACAAGTTTAAATATCCTGTATTTAAAAACAATAAAAAAAGGTAATATTTACAAAAGAGAACTGTTTGTCATATGTATGAATTACATGCTGTTCTTGTTGCAGGGTAGTTGCTACTGGTAAAATTACTAATATTTATGCATATTTATTGTTCTAAACATTTAAATAAAGACAACAAATTTAATAGTTAGTAAAATAATAATATTGAATACTCGGATTAAGAAATATGCGATTAGTTCCAAAACTGTTCACATATTTTATTATAGATATTAATTCCTTTTTGGAGGGGCATTCATTTTTTTATAAAAATGCTTGAAATAAACAATATCCATTGTTTAAGTGAGAAGATTTCAGTATATTCATTTGTACTGTTTTATTATGTTTGACCAGTATAAATTATTACAATTAGTTCCATATTTTATTAGTATGTATATTACATTAGTTGCATATAATATGAATGTTAAACTGAAATATACACATATATTAGATATATGTGTAATTTTATATAACATTAAAAAGTTTCAAATAAATAAATTCAAATTTATTTCTATTTTTATCCGTGTATATCCTTAATTTTTTGCTTCTTGCTGAAATATATTCAACATGTCCGAAAAAATAATGTGTTAATTTTGCGGGCTGTTATAAATATCTATGTATTTCAAAAAACAATTTAGAAAATATATGTTAATACTGTCCATGTTCATAAATGCAACTTCAACGTCTTCCACTTTTTTTTTATTAATGCTTTTTATTGTTATTAGTTATACGTCTCATCTTCGAGTAAGTAATTAGCGACGCAAGGCTTCATTAAGTTCATAGATTGCCGATTCGAATCATGTTTTTATTTTCTAATAAAAATGTAATCGTTGAATATTAGGAAAAATGTAAAGCCATGCGCATGCGCGTATCTGTACGTGCATGCAAGTGTGCAATTGATCTTAAAGGTGTGTTGGCAGTGAATGACGTGAGTGCGCAGCAATTCGCGCCAACGGTGATGACAGCAGACGACAGTTCGCTGAAACGCGTTTGTTGTTCGCTACAACGCTTCTTTCAATTCAATATTATCTCAGCTATTATATCACCATAACGAATAAATGAGCCGTATTCCAAAATATACAAATTTTCTTCGATGTTAAAAACAACGTGTAAACCATCGTGAAAGTGATTCAGTGTCCATAAAATAAGGATCAACATGGAAGTACTAGATCCTAGTGTCTCGAGAGACGATCAACCTTTGTGCATCAATGATTCCTTAGAAAAAGGTCTGTATTTGATACTTCATTCTTATATTTATTCAAAACATTTCAGTTTCCGGGTGATAGAAATATTTTTCTTTGCGATCATGCTTACTGTAGTATCTTGCGTAACGCTGAAAGGTGTTGTATGGAAACAAAGGATTGATAGGGCGAGACACGAGCCAACTGCATATGCATTATCAGCTGTCAAAGCATCGGGATATGTTATTTTATTTAAATTCTATTAATTGGAAACATATATTCTTTTTATTTATGATCGTACACGTGATAATTATGCTACGTATCATTGTTGTTTTGCATATTACCGTGTGTGAATTAAAAATTGTACAGTTATAAAAACGTGAAGATACGAAAAGATAATAATAAGGAATGTCAAGAAAGAGAAAAACCCATAAATCGTATTACATTTTACCAGAAGATATACCAGGTTAATTAAAAATAATAATAATATGATAAGTTGAGTTAAAATTTGATATCCAAAACAAGTTATATAGAAAGTATGTCTTTAATATTAAAATGATTGAAAATAAGGTAAAAATATGCGCGATAAATTCAATTCTTTGTAATATTGACATATCTTGAAATGTTTATATTAATCCATGCCTTTCAAATATGTATACTTGTTACTGAAATATACTATTTTGAATAATAAGCACGTTAAATTATATTACAATTTATTTTTCATTACACTTTAGTGATACATATCTTCTTAATCATAATTCGAGCTATTATGTATATTATCCAAGCTATTATGTATATTATTCGCAACCATTTGCCATAGTTACTACAATTGTCAATACTCTACAAACTAATAAAATATTAGCATAAAACTATGTATGATTTTATACATCAATTGTACCTAAATTGAAACTTTTTATTTTCAGTTAGGTTACCTGATAGTTCAGCTGATACAAAATCATGCATGAAAGCCAGGCATACATTGGGTTTTTTAGGTTTTCTAGGTTTCGCTCTTGTGTATGCCATGAGGGTGAATTTATCTGTGGCTATTGTTTCAATGGTTAATCAAACAGCAATACCGCATGATGATGATAATGATACCACAGACGTTTGTCATAACGATAAGCCCATTAATGGAACATTTATACCAGTGAGTTGTATAGAAATTGGAGACCCTGTATGTAGAAACCCAGTACAAGTCCACTTTTTAATAAAATTGTACTTGTTAAATTTTAATATATTTTTATACATTGCTGATTGTTGGGCACAAGAGTCGGCCAACTTTCAGAATGTGGAGTTAACTGGTATTTGCGGACAGATCTTCAGTTATGAAATATTTATATGAATATTCATGATAATGTCTAGAATACTGTTTATATAGAAAGTATATTGCAGTTATTTATAATGCATATTACAATTGAATTTATAAAATATATTATACTGTGTACGTTTGACATTGATACAGATCAAATGTCAACATTAGCCTTGTGTTTATTATCATATTACTCATAGTTTTATCACATTTAGTATGACCTAAGCGCATAAATGTAACATACATCACTAACGCCTACATCCTTTGCCTTTGCCTTATTATACATGTGTGTTAGTATATACAAATTCGTTAAGATTAGCTTTTTCTTTTATAAAAAATTTGTTTATATTACATTGTAGGTGGATAGAACCATACTGATTTCTATGCCCTCTATAATTTAAATTTATTATTTCACTTTTAAAAAGAACTATTTGTACTTTTAAAAAATCATATCAATTTTCAGAGTGCAGGAGAATTTAATTGGGATGAAAGGACACAAGGTATTATACTGGGTGCTTTTTTCCTTGGTTACGTGACTACAAATGTCCCTGGTGGCAGGATGGCAGAGAAATTTGGTGGAAAGTTAATATATGGATTAGGAATATTCCTCACTGCTATATTGACTGTAATTAGCCCATTTGCAGCATACGCAGGATTGGTGCCATTTTTAGCAGTACGAGTAGCAGAAGGATTCACAGAGGTAATTCTTCTCAATTATAATAAACACATACATATTGTAAGAGAGGCGTAAAAAAACTTGTATATTTTGATTATAGGGCGTTACATTCCCAGCAATGCATAGCATGTTAGCTCATTGGGTACCTCCTCTAGAAAGAAGTAAATTTGCCGCTGTGGTATACGCAGGTAACTATTTCTTTTTTTTAAAGGCACACTAGGATTTGATTTATCGAATTCTTTTTCCAAATAGGGGCAAATTTTGGAACTGTTGTATCTCTGCCAGTAAGTGGGTGGCTCTGTTCGTTAGAACTTTGGGGTGGTTGGCCTCTTGCATTTTATTTATTTGGAGGCCTTGGCATTGTATGGTACGCATTTTGGCTGATTTTTGTATTTGATACACCCGCACAACATACAAAAATTGACCCTCTAGAAAGAGCATACATTGAGGCCAGTGTAGAAAAAAAAGAGGAGGTTAATTTCAGTTTTATTCAATTTCTAAATACTTTTCTCTCCCTTCCTTCCTCTCTCCCCCTCTATTGATCAAAATCTGACCTAATTTATTTTAAAAATAGGACAATGACCCAGGAGTTCCTTGGTTTTCAGTATTTACATCAATGCCAATGTGGGCTATAACTATTACACAGTGCGGACAGTCGTGGGCATTTTACACGCTTTTAACAGAATTACCTACATATATGGATAAAATCTTGCATTTCGATGTGCAGCAGGATGCATTCCTTTCAGCACTGCCTTATTTAAGCTCTTGGTTAGTCGGGCTCGGCATTTCAAGTTTTGCAGATGCCCTCCTTGCCCGTCAGCTTTTATCTCCTTTAGCATCTTTCAAGTTATGGAACACAGTGGCTTCGTTAGGACCCAGTCTCAGTTTTATTGGTGCTATTTGGGCTGAATGTGATCGTATTACGGTGATGATGATGCTCGCTGGATTAGGATCTCTGCAGGGTGCTGTTTACGCAGGAAACCAAATGAATCATATTGCTTTAGCACCGCGATATGCAGGAACTCTTTACGGATTAACAAATGCTGCAGCGAATGCTTGTGGATTTTTAGCTCCGTATGTTATTGGAAGGCTAGTCCAAGGACATGTTAGTATAATTATATATATTTTTAAAATTAAATTTGGTTGTTAACACTGTCGATAAGTTTATTCTTATAATTTCATGCTGTAGGAAACGCTTGCACGTTGGCATACAGTATTTTGGTTGGCAGCTGGGGTAAACATGGCAACCAATTGTTTTTATCTGATTTTTGCATCTGCTACGGAACAACCATGGAGCAGAGGTAGCAGTTGATGACAGAATATCGTTAGACGTGAAATATTTAACATGGAAAGTAATTCGCCGTTTGACCGTATCGCATTTAGTTCATTTTAATAATTACTATGATTTTGATATGTTCTGTCATTTTGGCACAAATTTTATTTAACACCAATTTTTATATATATTAAGAACATCTTGCGTTAATTGGGAAGTTTTATATTTTCCATGATGTATTAACCAAATGATACTGAACAATAGTTCATTATCAGTTTAAAACGTAAATCTATTTTGAATCAGTATTTACTAGTACATTAATGAAGTTCAAATAATGAACTTCGCAACATTTGCAATGAAACTGTTTACATGACAATATAACTTTTCCAAGCTTTACTTACATTTTTAATATTTCATTTGATTTAGCGATTAGGTTGAATGAAAATTAATATGATCTAAAACCTAGAAGTAATTGAACTTGTTTCATATCATTATAGAAAGCTGCAAATTATTGCAAATATTTTTTATATTTTTGTGGGAAAACTATTGAAAAATATATATTCTTGTTTATGTGTAAGAATTTTACATGTACATAGAAATGTCTTTTAAAAACTGATTGGTATAATACAGGATACAATTTTTAAATGAAACAATTGTATTTTTGTTTTGTGATAAACAAAACATTAAACACGCACACAATTTTAGTGCGATTGAAATATGTTATATACAGACCGTGATTTATCTTTATACTTCCTGCGGAAACACCCAAATAATATTTTATAAACGATATGAAAATATTGACAAAACTAACGTGTAATATATCAGTAGTAGTAATGACCTGAGATTCTATTATGGTAGAAACTTTTATAAAAGAAATTCCAATAACTAGATATCAGTAAAAATTGTTATTCCATTCAAGGAATAACGATGTAGTAATTTGTTAGATATTCTCACTTTGTCTAAAAAAAAGGGAAAAATTAAAAAGAAGTAAAATTTCTTAAATGCCCCGAAACTATATTTATTTGCAAGTTTTCATGATAATTAATTGTGATTATTGTCAGCAATTTACACGGTGCAATAATATTTAAAACAGGTTTATTGCTATTTACACTTCGTTTTACGATAAGATATAAAACGCTGTTATTTATAAATTGACATCATTTGCTCCTTTCCAAACATTTCATTGCATTTATATAAAGTAACTGTTGAGTACAATTAATGTACCACAAATAAACAATATTTCTACGCATATATATTAAATTAATCGTAACAGTATTATAGTCCAGTGAAATATATTTAAAAATTGCAGGAATTACTTAATATAGACGTTTCTATTACAAAATTAGTTGAACTAATGGAATAGTCTACAATTTGTTTGTGCATGCATTTTTAATACATTTGTGTAATGCATAACATGTAATGCTTTTTAAAATTGTGAAATATTTGTGAAATACATTTACTTCAATCCCGTCTTGTATATAACGAATTGAAACAATAAATTTTAAAAAGACTCGTAACTTCGTCATTACGTGAATATTGCACATACAAAAAATGTATCGAAGCCCATGAATCGCGTAAAAAGAATTAGTGAAGCTTTCTTTCTTCCCTTTCGCTCACAAATCTACTATGTATGAGGAAAGCGTTGAAAGTTAATGACGTGAACACTTTGTATATACATACATGCTTTACTTAAGGTTTTACAAGGAAAAAAGAGAAGTAACAATAACTATTTTGCGTTTATAAACACCGCTTTCTGTTTGTCTAGCTCTTTATCTTCTTTTCCATGCGGAGACAAAAATGAAAATTGCAAGTATCTCATCAAACTGCACAGGTGTTACTTGTAGAAATGTAAAATTATAATTAAATAATGTTAATAAAAGACAATTATATTTACAAAAGGAACCATACAATCAATGTTGATGGATTTTTGT